>OY987232.1:7516221-8716221 GCA_963920705.1 Odiellus spinosus | reverse complement strand
TGCTCTTTGTTCAGTTTGAAGGCTTTGTTCTTTCTTTTCTCGACCCGGAGATCGGCTAAAAAGATGCCAATAGCCAAAGCTCGGCCGAAACATAAATGATCATCATTTTCCAGATAAATGTAAATGGGATTGATTTTAATAATCGTGTCAAAAGGGACAATATTTCGACGATTCAAACCTTTTTGGAGACCGCCAACTGGGACGTCACATTGTAATAGAACCACGTCAAAAGTTAGTGAACTCTCAAGATGAAAATTTTGGTTCGATTGCGCTACTTGACTAATAGCTCGAATAACTCTTTCGGCTGTTAGGTCATTTATGTTCATAAAGGCTAGGTTAATCGGGCTATACAATTCATCCGAGTGAATACAGAAGCGTACTCGATTGTACCCTTGGTAGTCCCGTAACAATTCGTACAGTAAAGAGTTTATAATACTGACGAAAGTTTCGTGAATTTCAGTTTAATTTGATCCAAATTTTTGAAGCGCACTTTACCTTCTACCTGCTGACATTTGTATTTCCGCGAGTGTTTAGCTAGAATTTTATCAATAGAATAAAATTGTTTTGGGTTACTTTTTAAACTTAAATCTAATGGCTGTTCATCCTGATCGCTGTCCGATTCTTGGCTACTCATGATCGAAATGTTTTGAAAGTTAAAACGCGGCTCGCTTTTAACGGCGATGGGCCAATAAAATGTCAACCTCCAAAGTCGATAAACCCCGAAATATACGTAAGGGGGCTTTTGTTAATGATATTTTCTTTCTTTGTTCCAAGACTTCATATATAAAGGGTTCATATTTTACTTTTAAGAGCAAGACCGTAATTCGTTTCGAAGTCGTAAACCGGGTTAGAAATTGAAAAGTCATTGACTTACTTTTTGACCCTTTTGTTCGCTGGACTGATGGACTTATTCGGATTCTCCCTAATATCTTTAGCAACTTGGGTGACAAAAGAGTTTAGCAATTTACACTCCTTGCTGTTCTCTTGGGCAAAGAAACGTAGTCTTCGACCATCCGCCATCCAAATTTCATTGGCTGGTAAATTCTTAATCTTGTTGTACTCGTAAATTTGTATATCAATGTAGTAATCTCCGACTTGAGCTGGTAAACTTATAGAGTAAGAAGCCGAGTCTTCTTTGACGTCGTATTTTGGAACTAGGCCGCCTTGATTTTGAATAGTACTTCCTTCTTTAACTGTATTAATATGCGATATTAATTCATCTTTCCAATCCAAATTATCTGAGAGATCAGGTAAATAATCAAAGAAGTCGGTTACCTTGCGTTTATTCGATGATGAATTAGCAGCCATGAGTTACAGGATCACTTTAAGGTTGTGAGGACTTGAAGAGATGAGAGCTGGAAACGTTTGTGAGGTTTGCCTGAATTTTCCGTCTTTATATACTCATCTGGGTGTGGTTTTGAAAATCCCTGAGATGGGTGAAGTTCACAATATTCCGTTTAAAATATGGTAATTTGGGCGAAGTTAGAATATAAGTAACTAGTTAGGTAATTAACTTTTCTAATTTTTTGATTGGTCCATCAAATTTTATAAGTCTTGAAAAACTAGTTGGCACGTGTAAAATTAGTTTTTGATTGGTTAATTCATAAAAGATAGGATTTAGCTTTGATACAGGCAAAGTGCACGTGTAATCTAACTTCTGATTGGCTATTTCAATGTTAGACACTTTTGGTCCACGAGGTAAACTCCTTCAGTTTTAACCCTGAAAATGAGTATAAAAGGCTTTCGTAATCATTGGAAAGATATCCAAAGTTTGATTAAACTTACAACTCAAAGTTTCTTTTTTCACCGTCACTCAAAACAACAACAAGAAGTACCATGTCTTTTTCTGCTGGTAAGTTTCAGTTTTTGCATTATGAAAATATTCTACGGTTATAGTTTTATGAGCCCTTTAAAGCTGTCTATAGCATTAATAATATAAATATAACTTTAGATCTAACCTTATCCGGACCAATGTTGTATTAGTACGTCAACCAAGAGTGTTATAGTTACTTAAAAGCAGATCTATAAATGATAGAAAGAACAACCCAAATTCCCCATAGGAATTTGTGTAACGTAATGTTAAATTTTTTTGTTTCGCCACTGGTAAACTTTTGTTGTGATAGTAAACTAGGGTTGTGTTCTCACCTTTCTAGCACAAAAATAATCATTTAACCGTTATAGTCTGCGAATGCAAATCAATTTAAGTTTAGCTCGATAATGTTGAAGATAGGCCACATCGTTGGATTCGACGATGGAGTAGACTGTCTTCCCCCACCTGAAATCAGTTGAAATTTTGAATATTGGTAGATACCCGATGGATAAAGATTCTGGGAAAATATCGTTTTGTAACTGCCATGGGATTTTTCTCAGCAACGATTTAAATTACCCGGAATTTTGACATAATTTGAGGTGCGGAAGCCCAAAATGCCTGTAAAAGTGTTCAACCTGCCGAACAACAAAGTTTTGCAGCAAAGCAAATTCAAGGAGCGAGGCACAGACTATACAGCTAACTCGTATAGTCTTTGTGTTCTGAAAAAACAAAGAGAAATAACACCGAAAAAGTATACTGTAGTGGTTTTTATTTATAAACACTTTAAGAGTAATTCGAAGAAAAATAACAATTTTAAAGGCATTATAATATATCAAACAATGTTAGGTAAATCGTCCAAATCACCAGCATCGTCGCACACTGCACGCAATTTAGATTGATACCAGCTACCGCTATCTTCGTGTCGTTTATAGCCCAGGTACCAAATAAAGCTGCTAACGTGAGCACAAGTTCCGATGGTCAAGTTCCCACCTTTACAGTTGCAATACCACGAAGTAACTGAATCAATCCCGATACCATTAGGAACGTATCGAATCAAAGCTTGATGCGTGGCTGAGGCTGAGAACTGACTCCCTACGCGAACACGAATTAGGTCTTTTTCCACTTGGAAAACTTCAACGTTGAAAGAGCCGGACTTTTCAATCGTCAAAGCGATTTAAGACTCCGCGCGCTTTGCTTTAAAGTCGCTCATTACAATGTCTCTTACTTCTACGTCACTAAGTACCGGGAAGTCTTCTAATCCAATCTCGTCAAGTTTATTCCATTGCGAGGGTTTACGTAGAAGTCCGCGTTCGAGAACTTGTTTAAGCGGGTGTTCGATGGCCTGTGAAGCTACCATTTTACGTACAGACTCCTCCCAATTACCACTGTGGTGCAGTTCTGGATGAAAAGCGTTAATGAGGGACGCGGCTATGTGAAGCAGTTCCGTTACGTAGGGTATCATGTGGACACGTATACGGATTTTGAAAAAGCTAAACATATACTGCAAATGCCCATTCCTTACTTCAACAGGCCATCTTAGATACGTCACTTTCCGCGAACGATTTACTTCCTCTGTGCTTACTTGCTTTTCTCCTTTTGACAAAAATGAAGGCATTTGTAGCTCCACCCCAAGTTCGGAAAGCATACTATTAGAATCACGAAATCTTCGATCTGCTAAAACTACGTCATCTACTTTAAAGAAAGACTTGAGATCATTTCTGGTTTTTACAGCGTGATTTAAAATACGAGCGTCGTTATTGCAACCGTTGGCAAAGTATGGACCGATAATGTCAACAATATAACCCGTAGTAGTGACGAGGACCATTGGTTTGAAAATATGCTGTCCTTTGTGTACGCAAAATGATTTGTGAAGGACAGTATAATCCTTCGATCTTCCAACTTTTATGTAGGTTCCGTCGACAATAGTAATGAGGCAATCTGGTTTATTGTTAGCAAAAAGTCTTACCGCAGCAGCTGACTGATGGTTGGCTATTAACTCTTCACGTGACTTGTGGTTGAGACCAAAATGATGAGGCACGAATCTTTCTGACAAGGCGGCGATGACCATTTTCGTTATGTTCATTACTGTTTGTTCTTGTATTTGAAATATTACAGATAGCACCTTGTTGGAAACACCAATTCTCAGTTTTACAAGTAACAGTGCTAAGGCATGGAATTAGCTAATTATGTTAGTTTCCATCGTTTCAACAACCATTTACCAGCTGAACCAATAGTCGCGGGAAAAAGTAGGACTTGCTTGAAATGCCTCGCGCAATCCCGAAAGTTCCAAGTATTTTGCAACACTAGCACGTTTTCCTTAAGTAACGATGAGTCATCTGATGAGACAGACGAGGATACTCAACAGACACCATCTAACGAAGCGGGACCATCAACACGATCATCCATTGACTTGAATATACAATGCCTGGTAACTGGATCTCTTAAATGCTTCGTTTGCGGATCAAAGACCCGCACCAGAGTGAAAGCAAATGTCCTAAACGACGTATGGTTGCGAAAATCTATCATTATTGGCCAGGACAGTAGAATGTGTTCCTCGCATCTAGTGAACAACGAACTTCCAGATGAGATTATTCATGGTATTCAATCAAATAGAAATTCAGTAACTTTCACCTCTGAAGAAATCGAAAACCTACTTGCGAAACTTGCTACGTATGTCCATAAAGTACAGGTGCGAAGCTTTGAAAACCTTGTCACAAGCAACCATGATTGTAAAGTGCTTACCTCTCTATCACAAGAGCAGTTCCTTGAAGCGCATTCGGAAATTGAGGGACACATTGGTGCTATCCGAGTTTGTTCTACGAAGACCGCCTTAGCACTGTTACCTGTAAAACTGAGAATTGGTGTTTCCAACAAGGTGCTATCTGTAATATTTCAAATACAAGAACAAACAGTAATGAACATAATGAAAATGGTCATCGCCGCCTTGTCAGAAAGATTCGTGCCTCATCATTTTGGTCTCAACCACAAGTCACGTGAAGAGTTAATAGCCAACCATCAGTCAGCTGCTTCGGTAAGACTTTTTGCTAACAATAAACCAGATTGCCTCATTACTATTGTCGACGGAACCTACATAAAAGTTGGAAGATCGAAGGATTATACTGTCCTTCACAAATCATTTTGCGTACACAAAGGACAGCATATTTTCAAACCAATGGTCCTCGTCACTACTACGGGTTATATTGTTGACATTATCGGTCCATACTTTGCCAACGGTTGCAATAACGACGCTCGTATTTTAAATCACGCTGTAAAAACCAGAAATGATCTCAAGTCTTTCTTTAAAGTAGATGACGTAGTTTTAGCAGATCGAGGATTTCGTGATTCTAATAGTATGCTTTCCGAACTTGGGGTGGAGCTACAAATGCCTTCATTTTTGTCAAAAGGAGAAAAGCAAGTAAGCACAGAGGAAGTAAATCGTTCCTGTTGAAGTAAGGAATGGGCATTTGCAGTATATGTTTAGCTTTTTCAAAAACCGTATACATGTCCACATGATACCCTACGTAACGGAACTGCTTCACATAGCCGCGTCCCTCATTAACGCTTTTCATCCAGAACTGCACCACAGTGGTAATTGGGAGGAGTCTGTACGTAAAATGGTAGCTTCACAGGCCATCGAACACCCGCTTAAACAAGTTCTCGAACGCGGACTACTACGTAAACCCTCGCAATGGAATAAACTTGACGAGATTGGATTAGAAGACTTCCCGGTACTTAGTGACGTAGAAGTAAGAGACATTGTAATGAGCGACTTTAAAGCAAAGCGCGCGGAGTCTTACGTCGCTTTGACGATTGAAAAGTCCGGCTCTTTCAACGTTGAAGTTTGCCAAGTGGAAAAAGACCTAATTCGTGTTCGCGTAGGGAGTCAGTTCTCAGCCTCAGCCACGCATCAAGCTTTGATTCGATACGTTCCTAATGGTATCGGGATTGATTCAGTTACTTCGTGGTATTGCAACTGTAAAGGTGGGAACTTGACCATCGGAACTTGTGCTCACGTTAGCAGCCTTATTTGGTACCTGTGCTATAAACGACACGAAGATAGCGGTAGCTGGTATCAATCTAAATTGCGTGCAGTGTGCGACGATGCTGGTGATTTGGACGATTTACCTAACATTGTTTGATATATAATGCCTTTAAAATTGTTATTTTTCTTCGAATTACTCTTAAAGTGTTTATAAATAAAAACCACTACAGTATACTTTTTCGGTGTTATTTCTCTTTGTTTTTGCAGAACACAAAGACTATACGAGTTAGCTGTATAGTCTGTGCCTCGCTCCTTGAATTTGCTTTGCTGCAAAACTTTGTTGTTCGGCAGGTTGAACACTTTTACAGGCATTTTGGGCTTCCGCACCTCAAATTATGTCAAAATTCCGGGTAATTTAAATCGTTGCTGAGAAAAATCCCATGGCAGTTACAAAACGATATTTTCCCAGAATCTTTATCCATCGGGTATCTACCAATATTCAAAATTTCAACTGATTTCAGGTGGGGGAAGACAGTCTACTCCATCGTCGAATCCAACGATGTGGCCTATCTTCAACATTATCGAGCTAAACTTAAATTGATTTGCATTCGCAGACTATAACGGTTAAATGATTATTTTTGTGCTAGAAAGGTGAGAACACAACCCTAGTTTACTATCACAATAAAAGTTTACCAGTGGCGAAACAAAAAAATTTAACATTACGTTACCCAAATTCCTATGGGGAGTTTGGGTTGTTCTTTAAATTACATGAAATAAAAGTCATAATGAGTGAGAAAAATATTTTTATTGTAGTATTATCAAGAGTATATAATGTACATGAGATCTCAAATGGATCAACATAAGTTTATTTGCTATTCTAGGCTAGAGAAAGTTCATTTTACTAGTCCAGGAAAGACCATAGACAAAGGCCATTAGTTTATTTTAGTATAGATACAATACATGTGAGAGAAAAGACCATTTTACTATACTAGGATAGACAGAAATCCATTTCTAGTGTATACAGAAGTATATTTTATTAGACTATAGTATCAATTTACTAAGATTGTGATTTCTCTGAAGTTTAACCACGCATGAATATTTGCTTGGGATAGAGTCAATGTGCCCAACAGCTGCGACGTTAAATGATGAAGGTGTTATGAGGTACAAGGCTTGTCTTTGCTAGTTTTGTTCCAATTCCTGACAAGCGTGTTTTATGGCGGCCGGAGATGAGGATAGAGTCTGGGAGGTGTCGATTTATTTAAACTACGAGTCACGGAAAAAAAGCAGCATGCATATTAAATAGAATTAAACCCTAGTTAAATAGATATAAAGGGATAGATGGGTAATAAGTTATTTTAGAAGCGTGAAAGCTAACATTAATGGTTAGTTAATTAAAAAGTTAGTGATTTTAAAGTTAAAAGCTAGAAAAGGTTTAGTTAAATGGTAAAGCTAAAAGCTAGAAAGGGTTAGTTATAATGGATAATTATAGGGGATATAAATTTAGAGGTACCAAGGAAAATGGAAAGTAATCGCGAGATTATAGTCGCTATCGTTATCCAGAACATTTAAATTGATAAAAATTGGCTCGCCGGGAGACTGGATAACCATAGCGACAAGAAGTTCGTGAAAGCGGCATTCGGGATTCATGCAATAATAAACTAAATAGGGAAAGATCCGGATAAGAATCTCGTAGTTTAATTCGACCGATTGACAGAAAGAGCAGGTGGGATTTTCAGGAAATCTGCAACGAAACAAAATTTTAATGTTAATTTTTCTAATTTTAGATTCATTGGAAAAATCCCTGGTAGTGGACGCCCTTTTCATGCAAGGGAAGGAAGTATTTAATAACAGACGCAGTAAGTTGGATCAAACGTACATTGTTAAAGAGCTGTCAATACATAAATTTGAACAACTTGGGGACGAGAAATGGGGCACTAAAAGCATACATTTTGCTAGTTATAGAGACCCATACCCGAAAACAGCTTTATCCCCAAAAATACGTCGTGTAAACCACTATGTACAGAATCAGCTGATAGGTGTGGCGTGGGAGTATGGTATGCTAGATTATGGACGTTTAGCCGTGCATTGTTCCGACCCAAAGTTTAAAAACTTTGATCGAATTTTTGTAAAAGGATACGAAAAAAGTCATATTATAGGAGACCTGTTTCAAATAGAATGTTTGGATTTGAACCGTTGGGATTGTCCCAAACTAGATTGGGCTTCAAATCCCTGTTCTATTCATAAAATTAGTAAAGCAAAGTGTACCAGGGAAGCTTGCAGATATTACGCCGAGTATATCCTACAAAATCCCACCATAACAGCCTATAAGACCCCAAACCTTTAAAAACCATAAAATAACAATAAATACCTGATATTATCAAGAGGGTTTTGATCCTCATATTCAAAATACCTTTCCCTTTCCTCTAAATCCTCCTCTTCCACAGCGGCTGCCAACCTAAAAACAAATAGAAAAAAATGTAACAGTTTCCCTTTAAAATCCGGTTTATGCTATTTACGCCGCATTTTCATTTTGAAGTTCGGCCTCTATATCTTCTTCCATCTCTATGTCTATAAGAGCCTGTTGGTGAGCCGCTAGTACTCCCTCCGGCCAGTCTTGTTCGTACCCCCAACTACGTTATATAGTTAATTTAATTCGGATAACACTTGAAAATAAAATTGTAAAAATACTTACATTTGTTCGAGATTCTCCTGACGGCACATTTTCAATTAGTTTTAAAATAACTGATTCGTATAAAATCTTTTCGTTGAATAGAATGATTATTTTGTAGAAATTAGCCGGCTTTATATACTAGATTAACTCAAGGTTATTTTATATTAGCTAGTTATATAGTTATATTCGAGTTTTTTCTTAAGAAATACATTTTTTAATGTATGAACACGAGCATATTAAATATATTAAACATTTCCCAACTTAGTTTAATTATCATATAAGAAACTCTTTACTTAATGCCTTGAATACTTTTATAGTAAAATAAGTTGAATATATTTATACCCTAGAGGATCTAATATTTTCAATATGATACACACCCTTGTAAAAAAGTAATTAACTTTTTAGAACAATATATATTTTTTATATAAACCCGAGTTTTGAAACGCTCTTTAAATATTTTAAGTATAGTTAGATTACATGTTAAATAGAAAGAAAAACCTTGCCATTTTATAAAATTGAGTATATTTTTTATTTTTTATATAGATTTCCATCTGAGACGCAATTACCGCGGAAAAAAAATCATAAAAAGGAATGAAATTCCCCAGTGTCCTTCGTGCGACATAACAACTTATGCTGTGTGTCATACAGTAGATCAAATTATTCATTTCTGCCTTAACCCCACGTGCTATGTCTTAAAAGAAGCCGTATATCTTCAGCGGGAAAATGTTCTATTGACACAAATATCCTTTCCACCCTTAGAATATTTACCGTTAAATGATATTTGTGTCAACTGTAAACAGTTTTGTCCCCCTGAAAATCGATATATGAAAGCGTGTAGCGTTTTTGAAAGGGAGAATAAAGTGAATTATCACTGCTGCCGCTATCCCAAAGATTAGTCTTAGGTACTTTCCTTCTTTCTATTATTTTATTTTGCCCATCCTTCCCATTTCATTCCTCTCTTATTTTATCCTTCAATTTCCTTACTAACATTAACCTTTCCTTCCTCACTTACTTTGACCTTTCCATCAGTCTGTCCTTTCTTTGCTTTAACTTGTTAATCCTTTTTAACCTTTCATCTCTTTCCGAATCACATATCTAACCTTATATCTCTCTTTCACAAATGTCAAGGGATAAATTTACATCCGTGTGCTCTACGTATAACTGTGGGGTTTAGAATATGTAAAAGGCAATCTAAAAATTAAAGTGTCGCGTTTAGGGACGCTTTATCTCATGGAGATTGATCATAAACGCGAGCAATATGGTGAACATTTTCAAAATATAATTGAAAAACTTGTGTGTCTTAAAATGCTGAAGAATTCGCGTCTGCCAAATATTATCATTGAAATATCTTTGACAATTAATCTAACTTTTACCGCGTTCCATCGGTTTTGTTCGCGAGACAATGGAAATCGCGTTATATCAAGAAAAAGTAAAAAAGGGAGAATTCACAAATATAATTCCAACGAAGAATGTCAAGACTTTCAAGATGCGGCCTTTAAAAGCCTAGATGAGCGTTATTTTGTTAAGTTTAAAGCTGAAGATACTATTAACAATGAAATGTGGCGTGTTCTAAATTGTGAATAAAAATACAAATATGTTAAACAAAACAATTTATTGCTTTTCATTTAATTTTCCATATTTCCTGAGGCATGAAAAATAATAAAACCGACTTTCTCTATAAAAATACTCTGAGATTTTTACAGGAACTAAAAGCAATGTTTTTAAAGCTTCGTATCCGTAAAACAAAATCCAAAATAACGGTGAACATGTTACCAAGAGACAATGTGGATCGTTTGTTAATAACGAAACACAAAAAGCAATTGGTAGTGATATGGATAACAAAAATATAAGGACTAGAGCGACCAACCAATTTGGTGGAATTTGAAGAAGCAGTACAATGAAAATCCCAGTAAACAATAACCAATAGTCGATCCAGATATCGAGAGTAAAAGTTAAAAACGAGTCAAGATCCAACATCTTCAAAGTTTGGGTTTCCGAGTTTAAATGACGTTTAACTGAAGGGTGTTTTGTTTGATATCTTTAAAGTCACGTGATGTTTTAAAAATGACGTGGGAATGACGTTGATATGAGCCTAGAATTCTACCGATATAGTGTTAAAACTTTTGTCATTTTTGGAAAAATAAAGGAGCAGGGACGGAAAAATTAAAATTTGTGTCAGTCCTCCTTGAAAATGGGTTTTTCGACCGGGGGTTAGACCGGGTCAGACTGGCGGGGTTAATTAGGCCAATTTGTTGATTTATGAGTTCATTTGTTGACGGATGAGCTGTTTATTGACGGATGCGCTGTTGACGGATGCGTTGTTTGTTGATTTTGGGGGCGGGGCTAATTAGGTAAATCTGTAGCCTTTGGGGGCGGGGATGATGCTAATTTGTTGATTTGATGACGTCATTGGTTGTTTTGGAGGGGGGGTGGAAAGATAAAAGTGTTTTCCCCCTTTTTGTTGTACAGGAATAAACTACTAACGCGCTTGGAACTTAAAAATTAATATATAAATTTGTTTTTATTCTTACCAAAGACACGTCAACTAAATCTGAACTCAAATTTCAGTGATCGCGCTAGCGGGAGAAACAAAACATCAGTACCCTTTTTCTACTTGAGGTAGGGTGTGTAATACTCGGAAGGTGGTTATTTAATACAGCGACAGATTTAAATATTCCCTAACCTCTATCAGAAAAATTAAGCAACTGAAAAAATTTACGTCCACCGTTAAAAGTACATTGTCCATTATTAGAACTTAAATTAGTATGTTGGAAGAAAGGCGCCCCGTACGACAAAACCTCATAGTTTATTTTCGTCTTAAAATGACACAAAGAACTCGGTCCTGCCCCCATTTTCGAAACACTCTGAATATCAGAGTCCCCGTTTAGAGTTCAATGAAAAACTGCTAATTTGGAAGAAGAACCGAAATGTTCCACGTTAATTTGAGCATCGAGAAATCTCCCCTGGGGGTGATTTCTCGATGGTTTTACCATGTAACTTGTGAGCTATGCTCGTCCCTGATACAAAAGGATTCCTCGCGGAAGAGTAAATAAATCATTCATTCATTCCAACTGTTTTTTTAGTTAATATATAAATCACAGGCGACGTAATAATAAGGTTGGGTACGAAAAGTTACGATGCGTTTCTTACAGTGCAAGTTAATAATTGGATGTTATTATTTTAAATGGCTTCGAAAAATACTCTTCTGTTAATTACTCAATTTACTAGATTTGTTAAATATTAGAATATATTATCGTAAGCTTCGAACTCTCATTTCCTTCGATTGTTTTATGGTTAGAAATAATAAATTCCAATTAATGTTTTTCTTATTTCTGATTTAATAATATAATAAAATGCATAGTATAATTATACAATCTTAGCTTTCTCTTAATTTGGGATACAATCGAACGTAGAGGGATGGTGACTTTAATTAACCGACAGCGTCTACCTTAATAATTGACCTTAAAGTTTTAGTCGAAAGGAGAAAATTGGAGGAAAACTACTTTAGCAAGATATATCAAAATTTAATATAATCTAGCTTCTAAACTCATAAAAGGTGCGAAATAAAGGTGTGGAATCATCGTGGCGTCTGCTGTAAATGTATCTTGTCCCAATGTGTATGTTTTGATGATTCCACGTGGCTGAACGCCGTTTACTACTTCCCTGCAAAGTTAGATTTTTAGTCGTAACTCCACTTAAATGTTTTCCGTTTTCTCGTAAGAAAATAATCATTAATATCAAGAGCATATGAAGACCCTCCTTTGGAGTATCGATCCGAGAAATGTATGTTTGACCCGCGCCCGTGAGCAACCGTTTGCGAGGAAAAAATCATGGCGAGACATGGTGAAAAATAAAACCGACACTATCGAGAGTATTATGCCCTTTCTCGCAGTGGAAGAGGAAGACGGAAGATTTCTTTACCCGTGATATTTTTCTCTCCTACAGCCCCAGTCGCCGCCTCGATTGCTCACGAGCATTACTGTGCGAAACTATTAAAGAAGCGGATGAACCCCCCCTTTGAAGTCTTTTATTCCCTGGTCTTGTTTAGCCATGTCTGATGGAGTAAGTTTAAAAAATCTTGATTCGTACGCCACCTAACGGTAGATATTTTCGGAGCGGGAGTTGAGGTTCGTC
Source organism: Odiellus spinosus (assembly GCA_963920705.1). Classification (NCBI taxonomy): domain Eukaryota; kingdom Metazoa; phylum Arthropoda; class Arachnida; order Opiliones; family Phalangiidae; genus Odiellus; species Odiellus spinosus. The sequence continues at coordinate 8,703,624 of OY987232.1, read as the reverse complement.
GGTCACGCGAAAAGTATCCCTATAGGAAAAATGTTTGTGGGTGGAGTTCCTCGGCCAGAGTTTATTTCATTCGATTCCGTGAAAAGTGACTACAATGTATTTTTTCCGGGCTAAAAACGACAGGTGGTTCTCACGGTCTCACCAACCGCATTTTAATAAGTTCTAGAGAAGTTTGCGAAAAAGGAAAAAGCTGGGGCGGTTTATATTTATACTTAAAGAGTCACGCAAATTTCGCTCGTATCGTACGCGTGGGAACGCTAGAGCTCGGGGTCCTTCTTACATAAATCTCGCGCATCCTATATGATTCGAAGATCATACCCAGAAAAGAGAGAGTTTCCAATATTCCGTATGAAATAGGTCCCCTCCGAGCTAATAAATGAGGAAATTTTACCCCATCAGGGATGAGCACTATTTGGAACAGACTTAAAAGGAGAGTTTCTGATTTAATTTATAATTCATTGATGATTCACAAATAAAATTAAATTTGACATTCCTGCCTTCAGAAACAAATGTCTTCTAAAATATTAGCTAAATACGTTAGAAAACAAGGCGTCGTAAGCCCCCACCGAATTTATTGGTTACACAAATGTGACAATTGTGAAAAGGTTTACATTTAAAATTAGATTATTATTAACCAATAAATCGGTAATTCTTACCACCTGCAGAATCCATTGTTTATACAATAATGCAAGATAATTATTAGTCCCCCTTTAACATTAGATAATTAACAACCAATAAATAAATTATACCCACCGACTACAGAATTCATTCGTTACACAATTGTGACAATTGTGAAAAGGTTATCATTGGTTTACATTTAAAATTAGATTATTATTAACCAATAAATGAGTAATTCTTACCACCTGCAGAATCCATTGTTTATACAATAATACAAGATAATTATTAGTCCCCCTTTAACATTAGATAATAAATAACCAATAAATTAATAATACCCACCGGCTACAGAATTCATTGGTTACACAATTGTGGAAAAGTAATCATTGGTTTACATTTAAAATTAGATTATTATTAATCAATAAATGAGTAATTCTTACCTGCTGCGGAATCCATTGTTTATACAATAATGCAAGATATTTATTAGTTCACTTTTAATGTTAGATAATAAATAACCAATAAATAAATTATACCTACCGACTAGAGAATTCATTGGTTACACAATTTTGAAAAGGTATTCATTAGTTCACTTTTAAAATTATATTATTATTAATCCATAAACAAATTATACTTACTCTCTGCAGAATTCATTGGTTACACAATTATGAAAATGTATTCATTATTTCTCGTTAAAATTTTATTATTAATCCATAAATAAATTATACTCACTAGCTGTAGAATCCATTAGTTACACAAGGTATTAATTACTTAACTTTTACAGTTCGGTTTTTTTAACAAATAAATAAATTATACTTACAAACTGTTGAATCCAATGGTTACACAAATATGAAAATGTATGCATTAGTTCACGCTTAAAATTGTATTATTATTAATCCATAAATAAATTATACTTACAATCTGTAGAATTCATTGGTTTCATAATTATGAAAATGTATTCATTAGTTCTCGTTAAAATTATATTATTAATGATCAATCCATAAATAAATTATACTTACTAGCTGTAGAATCCATTGGTTATACAAGGTATTAATTACTTAACTTTTACAGTTCGGTTTTTTTAACAAATAAATAAATTATACTTACGAACTGTAGAATCCATTGGTTACACAATTATGAAAATGTATGCATTAGTTCACGCTTAAAATTGCATTATTATTAATCCATAAATAAATTATACTTACAAACTGTAGAATTCATTGGTTTCATAATTATGAAAATGTATTCATTAGTTCTCGTTAAAATTATATTATTAATGATTAATCCATAAATAAATTATACTTACTAGCTGTAGAATCCATTGGTTACACAAGGTATTAATTACTTAACTTTTACAGTTCGGTTTTTTTAACAAATAAATAAATTATACTTACGAACTGTAGAATCCATTGGTTACACAATTATGAAAATGTATGCATTAGTTCACGCTTAAAATTGTATTATTATTAATCCATAAATAAATTATACAAGCTGTAGAATTCATTGGTTTCATAATTATGAAAATGTATTCATTAGTTCTCGTTAAAATTATATTAATAATGATTAATCGATAAATAAATTATACTAGCTGTAGAATCCATTGGTTACACAAGGTATTAATTACTTAACTTTTACAGTTCGGTTTTTTTAACAAATAAATAAATTATACTTACGAACTGTAGAATCCATTGGTTACACAATTATGAAAATGTATGCATTAGTTCACGCTTAAAATTGCATTATTATTAATCCATAAATAAATTATACTTACAAACTGTAGAATTCATTGGTTTCATAATTATGAAAATGTATTCATTAGTTCTCGTTAAAATTATATTATTAATGATTAATCCATAAATAAATTATACTTACTAGCTGTAGAATCCATTGGTTACACAAGGTATTAATTACTTAACTTTTACAGTTCGGTTTTTTTAGCAAATAAATAAATTATATTTACGAGCTGTAGAATCCATTGGTTACACAATTATGAAAATGTATGCATTAGTTCACGCTTAAAATTGCATTATTATTAATCCATAAATAAATTATACTTACAAACTGTAGAATTCATTGGTTTCATAATTATGAAAATGTATTCATTAGTTCTCGTTAAAATTATATTATTAATGATTAATCCATAAATAAATTATACTTACTAGCTGTAGAATCCATTGGTTACACAAGGTATTAATTACTTAACTTTTACAGTTCGGTTTTTTTAACAAATAAATAAATTATACTTACGAACTGTAGAATCCATTGGTTACACAATTATGAAAATGTATGCATTAGTTCACGCTTAAAATTGTATTATTATTAATCCATAAATAAATTATACAAGCTGTAGAATTCATTGGTTTCATAATTATGAAAATGTATTCATTATTTCTCGTTAAAATTATATTAATAATGATTAATCGATAAATAAATTATACTAGCTGTAGAATCCATTGGTTACACAAGGTATTAATTACTTAACTTTTACAGTTCGGTTTTTTTAACAAATAAATAAATTATACTTACGAGCTGTAGAATTCATTGGTTACACAAGGTATTAATTACTTACTTTTAAAGTTCGGTTTTTTTATCAAATAAATAAATTATACTTACGAACTGTAGAATCCATTGGTTACGTAATTATGAAAATGTATTCATTAGGTCACTTTTAAAATTATATTAGTATAAATCCATAATACATACAAACTGCAGAATCCATTGGTTACACAATTATGAAAAGGTATTCAGTAGTTCACGTTTTAAATTAGATTATTATTAACCAATAAATGAATAATACTAACCTTCTGTAGAATCCATTGGTTACACAATAATGCAAGATATTTATTAGTTCACCTTTAATATTTGATAATTATTTAATAATAAATGAATTATACACACCGACTACCGAATTTATTGGTTACACAATTGTGAAAAGGTAATCATTGGTTTGATTATTATTAACCAATAAATGAGTATTTCTTACCACCTGCAGAATCCATTGTTTATACAATAATGCAAGATAATTATGAGTCCCCTTTTAACATTAGATAATTAACAACCAATAAATAAATTATACCCACCGACTACAGAATTCATTCGTTACACAATTGTGACAATTGTGAAAAGGTAATCATTGGTTTACATTTAAAATTAGATTATTATTAACCAATAAATAAGTAATTCTTACCACCTGCAGAATCCATTGGTTACACAATAATGCAAGATATTTATTAGTTCACCTTTAATATTTGATAATTATTTACCAATATAGGAATTATACCCACCGACTACCGAATTTATTGGTTACACAATTGTGACAATTGTGAAAAGGTAGTAATTGGTTTACATTTAAAATTAGATTATTATTAACCAATAAATGAATAATTCTTACCACCTGCAGAATCCATTGTTTATACAATAATGCAAGATAATTATGAGTCCCCCTTTAACATTAGATAATTAACAACCAATAAATAAATTATACCCACCGACTACAGAATTCATTCGTTACAAAATTGTGAAAATTGTGAAAAGGTAATCATTGGTTTACATTTAAAATTAGATTATTATTAACCAATAAATGAGTAATTCTTACCACCTGCAGAATCCATTGTTTATACAATAATACAAGATAATTATTAGTCCCCCTTTAACATTAGATAATAAATAACCAATAAATGAATAATACCCACCGGCTACAGAATTCATTGGTTACACAATTGTGGAAAAGTAATCATTGGTTTACATTTAAAATTAGATTATTATGAATCAATAAATGAGTAATTCTTACCACCTGCGGAATCCATTGTTTATACAATAATGCAAGATAATTATTAGTCCCCCTTTAACATTAGATAATTAACAACCAATAAATAAATTATACCCACCGGCTACAGAATTCATTTGTTACACAATTGTGACAATTGTGAAAAGGTAATCATTGGTTTACATTTAAAATTAGATTATTATTAATCAATAAATGAGTAATTCTTACCACCTGCAGAATCCATTGTTTATACAATAATACAAGATAATTATTAGTCCCCCTTTAATATTAGATAATAAATAACCAATAAATAAATTATACCTACCGACTTCAGAATTCATCGGTTACACAATTTTGAAAAGGTAATCATTGGTTTACATTTAAAATTAGATTATTATGAATCAATAAATGAGTAATTCTTACCACCTGCGGAATCCATTGTTTATACAATAATGCAAGATAATTATTAGTCCCCCTTTAACATTAGATAATTAACAACCAATAAATAAATTATACCCACCGGCTACAGAATTCATTTGTTACACAATTGTGACAATTGTGAAAAGGTAATCATTGGTTTACATTTAAAATTAGATTATTATTAATCAATAAATGAGTAATTCTTACCACCTGCAGAATCCATTGGTTACACAATAATGCAAGATATTTATTAATTCACCTTTAATATTAGATAATAAATAACCAATAAATAAATTATACCTACCGACTTCAGAATTCATCGGTTACACAATTTTGAAAAGGTAATCATTGGTTTACACTTAAAATTAGATTATTATTAACCAATAAATGAGTAATTCTTACCTTCTGCAAAATCCATTGGTTACACAATTTTTAATAATTATTGATTAGTGAATTTGGAAATTTGAATATTATTAGCTAATATATAATTATACCCACCAGCTGCGGAATCCATTGGTTACGCAATTATGAAAATATATTTATTTGTCCACTTTTAAAATTTGAATACTACCTAAACTAGTTAGTTGATCTAAGTGACTAATGGTGTTCTGTGATTGGCTATTGAATTAGTTTGTGCAATGACTGCAAACTGAATAACGATGGTTATGGACTAATTCAAAAAGGAAACGACAGAAAACTACTAAAACCAAAATTATTTTTTTAAATTTTGAATTTTTGGATTAAGTTTGGAATTAAGATGGAAATTTGGAAATTTGTCATAGGTTTTTCTCGCATTTCTGCTGGTCGGAGACTTTTTAAGTACTTTTTTTCTAACTCCGCGGGTCCTCACCAGTCCAAAACAGTCATTATTTAGTGGGGAATACGTTTGCGGTCATGGTGGCAATTTATTTTTCAAAAATATCTATACCACTATATTGGACACCATTTTTGACCTGAATTGCTGTTTTGTCGATTTTTACCCTATAAACAGTTTTAACTCTACATTCTCGAACTCAGGTTTCCTGGTTTATTTAAAGACTTTCGCGAGAGAAACTATTTATTATTTGATATATTAAAGATTGAAATGTCTACAAATCGAATTAGCTAAAAAAATACGTATTATGGTTCTTCTTAACTGCCTTGGCCACTATTAGCCGCTAAAATTTGAGACTACGACTCGGGGAATAAAATTAAAAAAGTGCGCAAAAAAAATGATTTGATTTGACCGGTTTGTCATTTTAATTACCCTGGGAATAAGCAGCGTTTGCCAGAAGAAGGGCCATGGCTATGAACGCGACGAATCGTAATGAAAAACGTTGGAGCATTTTGCTGGATAGCATCTTTCAGATTTTAACACCTGATTTGGAAAAACACGCGATCATTGAATTTATAGGTTAATTAATCCTCTGTCTCTTTAATCGATTCGTATATTTTATAATCAGAAGCGGATGAGCTGAAATACACTACTGAAATGATTGTTCAACGAGATAATCAAATTATTAAACGCGGATGATCCCTTCCTCGGTATAAGGTGTTAGAGAATTTCTTTCACTGCAAAAGGAGCATAATGAACTAGATCCCTTAAATATATTATATAATGATTATGCGCAGTTAGTAAGTATTTAAAAACTAAACTAATTGAGACGAGGCTTTAACGACAAGCTACTATGTGTAATGAATTATAATAAAAAACTTCTAAAACACTTTCATAAGCATCTAGAAAACACAACGAAGTGAAAATGATAAAGCAAAAAACTTACTCGCATGACGAATTTTATTCTAAGAGTATACTTCGATCTAAAAGTCTTTCCATGGATCTGAACTAAATTGTTGCACTATCCCGTTTTTTTAAACCATTTCAACGAATAGGAAATAAATTTCTAATTTAAATGAATAAATGAATAGGGAATAAAAAATTTAATTGAATATATGAAAAGGAGATAAGTAATTTAATTAAATAAATGAATAGGAAATAAATAAGTAATTTAAATAAATGAATACGGAATAAATTCGTAATTTAAATGAATAGGACATGAATGCGCTAGTTTTCATCATTCCATGAAGAGTACTTTGACGCGGACGCGGTTTTAAAAAGGCAGTAGCGGCTCTTATTTCTGAACGAACGATTCTAAATTTTCTAATTCCGAACACCCCTGCTTCTAAATCTTATAGCCTATATAAAAAATCTCAAATTTGCAAAAGGAACCACTTACGCACCTCGAATCGAGAAATGTGTGTCACCAATGGATTTCTTGGCCGAATTTACCAATGGAAAGGCGGAATTAACCAGTATTTGCGAAGTAATCGGCGATTTAAAAATTAGGCATTGCTTGTGCATAGAAACCATAAAGGAATCCTTATTTCGAAGGAAATCGTCGATAACTTCGCAAATACTGGCTCGAGCGCGCTAATTCCGCCAATCCCTCGGTAAATTCGGAAAAGAAATCCATTGGGGACATTCATTTCTGGATTCGATGTGCGAAAGTGGTTCCTTTAGCAAATTTTGGGAGTTTCTCAAATATATTAATATGTGTTCCCAAGTTTGATTTCGCATATTTCTGAATTAGAAATTCTCGGACATATTTTAAAATTACGTTTTCGCGAAGAGTTTGTGGCCAAATTCTGTGCTTGAGAAGTTTATTTTGTAGCGGGAAAGTCAAACTTTACGACCAAATCGAGCGCTTAAGCCCACGATTTTTCCCCGAAATTTGCAAAACCTTATTTCCTGGACCGTAAAGGAAAGCATTCCCTTAAAAATGGTCTAATTAATTGGGCTTATTAGTGTCGCATCTTTTTCGGGTCTTTTCCTAGAGAGTTGAAGTTGTGTTCCGCATATAGCCCCTTTCTTAATCTACAAAATGAGCTCTTCCCTCTTTGAACAGACACCCAAAGTTAAGTTATACATTTTTAAATAAAAGTGTTCAGAAATAGAAGCCTTCAGATTTAGGAGGATGGACCATAGTGGCATTGAAGTAGCAATAAGAATTCCAGTCTTACAAGGAATATTCTCACCGTTTCTCGATCTTTCGAAACGTACGGTCTTGTCTAGGTCGGTGTAGATTATAGAGTTGGTCTGGGACCGTGCCTCACGCTAGGCCTTGAAATTAGTATTTTAAGTATTTAGTATTTTTATTTTTTTATTATTAAATTAATGTTTCCTTCACGGGTTTGACCCGAATCGGATAAAGAGTCCTTTTTACAAAATGGTGTTTTTTAGGTAGGAAAAGACGTCTCTTCCAATTTTCGATTGCTATTCTTCCTATGTTTAACATTAAGGAAACAACATCACTAGTTATACGCGGAGTTTAAAAGCCATTGTTTTCCTAATCTAAAATAATTGTTGATGAAGTGAAATATAAATTTTAGACATTATCTATACGAAGGTACTGCGGGCCTATTCCATAACAGTCTAATAAAATTCATTCATATTTAAATTCATTTTAACTGAAATTTTGGGATAACGGATAATTCGTAATCAAAATGGATAACTATATTTTTCGAATATAAGAAAAATAATTTAAAACTCACGGTTTTGATATTCAAACTTCTATACGATGCGAAACGAAAGCTACAGATGTTTTTACTCCAGTTGAGAAGCCGCTTTTTATGTAGTACATTTGCAATTATAATTAATTGTCAAAGTTAAGAGAATTAAAAAGCATTGACGTATACTCTGCGTATGAAAGCAATTATAATCTCATTACTTCGCTTATTCATAAGTACATCGATAACAAAACTTAATTGCTTTTTGTGAATATGACAACGATTAAAAAGATGATTTATAACAGAAGTAGATCTATGAAACCCTCCTTTGAAGTCTACTACTCTAATGTTCGATATAGCGCTCCTCTCTGTATGGGTAAAATTCCCAATTTTACGAGATCGGACGGGTCCGACTTCATACCCCCTGTCTACGGAAAATTGGAAATTCTCTCTCTCCACAAACGATGACGTTTTATTGACGAACTCCAAGGCTGCTAGAGATATTCGCTCGACGAACTCCCGCTCCGAAAATATCTACCGTTAGGAGGCGTACGAATCACGCTTTTTGAAACTAACCCATACAGAGAGGGGTAGACAAGACCAGAGAGTAATAGACTTCAAAGGAGGGTTTCATCTACTTCTGTTTATAATCTAACTCTATTTAAAGGTTTTCAGATTTCTTGATCATTAAATATTTCATCATTTCTTTAACGAAAACTATCCTTGATATTCAATCATCTCAGTCAGCTAAATATTCAGAGTAATGAAATACAAATAATTAAAATTCTCGCGGCGAAATCAAAAACGCGTAAACCGACAATTAAACCCCGCCCCGTTTCCGCTTAATTTGAAAATTTGAATATTATATTAGCTACTATATTTAAAAACCGTATTTATTTAGATGCTATGTTTCCATCAAAAGGTCTAATTATTAACCGATAAATTAATTAAGCTTACCATCTGCAGAATCGATTGGTTACAAAATTATGAAAAGGTAATCATTAGTTCACATTTAAAAGTATATTATTATTAATCAATAAATGAATGACATTTACATTCTTCAAAATCCATTGGTTAAACAATTAAGAAATGTAATCATTAGTTCGCATTTTAAATTAGATTACTATTTACCGATAAATAAATTATACTTACGAGCTGCAGAATCCATTGGTTACATAATTATGAAAACGAAATCATTAGTTCATATATAAAATTAGATTATAATTAACCGATAAATTAATTATACGCACTGCAGAATTACATTGGTTACATTATTATAAAAAGGTTATCATTAAATCACATTTAAAATTGGATTATTACTAACCAATACATGAATACTTACATCCTGCCGAATCCATTTTCATTCAATTTTAAAAAAGATATTGATTAGTGCATTTTTAATATTTTAATATTATTAGTTAATAAATAAATAGACCCACTTTTTGCAGAATTAATTGGTTACATAATTATGAAAAGGTAATCATATAAAATTAGATTATTATTAAATAATATATGAACTATACTTATGACCTGCAATTTTTAAATGATATTGATTAGTGAATTTTTAAATTTAAATATTATAATTTATTTAATAATTACACCCACCATCTGTAGAATCCATTGAATACACAATTATGAAAAATATAATCAGTGATTCGCATTTAAAAAATTAAGATTTTTAACCAATAAATGAATTATACTCACATCCTGTAGAATCCATTTTAAATTACAATTTTAAAAAGGTATTCATTAGTGCATTTTTAAAATTTGAATATTATTAAATAATAAATTATTTAACCCACGATCTGCATTAGTCACATAATCATGAATAGGTAATCATTAGTTCACATTTATAATTAGGTTATTATTAAGCAATACATGAATTGTACTTACCATCTGCAGAGCCCATTGGTTACACGATTATTAAAAGTTATTTATATTAATATTAAATTAAATTCGATTATTATTCACCCATATAAGAATGGTACTTACATTCTGCAGAATCCAATTTTAATACAATTTTAAAAATATATTAATTAGAGCATTTTTAAAATTTGAATGTTATTAGTTAATAAAAAATTAAACCCACGATCTGCAGATTCCTTTGGTTACACAATTATGATAAGTTAATCATTAATTCACAGTTATAATTGGATTGGTATTAACAAGGGCTCGGATTACACTTACATTCTGCAGAATCCATATTTTACACAATTTTAAAAATATGTTGCTTAGTGAATTTTTAAAATTTCAATATGTTTAGGAAATAAATAATTAGACCCACGATCTGCAGCATCCATTGATTACGCAATTATTTAAGGTAGTTATTAATTAGTTCACATCTAAAATTGGATTATAACAAATAATTGAATTATAGTTACATCCTGCAAAATCAATTTTCATACAATATTAAAAAGTTATTGTTTAGATAATTTTTAAAATTTGAAAATTATGAGTTAATAAATAGACTTACGATCTGCACAATCCATTTGTTACACCATTGTGAAAAGGTAATTGGTTTAAAATTGATAATTATTATTAACTAATAATAGAATTTTAATTATATTCTGCAAAGTACAATTTTGAAAAGGTATTTAAAAGTAAATTTTTAAAATTTTAATATAATTTGTTAGTAAATAGACTCACTCTCTGCAGAATACATTATTTACACAATTATGAAAAGGTAACCATTACTTCACCTTTAAAATTGGATTATTATTAACCAATTATTATATTACACTTACCTCCTGCAGAGCCTATTTTTTATACAATTTTAAAAAGGTATATATTAGTGCATAATTAAAATTTCAATATTATTAGTTTATAAATAATTATACTCACCACCTGCATAATTCATTGGTTACATAAATATGAAAAGGTTATCATTGGTTTGCAATTATAATTAGATTATTATTAACTAATAACTGAATTATACTTCAGGGGGAGGTATTACACTGATCGTGTCTGTCTGTGTGTCTGTCTGTCTGTGTGTCTGTCTGTCTGTGTGTCACTTCCTGTGTAAGCGGAAATCACGTGAGCAAAAAGTCTAGAGACTTAATCATGCCAAATTATCGTTCAATTCCGTTTAACGGGAATTACCTCCTTTAAGCATGGCTGCCACATTGAGTTTCAGGTGTCGTGCAATTATATACAACAGGACGTCTCCCATTGCATATTACCGCCTTTCACCGTCCACTTTGCGGTCAAACCTTGATGCTGGACAGTTGAATGGGACGTCTCCCACAGTTATAATCACCTCCGACCATCCCCACACCAAGGTCCAACCTCCAGTTTCTGATCTCAGCGGGCCATACTAGCGAGGCGTCCCTCACTAATATGGTCCACATCAATCTTCCACTCTCCAAACATCGCCCCACCAATGGGTAAATTAGCGTTGCCTACCACGTGCCTAGGGTTACGATAAACGTCTAGACTTTGAAGGGAGGGTGTGTTCCGCCCAACTTCATGGCCTCATCACTCGATTCATAAAGGCCTTCGAACGGTTTATATACTACCTTTTTGGAGTGAATGCAAATGAGCCTTATGGTGTGATATCGTTTAGGGAAATGAAACGCAATATTAATTTATTTTATAATTAAAAATATCAAAATGGTTAAACTTAATCTAATTAATAATTCAGTTGAAAAATCAATTTAAAATTCGAGATAGTTTAGAAGATATTTAAGAAATTGTCCAAAAATTTAGTGAAATTTGACCGTTTAATACCAGCTTGAGTTGGCAACACGCGCTAAGATGTTTTCCATATATCATTTAGTCCAAAAATCAAAGGTATAACGGGCAGCATAGGCTAAGGCTTTCTGCAAACTTGGGGTGGATTGAAGAATACAGTACAGCCTATACTCAAGTGTTAATTTATATTACAAGAACTTTTATTTTACATTTTTACTTATAAAATAAACATTTCATTTGGTGTGTCTAATAAGAAAACTATGCCCTGCCGCATATAATTATGGGTAACGAAGGACATTTCATTTGGTGTGTGTATTAAAAAGTCCACGACCTGCCGCATATAATTATGGGTAACGCAGGACACACTTTTGCATTCTCTGAATCCTTGAGGTTAAGGGAAAATACTTATACTCCGTAACCTAGATGGGAAATAGAGAAGTGTGATTGAAATGCACGCTGTTTCTTCTACTCTTCCAATACTCCACATTTCTTTTCATCTTTTATTTTAGGTAAGGTTAGGTTAGGTTAGGTTATGTTACCTTAACGTCGGGGTCGGGGAGGTTATATTTTGGTTTCCCAACTTGTTAGTTATTGATTAGTGCATTTGAAAATTTGAATATTATATTAGCTAATAAATAAATTATACCCACCAGCTGCAGAATCCATTGGTTAGACAATTATGAAAAGATGTTGAATTTGAATACTTTTGAATCCAATTGTAATTCGCAAAAAATACTTACGTTCAACTATAGAATTAGTAGACGATACAATTAAAAAACGGTTTAGAAATAGATTGTTAGATATTCGACCGAAGTAAAAAACAATGTATCCCATTGAGCAGAAATTTAATTCCCATTCAACCGAATTAAAAAAAAAAAAAAAAAAAAAAAAAAAAAAAAAACAGTTTCCCAATAGATAGAAATGAAATTTAATTCGATGGAAGTGTTCCCATTCAACAGAAAAAGTCACAATTAACAGAATCCCATAATTCCCATTTGTTCGAAAAATGCTTTATTTCGACGCTTAAATCAAGCTCAATAGCCTAAAACCGAAAAGTCTCTGATGAACATTCGGAAAAATTAAGGGCTCAGCACAACTAGATAACTTACCCTACCCTAAAAATCTCTTCAAAAAAAGCTTAACAAGCCAGTTTAAGCAAATGCAACCGAGACTTATTGATCTGAAAAGACCCTGTAAACCTCGGTTAAAGCTGATTAAACCGGCTAATTACGCCTCGTCTAAAGAGGATATAACCCAAACTAACCTAACCTAACCTATCCAATCGTAAGCCAGCCCAAACGTAATAAATATAGGAGTGTCTAGCCGAACTACTCGTCTAACCTAAACTAACCCAACCTAACCAAATCTAATATAACCCAACCTAACCAAATCTAATATAACCCAACCTTACCAAAACCTAACCCAACCGGAACCTAATTAATATGGGCAACAACCGAAACATTCGTCGAACGAGGAATTCTGTCCAGTGGGACATTTCGTCCAATTGGGACCGTCTGTCCAATGAGATTCTGCTCAATGGGATATTTTGTCCTTTGGGATTCTGCCCAATGGGAAATTTCTTTCAAATGGGATATCTGTTCATTGTGATTTCTGTCCAATGGGATTTCGATCAAATGGGATTCTGTTCAATGGGAGTATACCGTGTAGCTCATATTATTTACTTTACAGGGGGTGTAGAATATTTTTTTACAAGGGGTACCCCTTGTCAAAAATTTGATATTATTTATTTTACAGGGGTGTAGTATTTTTTTACAAGGGGTACCCCTGGTCAAAAATTTGATATTATTTATTTTAGAGGGGCTGTAATATTTTTTTTTTACAAGGGATACCCCTGGTCAAAAATTTGATATTATTTATTTTACTGGGGGTGTAGTATTTTTTTTTTCAAGGGGTACGCCTTGTCAAAAATTTGATATTATTTATTTTACAGGGGGTTTATTTGATATTATTTATTTTACAGGGGCTGTAATATTTTTTTACATGGGGTACCCCTTGTCAAAAATTTGATATTATTTGTTTTACAGTGGGTGTATTTGATATTATTTATTTTACAGGGGGTGTAGTATTTTTTTTTACAAGGGGTACCCCTTGTCAAAAATTTGATATTATTTATTTACAGTGGGTGTATTTGATATTATTTATTTTACAGGAGGTGCATTTGATATTATTTATTTTACAGGGGCTGTAATATTTTTTTTACAAGGGGTACCCCTTGTCAAAAATTTGATATTATTTATTTTTCTGGGGGTGTAGTATTTTTTTTTACAAGGGATACCATTTGTCAAAAATTATTTATTTTACAGGTGGTACCCCTTGTCAAAAATTTGACATTATTTATTTACAGGTTCTGTATTTGATATTATTTATTTTACAGGGGCTGTAATATTTTTTTTTACAAGGGGTACCCCTTGTCAAAAATTTGATATTATTTATTTTACAGGTTGTGTATTTGATACTATTTATTTTACAGGGGGTGTAGAATTTTTTTTACAAGGGGCACCCCTTGTCAAAAATTTGATATTATTTATTTTACAGTGGGTGTATTTGATATTATTTATTTTACAGGGGGTGTAGTATTTTTTTTTAAAGGGTACCCCTTGTCAAAAATTTCAAATTATTTATTTACAGGTTGTGTATTTGATATTATTGATTTTACAGGGGCTGTAATATTTTTTTTACAAGGGGTACCCCTTGTCAAAAATTTGATATTTTTCTTTTACAGGGGGTGTAGTATTTTTTTACAAGGGGTGTCCCTTGTCAAAAAATTGATATTATTTATTTACAGGTTGTGTATTTGATATTATTTATTTTACAGGGGAAGTATTTGATATTATTTATTTTACAGTAGGAGTAGAATTTTTTTTTACAAGGGGTACCCCTTGTCAAAAATTTGATATTATTTATTTTACAGGAGGTGTATTTGATACTATTTATTTTACAGGGGCTGTAATATTTTTTTACAAGGGATACCCCTTGTCAAAAATTTGATATTACTTATTTTACAGTGGGTGTATTTGATATTATTTATTTTACAGGGGGTGTAGTATTTTTTTTTAAAGGGTACCCCTTGTCAAAAATTTCAAATTATTTATTTACAGGTTGTGTATTTGATATTATTGATTTTACAGGGGCTGTAATATTTTTTTTACAAGGGGTACCCCTTGTCAAAAATTTGATATTTTTCTTTTACAGGGGGTGTAGTATTTTTTTACAAGGGGTGCCCCTTGTCAAAAAATTGATATTATTTATTTTATAGGGTGTGTATTTGATATTATTTATTTTACAGGGGGTCTATTTGATATTATTTATTTTACAGGGGCTGTAATATTTTACTTACAATGGGTACCCCTTGTCAAAAATTTGATATTATTTATTTTACAGGTTGTGTATTTGATACTATTTATTTTACAGGGGGTGTAGTATTTTTTTTACAAATGGCACCCCTTGTCAAAAATTTGATATTATTTATTTTACAGTGGGTGTATTTGATATTATTTATTTTACAGGAGGTATATTTGATATTATTTATTTTACAGGGGCTGTAATATTTTATTTACAATGGGTACCCTTTGTCAAAAATTTGATATTATTTATTTACAGGTTGTGTATTTGATATTATTTATTTTACAGGGGAAGTATTTGATATTATTTATTTTACAGTAGGAGTAGAATTTTTTTTACAAGGGGTACCCCTTGTCAAAAATTTGATATTATTTATTTTACAGGGGGTGTATTTGATATTATTTATTTTACAGGGGGTGTATTTGATATTATTTATTTTACAGGGGGTGTACTATTTTTTTACAAGGGGTACCCCTTGTCAAAAATTTGATATTATTTATTTACAGGTTGTGTATTTGATATTATTTATTTATTTTACAGGGGCTGTAATATTTTTTTTACAAGGGGTACCCCTTGTCAAAAATTTGATATTATTTATTTTACAGTGGGTGTATTTGATATTATTTATTTTACAGGGGCCGTAATATTTTTTTACATGGGGTACCCCTTGTCAAAAATTTGATATTATTTATTTTACAGTGGGTGTATTTGATATTATTTATTTTACAGGGGGTGTAGTATTTTTTTTTACAAGGGGTACCCCTTGTCAAAAATTTGATATTATTTATTTACAGTGGGTGTATTTGATATTATTTATTTTACAGGAGGTGCATTTGATATTATTTATTTTACAGGGGCTGTAATATTTTTTTTACAAGGGGTACCCCTTGTCAAAAATTTGATATTATTTATTTTTCTGGGGGTGTAGTATTTTTTTTTACAAGGGATACCATTTGTCAAAAATTATTTATTTTACAGGTGGTACCCCTTGTCAAAAATTTGACATTATTTATTTACAGGTTCTGTATTTGATATTATTTATTTTACAGGGGCTGTAATATTTTTTTTACAAGGGGTACCCCTTGTCAAAAATTTGATATTATTTATTTTACAGGTTGTGTATTTGATACTATTTATTTTACAGGGGGTGTAGAATTTTTTTTACAAGGGGCACCCCTTGTCAAAAATTTGATATTATTTATTTTACAGTGGGTGTATTTGATATTATTTATTTTACAGGAGGTGTATTTGATATTATTTATTTTAAAGGGGCTGTAGTTTTTTTTTTACAAGGGGTACCCCTTGTCAAAAATTTGATATTATTTATTTAAAGGTTGTGTATTTGATATTATTTATTTTACAGGGGGTGTATTTGATATTATTTATTTTACAGTGGGTGTAGTATTTTTTTTACAAGGGGTACCCCTTGTCAAAAATTTGATATTATTTATTTTACAGTGGGTGTATTTGATATTATTTATTTTACAGGGGGTGTATTTGATATTATTTATTTTACAGCGGGTGTATTTGATATTATTTATTTTACAGGGGGTGTAGAATTTTTTTTACAATGGGTACAAATTGTCAAAAATTTGATATTATTTATTTTACAGTGGGTGTATTTGATATTATTTATTTTACAGGGGGTGTAGTATTTTTTTTTAAAAGGGTACCCCTTGTCAAAAATTTCATATTATTTATTTACAGGTTGTGTATTGATATTATTGATTTTACAGGGGCTGTAATATTTTTTTTACAAGGGGTACCCCTTGTCAAAAATTTGATATTTTTCTTTTACAGGGGGTGTAGTATTTTTTTACAAGGGGTGCCCCTTGTCAAAAAATTTATATTATTTATTTTATAGGGTGTGTATTTGATATTATATATTTTACAGGGGGTGTAGTATTTTTTTTACAAGGATTACCCCTTGTCAAAAATTTGATATTATTTATTTTACAGGGGGTGTATTTGATATTATTTATTTTACAGGAGGTGTAGAATGTTTTTTTACAAGGGGTACAACTTGTCAAAAATTTGATATTATTTATTTACAGGTTCTGTATTTGATATTATTTATTTTACAGGGGCTGTAATATTTTTTTTACAAGGGGAACCCCTTGTCAAAAATTTTATATTATTTATTTTACAGGGGGTGTATTTGATATTATTTATTTTACAGGGGGTGTATTTGATATTATTTATTTTACAGGGGGTGTAGTTTTTTTTTTACAAGGGGTACCCCTTGTCAAAAATTTGATATTATTTATTTACAGGTTGTGTATTTGATATTATTTATTTTACAGAGGGTGTTGTATTTTTTTTTACAAGGGGTACCCCTTGTCAAAAATTTGATATTATTTATTTTACAGTGGGTGTATTTGATATTATTTATTTTACAGGGGGTGTATTTGATATTATTTATTTTACAGGGGGTGTATTTGATATTATTTATTTTACAGGGGGTGTAGAATTTTTTTTTACAATGGGTACAAATTGTCAAAAATTTGATATTATTTATTTTACAGTGGGTGTATTTGATATTATTTATTTTACAGGGGGTGTAGTATTTTTTTTTAAAAGGGTACCCCTTGTCAAAAATTTCATATTATTTATTTACAGGTTGTGTATTGATATTATTGATTTTACAGGGGCTGTAATATTTTTTTACAAGGGGTACCCCTTGTCAAAAATTTGATATTTTTCTTTTACAGGGGGTGTAGTATTTTTTTACAAGGGGTGCCCCTTGTCAAAAAATTTATATTATTTATTTTATAGGGTGTGTATTTGATATTATATATTTTACAGGGGGTGTAGTATTTTTTTTACAAGGATTACCCCTTGTCAAAAATTTGATATTATTTATTTTACAGGGGGTGTATTTGATATTATTTATTTTACAGGAGGTGTAGGATGTTTTTTTACAAGGGGTACAACTTGTCAAAAATTTGATATTATTTATTTACAGGTTCTGTATTTGATATTATTTATTTTACAGGGGCTGTAATATTTTTTTTACAAGGGGAACCCCTTGTCAAAAATTTTATATTATTTATTTTACAGGGGTGTATTTGATATTATTTATTTTACAGGGGGTGTATTTGATATTATTTATTTTACAGGGGGTGTAGTTTTTTTTTTTACAAGGGGTACCCCTTGTCAAAAATTTGATATTATTTATTTACAGGTTGTGTATTTGATATTATTTATTTTACAGAGGGTGTTGTATTTTTTTTTACAAGGGGTACCCCTTGTCAAAAATTTGATATTATTTATTTTACAGTGGGTGTATTTGATATTATTTATTTTACAGGGGGTGTATTTGATATTATTTATTTTACAGGGGGTGTATTTGATATTATTTATTTTACAGGGGGTGTAGAATTTTTTTTTTACAATGGGTACAAATTGTCAAAAATTTGATATTATTTATTTTACAGTGGGTGTATTTGATTTTGTTTATTTTACAGGGGGTGTAGTATTTTTTTTTATAAGGGTACCCCTTGTCAAAAATTTCATATTATTTATTTACAGGTTGTGTATTGATATTATTGATTTTACAGGGGCTGTAATATTTTTTTTACAAGGGGTACCCCTTGTCAAAAATTTGATATTTTTCTTTTACAGGGGGTGTAGTATTTTTTACAAGGGGTGCCCCTTGTCAAAAAATTTATATTATTTATTTTATAGGGTGTGTATTTGATATTATATATTTTACAGGGGGTGTAGTATTTTTTTTACAAGGATTACCCCTTGTCAAAAATTTGATATTATTTATTTTACAGGGGGTGTATTTGATATTATTTATTTTACAGGAGGTGTAGAATGTTTTTTTACAAGGGGTACAACTTGTCAAAAATTTGATATTATTTATTTACAGGTTCCGTATTTGATATTATTTATTTTACAGGGGCTGTAATATTTTTTTTACAAGGGGAACCCCTTGTCAAAAATTTTATATTATTTATTTTACAGGGGGTGTATTTGATATTATTTATTTTACAGGGGGTGTAGTTTTTTTTTTTTACAAGGGGTACCCCTTGTCAAAAATTTGATATTATTTATTTACAGGTTGTGTATTTGATATTATTTATTTTACAGAGGGTGTTGTATTTTTTTTTACAAGGGGTACCCCTTGTCAAAAATTTGATATTAATTATTTTACAGGGGGTGCAGAGTTTTTTTTTACAAGGGGTACCCCTTGTCAAAAATTTGATATTATTTATTTACAGGTTCTGTATTTGATATAGTTTATTTTACAGGGGCTGTAATATTTTATTTACAATGGGTACCCCTTGTCAAAAATTTGATATTTTTATTTTACAGGGGGTGTAGTATTTTTTTACAAGGGGTGCCCCTTGTCAAAAAATTGATATTATTTATTTTATAGGGTGTGTATTTGATATTATTTATTTTACAGGGGGTGTAGTATTTTTTTTACAAGGATTACCCCTTGTCAAAAATTTGATATTATTTATTTTACAGGGGATATATTTGATATTATTTACTTTACAGGGGGTGTAGAATGTTTTGTTACAAGGGGTACCCCTTGTCAAAAATTTGATATTATTTATTTACAGGTTCTGTATTTGATATAATTTATTTTACAGGGGCTGTAATATTTTTTTTACAAGGGGTACCCCTTGTAAAAAATTTGATATAATTTATTTACAGGTTGTGTATTTGATATTATTTATTTTACAGGGGCTGTAATATTTTTTTTTACAAGGGGTACCCCTTGTCAAAAATTTGATATTATTTATTTGACATTGGGTGTATTTGATATTATTTATTTTACAGGGGGTGTAGTATTTTTTTTACAAGGGGTGCCCCTTGTCAAAAATTTGATATTATTTATTTACAGTGGGTGTATTTGATATTATTTATTTTACAGGATGTGTATTTGATATTATTTATTTTACAGGAGGTGTATTTGATATTATTTATTTTACTTGGGCTGTAATATTTTTTTTACAAGGGGTACCCCTTGTGAAAAATTTGATATTATTTATTTTACAGTGGGTGTATTTGATATTATTTATTTTACAGGAGGTGTATTTGATATTATTGATTTTACAGGGGCTGTAATATTTTTTTACAAGGGGTACCCCTTGTCAAAAATTTGATATTACTTATTTTACAGTGGGTGTATTTGATATTATTTATTTTACAGGGGGTGTAGTATTTTTTTTTTTAAAAGGGTACCCCTTGTCAAAAATTTCAAATTATTTATTTACAGGTTGTGTATTTGATATTATTGATTTTACAGGGGCTGTAATATTTTTTTTTACAAGTGGTACCCCTTGTCAAAAATTTGATATTTTTCTTTTACAGGGGGTGTAGTATTTTTTACAAGGGGTGCCCCTTGTCAAAAATTTGATATTATTTATTTTACAGGTTGTGTATTTGATACTATTTATTTTACAGGGGGTGTAGTATTTTTTTTACAAGGGGCACCCCTTGTCAAAAATTTGATATTATTTATTTTACAGTGGGTGTATTTGATATTATTTATTTTACAGGGGCTGTAATATTTTATTTACAATGGGTACCCCTTGTCAAAAATTTGATATTATTTATTTTACAGGGGAAGTATTTGATATTATTTATTTTACAGTAGGAGTAGAATTTTTTTTACAAGGGGTACCCCTTGTCAAAAATTTGATATTATTTATTTTACAGGGGGTGTATTTGATATTATTTATTTTACAGGGGGTGTATTTGATATTATTTATTTTACAGGGGGTGTATTTGATATTATTTATTTTACAGGGGGTGTAGAATGTTTTTTTACAAGGGGTACCCCTTGTCAAAAATTTGATTTATATTTATTTACAGGTTCTGTATTTGATATTATTTATTTTACAGGGGCTGTAATATTTTTTTTAGAAGGGGTACCCCTTGTCAAAAATTTTATATTATTTATTTTACAGGGGGTGTATTTGATATTATTTATTTTACAGGGGGTGTAGTATTTTTTTTTTTTTGACAAGGGGTACCCCTTGTCAAAAATTTTATATTATTTATTTTACAGGGGGTGTATTTGATATTTTTTATTTTACAGAGGATGTAGAATATTTTTTTACAAGGGGTACCCCTTGTCAAAAATTTGATATTATTTATTTTACAGGGTGTGTATTTGATATTATTTATTTTACAGGGGGTGTATTTGATATTATTTATTTTACAGGGGGTTTACTATTTTTTTTACAAGGGATACCACTTGTCAAAAATTTGATATTATTTATTTTACAGGGGGTGT
Organism: Odiellus spinosus; assembly: GCA_963920705.1. Lineage (NCBI taxonomy): Eukaryota > Metazoa > Arthropoda > Arachnida > Opiliones > Phalangiidae > Odiellus > Odiellus spinosus. Next base: position 8,682,031 of record OY987232.1, on the reverse strand, counting down.
ATTTGATATTATTTATTTTACAGGGGGTGTATTTGATATTATTTATTTTACAGGGGGAGTAGAATTTTTTTTACAAGGGGTACCCCTTGTCAAAAATTTGATATCATTTATTTACAGGTTGTGTATTTGATATTATTTATTTTACAGGGGCTGTAATATTTTTTTACAAGGGGTACCCTTCTCAAAAATTTGATATTATTTACTTTACAGTGGGTGTATTTGATATTATTTATTTTACAGGAGGTGTATTTGATATTTTTTATTTTACAGGGGCTGTAATATTTTTTTTACAAGGGGTACCCCTTGTCAAAAATTTGATATTATTTATTTTACAGGGGTGTATTTGATATTATTTATTTTACAGAGGGTGTAGTATTTTTAACAATAACCAAGTTGATTTTAAAGTACTTGTCGTAATGATTCACGACTACCATTGAAAATGGCTTCTTGCGTCACATCGTCGACTTGTCGAAGGGATTCCAGTAATTTCTCTACAGTGGGGAGCTCTTTGTCTAAGTAGAATTGATGTTCTCGACGTCTAATAGCTTCAAGCTGAAAGCAATCTACCTCAGTTACTGGGGATGAACGGCTTTTAGACTTCCCGGGACTCTGGGCAACCTCGGCGTATGACTTTCCTATCTGTTCGGCATCTTTCACTTCCTTCTGAATCCTTTTAACCGTTGTACAACTTACACCAGTTGCTTCTGCCGTGCGAACTTGGACCTGTTCAACCGGGTGCAAGACACGCTTTTCGTTGCGCTCTCGTTCAAAATAACTGGCCACATTAGATATAATTATTCGTGCCTGGCGGTAGATAGTTGAGCCTCTACTACATTTCGGCATGGTTAACTAACTATGAGCTGCACACTCCCATTGATTAATACCATGCGCGATAAAATTTTCAAACGTTTTAAATATTTATTTTAGATAAAATAGTCAATTTAAACAAGAAAAGTGCTCTTAATTAAAATGTACAATTCCTTCCGCTTAACTAAAAAAACAAACGAAACCACGGGTAATTGAATATTTTTTAAATTGAAAAGGTACTTGAAGAGTACTGGGAAAAAGATTCCATCATCGAAACCGCGATTGAACCTCTTATTATCAACATGAAAGATGACAGCGAATACTCCGATGAATATTCGAACTAAACGGGCAAAGAGTGCTTGAATTCTAAGACAATTACATTAATTTTTGATTATATTTATGTTTTTTCACTAATGGTGTCTTTCCTTAAATATTCAATGTTTTTAAATTCAGAGGTTAATCGTAATAAAAAAAACTAGTACTGGTGTACTTTCTAATGTTGTTTCGCTATGATATGAATTATACAGAATACTTGATCGCATTAAACAAAATATAACAGCATATACACTGCAAAAAGCCGACGTTCTATAACACTGAACTTATCCACTCAGTCTCGATAGCAGACGATATTGCAGACAGACATCGCAAGAGAAAAACAAGTTGATTAATAACTATGGGGTCGATGGTGGCGACCCCATTTCGGACGTTTTTCTCAGGGCTCTTCTTTCGTTGGGGCGACTATAGTTTAGAAAAAAACACGAAAAAAACCTAAAACGTAGTCATAAATTAAGAATTAAATTGACTAGTAAGATACCCTATTATCGGACGTTTGGAAGATGAATCGGACACACCTGGTCCACTTATCAGACAGTAGGAGTTAAGAACCGGACAAAGGGACTTTAGAATCGGACGGTAGGAGTTAAGATCCGGACAAAGGGACTTTAGAATCGGACACCCTGTATTGTAACCGGACGAAGGTCCCTTAAATTCGGACAGATATACAAGTGTTCAAAAATGGTTACAATTTCCCAAAAATAGCGATACCAAATATCTGTTTCAGTCACGCTTTTTTGAAGCGATAGTAAATTGCCAACCGGATCCCATGTTTTATGCCTATTTTAAAGATTAAAAACTCAATAAAATTAACTTTATTTTTTAGAAGTTTATTTAAGAGCTTTAGGAACTTTTTATATAACAACGGATTAGGTAGGCCTATCACATGTTAAACACATAAAAAAATATCACCCGTTACATTGGCGCATTTTTGGCAAACCTATTTTGCACAAACTTCACATTTGTACCAAGTTTCATTTTTCTTTCGTTTGCTGTACAAGTTGGTGCACAGCTTGCACCGTAAACCTCTTGGTATTTTATTTTTATTGTCCGCTTCTTTTTGACCTAATTTAGCTAACGCTCCTGCCTCTTCTTCTCACGCAGAAGTTTTCTATCTTCTGCTTCTCTCTGAAGTTTTTCTTTTTCAGCCTTCTTCTTCCGAAGAAACGAAACGCACTCTTCGCTCGTAAGGTGCTGGGGAATGGCGGCTTTGGATTTTTTGGTCTTTCTGGGAGGGGTTTTTCTTTGGGGAATATTCAGAATTCCTTCAAAGAGAATAGGATTTTGAATTTCATTTGAGGTGATGGCACTTGAAACAGAATTAGAAGCGGGTACTTCTGGGTAAACTAGTAAATCTTGCAAACTGGCTTGAGGTGTAGCGTTTGCAACAGTAAAGAAGTGCCTGGTTGTCTTATCAGATCCGTTGAAGTATTTCTAATTGATTGCTCTTCATAAATTATCGTGTCGCTCGATGAACTACTAAAATCTTCCTCGTTAATATCGAAAAGAACACCACCTGGAAGTTCCATGGCAATTGACTGTTTTTGGCCATTTTGTTTCTCAGAAAGTTTACTATATTCGCACAGAGCATGCTCAAGCGAGTTAGAATTCTCTTCATTAGATCCTCTATTTGAAGTAGAAGCACCGACATTAATGTCGTTTTCATTGATCGGCGTCGAATGAACTGAAACTCCTGTTCCCGAATTTATTGAAGCGCCTTCATTGTTGGCTCCATATATCTCATTACGCAAGATGGCCATCTTTAATATTCTCCACGAATCGTACAACGGCTCAGCGATATCATATTGTTCCTCGAGCATCGTTTGGAATTCGGAAACTTTCTTCGATCCTAACATCGCCTCCATCGCTTTCAAGATTCTGAGAGTGTTCGATACTTCGGACGAATGAGTTGGATTTGATTCTGGAATTTCTTGACCTCTCAGACAGCGTTCTGTTAAGGGGTGATGAGTTTCTGGATCTGGTGCTTTTTTGGCGAAAACAAGAGACGCTTGAAGATTCGTTTCGTCTATGGCCTTTCGGTTTACCGGATACACACCCGAGGCTCTAAACCCATTCATAATAACTTGAGAGTTGGTAGACCTATGCCAACACTGTTTAAAAATCCTCGCAAAATTCTTGGTTGTTGGAATTTCCCCAGGATTATTGGTTAAAAATTCTTGCACAACCGCCTTCCAATTGGTCTTGATGCTTTTGAAAAATGAGACCACCAGAGGTTGAGGTATGTGAGAAGCGTGTGGGGGAAGGCAATATATTTCGATAGAGTTATCTCGACAGAAATCACTCGTATCCAAACCAAGGTGACTAGAATGGCCATCTAGAACGAGCACAACTGGTCGTTCGGGTGGAATTGACTTAGTAAAATGGTTCACAATCCACCCGTGGAATATTTCTGTGGTCATCCATCCATTCTTTGATAAGGCAAAGCGAGACCCATCTACACCTCCTTCGAGTGGATTAAATGGAATTCCACTAAAAACGTGAAAGGGTGGAATTACGGCACCAGAAGCCGCGCAAGACTTTTCTGTGGGTCTTTTCGGCTAAAACCTTTCCGGTTTTAGGGCACAATGTAAAACCAGTTTCATCGGCATTCCCTACACGATTTGCGGCTCCTTCCATCATGTTCATGTTTATTATAAATCGCTGATATTTAGTAAACCATTCATCAATCTTTTCGCTGGTACAGGATTGTACCCTTGCAATTTGGAGTGGTTCGGGGGTTTTTAATTTTACATCTGGATGCCTTTTAAGAAATCCCTGCCACCAATGCTTGCCAGGAACTCCATCTTTAAATGCATTTTTCCTTTTCCTTAATTTTGCTGGCTATCTGAGCTTTGGTTTGGCCGTATCCGATTAAAGTCATTTTTTTGGCCAACTCGCGCAGTTTTCGTTCTTCTTCGTAAGATAAAATGGTTTTCTTACCAGGTTTAATTTTAAGTGAGTTTTCAAAGTCGCTTTGTCGTGTATTGTTTGACGAGGAACTTCGTATAGTTTTGAAGCAGCTCTTACACTTCTAGTTGCATTCTGAACATCAGACACTGCTTTTTGCATGTTATCCTCATTCCACAGCAAGCGGCGGCGTTTCTGCGCTATTTTTATTAATGAATATAAACATGAAACTTCCAGACTCGTACATTAATTTTTAGTTTGCTATTTTACTCGAAAACATCTTTAAAAGCTCTGATGTACTCTTACTAAAATCGGAAAACTGATATACCTACTTTGATACTAAACGTAGGGCTATAAAATTTCTTAATCTCGGACAGACAGCGAGCCCAAAAACTATAAACAGCGAGTCCGATAATAGGGGTTCAAGTCTTAAAATATATCTACTGAAGTTTTCGCAATAACGAAGTTTTAGCCAAGGCTTAGGGTAGAAATGTATAGATAAAGATTCAGGCTTTCTAGCGACACCAAAAATATTTAATTGGCTTCCGCTTAAAAACTTCAAAATTTGTTTTCAAATTTTGGGGGAAAGCAATTTCCACCCCTTCTTAATTTTCAAACAAACCAAAAATTAGCATACCTGGTTCGGTGACGTTTTCCTCGTCATCCATGGCGTCGCGTCTCTTAAAATTAATCTAATACGTAGATAGCGTTACGATCTTTCAAAAAATGTAACTTTTGTGGGTTTTCTTTAATAGAAAAATATTATAAAAAATTGAAAAGAAAACTGTCCGATAATAGGGGGACTGACCCTATATGGAAGTTATGAAATTAATTTTCGCGCTCGAATGTTTGCCATCAAAATATTGAAAAAATTTCTATCGTACCGCTTTATTGTTGGTGTTAGATTTTCAGCGGCCGGTAATATTATTGCGAGCGAGATTGGAATCTGACAATATACTCATTCCTCTGCGGATAGCCGTGCTCTTCAGGTGGTATTCGTTTTTCATCTGGTTCTTGGTGACGTTCTGTAAACTATTGATTATATACGATTTATTCGCAAACTCTAATCTGACGTTCTTTAAATATCGGAAAATGAGTCCGAACAATAGCAAGTGCGGCATTTCGTACGGATCATACGGATCTGTTAGAACTCGCTCGCCGTTGCTTTCGTGATTCTATTTTAAAATAATTGATCACAATTAAAATGTTTTATTTACAAGAATATATTTGAACCAAACGAAGGAAAGCCTGCGTAAGTGGCTCAGCGGTAAAATAGACTCCCTGCTCGAAGGAATTTCCGCTCAGTGAACGTCGGTCGGACGGCAATCGTGTTTTACTTTTTCAGTCGTAAATCTTACTCGAGTTATCAAAACTTCACGATGACGCCATTTATTTGATACGATTTCTGGTGTGACTCGTAAAAATCAAATTATTCAGGATGATCTTAATTTTAGTATTAATTTTTATCTGAAGTGAAAAGGGTTTTATTATTATAATACTAATTAATTATAGTATTTATTACTGAGAAACATAAATCTAATAATTCGAGTATGATTCATTAACAGTAATTAATCCGTGTAAAAACTTAATTAATTTGATGCAATCATCAATTAATTTAAACTAATTGATGATGTTAATCTTAAATTATTTGAATAGATGTTTTAGCAATAAAACGGTGATTAAATTAAAGGATTTATCCTATTATCGATTTCAAAAGGTTTTATCCAATCTGGCCTTTTTTTATCGATTTTAAAAGGATTTATCCGATTTGGCCTATTTTTATCGATTTTAAAAGGATTTATCCAATTTATCCTATTTTTATCGATTTCAAAAGGTTTTATCCAATTTGGCCTATTTTTATCGATTTCAAAAGGATTTATCCGATTTATCCTATTTTTACCGATTTTAAAAGGATTTATATGATTTGGCCTATTTTTATCGATTTTAAAAGGAATTATCCGATTTGGACTATTTTTATCGATTTTAAAAGGTTTTATCCAATTTGGCCTATTTTTATCGATTTTAAAAGGAATTACCCGCTTTGGTCTATTTTTACCGATTTTAAAAGGAATTATCCGATTTGGCCTATTTTTACCAATTTTAAAAGGAATTACCCGATTTGGCCTATTTCTATAGATTTTAAAAGGAATTATCCAATTAGGCCTATTTTTACCGATTTTAAAAGGATTTATCCTATTTGGCCTATTTTTACCGATTTTAAAAGGATTTATCCGATTTGGCCTATTTTTATCGATTTTAAAAGGATTTTTCCGATTTGGCCTATTTTTATCGATTTTAAAAGGATTTTTCCGATTTGGCCTATTTTTATCGATTTTAAAACGAATTATCGAATTTGGCCTATTTTTATCGATTTTAAAAGGAATTACCCGATTTGGCCTATTTTTACCGATTTTAAAAGGAATTATCCGATTTGGCCTATTTTTATCGATTTTAAAAGGAATTATCCGATTTGGCCTATTTTTTCGATTTTAAAAGGATTTATCCGATTTATCCTATTTTTATCGATTTCAAAAGGTTTTATCCAATCTGGCCTTTTTTTTATCGATTTTAAAAGGATTTATCCGATTTGGCCTATTTTTATCGATTTTAAAAGGATTTATCCGATTTGGCCTATTTTTACCGATTTTAAAAGGAATTATCCGATTTGGCCTATTTTTATCGATTTTAAAAGGAATTATCCGATTTGGCCTATTTTTTTCGATTTTAAATTTTAAATCCGAATTATCCTATTTTTATCGATTTCAAAAGGTTTTATCCAATCTGGCCTTTTTTTATCGATTTTAAAAGGATTTATCCGATTTGGCCTATTTTTATCGATTTTAAAAGGATTTATCCGATTTATCCTATTTTTACCAATTTTAAAAGGATTTATCCGATTTGGCCTATTTTTATCGATTTTAAAAGGAATTATCCGATTTGGCCTTTTTTTATCGATTTTAAAAGGTTTTATCCAATTTGGCCTATTTTTATGGATTTTAAAAGGATTTATCCGATTTATCCTATTTTTATCGATTTTAAAAGGAATTACCAGTTTTGGTCTATTTTTACCGATTTTAAAAGGAATTATCCGATTTGGCCTATTTTTACCAATTTTAAAAGGAATTATCCAATTAGGCCTATTTTTACCGATTTTAAAAGGATTTATCCGATTTGGCCTATTTTTATCGATTTTAAAAGGATTTATCCGATTTGGCCTATTTTTATCGATTTTAAAAGGAATTATCGAATTTGGCCTATTTTTATCGATTTTAAAAGGAATTACCCGATTTCGCCTATTTTTGGTTATTTTTGTCGATTTTTGAAAATAATTTCAAATTAGCGTTGTTTAAGCTGATTTTATTTTTCCGCCGAAATGGTCTATTTTGATGAAATTCCTAATTTTAATTTTCAATGTTAAAATCCCATTGAAATTTTTTCCCATAGAAGCTATTGAGTTTTGTTATTAAGTTTAACATCTAACTACAAGAAAATGTAATTACGATGACCAAATTAAATAAAATAACCAATTTTAGACTGTATGTTTTCGTCCTTATTTGTAGAGTTCATTTCAAAAGGTGAAAGTTCAACTATACAGGGTGGAAACCTTCGCCGGCATCCAGTCGAGATACTTCCCCTTACGCATTGTTGTTATTCAGTGAAAAGTTAAGGGATTTACAGGCGCTATTGGGATCAGTTCACTTCAGTTCCACTTAATAATCAAAGGTTTCAGTTTTAATCTAGAGAAATGTAATGCATAAGTGAAATCAATGACGGATTTAATCTAATTTAATTAGTAAAGAAAAGATGTCACTTGCGGAAACCAAATAGCCCAAATTGAAGTTAATCAAACATTTCCAAATTTAAACATTAAACTATTCAAATTTAATAACAAAGCATTACATTAAATGTTCAAAATGTCTTCCGTCGACATTGACACATTGCCGACAACGGAATTAACAGTTTTCTCTTTCGCGAGTTAACATCTCGGGAGAAACGAGAGCAGCCGCTTGCTGAATTCGGTCTCAAAGTATCAAGTGTTGGTGGCTCAGTGGCGTACACAAGGCTTTGTACATACCCCCAAAAGAAAAAATCCGCCGGCGTTAAATCTGGCGAACGAGGTGGCCAAGCGACTGGACCACCACGACCTATCCATTGGGGACCGAATTCCGCGTCTAGCCAATCCCGAGAAACACGTGCAAAATGCGGTGGTGCACCATCGTGCTGGTACGGCAATTCCGTTGTCGGCAATGTGACAATGTCGACGGAAGACATTTTGAACATTTAATGTAATGCTTTGTTATTAAATTTGAAGAGTTTAATGTTTAAATTTGGAAATGTTTGATTAACTTCAATTTGGGCTATTTGGTTTCCGCAAGTGACATCTTTTCTTTCCTAATTAAATTAAATTAAATTAAATCCGTCATTTATTTCACTTATGCATTTCATTTCTCTACATTAAAACTGAAACCTCTGATTATTAAGTGGAACTGAAGTGAACTGATCCCAATAGCGCCTGTGAATCCCTTAACATTTCACTGAATAACAACAATGGTTAAGGGGAAGTATCTCGACTGGACGCCGGCGAAGGTTTCCACCCTGTATTGCTATACAATGTATAGGGTATGTAGAAGAAATTTCTAATCAACTCAATGGTTGAATACATTTCTTTAGTTCCCATGGTTACATCGCATCCCCATTGAACATTAAAGTCATTTACATTGAAAAAAACCCGCAAATGTTCTACTATTACAGATTTAAAGGGAAACCAACACTTGATGTTAAAAAAAATTAAAATTTCGTGAAATCTAACTAAGGTAAATTTAAAATCACTAGAACTAAAGTTTAAATGTGTTCTAATCAAGATAATAATAATTATACTATCAAAATATATTCAGCAGTTCCCTAGAAAATTATTTTAAATTAATCATATTTTGGCTTTTCAGGCGTTTTAATCGAATGACGTCATAGCATTGTCGTTAAATTAAATAGGAAAAAATATTAGTAAAATTATGGAAAAAATAAATTTTCAATTTATCAAAGTGCATCTAACTACGCGATTAATAAATATTAAAATTTGTAAAAAAATTGTTACACTATCCCTTTACCCACGAGAAAAAATATAGTCAGGAAAAGTTAGAATATCAGCTAGAATGAATACGTAGAGATTTCGAACAAATTGTTCATAGAAATAAACTGCAAAATTTAGTTTTTTATCCATATTAATTTGGCAGCGCGGTTAAAGTATCTCTTAGTATAAATATATTGAAGGGCTATTGAATATAACCCAGCTTTGACAGTACTATCAACTTAAGGTGGAATTTCTTATATATACGAACTAGCATTATAAACACTTTCGGTCACGGCTCATAACGAATCTATAAACGTCAACTTAACTTGATATTGAAGTAAAAGCGAGTAAAATGGTTTGATAGCTTTAAGAGCGCTTTAAAGTTAAATTGAATTTTTATACTGAGTCGTTTATTAACCCCCAAAAAATCATATAAAGGCATAATGAAATAACAAAAAAAATATATTTAAAGGTAAAATTGGAGCTAAAATTTATTTTTAAATTATTCTCGAAATCACTGGATGCCAAAAATGTATTTCAGAATTTATTCCGAATTTTAAGACACTTTTTATATAAATTCAAAAGCTGTTAAAGTTTCCCTTTAAATTGTAAGAAAATAAATATTTATTCAGCTGCATTATCCCTTTAAAGAGTCAAAGAATAAACGCGTTCGAATTTGTAGAAGAAAAAAAGGTTCCTAAACGGTTTCCTAACGGAATTGTGGGACAAAGTTAACTCGGCGATAACAAGAAACTAATGGAGTGAAAACGAAAATTCTCGCTATTTTATAGACTAGCTTTGATGTAGGGGATATTCACTATAGCCTAATATTAATGGTACAAATAGTATCCAATGAAAAAGAAGCAATAAAGATACGTTATGAAAAGCAAAGAAATTGGGATAGTAAATAAACAAAAAATAAAATCTGTTATAATAGCTTCTATTTTTAGATAGAGCTCAGAATTATTTAATTTTAATCTCGGATAAATTTAAGTTAATTTAAAACCACAAATTATATAAATCCAATCTTGAGCACTAACTATAACTAGAAGTAAGTAGAATGCCGAAAAAAAGGTGGGTTTGCATATTGCGGATTTGAAAAACTGTAACCGTAAAATGAAAAAATAAGGTAGGGATTAAATTTAGCTGAACACTAGAATTTCAGAAAACCCAGTTGGCGCACGGACTCGGCTTCTTTATTACATGAATAATGCATCGAATTTTTCCCAGTTCAACCCGTCACTATAATTTTAAGGCGTTTAAATGGATAGTTACGTTATCAAGTTTTGAAACTTTAAAGAGAAATATTTGTTTGAGTTTCGTGAAAAAGAAAAAATAGATAGATTTAAAACCCGTCTCTTAAAAAATTATTTTAATTTTTATTTGGGAAGAAATTGAAAGTGAAAGATATGGGATAAAAATATCACGTGAGATGACGTCAATAAGCCTAAATATGACCTATTTATTTAATTTTAACGTTGCACGAAATCTTAATTGGGACCTCGATTTTCCGAAACGTGGATTATTTGACGGTAGTGACATCTCTGACCTTTTCACGTGAACCTACATAAAATTCGTGAGAATTAAGCTAACAGATTCGAATGACGTCAAATGATTAAATTAATTAAGACTTGAATTAAAAGAAAAGATATCGCGAATTGATGGGGAAAAACATTTAATTTCAATTTCAAATATTATTTTAATTAATTAATTTTGATTAGATTGTTACACGACACTATCCCTTTTAAACCTAGACCCTTCCTAGCTGCTTTCACGACTCCGTATTCTGTGTGATTTCCAATGCAGCTTTTATTATTTTCTATTATAAAAAAAATGGCGAAATTGGAAAAAAAAATCAAGTTTGTCTTTTACAAATTGAATTGTTACTCTTATATGGTCGTAAAAATGCTTTTGTAATCTTTTGGCTAAATTAATATCTAACGTCCGTGATTTTAATATCAAATTCAAAGGAAAATTTAACTTAAGATAACTTGGTCATTTTTGGAAATTTGCTCAATTTCTATCGAGTGGCGAAACAACTTTTTCGAGTGGCGAAACAGAACAATCTAGGGAATGTCTTCTTTCTAATGGTGCACTCTGTTTACGCCTAAGAGGTCGCGGAGAAAAGCTACGGCCATTTCAATTTTAAGAAATGGGTAATTTTTGAAATTTTGCTCGATTTGTATCGAGTGGCGAAACAACTTTTTCGAGTGGCGAAGCAGAATTTTATGATCTTAAAATAATCTAGGGAATGTCTTCTTTCTAATGGTGCACTCGGTTTACGCCTAAGAGGTCGCGGAGAAAAGCTACGGCCATTTCAATTTTAAGAAATGGGTCATTTTTGAAATTTGCTCAATATCTATCGAGTGGCGAAACAACTTTTTCGAGTGGCGAAGAAGAATTTAATGATCTTAAAATAATCTAGGGAATGTCTTCTTTCTAATTGTGCACTCGGTTTACGCCTAAGAGGTCGCGCAGAAAAGTTACGGCCATTTCAATTTTAAGAAATGGGTCATTTTTGGAATTTTCCTCGATTTCCATCGAGAGGCGAAACAACTTCTTCGAGTGGCGAAGCAGAATTTAATGATCTTAAAATAATCTAGGGAATGTCTTCTTTCTAATGGTGCACTCTGTTTACGCCTAAGAGGTCGCGGAGAAAAGCTACGGCCATTTCAATTTTAAGAAATGGGTCATTTTTGAAATTTTCCTCGATTTCCATCGAGAGGCGAAACAACTTTTTCGAGTGGCGAAGCAGAATTTTATGATCTTAAAATAATCTAGGGAATGTCTTCTTTCTAATGGTGCACTCGGTTTACGCCTAAGAGGTCGCGGAGAAAAGCTACGGCCATTTCAATTTTAAGAAATGGGTCATTTTTGAAATTTGCTCAATTTCTATCGAGTGGCGAAACAACTGTTTCGAGTGGCGAAGCAGAATTTTATGATCTTAATATAATCTAGGGAATGTCTTCTTTCTAATTGTGCACTCGGTTTACGCCTAAGAGGTCGCGCAGAAAAGTTACGGCCATTTCAATTTTAAGAAATGGGTCATTTTTGGAATTTTCCTCGATTTCCATCGAGAGGCGAAACAACTTTTTCGAGTGGCGAAGCAGAATTTTATGATCTTAAAATAATCTAGTGAATGTCTTCTTTCTAACGGTGCAATTGGTTAATGTCTAGGAGATCGTATATAAAAGTTACGGCCATTTTAAGATAGGGGTCATTTTTGGGAATTTTGCTCGATTTCAATGAGTGGCGAGGCAGGATTTTATTGTTTTAAATGAATCTATGGAATTTGTACTTTCTAATGATGCAATCTGTTTATGTCTAGGAGATAATATAAAGTTATAAATATATTTACATAGGGGTAATTTTTGGACTTTATTCGATTTCCATTAGTAGCTAGATTTTTTATTGGTTACTCGTTCAATTCGTCAGAACACGGAAGAAAGGGAAAAGATTTAGTAGAGCGATATTACTAAGACACATTATGTGTCTCTGACAATTAGCAATTGGTCCAACCAATCAAGAAATAGATTAGCCGAGCCGTATGAAGATTATTGATCGAATCTCTTCCGAGAAATGAAAATAAGAGATCGACTACATTGACGTTCCTCGACATGGCGCGGTCCAAAGCCCACCGGGATGGATGAAATCCCCAAAGCGGACTGCCACGGTGTACTATCCAATTTAGTACCAGGCGCCTTCATTACCCACGCAACCGATCTGTACCTATACGCGATACACCAAGAGCGCCAAGACTGGCTTTTGTCTAACTAGCCCCATTTGACAGTCATTTCTCCGGTTCTACCCCGATTCGCCCAAAACATTTGGCCCAATTCCCATTTCGCCCAATCTCAATTGCCCCAAACTCAATTGGCCCAATCCTAACTGGCCCAATCCCAACTGGCCCAATTCCCAATCAGCCCAATTTATTAGGCCCAATCCTATTTCGTCCAATCCCATTTCCCTTAATTCCCATTTCGCCAAATCACATTTCGCATAATTCCATTTTTGCCAAATTCTTATTTCGCCCAGTCCACACCCAAGGCATAAGCGAACAAAATCCTCTTGATCGGTTCCTTCGTCCGGTTTAATTATTTCTACACGCATTTCTTGATGTAACTAAACAATTTACTTTATTAATTTTGGTAACCTAACCCAACCCAACCTACCTTAACCCAACCAACCCTAACCCAACCCAATCTATAGAACCATTTTCTTTATTAGTTTTGGTAACCTAACCTAACCCAAGCCAACATAACCCAACTCAATCTTGAGAACTATTATTAATTTTGGTAACCTAACCCAACCCAACCCAATACAATCTATCTTAACCCAACATAATCTACCTTAACCCAACATAATCTACATTAACCTAACCTAACCCAATCTAAAGAATAATTTACTTTTTTAGTTTTGGTAACCTAACCCAACCTAACAATTTTAGGCGAAACGGGAAAAGGAATTTTAGGTTGAGCGAAATGGGAATAGATAATTCTTTACTAACTGATAAAACGATTGGGCGAAGTGGGATTGGGCGAATTGGGACAAGAAAATTTTGGTTTGGGCGAATTGGGAATCGATACTTTGGGCCAAATGATAATACGTTTGGGTGAAGTAGGATTGGGCGAAATGGGAATAGATAATTTTGGGCGAAATATTTGGGCGAAATGGGAAAAAACCATTTCGCCAACTCATTTCCTTAAAGGGAAAATGTAACCTCAACCCAAATGATTTTTAACCCATTCTTTATTGTTTAAATAAACTTAATCCAATAGTAAACAAATATACAAACAAATATTAACACTAGAAATAAATATTTTTCAGAAAACCCTTAATTGAATTGTTTAAAATCGTTATTTTTTAAGAGTTTCTTTTGAAGAAGGTGCTTAGCCTCGGTAAGGGTTATATCAAAAGTTAATAACCGAAGTGTGTCGTTTTATTATCCCTTTAGAGTTAGGCCTAGCCTAGACCCTGATGTATTAAATACTAAAGCCATATACAATAAAGGAAGGCATTATAGAATCTTATCAATTTATAGATGTAGCGTATTAAAAGAAAGATACGTAATAAAAACGTGTAGAGATAGATGGACGCTTAGCGTTATTCGTATTGAATATTTCGATTGGAACGGTGTAAATAAAATAGTAGATAGTCAATATATATCGCGAGAAAAGGTAATCTTAGATAATCGAACTGAATCACTTCTCAGGTAGTCTGCTAATCATCCCAGTAAGGGATTTATTCACATCCCTAAGGATAAGACACCGAAAGAACTTACACCCTACCACAATATCCCAGTCTGTCTCAGTTATCAATGATTACAATTAACAAATTTAATAAAAATAATTTAAACTTAACACTATGAATAAATAGATATAAAGAATGTTTAAAAACTTACCAAGTTCTTGAAGAAGTAGCGTGGTTTTGATTCCATGTTATTAGCATGTTCATTAATTAGAAAACTGTAATCCATTTTATAAGGATCTCATCTTGTGTTGTTTTAGAGTATGATTTGAAGGAACACATCATTTGAATCTTATTTTGATTGTTACATTATCTTTGGTCCATGAAATTCTGATTTATGATTGGTACATATCTATAAAATAAAGGAAAATTGAAAAATTAAATTCAAGTTTCCAATATTAATTATATTATAAATTATAAAAATATTATATAGGTTTCAAATATCTTACTTTAATTTTAAGATCTTAATTAATAAAATTAATACTAGTTTTAATAATAAATGTGGAACTTTTATGCCAGTTTTAGTTCATAAAAATAACGTCTGAATTAACACCCCACTTCACCCTGAAAATTATTTTCAATATGTTATAATAATTAAAATTATGTTACTAACTCTTTATATTAATGAAAGATGTTTAGTATTATTGTATAATGGGGAGGGGGCCTACATAGCTTTGATTGCGTTGAATTCGCTGATAGAAACAACGAAATATGCTTTATGGAAAGGTAGGAAGTGGCTTTCATTTTAATTCCACTGACATATTAAATTCTAGGAAATGTATGAATATTAATTATTACATTCACCCACTTTACAACCTTTAAAGGAAATCCTTACTTATAACTTACACAAATCCTTATTTTATACCCAAGTTACAATATGCGTTAACTCCAAAATTAAAAGAAAACTTACAAATATTAGTTACCATAAAAATAGCAGTTTTTTCAGATTGATATTCCCTGAACTTTTGGAACGATTTTCCCTGACTGTTTCAACTAATACTACCCAATTTTTAAGCTTTTATTGTTTTATATAATCGCGTGGGCCAAACTGCATACGTATCTTTGTTCTAATCTATACAACTGAGACGCCGTCAGCTCAGAATCCAATCCGCGGATAATTATTGTAATTTCTGGCTTCTTGAAAGATCTTTAAATTCCCTGACTTTTTAGGTTCATATAGAAATTCCCTGACTTTTTAAACCTATACCTTTTCCCGTTAGTAATTAACGTTAACTCTTAAAAAAGGTTACTCTGAATATTATTCCAAAAAATAAATTTACAACATTATATCTCTCAGAAATCGTTCTTATTCCATTTAGTCTATATGTTAAATTATAACGGTATAAGATAGCAGACGTAATATAGAAATGATTACGTCTTAATCTTCTGAACCAGAAAACAAAGTCATTAAAACTAAACCTTAAGTATTAACTCGAAACAAAGTTTTCACTAACACTCATCTCGGTGTAAATGCGTTTTCATCAAAGCCGAATACAGGGGAAACTTGAAATAGGTTCAAAACAAACCGAATCTTTACGTATTTTTCTTTATTCGCTATTATTTATTGAAATTTATCCAAATTAGCTATGTAAAACATTACGCGAAAAACTGTTAATTTTAGCAACTATCTAAATTCAAATTAAATAAACCGAAAACACATTTGAAACATTTGTATATATATTTAAATACTATTTCTGTTACCATTTTTCAATCCTTTGTAATTCCCAAAAGAGACAGAGGAGCCGGACCATACTGCCGGATACGAGCCCCGCGGAGGATCTCCCTCTATAGAAAGTGCGCGGGGCACGTTACCTTACGTTTACAGTAGCTCTTCTCTCTTCTCACTCTTTCTGGGAAAACCATTTCTGAACCCCCAAAAAGGGGGTAAACGATGTATGTGTGGTCATTTTGAAAGAAAAGATACAGAATTCAAAAGAAATTCACTTCCAACCAAAATATCTACTAGCGAAGTCGCAACCGAGGAAAATAAATCTTGAACGTAACAACCAAACCGTAGTATTTATTTAAACTCTAAACCAAAACCCAAGAAATATTAACCTAGGATAGCCTTTTTCAGTCGGGGTAATCCTAATTACCAAAATAAATTAATAAGCTCTCCCACTAATCAAATCCAAGAGCCATTTCGCAACAAGCTATACACCCAAAACAAATAGGGTTATTTAGCAAAGTCTGATAATGAGCGTGTTCTATTAGGAATTTTTTCGAATTTCAAAATTAAATGGTGGTAAGATCTAAGAGGGAATGAAAATATTACGTATCCTTGAGATTGATATATACATATATTCGTCTGTCTGTCGGTCAGGAACGCTAAAATACGAGAAGTTTTCAAAATGAAAAACTGAAGCTTTGTTTTTCTAATTTTTTGAAAATTGAACTTAGGGAAAGACGGGTGGTGGGAAGCAGCTGCCATTAATTTATCGATTGAAAAAAGGGTCATTGTATTCGATCAATTTACTTTTTGGGACAGGGTGATGTCCTTGACGGAATCGAATGAAAGGTTCTACCCCGATTCGCCCAAAACATTTGGCCCAATTCCCAATCAGCCCAATTTATTAGGCCCAATCCTATTTCGTCCAATCCCACTTTCCCTAATTCCCATTTCGCCAAAAAAACACGCACTTCTTGATGTAACTAAACAATTTACTTTATTAATTTTGGTAACCTAACCCAACCCAACCTACATTAACCCAACCAACCCTAACCCAACCCAATCTATAGAACAATTTTCTTTATTAGTTTTGGTAATCTAACCTAACCCAACTTAATCTTAAGAACTATTTTCTTTATTAATTTTGGTAACCTAACCCAAACCAATAAAATCTATCTTAACCTAACCTAACCCAACCAAAACCCAACCCAATCTAAAGAACAATTTACTTTATTAGTTTTGGTAACCTAACCCAACCTAACAATTTTAGGCGAAACGGGAAAAGGAATTTTAGGTTGAGCGAAATGGGAATAGATAATTCTTTACTAACTGATAAAACGATTGGGCGAAGTGGGATTGGGGCGAATTGGGACAAGGAAATTTTGGTTTGGGCGAATTGGGAATCGATAATTTTGGGCCAAATGATAATACGTTTGGGTGAAGTAATATTGGGCGAGATGGGAATAGATAATTTTGGGCAAAATTTTTGGGCGAAATGGGAACAAACCGAATGGGTTAGACTCAACTCAACCACGCACGACTCGAGAGAAACCACACCCCCTGTCTCTCTCGTTTCAAACCTTTCCATACGCAGGATCCTTGATAACATACGCAGTTAGAAAAATAACTGAAAAATAACAAAAATAATAACGAGAATAGAAAGCTGTTACTTTGTCTTTTCGAGCAGAATATAATCGATGTTGAAGTACGGTTAGAATTCTACTGTCACGTTCTTTGCGAAGTTAATTTCCATATAGACGAGATTCTGATTGCAAATTGTTTTCAGATTTATATTTTCATAGCTTAATCAAAAGTAAAAGTGGGAACCAAATCACTCGTATTTATATTACGAAAGAAGCCCTTAATTTTTAGGTTTTACCCGACCTTAATGGGGCCCTACCCAATGAAATAAACCAAAAGTGTTCGCGACTTTAAATTCGATACAGCTGTCGAGATGAAAACAGAATAAAAAATTCTGAAGGTAAAATGTTTTGAAAACCAAAAACCTAAGTAATATATTTAGAGATCGGGGTTTGGACCAAATAATCCACAACTATCAGTTAATCATAAAAAAACAATCGGAAAATTATTCGCGATTACATTGGATTTATCATAGACGTTTTTCGAAAAATTTTAAGTTATGAATAAAGATAAAATAATCAGAAATTTTCTTGTCCAAACCCCGATCTCTAAATATATTTCTTATAATTACTTAAGAGCTCGGAATTCGTATAATTTTTATTAATTGGATAAAATCTACTAAATACTGATTTGATTAAAAATAGACTATTTTTCATTCGAGTTAACTTATTCCAAGATAAAGTAAAAAATGTAATCCATATCCGTTTTTATCCAAAAATGGCCGCGTTATCTTCGAATATTATCCATTGCGTTATACGCGAGGATAAAAATTGAATTCAAAATTTATTTTCCGTGAAAAATAACGAATAAAGAGATGATTTAAAATCTTACGAGCTCATCATCCACCTCTACAGGCGTGATTCAGTGGGTTGTCTACCCCTTGTAGAGGGGGTAAAAATAAATGAAAGAGGTCTATTTTATTTAACCCCATTTGTGGAAAGTATATGTAGGTAGAATAATAAATTTACCATGAGAAATAAAATGGTCATAATAAAATCATGAGAAAGGAAAATGATTAATTTGTTTTTCTCGAGCAGTTTAACGTTCTACTTCTACGGTAAAGGTGTTTTCGCGTTCAAATTCCATACTGCCGTCGAGATGAATGAAAAAAAGATTCCGAAGTTAATGTTTTCACATTTATACGTATTTTTTTAGCTTAATCAAAATAAAAAGTGGTGACCAAAACACTTGTAATTGTATTATATCCTGAATAATATATTTCTTATCATTACTAGACAATTATTTTATCGCCTGGCCACAATTAGACACTATTCTTATAATAGCCTTAATATTACGATTCAGTCGAACTAAGATCTGGGAATCCACTCGGAATGCCGTTGCTCGTAAACCATACTTTTAATGTGACTACACTAAACGTAAGTTAATTATAAATAATCTTCATATCCCTTATATAACTAGGTTGTTTATTATCTAGGACACAAGTTTTGTGATTGATCGACTTAATGACGGCAGCATTGTTGGTCGTTCTGGTCCTTATTTTAAATTTTTAGAGATATTGTCCTTTCTTTTCGGATTCAAGTATTATATTTTTCATAGACTAGCTCCGAGAATCAATTCGCTAAGAGAATTGTAATTATTTGTCTGGACAGATATCGTTTGGTACTACCGAAAACCGGAACCTTCGGAATAGATACTGGAAATGGAACTTACAATGGAATGATTGGAATGCTTCTAAGAAAGGTACGAAGCTACAATTAGACCAAAATATTTTCACGGATGATTTCGTTTAAAATTATAAATCTTTCAACGATTTTTCGGCTTTAATCACGACCCGTAACCACCCGTAAGTCTAAAATGATTAAATATAATCCGTATAAGTTGCAGTTAGGGTTAAAAAATATTTAAAATATTTGTTGTAGTTTAGTCAGTATTTTCTAGATTTTTAAATTTTTTATAGCAATAGACGGTTTTAAAAAATAACCCAGGAAACCAATGAAAAAGGCGTTAAAAAGCACCCGTTTGTATTTCGGATGTTGCCTTTTTCAAAGGTTGTTTCAAAGTATAGGATTTTCTATACTTGAAACCTTGAAAAAAGCCGTTAAATAGGACCCATTTCTACGAAAGATGTTGCCTTTTTCCAAGCTTATAACGAAGTCAGATTTTATTTAATCGTCTATTGTTTTAAGCGTATATATTGAATTATATTTTAAATCCTACTTAAAATTGTAGGAACCTGATATTGCGGGAAACTGTCTTTTGGTGTCACCACGGCGCCTAAAAGTCGTCTCCTATTCACCAATATTTTACCAAGATGAAATAATTTTCATAACGAAGAAGGTGGCCAATCATCGCGTTGCAAGCTGTTCGTTTTTCTTCGAACCATTTCAAACGAATGTAACTCGTTTTTATTCTTCACTTCTAATCATACATTAATTTATAATCTAGCCTAATACAAGATCATATTCCCGCGTCTTCTTTAGCTTTGGTTTTTCATCCTCACGCTCTTCTGTTCGTTTTTCGTCATTTCCGAATCGATTCGATTGTTATTTCCCAATTCGAAACCCTTCTTAGAACCGTTTTCTTCGTGGAACGTAATCTCGAGGCAAATTGGATTAGGTGCGATTTCGTCCTTGGTCCATCGACATCCAATAATTAGTTTTGATTCGTTTAGAAACTCGTGGCGTTATTCCTTCGAGATCGTGGTTAAACGTGGCCATAGCTGCCTTAACTATTATTGTCGGCTGCTTGTTTAGATTGTACAATTCCACTCTGTCCTATTCTGTCGTCACCAAACCCGAGGGGGTCAATTTGAACACCATTAAGGATTTGGTGAACGCTGTTCGAAGTGGAACCTTTTCAATCGGATTACTCAGGGCATTGAGTGCATTGGAGGCACTGATGAAGGTATCAAATAAGTAAATCTTTATTTTAAATGCTTTCGCCTGGTTTTTTTTTTTTTTTTTTTTTTTTTTTTTTGTTATTTAACGTTCAAGTATTTTGTTTGAATAGAATTCCGTTAACGCTGATGTTGTTTATTTGGGGAAAATATTTGAAAAATATAAGAAGCAAAACAGGAAATCATTTTTGGAAGCAGTCCTTGCTATTAAGGGTTCCAATTTCGCTCTCATCACGGGCAAAAAATATTTTTTTCAAGCGTTACACGATCAACGAGATAGTTCCCTGAAACAGTTAGTGGTTCATATTCCCAAAGATAGGATTACTTCCGTTCACTTCGCATTCGCCTATGGCCGTAATTTTCAATACGAAGAAATATTTAATCAAGGGTAAGTAAAAATATCCACTAAATTTTGCAATTTCTGAAATTTTCAAATTTACCGAGATTTCAATAGAGATTTTAAACAGATTTGCGTTTATTTATTCAGGATTAGAAGAATCTTCGAAGGTGGTTTTTTAGAAAAATGTTTGTCACACCACAAATTCATACTTGAGCGAGCGAATGGAACGGCGGAAGAACCCGAAGAAATAATTTACATCGGCTACAATGATCTGAAGCAAATTTTCAATTCATTTATTTTGATCTTAACTTGCGTCGGCATCTTTCTTTTTGCCGGAAATCTTTATCGAGGAGCTAAAACAACTCGTCGGTGGTAAGCCTCATTGGTTACCTGACGTCATTGAATTGTCACACGAACAATACCCGGAACAAAAATAGCTTTAGTTGTATTTTTCTAGATAATTTATTGGACGCTTAATTTTAATAACAAGAAAATGTTATTATCTCCAGTAGGTGCATCAATTTGACATTGAAATATTTCGTAAATTCGTACTTAAACGAATGTCCCTTGCACGACCCAAATTTGATGTAATAATGAATCGGGCTGGATAAATAAAATCCATTTTGAATATTGCGTTTTAATATTATGAAACTATATCAAATTAATTTATGAATTTGAAGGAGATTAAAAATGATTCCGAGCAATTTAAATATCGTTTGAATTTTATCGATTAAAATCGATTCGGATATCGTAACGCGAACGAATGAAATATTAATGAAAATATTATACATCATGGAGATTAAGATATATTCGTCTGTCTGTCGGTCAGGAACGATCAAATTTATACGAGAAGTTTACAAAATGAGAAAAATTGAAGCTTGTGTTTTTATAATTTTTTGAAAATCGAACCCATGGAAAGGCGGGTGGTGAAAACCAGCTGCCGTTAATTTATGGATTGATAGAAGGCATTGTATTCGATCAATTCACTTTCCAGAGTGGTGTCCTTAACGGAATGGAATGTAATAAATTCAACTCTACGACGCATGACTCGAGCAAAACGTCACCCTCCTCTTCTCCCTCGTTTCTAACCCTTCTTTATACATAATTCTTGATTTTATTTAACTCCACTTGTGGAAAGTATAAGAAGTTATAAAAATAACTAGACCCTGAGAAATGTAATGGTAATAAAAAAATCAAGAGAGCGGAAAACGTTTAATTTGTTTTTCTCGGGCCGAATTTTCGTCGGTTTTTATATAAGGTTAGTTCTGCAGTAAAGGTGACGTCGAGTTTGGAACATTGAAGAAAAGATTCTGAAGGTAAAATGATTTCAGATTTATATTTCGGTATCATTTTTAACGGATTAATCAAAATGAAATGCGGGAACCAAAACGCAAGTATTAACACGTATTAGAGTGACTTATAATATTATTACATAGTTGAACTAATTGTAAGATTGCGGAATCCACGCGGAATGCCGTTGCTTGGAAACTATACCTTCAATGTAGCTGTACTAAACGTAAGCTATGAATAATTCTCCTATCCATTTTAAGGGACAATTGCCGATTTTTAAACCCTTTTTAAATT
Organism: Odiellus spinosus; assembly: GCA_963920705.1. Taxonomy (NCBI): domain Eukaryota; kingdom Metazoa; phylum Arthropoda; class Arachnida; order Opiliones; family Phalangiidae; genus Odiellus; species Odiellus spinosus. Next base: position 8,659,578 of record OY987232.1, on the reverse strand, counting down.
CACCATAATTTCTCCTTTAGCACGCGGTTGGGCCAAAGCGTAGGGATTATGATTTTCAAGGGGTAGATTATAGAGTAAATAGGATTGTATATTAATTCATCGTTTATTATCTAGGACAGCGATTTTAGAATTGACCGTCTGAATGATGGCAGCCTCGTAGGCCTTTCTGGTCCTTATTTTCATTTTTTAGAGCTATTGGCATTTCTTCTCGGCTTCAAGTATTGTATTAGCCATAGACAAGCTCCGAGAATCAGTTCGCTAAGAGAAATGTAATTATTCTATGGACAGATTTCGTTTTTGTTACCGAAAACCGGAAAATACGGGTTCTCAACAGGAAATGGATCTTTCGATGGAATGGTTGGAATGCTACAAAGAAAGGTACGAAGCTACCGTGAGCTCAAAAATTCGGGCTCAAATTATTTTTAAACTTGATTTCGGTTAAAACGTCAATAGGTTCAATTATTAATCTTTCAAAGTTTTTCCGGTTTATCACGACCTTAAATCGCCGCGAATTTCTTTGGTTAATTTTAATAATGTTTTTAATCATATTTTAAGTCTAAATCGATTAAATATAATCACTTTAAATTACAGTTATCTATAAATAAACTTTGCTCGGTGCGTGAATATTGAAGAAACTCGCAATTTTACTTTTTCCCGTCTTTATAACAAGTACTGTCTTGAAATATTTTATAAATCCGCGTAAAAAATTGTAGGAAGCTGATATTGCGGGGTTCCGTCTTTTGGTGACACACAGCGGCTTAAAATTATCTCTTATTCACCAATATTTTACCACGATGATGTCATTTTCATAACGAAGAAGGTGGCCAGTCAGCGCGTCGAAAGCTGCAAGTTTTTCTTTGAGCCATTTCAAACGAAAGTAATTCATTTTTATTCTTCGCTACTAATCGTAAATTCATTTATGATCTTATGCAAGAACACATTCGTATTCGCGCGTCTTGTTTAGCTTTGGATTCTTATCCTCGCGTTCATCCGTTCGTTTTTCGTCATTTCCGAATCGATTCGATTGTTATTTCCCAAGTTGAAATCCATTTTGGAACCGTTATCTTCGTGGAACGTAATCTCGAGGCAAATTGGATTAGGTGCGATTTCGTCCTTGGTCCCTAGACATCCAATAATTAGTTTTGATTCGATTAGAAACTCGATGCGTCATTCCTTCGAGATCTTGGTTAAAGGTGGCCATCGCTACCGTCACTATTATTGTCGGTTGCTTATTCAACTTTTACAATTCCACTCTGTCCTATTCTGTCGGCGCCATACCCGAGGGGGCCAATTTAAACACCATTAAGGATTTGGCACACGTTGTTCGAAGTGGAACCGTTTCAATGGGATCACTTGGTAGATCGAGTGTGTATGAGGCAGTGATGAAGGTTTGGATCCTCCTTACATTTAAATCAAAATAACACAGATTTTCTAGCTTGGTAGATTCTTTTGAAGCTGTATAACCTGGCTTTAATGTAAACATTTTTAGTGACCTGCTTTTTTTAACTATTTTGTTTGATTTATTTCCAATGAATATAATTCCGATAACGCTGATGTTGTCTATTTGGGAAAAATATTGGAAAAAAATAAGAAACAAAACAGGAAAAGTTCATTTTTGGAAGCATCCCGGGCTATTAAGGACTCCAAATTCGCTTTCATCATAAGCAGAAATAGTTTTTTCCAAGCGTTACACGATCAAGAAGATAGTTCCGTGAACCAGTTAGTGGTTCATATTCCCAAAGAGATGCTCTTTTCAATCTACGCGGCAATGGCTTACGGACTTGGTTTTCAATTCAAAGGAATATTTAATCAAAGGTAAGTAAAAAGAAACAAAGGGTAGAACTGTTTTCTATCGATTACATATAATTTTAAAACTGATTCCGAAATCTTAAAACTGCTTAAAGATTTCGGGATTTAATTCGAAAATTTTTGCGTAGCTTATGACAATAGCTTCCAAAATCATTTATTCAGGATTAGAAGAATCTTCGAAGTGGGTTTTTACGAAAAATGTTTGTTATACCAAAATTTCAAAGTTGAACGAGCAAATGGAATCGCGGAAGAATCCGAAGAAATAGTTTACATTGGCTACAATGATCTGAAGCAAATTTTCAATGCTTTAATTTCGATCCTAACTTTCGTCGGCATCTTTCTTATCGTCGGCAATCTTTATCGCATCATTCGAGGTGCTAAAACAACTCCTCTTTTGAAAATCTTCATTGGTTAATTGACGTCATTCAATTGTCACACGAACAATACATCTTTATCTGTGGCTTTATTTTAACGAGATCTTGGAACAAGAAAATGTAAATAGGGACTGAAGTGAATTAATTTAACATTGAAATGTTTCGTACCTTCGTATTTAAACGTATGTTCCTTGTTTGAACAAAATTTGATGTAATAATGGAATGAACAGGTTGAATAAATTAAATCCATTTTGAATACGCTGTTTAATTCAGGCATTCGAAAAATATGGTAACAGGTAGGTTTCTTAACACATATGTTTCACTGAATACGAAGAATTCTTTCCCTGTCAGTGTTACTTAGCTAAGAGAAAGCGTGTTGGCTAATGAAGAACGCAACTTCGCAGTAAGAACAAGGGATCATGGTTAGCATTGAATTTTGTCCAAGGATCCTGCATGGAAAAGGACTAAAAACATTCAATAGTAATCAACCGGACATGAAAAATTTAGATGTCTTTGAAAGACGCGTCGTCTGGTTCCAATTCTCTCAAGGACGAACTTCCGAAATTTCCGAGCGATTTAAATATCGTTGAAAATCGATTGGGATATCGTAACGCGAACGTAGTGTTCGATTAGTTTAAAGAATACGAATCAAACCGCTTCTGTTTTTCTCATTTTGCAAACATCTCTTTAACTCAGGGAAAGACGGGAGGTGGGTAGCAATTTTCGTTAATTTATCGATTGAATAAAACGTATTGTATTCGATCAATTTAAGGTTTGAGGGCAGGGTGTGAAACTATTTCTCTCTCGTTTCTAAGCCTTCTTTATGCATGATCCTTGATTTTCTTTTAACCCCATTTGTGCAAAGTATACGTAGTTAGAAAAATAAACTCTTAAGAAATGAAATCACGAGAGCGGAAAAAGTTTGTTTTTCTCAAACGCTTATTATCGGCATTTATATAAAGTTAGGAGTTCTAGAGTAAAGGTGTTTGCGAATTGAAATTCCATAGAGCCGTCGACATTAAAACACTCGAGAAAAGATTCTGAAGGTAGAATATTTTCAGATTTATATTTTCATGGGAACCAAATCAGTTGTATTTATGTTATGAAAGAGCTTCTTAATTTTGTGCACGACCATAATGGGCCTCTAACCACCTGGGGTATAATTCGGATAAGGCGGGGTAGACAATTTATAGGCCAAATTTCAGCATTTAGATTTTGGGATTAACTGTAATCTTCTTATTAATCTACGTTTAACGCGGATTAGCGAGAGGCTAATAATATTATTATTTAGTGGAATTAAGATTGCAAAATTCATTTGTAATGCCATTGCTAGTAAATTATACATTTAACGTGACTACAGTAAACGTAAGTTACTTACGAATAATTATCATATCTCTTATATAAATAAATTATTTATTATCTAGGACACTAATTTTATCATTGACCGACTAAATGACGGCAGTATTGTAGGTCGTTCTGCGCCCTATTTTCATTTTTTAGATATTGGTGCTTTTTCTGGGGTTCAAGTATTGTATTTTCCATAAACTAGCTCCTGGGAATCAAGTCGATTAACCAATTTTAATTTTATCCCTTACAGATATCGTTTGGTATTACCAAAAACCGGAAAATACGGGTTACCAAAAGGAAATGGATCTTTCGATGGAATGATTGGAATGCTACAAAGAAAGGTACAAAGCTGGTGTAGTTCAGCCAGCATTTTCTGCATTGAATTATATTTTAAATCCGCGCGAAATTTGTAGGAAGCTGATTATATGGGAAATGTTATTTTGGTGTCACCACAACGGCTCAAAGCTATCTCTTTTACTACAATCTTTAACCAAGATGGTGTTTATCTCCTAACGAAGAAGGTGGCCAGTCAGCGCGTCGCAAGCTGTTCGTTTTTCTTCGAGCCATTTCGAACGACAGTAATTTATTTATTAAGAAGTTTGTTTTCGCTAACTAATTTATCCACGGATACGAATAATAGTAATCCTTGACCCAAATTAATTATCGCGGAATTATTTAAAACTCGTTAACTCTTGGAATAAAAAAAACAATAGGGCAGGCTTTCATTGTCAGTAAGGTGTAAGAAAAATCTAGAGTAGAGTCGTCCACGCGATATATGAGTTAGGGTGGTAAGTGTAAATCGGCAGACGAGATGGCTAAGCCTAAAACCCTTACAACGTATTCGAGGCATTGTGTTCCTTTTTGGCACATTTATGTCTCTGCATCGAAGAGAAATTGTTTTTCACAAAATATCTAATACAGGAACACGTTTTTAGCTTTGGATTCTTATCATGACTTCTTCCTGTTCGTTTTTCGTCATTTCCAAATCGATTCGATTCTCATTTCCAAAGTTGAAACCCTTCGTGGATCCGTTTTCTTTGTGGAACGTAATCTCCAGGCAAATTGGATTAGGTGCGATTTCGTCCTTGGTCCATCGACGTCCAATAATTAGTTTTGATTCTTTGGAAACTCGTTGCGTCATTCCTTCGAGATCGTGGTTAAACGTGGCCATCGCTACCGTCACCATTATTGTCGGCTGCTTTTTCAGATTTTACAATTCAACTCTGTCCTATTCTGTCGTCACCAAATCCGGGGGGGGGGGGCAATTTAAATACAAATAAGGATTTCGTACAAGCTGTTCGAAGTGGATCCGTTTCAATCGGATTGATTAATGGAATGGATGTGATCGAGGCTCAGATGAAGGTAGGATCCTCCCAGATTTTCTAACTTGGCAGATTCTTTACTAACCACGCGTATCGTGACGTGTTTGTTTGATTCATTGACAATCAATAGAATTCGGATAACGCCGATGTTGTTTATTTGGGAAAAATATTGGAAAAAAATAAGAAGATAAACAGGAGAGTTCAATTTTGGAAGCGGTCCGGGCTATTATGAGCTCAAATTTCGGTCTCTTCGTAAGCAAAAAAACGTTTTTTTCAAATGTTACACGATCAAAAAAATAGTTTCCTGAACCAGTTAGTGGTTCATATTCCCAAGGAGAGGATCTATTCATTCTACGCGGCTATGGGTTATCATAGGAGTTTTAAATTCGGAGAAATATTTACTCAAGGGTGAGTAGAAAGAACTATTTCCGAAATCTTAAAACTGCTTTAAGGTTTCCTGATTTCATTGGAGATTGACAATAACTTCCAAAATCGTTTATTCAGGATTAGAAGAATACTAGAAGGGGGTTTTAAGGAAAAAATATTTTCACATCAAAATTTCAAACTTGAGTGAGCGAATGGAATGGCGGAAGAACCCGAAGAAATAGTTTACATCGGCTACAATGATCTGAAGCAAATTTTAAATTCCTTCATTTTGATCCTAACATGCGTTGGCATCTTTCTTATCGTCGGCAATCTTTATCGCAAGATTCGAGGAGTTAAAACAACTCGTCGAAATGGTAGAACATTTAAAGTTTCTGTTCTTAATTGAAGTTTAAATTAATTACCGTGGTAATTTAACAATGATACGAAACTGTATTTGAAAAATTAACTAATTACAGACGGGAGTATCTAAATGGAACAGTTCTGAAATGGAAATTCAGTAGCATTTTCGGAAAGATTGTTAAGAAAGATTCAAAATATGAATATGTATGTCAGAGAAAATTTCAATTTTACAGAAATAAAATATCTAAATAAATTAATTTGCTTTCTAACGCGTCAACCGACTGAGGTACAAAATATTGAGTATGGCGTTTTAATGGTATGTTAAAAGTAAAAATAAAATTGATGGACTTTCGAAACAAATGCTGACAATCTAATGTCTTTCCCTGCCAATGTTAACTTAAGAGAAACAGCGTTAGTTATTGTAGTTCTTGGCTAATGATTCTACTTTGAAACTCAGTAATGAAAACAAACAATACGCTAAGAGAGATCATGGTCAGTATTGAAATTTATCCAAGGACCCTGTATGGAAAAGGACTAGAAACATTCAATGAAAATCAGCAACCGAACATTTATCAATTTAAATGTCTTTGAAAGATAATTCTTTCAAGGAAATTCTTTCAAGGATGAACTCAGAACTCATTGAAGAAATTTCCCACGATTTCCAAGGTTTTTTTTTTAGTCTTCAAACGGAGTTTGCAATTCATAACTAGGATAGGGTCGCCAAATTCTGTACGCTTTCTAAGAGATCTGAGATCTCCATTGCTATGGAATTTTTAGCGACAGAGTTAACTATCTAATATCAAGATTGAATAGTCACGGACCCGTTGATCTAGTTTTCATCATTCCATGACGCGTACTTTTGACGTAGACGCGGTTTTAAAGACGGCAGTAGCGGCTTCTATTTCTGAACACCCGATTCCATTTCTGAACATCCCTGCCTCGAGTTTTTCCTCATCAATCCTATAGTTCTACCAATATACCACTTCTCAAAAAGTGTAGCAAGTCCTAAGGAGGTCCTACTCTACTAAATTTGGCTATTTCGCGCCGTTCAGAATTAGAAATTCTTCGACATATTTTGAAATGACGTTTTCGCAAAGAGTTTGTGGCTTGGATGTCTCGTCTCTCTCGTTTCTAGTCCCTCCGTAGACATGATCCTTGAATTTCTAAAACTCCATTAGTGAAAAGTATACGAAGTTAAGAAAATAAAGTGGACTCCAGAAATGAAGTTGTATTCGAAAGAATCATTAATAGAATGATTTGCTTTTCTCGAGCAGAATATAGTCGATTTTAATGTAGATTTAGAATTATAGTCTCTCGTTGTTCGCTCGTTTAAATTCGATATAGACATCGAGAAGGTAAAATGTTTAAGATTTGTTCTATAGTTTAATCAAAATTAAAATTAAATCACTCGTAATTGTATTAAATCCTAAGTTGAAATATATTTCCGATCTTTTTAATCATCTTAAAGGTAATAAACCCTTCATTTTCGCGATGTCCCCGACAATAATGGGCCTCTAACCAGTGGCCGTGGGGGCAGTCAATTCTAGCCTATTTTACGGTCATAACAAAGTCCGGTATAATAATTCGAGTTTTGGAATTTCGAATTCGATTTTGATATTTCGAGATTTTGATCGGAATGCTATTAATTGGAGGTTACCAGATTGTGGGATTAACTCCACAATCCAGGGTTAACCTTATAATTATTATTATTATTTAGCCGAACTAAGATCCACTCGGAATGCGGCTGCTCGTCAACCATACCTTTAATGTGACTGCAGAATCCGTAAGCTAATTATGAATAATTCTAGTAAACATTTTAAGGATTATTATTCATCATATTTCCTCGCTTGGCACACGATTGGACATTCGCGGTCCAAAGCTAGGCTGCGCGCTTAAGTTTATAAATCTGTTAAAATTAAATATTAATTGATCTTGTATTACAGAACACTAATTTTATAATTGAGAAACTAAGTGATGGCAGCCTTGTAGGCCGTTCTGGATCCTCTTTACTCGTTTTACAGCTATTGTCGTACCTTTTCGGATTCAAGTATATCGTATTTGCATTAGACTACAGCTCCGAGAATCAATTCGCTAAGAGAAATGTATCTATTTGTCTGGACAGATTTCGTTTGATATTACCGATAACAAAAATAAACGGGATACCTGTTAAAAATGGAAATTTTGGGCAATTAATTGCGATGCTACAAAGAAAGGTACGAAGCTACAGTGACCGGAAAAATTGAGTGTATTCCAATAGAGCGCTTTCTCTAAAAGAGCACTAATTAAATAATAAAAAACTGGTCTAAATAGATTAAATAAAATCTAGTTGCAGTTACGGTTATAAACTATAAACCTAATACGTAAACATTATTCGGTGCAGCGTAGCATTTTCGTCAATATTGAAGATTTTAATTTGTTTAAAAATGTTTATAAAAGGAAGAAACGCATGGAGTAGAAGGAGTTAAGTTTTTATTTATAAAAACTAACTGTGTCGAGAAAGCTTTCGACTTCGTAAAGCGAGGGGTCGGTCATTCAACGAAATCCCGTACGCTAGCCGCGAAATCAAACTTTAGAAATCTGGAATCAATATCAAAATCAGAAATCCAGCATGAAATCAAAAGAAATTTCGCTGATTTTGAAATCCGATAAAAAATCCGAAGTCAGAAACGAAATCGCGAAATCAGAAACGAAATCGCGAAATCAGAAACGAAATCACGAAATCCGAAACGAAATCACGAAATCAAAAACAAAATCACAAAATCAGTAGAAAATTTCACGAAATCAATTCCAAATTTATATGAAGCGGGCGGGGTTAAAACGGGAACCCGTGTTAAAACCAAGTTTACGCTGCTTAGAAAGGCCTGGGCATCGCTTCGACTATCCAATGTTTATACACACTTAAGGTGATATGAATACCTCTCACTTTTTTCCTTTGTAAAACTGTAGGGTAAGCTGTATCAAGAAGGATCAGACAAGGAGAGGAAAAGTGGGAACGGCGCGGTTCCTACTGCGTCAGCCTAAACTCCCACTCTGGGAGAACGGGGGTAGAGATGCTTCGTGGTAAATTGTTGTCACGTAAGTAAAATGGATCCTTTATGAGACGCGTAGTTGCCGACGACGCTAGAGACCACGTGACAACAGTTTACCTCGAGAATTTCCTATCCCCCCTTTCCACCCGAGTGGGAGGTTGGCTCTTCTCTCTCTAACTTAACGCAGCCCTACTTTTCCTCTCCTTGTCTGATCCTTCTTGGCTGTATCGTGGGAATTTAGTGAGAATCCTCGTCTCAGAAATTTCCCACGGATCCCCTTACTCTTTCCTTCCCCTGAAATAGAGTTAAAATATGAATATGATCATAAAATTATGAGGTTTGTTCCATAAGTGTAGTACTGGTTACTGAGACCTAATCGTGGAGTGACGTATGTAGGTAAAACGTCTAAGATTCTTGTAAAGCAACGCCTGATGAGGCGTTATCAAGGGTTTAATTAGGGCAGACTTAATTGGGGGACGGACTGCGAGGCACTTGTAGTTAATTCTCGCGTCGTTCTCGAACAAGCTCTTGGTAACGGTGTCATACTTATAGAATATATCTTAAATGGTAACGCTTTGAGTAAGGTACACTCGCCAAACAAAAGCATGCGCTTTTGTAGGGCTAGCATTGTGTATTCATGTGCCTGTTTCCCCATTTCATTCCTTTTTCTAGTGCTATGTACGTTTTTTATCGTCTACAAGGTTTGAAACTAAAAATGCAACTTTGGTTTCGTTAGTCTGCATGAGAACGGTTTCGAAAGTTGATTGAAATTTAATGTCACAGAAAAATTTCAAAATCCAACGAAATCATATGAAAAATCTCAAAATCCGACAAATCACGATAAAAAAACCAAAATCCGACGAAATCACGGTAAAAATTTCAAAATCCGACGAAATCACGGTAAAAATTTCAAAATCCGACGAAATCACGGTAAAAATTTCAAAATCCGACGAAATCACGGTAAAAATTCCGAAATCCGACGAAATCAGGAGAATTTTTTTCGAAATCTGACAAAATCAACTGGAAAATTTAAAAATCCGAAATCAAACGAAATCCACGCTATGATTTCGAAATCACACGAAATCAACAGAATGATTTCGAAATTACACGAAATCCAATTTGATTTCGAAATCCCGTATGTTTTTTTAGAAATGTCCGACCCCTCGTCGTAAAGTCTTCTTCAGTCTAACTAGTTACAGAGCTCTACAAGTTTATATATAGCAAAAAATAAAAATAATAAAAAGTACACAAAAATAAGGGGTAAACTGACATTTCAGAACAAAATTACATTCATGTCAATGTTGACGGCCGTGAGGGAGAAATACAATGAAAAGGAAGGGCGTGGTAAAGTGTCATTTAAGGATAGAACCCCAAAACTTTACGTTGAAACTTCCGGTGTCAAGATTTAAGGATGCGTGTTTTTCAATATACAAGGCTTCAACAAATTTCCTACGTGACCAATTAGTTTCTTTGTGCAAAATACTTGCCCCATGCCAGTCAATCACGCAGGTAGGGGTCCGGCTGTTCCAGAGGTGGTTCGCGATACCGTTAGTGAAATTTCTATCTCTTACGCAATTCTGATGTTCTTTTATTCGAACTTTGAGTTGGCGCTTAGTTTCACCCACATACGCCTTTCCACAGTTACAATCAATTTTGTAAACAATCCCACGTTCAGTGAGGGGGGAAATTGGTTAAATTTTTGAATTTAATACGGATTTTAAAGTGTTTTTATTAGAGCTTACTAGTTTTATTTGAAATTTACTTTTTAGAACCCGAGCAAGTTTTTCCGTCGTGTTTTCAATATACGGAAGAACCAACACTTGTTCTGTAGCTGGGGGGGGGGGGTGGGAGCGTTCCGTACAATTTGCGATCTAAAAATATCGTCAATGCATTTCGGAGGGTAATTGCATTGTAAAAGCCGGGTTCGTAGTATTAATTTATCAGAATGGGGGTCATCGGTGAAAGATTCTATCCGGGATTTAAGGCTTTTTATAAGTCCTATTTTGATATTGCGGGGGTGACTCGAATTGTAATTAAGAAATGTTTGACTATGAGTCGGCTTTTGGTATAAGGTACAAGAAAACTTTAAATCAGACCGGTGTACTAAAACATCGAGAAATGGTAACTTTCCCCCATTCTCAAGTTCTAGAGTAAATTGAATATGGGGATCGACGTCGTTAAAAAGGGGGAGGAGATCCGAAAAGACGGTGCGGGTCCGTGACCAAATAACAAAAATTTCATCTACATATCGCAGCCAAGATTTTACGTGCCTAATTAGGCGAGACTGCTTGAAAATCATGCTTTCGACATATTCCATATACAAGTCGGCAAGGATGGGGGAAATCGGATTTCCCATAGCGAGACCATTAGTCTGAGAATAAAAGTTTGAGTCGAATTCAAAATATGTGTTAGAAATACAAATTTCACTGAGCTTAAGGATCGAGTCCACCGAAAGAGAGGTACGCGTTTTTAGGTTCGGATCCACTCTAAGTCTGTCCCCCAGTACTTTTAAAACCCCCGATATTGGAACATTAGTAAAAAGGCTAACCACGTCTAGGCTCAGGATTTGATCAGAGGGGCCAAAGGAATATTCTTAATTTTTGTGACAAAGTCGTTCGAGTTTTTAATTGTCCGCCCAGTTTCTCCTACTAAGGGGGAAATGACCGGGACTAAGTATTTGGCCATCCCATAGGTCGGTCCTTATCGGGAATCCACAATGGGACGCATAGGATGGTTCGTTTTGTGAAGTTTGGGTAAGTCGAACATCGCGGGGGTTCTTAAACAAGAAGAAACCATTCTAAACATGGTCTTTTTCGTTAACTCGCCGTTAGCCACGCATTTGTTTAGGGCTGCGCGGACTAAGGTGTCGAGGGAGGAAGTACGGTCCCCCTTAAATTTTTTTATAGTCAGGGGTGTCTAATAAGAGATTCATTTTTTTAATATATTCCTCGGAATCAAGAACCACAATTTTCCCCCCTTTATCCGCACTGATAATTTTAATTTTGGGGTTGTTTCGTAAAGATTTTATCGCGAACTTTTCATTAAGGGTCAAATTAGACGTCTTAGGTTTGAACGCGGAAAAATTGTTAGAAATAACTTACCGGACGTCTTGTTTTTCGGGGTCGGAGAGCATAAATTTGCGGTTAAAAAGTTAGAGTGAATGAGTCATTGCCCCCCCCCCCCAGTCTTTATTGCTATAGAATCCCCCTTTTATATCCGGAGTCATGCAGAAAAACAACGGAGCAGGGACGGAAAAAATAAAGGAGCAGGGACGGAAAAATGAAAATTTGTGTCAGTCCTCCTTGAAAATGGGTTTTTCGACCGGGGGTTAAGCTGGGTCAGGCTGGACGGTCGGGCGGGGCTAATTAGGCCAATTTGTTGACGGATGAGGTCATTTGTTGACGGATGAGGTCATTTGTTGACGGATGAGCTGTTTATTGACGGATGCGCTGTTGACGGATGCGTTGTTTGTTGATTTTGGGGGCGGGGCTAATTAGGTAAATTTGTAGTCTTTGGGGGCGGGGATGACGCAAATTTGTTGACGGATGACGTCAATTGTTGTTTTTAGGGGCGGGGATGATGCTAATTTGTTGATTTGATGACGTCATTGGTTGTTTTGGAGGGGAGTGGAAAGATAAAAGTGTTTTCCCCCTCCTAAAAGTACAGGCTTAAACTACTATGCCTTATACCGATTTCATTTTTGAATTTTACCCCCTTTGACCACCTTTTTTTTGACCGATTTTCACCCCCTCCCCCCGTGGGAACCTGGTCGATTTTTTTTAAACCCCCCCCTGCACCCCTACCCTTTTTTCCCCGACCTGTGCGATTTTTTTTTAACCACCACTCCTGTTCGTGTATTGCGATTAATAACACCGGATTCGAGAAAACAAAACTAACTTTATTATTACTTTTATAAACTAGCGAGAGCTCAAAAATGGCTGAGGTCTTCGCGTTACAAAGTTCGACAACAACTGAACAAAATTTCTCCTACCCTGGCTTTTTCTCTACCTCTACTCTCATGCTCCTCGGCCGTCCCGTCGGAGGATGACTAATACGACAACTATTCTTTTTTTCCTTCTTCATATTGTCTTGAAGGGTTGCTAACTTGAATAAGCCTTAAGTAGTAGTGACTTTGCGTGAAATTATAATACGAACAGAAATAATGATATACAGGAAAGTGTTTAATAATTTTAAGTTAGAATCAACGCGAGTAGACTTATTCGCCTGAACATCCCGCCCGCCTTGAAATACCAATTTTTTCAACACTTGATCTTGCATGCATTTTGTTAAACATTAAAACTAATTGTCTTGGTCGGAAATATTAATTTTTCGATTACTGACTTAATCCAGAGGCAGCTGACAGAGTTTTGAAATTGGTCTTTGTAGTTCCTTGTCAGCCGTTTTTAAGGTCACTACCCGAACGGTTTGTTCCCATTTCGCCCAAAATTATCTATTCCCATTTCGCCCAATCCTACTTCACCCAAACGTATTATCACTTGGCCCAAAATTATCGATTCCCAATTCGCCCAAACCAAAATTTCCTTGTCCCAATTCGTCCAATCGTTTTATCAGTTAGTAAAGAATTATCTAGTCCCATTTCGCTCAACCTAAAATTCATTTTCCCGTTTCGCCTAAAATTGTTAGGTTAGGTTACCAAAACTAATAAATTAAATTTTTCTTTAGATTGGGTTGGGTTAGGTTGGGATTTGGTTGGGTTAGGTTAGGTTACCAAAATTAATAAAGAAAATAGTTCTTAAGATTGAGTTGGGTTATGTTGGCTTGGGTTAGGTTAGGTTAGGTTACCAAAACTAATAAAGAAAATGGTTCTATAGATTGGGTTGGGTTAGAGTTGGTTGGGTTAAGGTAGGTTAGGTTGGGTTAGATTACCAAAATTAATAAAGTAAATTGTTTAGTTACATCAAGAAGTTCGTGTAGAAATAATTAAACAGGACGAAGGAACCGATCAAGAGGATTTGGTTCGCATATGCCTTGGGTGTGGATTGGGCGAAATGTGATTTGGCGAAATGGGAATTAGGGGAAATGGGATTGGACGAAATAGGATTGGGCCTAATAAATTGGGCCAGTTGGGATTGGGCCAATTGAGATTGGGCGAAATGGGAATTGGGCCAAATGTTTTGGGCGAATCGGGGTAGAACCACGCGAGCACACCCATCGGCTCCAGGATGTAGTTTTAGGATACGTCCCATTTTCCATTTAGTTGGAGGGAGATCTGAGTCTTTTATGATGACCAAGTCCCCGACCTTGAGGTTAGGGGTAATGGTTGCCCATTTCGGTCGTTGTTGCAATCGGGCTCAGTATTCATTTCTCCATCGTCTCCAAAAGTGTGTAAGATTTGTTGCCCCACTTGCCATCTAGAGAGCCTATTGATTTGTGTCGCGGTAAAATCTGGTTCAGGGATTGCTGATATGGCATCTCCAATCAAGAAATGCCCAGGTGTCAGAGCAGCAAAACTTGTTGGGTCTGTGCTCAACGGTGTTAAAGGGCGAGAATTTAAACACGCTTCAATTTGACATAGAAGTGTTTGCATCTCTTCAAAGGTTAAATTGGCTGAACCGACAACTCTTTTTAAGTGAAATTTAACAGATTTCACTCCTGCCTCCCATAGACTGCCAAAATGTGGTGCGGCTGTTGGATTAAAGTGCCAAATTATGCCCTCGTCAGCACACCATCGTGTCAGATGTTCATTGTTTGTTGTGGTTGCCATGAATTGTAGAAAGTCTTTCATCTCTCTGTTTGCACCAATGAAGTTGGTGCCACAGTCGCTGTACATTTCAGCCGGTTTACCGCGTCGAGACACAAACCTTTTCAATGCCGCTAGGAAGGCTTCCGTTGTCATGTCAGTAACGAGTTCCAGATGTAGAGCACGGGTTGCGAAGCAAACGAAGACTGAGATATAGGCCTTAAACATTTTGTGTCCTCTTCCTTTCATGACTCGTAAAAGGAATGGACCGGCATAATCGACACCGCATTTGAGAAATGCTCTCGATGGATTGACTCTCGGTGACGGTAGGTCGCCCATTATTTGCTTCACCGTTGCAGCTTGTTGGCGTACGCAGCGAACGCATTTTCGTATGTGAAAGCGAATAGCATCTCGGAGGCCAACAATCCAATATCTTTTTTGAAGTATTGCCATTAGTAATTGAGACCCGCCATGGAAGTTCTTCTCGTGTTCATGCTTTATGATGATGTCTGTGAGGTGGCTTTTCTTAGGTAAGATAATTGGATTTGTTTGTGTTGCTGGAATCAGAGCGTGTCGTAATCGCCCTCCAACCCTAAGGATCCCCTCTTGGTCGAGAAAAGGGTTTAACGATTGAATTGTGCTTTTGCTTTTAACCTGTTTGTTCTCCTGAAGCCGTTGAATCTCGCTTAAGTATTTTCCCGTTTGAACTGCTTTTATCCAATGAGTTAAGGCAAAATCAAGTTCTTGTTTGGATAGAGTGCCACTCTCCTTTTGTTCTGGAGTATTGGGGTTCTTTTTGTTCTCAACTGCCCTACGTAAGTTCTTGATAAATCTTATCGTGTAAGCAGTCACATGTAAGAGGGTTCTTAATGATGAATGGGATTCAAGTATTGAGCAGTCAAGATGACAATACGCTGCAAGCTGTTTTACTCTTCTCTTCTGATAAACACTCTTCAGGCTCTTTCTCTATAGCATTTATTATAGGCTTTGAGCCTTGGGTTAGCCATTGTGGTCCCTTCCACCACAGTTCAAGGTTACATAATGTTGAAACGGTGATTCCTCTCGATGCGCAATCACACGGGTTGGACTCCCCTGGAACATGATGCCAACTGATTGGTGTAAGTGTCTGGTGAATCTCAGAAACCCGGTTGGCTACAAATTTCTTCCATCGTTGCGGTGGTGATGCTAACCACGCTAGAACGATCATAGAATCGGTCCAGCCATATATATTTTGTACTGGCATCTTTAGTGAATCTTGAACTAATTTGATCAATCTTGTCAATAAAACCGCTCCACACAGCTCCAGCCTCGGAATCGATTCTGTTTTCAAGGGAGCCACTCTGGTTTTTGCGGTAATGAGTTGAACCTGCGCCTTTCCATTGATATCTATGCTTTTGAGATAAACAGCTGCTGCATACGGTTGTTCCGATGCATCACAAAAACCGTGCAAGCTATATTCCTGAACGTCTGATTGTGATATGTGACGTTGAATTGCCAAATTTTGAAATTCTGGTAATTCTTTCCGATAAGAATTCCACTTGTCCAGCATCCACTTGTTTTCGGGTTCGGAGGATAAAGGTTCATCCCATTCCAATTTACAGGACCAAAGCTGTTGTAGTAGTATTTTTCCCACGACTACAATTGGGGCTAGAAGACCCAAGGGGTCAAAGATTTTTGCTGTGTCTGATAAAATTATTCTTTTGGTCACCGTTCTTTTTTCATCAGATAATTTTACCATGAATATAAATTGATCAGCAGCTGGTTGCCAATATAGTCCAAGTGTCTTTATTGTTTCATCAGTATCTATTCTTAGAGGTCCTTGACTTTCTCTCAATTCAGGAGGTATCGACTCCAGGATTTCAGGCTCGTTTGAAGCCCACTTTCTAAGCTCAAATCCGCCTTTCTTTGTTTATTCCATGAGTTCCGTTTGAAGATGTAATGCCTCTTTCACCGTTTCTCTTCCAGACATCAGATTGTCTACGTAGAAGTCATTGGAGAGAACCGATGATGCCAAGGGAAAGTTCTTTTTTTTTATCTTGGGATAATTGTTTGAGTACTTTTATTGCGAGGTATGGAGCGGCCGCTGTTCCATATGTGACCGTGAGTAGCCGATAATCGTTAATGGTTACCTGGTTCTTTGGTCGCCAGATTATTCGTTGAAAGTCGGTATCTTCCGGATGTACCAAAATTTGTCGTAACATTTTAGCAAGGTCAGCGACCATTACAATGGAATGTAAACGAAACCGAATAAGTTGGTTTATAAGATCTTCTTGTAGTTTGGGTCCAACGAGAAGAGTGTCATTAAGGGAGATTCCTGTTGATGATTTAGCGGAACCGTCAAACACAGTTCGTAAACTGGTGGTCGTACTTGTTTCGCTTGATACGCAATGATGCGGCAAGTAATAGTTACTTCCTTGTTGACTCCTATTCTCGTCCGACGGAATGAGTTCCATGTGTCCTAGCTCAAGGTATTCGGTCATAAATGTCTGGTATTTTGCCTGTTTCAACTGATCTTTCTCTAACTGTCGTTCAAGACAGTAGAATCTTCGCACTGCGGCTTTCCTAGAGTCGCCCAGAACATCAGGATTGGTTTTAAATGGTAATCTCACCATGTACCGACCAGTTGCATCTCTGGTGTGACTTTCTTTAAAGATCCTCTCGCATAGTGCTTCATTTGAAGTAAGTATATTTTGTGGCGCTACCTCTTCAAGTTCCCAAAATTTCTTTAATTGTTTGTCAATCGTGCAATGATGTACCTGAATGTTAGAGCTCTCATGGTCTTGCAAGGTTTGGGGTCCTGAGATGGCCCAACCAAATATAGTGCTAAATGCACCGGGTGTGTTCGGTGGACCTTTGAGAACTCCACCATCCATGATGTCATTGCAAATGTCTGCACCAAGAATTATGTCTATTTGGCCTGGTACGTAAAATTTGGGATCGGCTAACTTTAAGCCTTTGATATGTGGCCACTTGGTTGGGTCACATGGAATCTGTGGCAGGTATCCCGTGACTCTCTTGAGAATCAGAGCCTCCACAGTTACCTCTATGTTGCTGTCTGCATCTTAGCGTAATTTTAATTTGACGCTGCTTTGACACGAATCAATACCCTTATCTCCAAACCACCGATAGATATGTCTAAGTGAGATCGTTTAAGCTGAAGCCGTTGCGCGCAGGCTTCACTTATAAAACTGGTTTGAGACGCTGTATCTAAAAGAGCTCTTGCTCGTTGATAGTTACCGGTTGCATCTCTCACTTGTATTATAGCTGTTGACAAGAGTACGTTCGACTTGCCACTTGATTTTCGTGCAATGTGAGAGACAACTTCTTGGTCAGACTGCACTTTTGGTTCTGACTGGTCTCTTTGCTCTGATTGCTCATTTTGTTCTGACTGTTCTCGATGAAAGAGTGAATTATGCTTTGAGGAGCATTTTCGACATGCACTTCCCCTGCAATCACCAGCTTGGTGATCTGCTCGTAAGCAGTTGAAACAGAGACAATGTTTTTTGACAAAGTTCCAACGCTCTTCATTGGAGGCCTTCAAAAATGTACTACATCTGTATATTGCATGTCCTTCTTTACTACAAATGATACATTTCTCTTTTGCTGTCCCATGTTTTTCTTGACCCCTGCCAACCACAGTTGATGATTGCGCAGCCGCTAAGGCCCTTGCTCTGGTCTCCAGAAAGGTCTTTAATTCTTCGAATTTTGGTAATGTAGTACCAGTTAGAGAGAGCTCCCATTGTCGGCAAGACTCTTGATCTAATTTCTCTTTAACTATGTGCAACAGTATAGCGTCCCAACTATCTGTTGGTTGTTTTAAAACCGTTAGGGATCTAACACATTCCACCGTAGTGTCGATGAGTTGACGCAGCATTGCAGCGGATTCATTAGTCATGCTAAGTTGATTAAAAAGACGCTTTGCATGCTCATCTATTATTTCTCTTTCGTTATTGTATCTGTTCAACAGTATGTCCCAAGCCACAGAATAATTTGCGTCGGTTACTGGTATGGACAGTATTAAAGTTGCCGCTTCATTACGTAATGCTTGTTTTAAGTAATGAAACTTCTGAGAAGCCGAAAGTTTTAGATTGCCATGCACAGTTGCCGTATAGAGATCATGAAAAGGTACCCACTCGGTGTACTTGCCACTGAACGTATTTATTTCCAACTTTGGTAGTTTGATGTCACCGATCGCGGACCTACTGGTTGCGCTGCGAGAACTGGCTGTTCTGTGCAAAAGTACGTCCGCAAAAAATATAGTTAAATCTTCTAACCTTGTACTAATTTGGTTGTACTCTGTTTCATGAACATCAAAATCTGCCGGGAGGCATATCGCACTAATACTGTTATGTATGATGTCGAGATCCTTTGTTAATTTGTCCACCTTGTTTTGGTATACTGGTATAGCGGCATCATTTAACGGAGTTGTTGTGTGGCTGACCTGTACGGCCTCATTTCTTGTTGTTTGACCTTTAATAGTCCTACGCTTGTTAAGTAGTGGATCCATTGTTTACTGTTCGTTGAAATTGGACACTGAATTGTTTAAGTCGAAGTTCTTTTTCCTGAGAATCACTGCAGTAAACACAATAGTGTCACGATATTAATTGCCGGGTTCGAGGTTTAATGAAACAATCCCTTACGCGAAGTCCAGGTAATTATTCTGATTAAACTGCGAAAATATCCGGCTTGCCGGACCAGAAATGTTCGTGTATTGCGATTAATAACACCGGATTTGAGAAAACAAAACTAACTTTATTATTATTTTTACAAACAAGCGAGAGCTCAAAAATGGCTGAGGTCTCCGCGTTACAAAGTTCGACAACAACTGAACAAAATACAACTTTTTAAATATTTAAGATATTTAAAATAGTGAAGGGACCCAACTAGTTTCGGTAACATTAGCGTACCATCATCAGGGGTATTTTCCGTTTTTTGATAAAACTTGTTACTATTAAATCCGTCCTCATTTTGTTTAGATGCTCGCTCGCAATTATTTCGCCTACATTTGTCTTTCAGTCGCGTAATTTCCTAACACTAATGATATAATATAATAGTCAAAATTGAAGGGCTGAAGAGGACTACCCGAGCAGAAGAACCCAGTGAATGTAATTTTTGCAGTTATCGATAAAAATACCATTAAAAATAGCTTATCCACTGTTTAATATTAGGAGTTTGTACTAGCGATTTGCGCAAAAATATACTGTATGTTAAGAAAGGAAACGATTTTCTCAAGTGCACAAGAGCTGGTTGTTTATTTATCTAATTAAGATAAATACAACTTTTTAAATATTTAAGATATTTAAAATAGTGAAGGGACCTAACTAGTTTCGGTAACATTAGCGTACCATCATCAAGGGTATTACCCGTTTTTGATACGTGGACGTCTATATATAACCTTTAGAACAAAAGTTTTTTCCATTTAGCTAGTATGTCAACACCTGGGCCAAGGTCGCGGTTTAGACAATTATTTTTATCATTAGATTTTTTAATATAATATGCTTCGCAGATGTCAAGAGCTTTAAAATCACTACATTGTTTTTCAAGTTTAATATTGTCGAAACTGATGGTGTGATTAGTTTTTGACACGTGCGATGCTAGGGCGGATTATTCTAATCTGTTGTGTCTTACATCTGCTGAGTGTTCTTTTTTACGAATTTGTAAGCTACGTTCGGTTTGACCTATATATTCTTTACCGCAGTCACATTGTATAGAGTAGATTCCTGATTTATTAATTGGTGCGATAGGGTCTTTTAAAGAGCGAATTAAGTTAGAGATTTTTTGAATGGGTTTAAAAGCTTTGTTACATTTAAATGTACTTGGTAAAAAGTTGGCAATTTTTGATGATAGTATGGGATAAAAAGGGATGCAGACAATCGGAGTCTCTTTGTCAAAAGGTTTTAGGGTGGTGTGTTTAGTTACATCTTTAGAACATTTAAACTTGTTGTAGGCCTTATCTACTGTTAGTGGTGTATGTCCTCTGTCTACAGCTACTAATTTTAGGAATTTTATTTCTGTATTAAGGTTGGTGTTATTAGAACAGATATTAAAGGCTCTATATACTAAAGTATAAAAGGACGCCATTTTTTGTGACTTGGGGTGTGCTGATCGGTTATGGGGGATGGTGGTAACAGAAAAGGGTTTCCTATAGATAGTGGTTTCTATCTTCGTATTTATTTTTTTGACTAGTACGTCAAGGTGGGGGAGGGAGTTGTTTGTCATTATTTCCAGTGTGAACTCGATACTTGGATGAATATTGTTCAAATAGACATGGAATAAATTAAGAGATTCCAAGTCATATTGCCAGACAAGAAAAATGTCATCCACATAACGAATCCATGTTAAAGGTTTTTTAGGGTAGTTATTTAAGGCAGCTGTTTCAAATGAGTCCAGAAATGGGTCGGAATTTTAGTTTTTCTTTATGTGTTTTTGGGAGTGCGTATAGTCTTGGTGGTTGATATTACTTAGGAATAATCTGTTTTATAAAAGAAGGGTCTAGTGTAATACAGGTTTTGATAACATTTTTTAATTTGTTGTGATATGAGTCGAGGGGATTATTTTTAATTTTTTTATAGCAATCGTCAATTAGGAGTTTGAGCATTTCGTCAGGGTATAGAGTTTTATCCAGTACGACTACTTGTCCTCCCTTATCTGATCTTGTTATTAGGGTGTCCTCTAGTTTTTTTAAATTTGAATGAGTCTGTAATTCTCCGTTGGAAAGGTTGCTAGTTACTTTATATTTAAGCGAGTTAACTGTATTCGTCACGAAAGTTCTAGTTTCTGTGGCTTTATTCTCTGTGTTTCCTAATCTATATAATGCGTTTTCTGTGGATATGGTTAAGTCAAGTTTGTCTTTCGTTTTAGGTTTAATTGCGAAGTCAAGTCCAAGGGACAGTACGTTAATTTCTTCTTCCGAGAGTTCACGGGAGGAGAGATTCACTACTTTTTTGTTATTAATTAAACTAGGTAAAATATCACTCACAGTTTGTTGTTGAGAGTCTATTTTGGCGGCAGGGTAGCTAAATTAGTTACTTTTTGGTTCAGGTATTCTGAATGTCTTGTGAATTCAATTTGGCCGAACTCATGAGTACAGTTGTCCAAGTGAGTCCATTCGATTGAGGAGAGACATTTCGCTAAGTTAAGATGGAGTTCATATACTTCAGCTTGTTGATGGGAGATTTTTGATCGTTTGTCCTTGATTACTGCACGGAGGATGTTAGCTTTAGTGCGTTCTATAATTTTTGAGATGAAACGGTTGTGGATGTTAATTTTGACATTTATGAAGGATGGCGTAAGGTGTTGAATATATAGGTCAAACCGAACGTAGCCTACAAATCCGTAAAAAAGAACACTCAGCAGATGTAAGACATAACAGATTAGAAAAATCCGCCCTAGCATCGCACGCGTCAAAAACTAATCACACCATCAATTTCGACAATATTAAACTTAAAAAACAATGTAGTAATTTTAAAGCTCTTGACATATGCGAACCATATTATATTAAAAAATCTAATGATAAAAATAATTGTCTAAACCGCGACCTTGGCCCAGGTGTTGACATACTAGCTAAATGGAAAAAACTTTTGTTCTAAAGGTTATATATAGACGTCCACGTATCAAAAACGGGTAATACCCTTGATGATGGTACGCTAATGTTACCGAAACTAGTTAGGTCCCTTCACTATTTTAAATATCTTAAATATTTAAAAAGTTGTATTTATCTTAATTAGATAAATAAACAACCAGCTCTTGTGCACTTGAGAAAATCGTTTCCTTTCTTAACATACAGTATATTTTTGCGCAAATCGCTAGTACAAACTCCTAATATTAAACAGTGGATAAGCTATTTTTAATGGTATTTTTATCGATAACTGCAAAAATTACATTCACTGGGTTCTTCTGCTCGGGTAGTCCTCTTCAGCCCTTCAATTTTGACTATTATATTATATCATTAGTGTTAGGAAATTACGCGACTGAAAGACAAATGTAGGCGAAATAATTGCGAGCGAGCATCTAAACAAAATGAGGACGGATTTAATAGTAACAAGTTTTTCAACTACGCAGTAAAGTAGAGAGGTTTTTTCTCTTTGCTCGTAATATGCCCCTTCCGGTCAGGAGCTCTTACGCGACATCTAGTCACGGGGCCGTCATATTAATGTTGAAATAGGGGCGCGCTTTCAATCTCTGACACTTCCCCTTGTCGGTCTCGTGATCTGATTCTTTTAGTCCAAGTTGTTCACAGTGTTCTTTCACGTGAAGTGCTCCTAATGGTTTAGTTAACATGTTGGTACGAAGTTGAACCCTATTTTTTCTTCGTTTACGAGTTCGCGTACGAAAAAGTATCTTAAGTCTATATGCTTGCTTCTATCAGAAATTATTTGGTTTAGGCATAGGTTCTTCGAACAATGTTTGCTCTCCTAGTTCCGTTAGTAATGTCTTTATTCATAGCGCTTCTTTGGCAGCTTCACACATAGCTAAGTACTCGGCTTCAACTGTAGAAAGAGCCGTCGTCTTTTGCTTTCGACTGCACCATGATATAGCTGTACCTCCTAATGAGAATACCTAACCGCTAAATGATTTTCTGTCTATTATATCTCTTGCACAGTCTGCGTCTGAATAAGCCGATATTCCGTCTTTACCTTATCGGAATGTTAACTTGTAGTTCTTCGTTCTTTTGATATATCGCAGTACGTGTTTAACGCTTGTCCAGTGTTCTTCTGTTGGTCTCTCGTTAAACTGGCTGAGGTATGTTGCCGCGTAGGCTAAATCAGGTCTCGTAATCCCGGCAAGATATAATATACTTCCCACGGCTTGGCGATAGGGAATATGTTTGCTATTGGATTCTTCGTTTTGCCATTCTTCGTCTGTTAGTTGCCGTAATTTGGTTCCTGGATCCAATGGAGTGGTTAATCCTCGCGATTCGCTCATACCGAATGTTTCAAATACTTCTTCGGCGTATTTCGAGTGAACTATGGATATTGAACCGTCGTCTTCTTTTTCAATATTTATGGAAAATACTTGCTCAGCTTCCCTTAGGTTGCGTCTTCCGAAGGTTTCCTGCATATTCTTTATGAAACGATCTCCTGCTTCTTTATCTTTGACGATCATGGGTGTGCCATCGAGGTACACGCCCAATACTATTCCTTCTTATAGATTATAGTAAATGCAAGCATCTGGCTTCGACCTCGTCAAATTGGTTTGTTTGAGAACTTTGTCAAAACAATCGTTCCTGCTTGTTTCAAACCATATATCGCTTTCTTTAGTTTGCAAACCCAGTTTTCCTTTCCTGGTTCAATGAACGTTTCTGGTTGTTCCATGTATATTTCTTCTTGGAGTGTGCCATTTAGATGATGCCGCCGTCACATCTAACTGCCGAACTTGCCAATTCCATTTAACCGCGAGAGCGAGTAATACTCTCAATGACTTCATCTTCATGACAGGTGAGTATGTATCGATAT
Source organism: Odiellus spinosus (assembly GCA_963920705.1). Taxonomy (NCBI): domain Eukaryota; kingdom Metazoa; phylum Arthropoda; class Arachnida; order Opiliones; family Phalangiidae; genus Odiellus; species Odiellus spinosus. Next base: position 8,635,815 of record OY987232.1, on the reverse strand, counting down.
AATGGACTCCGGGAATTTGGGAGAATCCCTTGGCTACAAACCTTGCTTTGTACCGTTCCAAAGTATCGTCAAGTATGTATTTCTTCTTAAATACCAATTAAGAGCCGATCACGAATCTATGCGCTGGACGAGGTATCAGTTCCAAGGTTTCCTTGTCTTTCATATGACGTATTTCTTCCTGCATCGCTCTTCTCCAGTCTGTGGAATTTTCACCAGACATTGCTTGTTTTACGGTAAGAGGATCTTCTACGTTTGACTAGCTGTGTAGCATTTCTTCTTTTGTGCTAATAGTCTCTCAGATCTTCTTGGTGGTTCGTTAGTAGGGTTGTAATCCCTTCTTTTCTTCTTCTGGTTTTTGTTGGGTTCGGTATCTGTTTCTAGCGTCTTCAAGTTTGTAGTTACCGGATGCAACATAATGTCTTCTGCTGGTGTTGACATCTTCCCCTGGAGTATAGCGGGTGCTTCTCCTGTCGAACCGGTCGTGTCTTCTTTATTTTGTAAGAGTTAGTCTTCTTTATTTTGGGAAAGTTTGTCTTCTTTTAGAGTAGTCTCTTCTTCACTAATATCTTCTAAGGGATCTTCCCTAAACATAATATCTTCGTCATCGTTGGAATCTGGATTAAGATCAACGGTCGTCGATACTTTTCTATTTCTCTTCATGGGGTAAATACGTTCGTCGAATACAACGTCTCTGCTCACAAAATCTTTGTCGGTTTTAAAATTCCGTAGCTTATAGCCCTTTACGCCATCTGGATATCCAATTAAAACGGTTTCTTCTGCTTTTGGGTCCAGCTTGCTTCGTTTGACTAGTTTACTTCTTACTGCCCAGACTCTGCTTCCAAAAGTTCTTAAGTGGTCTAGTTTTATTGGTTTTCCTGACCATAGTTCTTCGGGAATTTTATTTTCTATCGACCTTGACGGGCATCTATTGCGTAGGTAACACGCGGTATTCATAGCGTCGGCCAAATAGTTCTTCGGCAGTCCCGATTCTATCAAAAGACATCGTATCATGTCCATGAGAGTTTGATTCATTCTCTCAACGACTCCGTTCTGCTGAGGTGTGCCCGGGATAGTCAGTTGACGTACTCTACCGTGCTTCGTCAAATATACGTCGAATTTGTTGCTGATGTATTCACCATTGTCAGTTCTTAAGGTTCTGATCTTTAATCCCAGAGCATTTTCCGATCGTTCTTTATACTCTTGGAATTTCTCAAGAACTTGACTCTTATTCCTCATGAAAAAGATAGACGTGTGACGTGTATAATCATCAATAAAAGTGACGACGTAATTCGCTCCTCCCTTTGATTGAGGTGTAATTTTTCCCATCACATCAGAATGTATCAAATCTAGGGGTTTTGTCGTTCTTGTTGCTTGTTCTCTTGGGAAAGGCTTCCTTCTTAATTTCCCCAGCATACAAGTCTCGCAAAAGCGCGTCTGTTTCCTTTTTTCCTTGAATAATAGTTCACAGGCTTCGTCATGAACGTGGCCCAATCTTTTATGCCACAATTCTCTGTCAGTTGTTTTGGCCAGCTTGGTAAGAGGTACTAAAATTTCTTCTATTTTGTTGAGTCGGCCTACTCTCATCGCAGTTAGGATTACTTCGTCTTTTTCCTTTACTGTGGCCTTACCGTCGTTAAATTCTATGGAATAACCCAATTCTTCGATTCGTCCAACAGACATCAAATTTCCGTCTAATTCAGGAACATATAAAACGTCTTCTAGTGCGATGAAATATTTATCTGTTTCGGCATTTGGTTTGAATTCCATGGTTCAGTCCCTTCTACGGATATTGAGTCATTATTAGCAACGTCTACGCTAGATTTCATCTCGCAAAAATGTTTCATCTTCGACTTTCGGGATGACATGTGGTCGGTAGCTCCGCTATCGAGAAACCACGTATTTTTGTTCGAGTCGTCTATTTTTCGATTGCCAGAGCAAAGAGCTTTATGACTGTCTGAGATAGTCGCCTTCTTCGCTACCTTTTTTGGCTCTTTTTCGTCTTCTGCGCTTGTACAATCTTTTGCTATATGACCGAATTTCCCGCAACAGTAGCATTGTACCTTTCTGATCGTGGCTTGACCAGTCTTCTTCGTATAGATGTGCTTCTGCTGTTTCTTCTTAGCGGTTGCACCTTCGTCTTGGGTACGCGTCATGAATGCTTTACTGGAGCTCGATTTGTCGTTAACGTTTTCTTCGTCGCGTCTGTCTTGCCTCTTTTCTTCGACTGAGAGTCTTGACTTGATTATTTGCGTCGTAATATTATTTACGTCATGTTCCAAAGTTAGAATAAGATTCTCGTAGGATTTTGGCAGGCCCATTAGCATGATCAAAGCTACTTCTTTGTCTGAGAACCCGTAGCCACACGATGTTAATCTTCTGGGTAAATCCATAATTCTTCCCAAGTAAACTTGCATTTTTTCTTCTTTTCTCTTATTGATGTTAAATGAGTCTCGTAGCAGTTGCAATACGTGCAGCAAACCATATTTTGTATGCATATCTTCTAGCGTTTGCCATTCATCTTTAGCTCTAGCCTCTAAGGTGACTTCCAATATCATCCAAATAGTTATCTTCTACTACGAGGTATAAAAAAGACAAAGGCTTTCTCATTACTTTCCTTTCAGTAATTGCGGATCCGAATCCTGGATCTATTGCCTACCAGACGCCTTTACTTATCAATGCGGCTTTAGTCCGTATTGACCAGGCATGATAGTTTGCTTTGTCTGCCGATAATCTCGTGATTCTCTATTCGTCATTTGGTGTCGTCATTGTTCTCGTTTTGTTACGCTCGAAATTTTAAGCCTCAGGTATCAATTGCGTTGTCGTCAATTTCCGTCTTCTTTCGCATTTATCGTTTAATATAAGAAATCTAACTTTGCTTAATTTAAACTCCGACTTAATGTGCGCTAATGAAACGTCGCAGGCCCATAACTGTTAGAAAATTACGCGACTGAAAGACAATTGTAGGCGAAATAATTGCTAGCGAGCATCTAAACAAAATTAAGACGTTTTTCAACTACGCAGTAGAGAAGAGGTTTCTTTTTCTCTGTGCTCGTAATATGACCCTTCTGGTCAGGAGCTCTTACGCGACATCTAGTCACGGGGCCGGCATATTAATGTTCAAATAGGGGCGTGCTTTCAATCTCTGACAATTAGTATCCAATTAAATTCACCTTAATTCACCGTAATTGAAAAAGTTGGCAAAATTTTCTTATCATTTGATTTTTTAACTTAAATAATATATCTCTTCTTGGCATATATAAACGAGATTTACAGATACGGTACTCATAGACGCACTGCACCAATGGATGGTTTACGTTAGCGTTTAGAATTGTGGTGAACCCTCTCGCTTGCGCGATGGTGTCGGAATTACTTAGAAATGTGGCAAATTTAATTTGGAGAACCCGGTAGGGTTCTATGTTATGGGCTGATCATCATCTGTAATGCAATTTTGATTTCCTTAAAAAATTGGACCTTTAGCCAATCAGAACGCTTCATTTCCCCATTGAAATAACATTAAAATCGACTCTATCGAGGACATGTCCCTTGCATCGCAGAACTAAAAGAGGAATTATTTGTTACGGATAAAACCAATTTTAAATGGTAGAGCAAGGTTTGAATGTGTGCCTTTTCCAAGTTTCATTTAAAAATATTAAGTCTAAGTATTTTAAAATTAATTCTGAAGTTGACCCTTTTTTTGGTACTTAGCTGGTTTCGCGCATGGCCAAATTCGTAATGTTATTCTATGGGATTTGGTTTTTTGAAAGTGGCTTACCTTTCAGGTTTATTTTCTAATACTTCCGGATATTTTTAAAACTTGGATTTTGCGTGTGGTATGAATTAAGATTCGAGCTTTATTTTAAGACTAATTTCATAATAATACACCGATTAGTTGGCCCACAATCTATTCATGAAAACGGAGGGAACAACAGGGCGGAGAAATAGATTCGCCAAAAACATAAGCCTAATTTGACAAATTAGGCTTAGGTTTTATGTGGCTTTTTAAAATCACGAGCAGGAGCGCGCTTGATTTGGACGCTAATGACCTAATTTCTCCTCCTTCATATTTTTGCCGTTTTTATAAATAGACTGTGGGCAAACTATTCGGTGTAAAATTATGAAATTAATCTTAAATTAAAGCCCGAAAAATATGTGGAACATGAATCTGAAAGGTAAGTCTCTTCCAAAAAATCTAAATCCCTTGCATCGCAGAACTAAAAGAGGAATTATTTGTTACTGTTATAATCACTTTTAAATGGTAGACCAAGGTTCGAATGTTGAACTTTTCAAGTTTCATTAATAAATATTTAGTCTAAGTATTTTAAAATTAATTTTGAAGTTGGCCCATAATTGGCTTTTTTGCTAGTTTCGGTCATGGCCAATTCGTAATGTTATTCCATAGGATTTGGTTTTGTGAAAGTGGCTTACCTTTCAGATTTATTTTCTAATACTTTCAGATATTTTTCAGACTTGAATTTTCCGTGTGGTATGAATTACGTTTCAAGCTTTATTTTAAGACTAATTTTATAATTTTACACCAATTAGTTGGCCCACAATCTATTTATGAAAACGGACGAAAAATTAAAGCGGAGAAATTGAGTGGGCAAAAACCTAAGCCTTATTTGACAAATCAGGCTTAGGTTTTCTATAGCTTTTCAAATAAACGTGCAGGAGCGCGCTTGGGTATTGAATGCTAATGACTTAATTTCTCCTCCTTCATATTTTTGCCTTTTTTATAAATAGACTGTGGCCAAACTAATCGGTGTAAAATTATGAAATTAGTCTTAAAATAAAGCCCGAAAAATATCTGGAATCATTAGAAAATAAATCTGAAAGGTAAGTCTCGTACAAAAAATCTAAATCCCATAGAATGACATTAAGTTTCAATTTCTCCGCATAAAACTTAAAAGTACTCTCCTTTTTAAAAATGTGAAAGTCCGAACGACTTGGCATTTCGAACGGCAATAAGGAAGGTATTAACATCCAAAATAATGAAATTTTTTTTATTTAGTTTAAAGGGTAATGGGAAAAATATGAAGATTTCGCTGCGGCTGTCGGAGGTATTAACATCAAAAATGATGAAAAAAAATGTTTAAATTTGGTTTAAGGGCAATGGGGAAAATATAAAGATTTCGCTGCGGTTGACGGAGGTATTAACATCAAAAATGATGAAAAAATTTATTTTAATTGAGTTTAAAGGGCACTGGTAAAAATGTAGAGATTTGACTGAATCAAGTGCGGCTGCCGCAGCTATTAACATCAAAAATTATGAAAAAATTAATTTTAATTGGGATTAAAGGGCACTGGTAAAAATGTAGAGATTTGACTGAATCAAGTGAGGCTGCCCCAGCTATTAAAAACAAAAATTGTGAAAAAATGAATTTTAATTGGGTTTAAAGGGCAATGGTAAAAATGTAGAGATGTGACTGAATCAAGTGCGGCTGCCGCAGCTATTAACATCAAAAATTGTGAAAAAATTTATTTTAATTGGGTTTTAAGGGCAATGGTAAAAATGTAGAGATCCGACTGAATCAAGTGCAGCTGCCCCAGCTATTAACATAAAAAATAATGAAATTTTTTATTTTAATTGGGTTTGAAGGGCAATGGTAAAAATGTAGAGATCTGACTGAATCAAGTGAGGCTGCCCCAGCTATTAAAATCAAAAATTATGAAAAAATTAATTTTAATTCGGTTTAAAGGGCAATGATAAAAATGTAGAGATCTGACTGAATCAAGCGAGGCTGCCGCAGCTATTAACATAAAAAATTATGAAAAAATTAATTTTAATTGGGTTTAAAGGGCAATGGTAAAAATGTAGAGATCCGACTGAATCAAGTGCGGCTGCCCCAGCTATTAACATCAAAAATAATGAAAATTTTATTTTAATTGGGTTTAAAGGGCAATGGTAAAAATGTAGAGATTTGACTGAATCACTTTTTAAAGGGCTAGTCTTTTAATATAGAAGTTAACACTTTCGTGCTAGACTGAAGTGACAGATATTATATCAAAAATGTCTTTGCGAACAAAGACCCAGAAGGACATGTTATGGCCTTGAATGTCTGAAGTGACAGATATTTAATTTTCTTTTAAAACATGAAATTTAATAATAATTAGATTTTCTTTTAAAACGAAATTTAAATATAATCACAATCTGGCACGATTTAGAGTTTGAAATTTCAAAACAACTGATTTTATTCACTCGGAAATATTTAAGAAAAACATAACAGACGATTTTCTCCCATTGACGCTTAACATTAAATTTCGCTTAATTATTTTTCAGGGATTACGTGTCAAACAAAACGAAACTTTTCGTTCGATAGAAAAATTTACTTAATTTAGCTTTGGCTTTAGGCATAGAATCAAAGTTCTATGATCTGATCTCATACCTTAATTGGATAATGTTTTCTATGGATAATGTTTTATTATAAAAAATCCCCATATTTTAATTTTTAATTTAGGTTGCAAACGAACAAACCTAATCCATGGATAATGTTTTGTTATAACTCCTCGACTTTAGTCGAGGCAATTCGTTCATGTTAGCTTATGAATGCTTATACAAGAAATTTAAAGGTAATAAAAATTCCCCATATTTTAATTTTTAATTTAGGTTGCAAACGAAAAAACCTAATCCATGGATAATGTTATGTTATAACTCCTCGACTTTAGTCGAGGCAATTCGTTCATGTTAGCTTATGAATGCTTATACAAGGAATTTAAAGGGAATAAAAAATCCCCATATTTTAATTTTTAATTTAGGTTGCAAACGAACAAACCTAATCCATGGATAATGTTTTGTTATAACTCCTCGACTTTAGACGAGGCAATTCGTTCATGTTAGCTTATGAATGCTTATACAAGGAATTTAAAGGGAATAAAAATTCCCCATATTTTAATTTAGGTTGCAAACGAACAAACCTAAACCACGGATAATGTTTTATTATAACTCCTCGACTTTAGTCGAGGCAATTCGTTCATGTTAGCTTATGAATGCTTATACAAGAAATTTAAAGGTATTAAAAATTCCCCATATTTTAATTTTTAATTGAGGTTGCAAACGAAAAAAACTAATCCATGGATAATGTTTTATTATAACTCCTCGACTTTAGTCGAGGCAATTCGTTCATGTTAGCTTATGAATGCTTATACAAGGAATTTAAAGGGAAACAATTCCTCATATTTTAATTTTTAATCTAGGTTGCAAACGAACAAACCTAATCCATGGATAATGTTTTATTACAACTCCTCGACTTTAGTCGAGGCAATTCGTTCAAGTTAGCTTATGAATGCTTATACAAGGAATTTAAAGGGAATAAAAAAATCCCCATATTTTAATTTTTAATTTAGGTTGCAAACGAACAAACTTAATCCATGGATAATGTTTTGTTATAACTCCTCGACTTTAGTCGAGGCAATTCGTTCATGTTAGCTTATGAATGCTTATATAAGGAATTTAAAGGGAATAAAAAATCCCCATATTTTAATTTTTAATTTAGGTTGCAAACGAACAAACCTAATCCATGGATAATGTTTTGTTATAACTCCTCGACTTTAGACGAGGCAATTCGTTCATGTTAGCTTATGAATGCTTATACAAGGAATTTAAATAGAATAAAAATTCCCCATATTTTAATTTAGGTTGCAAACGAACAAACCTAAACCACGGATAATGTTTTATTATAACTCCTCGACTTTAGTCGAGGCAATTCGTTCATGTTAGCTTATGAATGCTTATACAAGAAATTTAAAGGTAATAAAAATTCCCCATATTTTAATTTTTAATTGAGGTTGCAAACGAAAAAAACTAATCCATGGATAATGTTTTATTATAACTCCTCGACTTTAGTCGAGGCAATTCGTTCATGTTAGCTTATGAATGCTTATACAAGGAATTTAAAGGGAAACAATTCCTCATATTTTAATTTTTAATCTAGGTTGCAAACGAACAAACCTAATCCATGGATAATGTTTTATTACAACTCCTCGACTTTAGTCGAGGCAATTCGTTCAAGTTAGCTTATGAATGCTTATACAAGGAATTTAAAAGGAATAAAAAATCCCCATATTTTAATTTTTAATTTAGGTTGCAAACGAAAAAACCTAATCCATGGATAATGTTTTGTTATAACTCCTCGACTTTAGTCGAGGCAATTCGTTCATGTTAGCTTATGAATGCTTATACATGGAATTTAAAGGAAATAAAAATCCCCATATTTTAATTTAGGTTGCAAACGAACAAACTTATCCATGGATAATGTTTTGTTATAACTCCTCGACTTTAGACGAGGCAATTCGTTCATGTCAGCTTATGAATGCTTATACAAGGAATTTAAAGGGAATAAAAATTCCCCATATTTTAATTTAGGTTGCAAACGAACAAACCTAAACCATGGATAATGTTTTATTATAACTCCTCGACTTTAGTCGAGGCAATTCGTTCATGTTAGCTTATGAATGCTTATACAAGAAATTTAAAGGTAATAAAAATTCCCCATATTTTAATTTTTAATTTAGGTTGCAAACGAAAAAAACTAATCCATGGATAATGTTTTATTATAACTCCTCGACTTTAGTCGAGGCAATTCGTTCATGTTAGCTTATGAATGCTTATACAAGGAATTTGAAGGGAAACAATTCCTCATATTTTAATTTTTAACATAAAAAATAATGAAATTTTTTATTTTAATTGGGTTTGAAGGGCAATGGTAAAAATGTAGAGATCTGACTGAATCAAGTGAGGCTGCCCCAGCTATTAAAATCAAAAATTATGAAAAAATTAATTTTAATTCGGTTTAAAGGGCAATGATAAAAATGTAGAGATCTGACTGAATCAAGCGAGGCTGCCGCAGCTATTAACATCAAAAATTATGAAAAAAATAATTTTAATTGGGTTTAAAGGGCAATGGTAAAAATGTAGAAATTTGACTAAATCAAGTACGGCTGTCGCAGCTATTAACATCAAAAATTATGAAAAAAAAAATATTTTAATTGGGTTTAAAGGGCAATGGTAAAAATGTAGAGATCCGACTGAATCAAGTGCGGCTGCCCCAGCTATTAACATCAAAAATAATGAAAATTTTATTTTAATTGGGTTTAAAGGGCAATGGTAAAAATGTAGAGATTTGACTGAATCACTTTTTAAAGGGCTAGTCTTTTAATATAGAAGTTAACACTTTCGTGCTAGACTGAAGTGACAGATATTATATCAAAAATGTCTTTGCGAACAAAGACCCAGAAGGACATGTTATGGCCTTGAATGTCTGAAGTGACAGATATTTAATTTTCTTTTAAAACATGAAATTTAAATATAATTAGATTTTCTTTTAAAACGAAATTTAAATATAATCACAATCTGGCACGATTTAGAGTTTGAAATTTCAAAACAACTAATTTATTCACTCGGAAATATTTAAGAAAAACATAACAGACGATTTTCTCCCATTGACGCTTAACATTAAATTTCGCTTAAATATTTTTCAGGGATTACGTGTCAAACAAAACGAAACTTTTCGTTCGATAGAAAAATTTACTTAATTTAGCTTTGGCTTTAGGCATAGAATCAAAGTTCTATGATCTGATCTCATACCTTAATTGGATAATGTTTTCTATGGATAATGTTTTATTATAAAAAATCCCCATATTTTAATTTTTAATTTAGGTTGCAAACGAACAAACCTAATCCATGGATAATGTTTTGTTATAACTCCTCGACTTTAGTCGAGGCAATTCGTTCATGTTAGCTTATGAATGCTTATAGAAGAAATTTAAAGGTAATAAAAATTCCCCATATTTTAATTTTTAATTTAGGTTGCAAACGAAAAAACCTAATCCATGGATAATGTTTTGTTATAACTCCTCGACTTTAGTCGAGGCAATTCGTTCATGTTAGCTTATGAATGCTTATACAAGGAATTTAAAGGGAATAAAAATTCCCCATATTTTAATTTAGGTTGCAAACGAACAAACCTAATCCATGGATAATGTTTTATTATAACTCCTCGACTCTAGTCGAGGCAATTCGTTCATGTTAGATTATGAATGCTTATACAAGAAATTTAAAAGTAATAAAAATTCCCCATATTTTAATTTAGGTTGCAAACGAAAAAACCTAATCCATGGATAATGTTTTGTTATAACTCCTCGACTTTAGTCGAGGCAATTCGTTCATGTTAGCTTATGAATGCTTATACAAGGAATTTAAAGGGAATAAAAAATCCCCATATTTTAATTTTTAATTTAGGTTGCAAACGAACAAACCTAATCCATGGATAATGTTTTATTACAACTCCTCGACTTTAGTCGAGGCAATTCGTTCAAGTTAGCTTATGAATGCTTATACAAGGAATTTAAAGGGAATAAAAAATCCCCATATTTTAATTTTTAATTTAGGTTGCAAACGAAAAAACCTAATCCATGGATAATGTTTTGTTATAACTCCTCGACTTTAGTCGAGGCAATTCGTTCATGTTAGCTTATGAATGCTTATACATGGAATTTAAAGGAAATAAAAATCCCCATATTTTAATTTTTAATTTAGGTTGCAAACGAACAAACTTATCCATGGATAATGTTTTGTTATAACTCCTCGACTTTAGACGAGGCAATTCGTTCATGTCAGCTTATGAATGCTTATACAAGGAATTTAAAGGGAATAAAAATTCCCCATATTTTAATTTAGGTTGCAAACGAACAAACCTAAACCATGGATAATGTTTTATTATAACTCCTCGACTTTAGTCGAGGCAATTCGTTCATGTTAGCTTATGAATGCTTATACAAGAAATTTAAAGGTAATAAAAATTCCCCATATTTTAATTTTTAATTTAGGTTGCAAACGAAAAAAACTAATCCATGGATAATGTTTTATTATAACTCCTCGACTTTAGTCGAGGCAATTCGTTCATGTTAGCTTATGAATGCTTATACAAGGAATTTGAAGGGAAACAATTCCTCATATTTTAATTTTTAATATAAAAAATAATGAAATTTTTTATTTTAATTGGGTTTGAAGGGCAATGATAAAAATGTAGAGATCTGACTGAATCAAGCGAGGCTGCCGCAGCTATTAACATCAAAAATTATGAAAAAAATAATTTTAATTGGGTTTAAAGGGCAATGGTAAAAATGTAGAAATTTGACTAAATCAAGTACGGCTGTCGCAGCTATTAACATCAAAAATTATGAAAAAAAAAATATTTTAATTGGGTTTAAAGGGCAATGGTAAAAATGTAGAGATCCGACTGAATCAAGTGCGGCTGCCCCAGCTATTAACATCAAAAATAATGAAAATTTTATTTTAATTGGGTTTAAAGGGCAATGGTAAAAATGTAGAGACTTTAGACGAGGCAATTCGTTCATGTTAGCTTATGAATGCTTATACAAGGAATTTAAAGGGAATAAAATTCCCCATATTTTAATTTAGGTTGCAAACGAACAAACCTAAACCATGGATAATGTTTTATTATAACTCCTCGACTTTAGTCGAGGCAATTCGTTCATGTTAGCTTATGAATGCTTATACAAGAAATTTAAAGGTAATAAAAATTCCCCATTTTTTAATTTAGGTTGCAAACGAAAAAAACTAATCCATGGATAATGTTTTATTATAACTCCTCGACTTTAGTCGAGGCAATTCGTTCATGTTAGCTTATGAATGCTTATACAAGGAATTTAAAGGGAAACAAATCCTCATATTTTAATTTTTAATCTAGGTTGCAAACGAACAAACCTAATCCATGGATAATGTTTTTTACAACTCCTCGACTTTAGTCGAGGCAATTCGTTCATGTTAGCTTATGAATGCTTATACAAGGAATTTAAAGGGAATAAAAAATCCCCATATTTTAATTTTTAATTTAGGTTGCAAACGAACAAACCTAATCCATGGATAATGTTTTGTTATAACTCCTCGACTTTAGTCGAGGCAATTCGTTCATGTTAGCTTATGAATGCTTATACAAGGAATTTAAAGGGAATAAAAATCCCCATATTTTAATTTTTAATTTAGGTTGCAAACGAACAAACCTAATCCATGGATAATGTTTTGTTATAACTCCTCGACTTTGGCCGAGGCAATTCGTTCATGTTAGCTTATGAATGCTTATACAAGGAATTTAAAGGGAATAAAAATTCCCCATATTTTAATTTAGGTTGCAAACGAACAAACCTAATCCATGGATAATGTTTGATTATAACTCCTAATAACTAATTAGTGGTCCCTTATGGAAATCATCATTTAAATTGTACGGTTTTAATGAAAAGAAAAATGAAAGTATTACAATTTATTTAAAAACGTTATCCGCTGTAAAGTCGTCGCTTTGAAATTCTCTTCCCTCGCGCACACAATATAGCTTTGAAAGTACAAATTGTTATGGTTTGCGTCGTCTGCTAAGTTAGAACTAAAAACAATGTTTTTAAAGCTTCGAATCCGTAAAACAAAATCCAAAATAAAGGTGAACATGTTACCAGGAGACGATGCGGATCGTTTGTTAACAAAGAAACACAAAAGGCAATTGGTAGTGTTATTGGTAACAACAATATAAGGACTAGAGTGACGAACCAAATTGATCGAATTTGAAGGAGAAGTACAATGAAAAATCCAATTAATAATAGCCAATAGTCTACCCAGATATCCAGAGTAAAAGTTTGGGTTTCCGACTATAAATGACGTTTAACTGAAGAGTGTTTTGTTTGATATCTTTAAAGTTACGTGATGTTTTAAAAATAACGTCGGAATGACGTTGAAATGAGCCCGGAGTTCTACCGATACAGAGGTAAAAACTTTCCTCAATTTTGGAAAAAATAATGGAGCAGGGAGGGAAAAATAAAAATTGCTGTTAGTCCTTGAAAATTGTTTTTTCGGCCAGGGGTTACGAAGGTTCATGCTGGACTGGCCGGGCGGGGTTTATTAGGAAAATTTGTTGACGGGTGACGTCAGGTGTTGACGGATGCGCTGTTTGTTGACGGATGCGCTGTGTGTTGATTTGAAAGGCGGGGCTAATTAGGCTTTGTTGACTTTGGGGGCGGAGATGATTCAAATTTGACGGATGACGTCATTTGTTGTTTTTGAGGGCGGGGATTATGCTAATTTGTTGATTTAATGACGTCATTGGTTGTTTTGGAGGGGGGTGGAAAGATAAGTGTTATCCCCTTTTGTTGCACAGGCTTAAACTACTACTGACGCCATGAAAGTCCCTTACTGGGGGAGCGTTTGTAACTCCCTCACTTTGACATTATCAGTGATTCGCAACATGTTGTTAAACAGGATGGATCCCCACCACATTGGGGCGGTCAATGGCTGAACCACCACTTTCTCACACATCTAGCATTTACGCTGACCTTTCAGGCCTCGCGTCGATTCAATTCATTCATGATCTTATTATTAAAGTTGTTAAATAAATTGTCTCAGAGTTAAGCCTAGTGAATTACGAGGCTGAGATCTGTGCCACTACAATGTTCCTAGCCATCAGGCATTTACCCTATTAAATCCATTAAATAATCTCATTTGGTTACAATGACACGTATTTACTTACACCCTGTATACAGGGTCTATACTGTGGTATAGTGACGTCATCCGACGGCATTATTGGGGGACGTCCACAAAGATAGGTGTTGATCTGATCTCTACCACCCTGTATAATTTGCACTAAATATGAAAAACCCAATAAAAGCCAAAAACCCTGAAAAACCCGTTAAAAGCCATTAAAACCCGGTGGGCTTGGCTTTTCCGGAAAAACCCGGGTTTTTTCGAGCCCTGTTAAAATGTCGTAAAACATTATCGCGTGAAACAAACATTTAACAATATTTCAGTTAGCTAGAATTCTCCTTTGAATCAGCCTTAATTCGTAAATTTAATAATTATCCACAAAGAACTTGTAAGATTATAGCGAGCTATGATATTTTTGGTTGTCTTAAATTCTAAATTGATTTTGTTTCCATAGGCTAGTTTCACTTTTAGGAATTATATAAAGCAAATAGCCAAAAATTGCAGCCAAATAATTTCCCTTTTTATTCAAATTTCTGTGATTTAAAAGGGTTTTGTTATTCTAAACATTACATTTTGCTTAATATTTAACCAAATATTTGGGTCTTGTTCTAATTTTACTTGATTATTAAATTATTATAATCAATCAGATCTTTTGCTTGCAAAGATTCAATCTTTGCGTTCCCCGAAATTTATAAATTAATTTTCATCGGGTATATTTAAGTAAAGATCATGTCCCAGTGGAACGAATATTAAACCCGGATAAGTGCGGATTTTTCGGTTCAATGGGACAGTCCCATTGGACCGAATCCGCCAAAGAGCGTAGTTTTCGGTCGAATGTGAATTTGTTCAGTCGTATGGGATTCGCCGCAATTATTATAAAAATGATTAAATTTAAATAAGGTGATTTAAAGGGAAAGGGAAAAAGTTTTTATGAGTGGGGAATTTATATACATAAGAATATTTTGCGATTTTTAAAGAAAACGTCTCGCGATAAAGAAAATTGTGATGTTTACATAATTAAATATAACTGAATAATTTTAAAGGGCACGTCTGTTGATAAAGAAGTTTATATATAAAGGTAAGAATGAACTGATATTATTATCAAAAATATCAATGTGAAAAAGACCCTAATGGATACGTTATGATTTCAGGTGGCTGAAGTAATAGATATTACATCAAAAATGACTTTCTGAACAAAGACCCAGAAATATCCGTTATGACTTCGGATGGCTCAAGTGAAAGATTTAAATTAGGCTTAATCATTCTTCAGGGATCAAACAAAAAAAACTTTTCGTTCGATTGGAAAGGTTGGGCATTCTAACTTTCTACTTAGACGTTCATTCACCGAGGTTTAAATATAATATTTCAGACCCATTTTCTTATTCGTACACCCAGAGAAATAACTGTTGAAATAACGGTAATTTGGTTGTTATTTTAACAAATTGCTGTAGTTTTTCAGAAAACGGTTTAGTGCTGTTATTTTAACGTGATTTTTGCCGTTTTCCAAGCAAATTCTAGTAGTAAAGCGAAAAAACGGTCATAAATTGTATATTAACATTTCAAAACTGTAAAATCATCAAAAACGTCTATGATTTGTAAATTTTACAGCTAAAAACCAATTATTTTACGGTAAATTTGCAGTAAATTTTAAAGTGAATAATGAGTACATAATTATTCCTCAATGTTGAAGATTAAATTAAATTAAAATTTCATTAAATGTCATCTTAAGCAGTTCATATTATTTTTCATATCTTTAGACAAAAAAATCGGCGGTGGGAGACCGAGTGTGGGGGGAATATGCGTAGTAGCGGCGTCAGTCGTCACTCTTAGTTTGAGTATGGTGGCAGACCAAATGACTCTGAAGCCTTGAGATCAACGTTTCAAAATAAATTAATAAGGAAAATATCAAAGGTAAGAATCATAAAAAATCTTTAATAGTTAAATTTTACAACTTTATAATGCAGCAGAATTACCTTTGTGGCATCGTACAAGCTTAAATATCCAGAAATTTTATGAAACAATTATACCCTAAGCCTTGGTAGTCTACTGTGGCAATCTCTAGTCTCTACTATCTCTAGTCCCTAACGGCTATTTACACTCAAAATAGGGCATTAGCCCTTAGATTATTGACACAATGTTTTTGGTGTAACTCCCTCCCGTGGCAATAAGCACTGCCAAATATTAAAGTATAGACTTAGAACATACCTGAGTAGTTTTTGATGAGAATTAGTACATATATCTGTTAGCGATAACGACGTCCTCCTAAAATATAATTTCATCTACTATTTTTCTGTTATCTAAATGATAAAGAATTATGTTATTTATTTTTTAACTATTGATATATATATATATATATATATATAACATTGTATGTTTATGTTTACACTGATTATCTAATAATACGTTATGCTGTAAAGATCGTATTTTATCTCTCTCGCTCTTAGCTTAATAGTACAGGCATTCTAAGGTTTGACCCGGAACAAATTAGAACGGTTACGAAAATTTCCATACTTATAGAATCGAATGCGTTCTTTAACGTGGTGAGGTCTCCCAATCTCGCAGGCGTGGGGAAAATCCGCCATCTTGGAAAATGGCCGCCAAAATTACTAAAACTATACATAACTTTAGATGTAATTATCGGATTGACTGATAGTTAGGCTCAAAATGTAGCTTAAGACACTCCGCACAAAATTTGTTTTATGCATGTTTAGCGTTTATCAAACCGTAAGCTCGCAAACATGCATTGAAACTGGTGAAATTGATAAATTTAGGGAAATATGAAGTTTCCGCGGAAAACCATTTAAGATTTTGTTATAATTTCGCAGTTTCAATAATAGGACGCGTTTTTCTAAGTATTGTTGCCTTTAAAACGTTTAATGAAGAGAAAATATTCCGCCATTTTGGAAAATGGCGACCAAAATTATAAAAACTTCATAACATAACCAGGTATACTTAAAATGTAGTAACCAGGTATACTTAAAATGTAGTATAGTTATTTAAGTTCATTTGCTACCAGTTTTAACCCATACAAATATTTTGGTACAATTTTAAAGCAGAGAGCTCTTACACATATAGCCTCAGGGAATTTAGCGTATAGTTACGAACCCGTTCGAAGGTCGGTTTTGTTTTCTTTCTGCCTCTAGTAAAATGACCAGCTCGAAGGTTCAACTAAATGCATTAAAATTTTGTCAGAAATGAGAAAAAGGCTCAGTCGAATGTTGTTGTTTTTAGCTGTTAGTCATATTATACATTTCTTAAAACAAGTATGGAAGTAGTTTGTCTGATATGTAGTTCGGATTTTGGGAATAAAAAAACTGTTCTAGTTACAAAGGGTCTCCAAACTGTCGTTAATGCAAGTTTGAGGAGAAAAGATGGACTACACGAGCGTCTTGAACACCTTACATCAGTTCGTTTGCACGAAGCTTGTCGAAAACACTATACGCGAGAGGAAAATATTGTGAAATTTCTAGACGATGGTAGCTCCACGTCAAAGGAACCAAAAAAGGATAAATTGTTGAGATCCGAGGTTCATTCGTTCGAGTTTAAAACAAATTGTTTACTCTGTGGAAATAATGCAGTCCCCGATGAAAAACATCCATCGAGAATTAAAGGTATTGTGCATTTGGTTGAAACAATGGAAATAAAATCAACACTAATTAAAAGATCAAAAGATCGAAATGATGAGTGGTCGCGGGTCGTACTAGTCCGTCTTGAAAATGTCATAGATCTTGTAGCTGCTGAAGCGCGCTACCATAAAACTTGCTATACAAAAGTTTTAACTGAAAATACTGAGAAAAAGAAAATCGGTCGGGGAGTAAATGCCGAACGAGAAGAAGCTTTCATATCTCTTTGTGCCTACCTTGATGGTAACAATGAGTGCCAGTATTCTATGACAGAATTAGAGAAACGTTTTAAGGAATTTTGTAATGAAGGAGTGGAGCCTTACGGTACGAAGTATTTAAAACAAAGACTCATCCGACGTTATGGGAAACAAATTACAATATCTGAACTTATTGGAAAAGATAACATAATTAGTTTCAAAGATCAGGCGTATAAGATAATATCGAATACTTGTTATTCTAGCAGAAAATTGAATGAGCAAGACGAAAGAATGCGAATCGTAGAAGCTGCTGCGAAAATTATTAGAGAGGATATTCAAACTCGCGTTTACAATCTGGAAGAATATCCCGAGGAAGAAGAGATAAGAAACGGTTCAGCTAATTAATTCCAATAACTTTGGACTTATTTTTAAAAGAAGTGTCGGGGAAAAAAAACGTTCCGAGATCAAGCCACGTTAAGCTTAACAGCATTGGGCACGCTATAGTAGCGGTTACAAGGCCACGTTCTTTCATATCCCCTATTCAGTTGGGCTTAGCCGTTCATCTCCACAAGCAGATCGGGTCGCTTTACCTAATTGACATAATATCCCATCTAGGTTTCTGTTCATCCTACACGGAAGTAACGAAATTTGAGAACAGTATTTTGGTGTCTAATGAGTCCCAAATTTTTGGACTGTTCGTTTAAACAATTTGTTTTTGACAATGCGGACGTTAATATTCGAACCCTTGACGGATTAGGAACCTTACATTCCATGGGAGGAATAATGTGTTACACCTTTTTCCGCTCTTAAGACCACTTTAAAAATGTCACGAACAGTAGAAGATATTCCAGCTAGCGTTATTGGATCATTTGGAAAAGTTAATATCATACCCTATGAAAAGCCTAGTACATCCGGTCTCAGCAAAATTATCGTAAAAACCTTATTATCGGAAGACGCTATTCCTACAGAGCTTGAAAATGCCAAATTACTTGACTTCATATGGATGTGTGGATATATATTGAAGCAGCCAAGTCCTAGCCCTGAATGGAATGGTTACATGCAATTAAGTTCAAAGTGTGAAAATAATTACGCTATAAGCAAAGTAATCATACTGCCATTTATTAACTTAAATCCGTCGAACTTACAACAATTTACACTTCTCTTGCCGTCGACCAATGCCATCGATATGACCTGAAATCTTGTGTAGTTACGTTTGATCAACCACTATACATTAAAGCGGTAGAGATGGTTTTGGGGTTGCCCGAGAAATTGTCATCGGTAATAGTTCGACTTGGGGGATTTCACACCCTTATGTCGTTTATAGGTGCTGTGGGCTATATAATGGCTGGTAGTGGAATTTCTGAAATGTGGGAAACCGTTTACGCCAAAGCGTCAGTGCCTCACATGCTTAATGGACATGCCTATTCCCGGGCACTTCGGGCTCACTTCCTGGCGCAAAAGGCAATCGGTCAGATTATTCTTGAATCCATTCCGATCATAAAAGAAGACTTACAGAATAAAATTAAAGAAATCCACCGTGATATAATGCAAAATGCTGTAAGCACTGACGATGTTCGAAGAACAAAAGAAATAATGAGTTTATTATCAGCATTTGAGACTCAAAAGAAAGAATTAAAAAATTTTGGTCGCACAGGAAAATCGTGGCTCGATTATTTTGACCAGGTTGAAATAATGCGACTATTTGTTAGAGCTGAACGGACAGGAAACTGGGATCTACACTTATATTGTCTTAAACAAATGTTGCCATATTTACACGCAGCCGCTCACCTTGCTTACGCGAAATCTACTCAGTTATATGTACAAACGATGTCTCAATTATCTACTATAATGAGTGAAGAAGAGTACACTAACTTTGGACAATTGGGATTTTTTACCGTTAGACGATCCGACAAAATGTGGTCTGGTATTTGGTCGGACATGACAATTGAGCAAGTTCTAATGCGATCAATGAAAACGTCTGGTGGACTAACAAGGGGTCGCGGTTTGAGCGAAAGCACACTCGCTCGATGGATCCTAACTATTCCGGTGTGTCTGCAGCTCAGTGAAGCTTTGGAAGACTATTGTGGCGTTTGCGCAACAACGTCAGAACAACATGTAGAGATTCGAGAATCACGACAAGTACGCGACGCGACAGACGCTAAGAAGTTTTATGGATGGCTAAGAGATCACACACCATTCAAGTACGAGAATTCGTTGGTGTCTCTGGCTTCCGGTGCTGTAGCTGATGAGACTGTAAATTGCGATTCTGCAGTAGAAATTGGGAAAATTTCAATGGAAAGAATGGTCGGGAAGTCGTTTCTGGAAGCTAAATGACAAAGTGAAAAACGTATTAAACTTTGACGGAGAGGATATTGTTGTGAACCCACAACAATTGTTTAGAAGAATAGCCTGCGCGTTACAACGAGGAGCTGATTTAAAAAACTGCATGTCATATGAACTTTCTCCGGTCGCTCCATCTATGTTTGATGAGTTCTCATTTCGAAAGACAAACAAAGCAACCCTGTCTCATCTTCTTGAGGAGGTTAGTCCTTTAATAATAACTAAAGAGATGGTTTATGAACAAGTGGTAGTGGATGGTGGATTTCTGCTTCATCGTGTAGTGTGGCCTCGCCCTTGCACATACGGGAAAATCTTCAACCATCAACCTGTACGTAGATTATGTTAAAAACCACTACGGTGAAACTACAACTGTAGTTTTTGACGGCTATTCAAATGATTTAACCATTGTGGACTCAATTTACATTTCGTTTTGTTTATCTCGTCTTCTATTAAAACCGAATGCGTTATCTATCGTGATGCCTGATAAAAAAGACAAAGACGACGCTAAAAAAGTGAAGAATCCGCTCACGAAAGATATGTCCTCCAAAATCAAAGGCATACCAGGACCTTGCGGTATTTGTGACTACGGTATTCACGGTAAGAAGAAATTAATTGCGTGCAAGATATGTACTTTGAATTCCCATACGGAATGCTACGCCATTAATAACGAGGATCTACCTCTGCTCTACAAAGACGGTTTAAGCCTGTTTAAATGTGCAGCTTGTAAATCTAATCGCTACAATGACCAAGGTATAAATACACCACCCAGTAATTTTATTGAGTCTGAGTCTGATACCGAAGCGGAAGTGATTGATAATGAGGAATCCGTGCACGAGGTAACGCCCGAGGATAGTTTTGTGGCCATCCTGAATTCCTTTATGGCAGTGGACAGTTCCACCCGAGTCAAGGATACCGTTTTTAGAAAAATCCAAGACACTCTGGACACATTGGTCAAGATGATCAAGGTCCTGTCAACCGATGTAGTCGTCCTCAAACACGAAAATATTGAGCTAAAGACTGAAGTCCTCTCAATTAAACTGCAACATAGTGATATATTCTCGAAACCTTCTAATCATTGTCCTACCGACTCATCAGGTGTTGATTGCGTAATCCTCACAGATAGGGCAAAGGACGGTTTCGTAGAAGTGAAACGATCTAAGCCTAAACCAAGTTACAGCAATATTCTTAAAAAAATGCCAAACATACAACAATCGCAGTCGCGTTTTTTGCACCACTCAACACAAGTAAAGAGTAAGGAAAATTCCATTAAAAAAGTGTTTCTGACGGGCGGCTAAAATTCGGGAATTCTGCAAGGGCTGGCCCCTAAGCTAAGGGTCGCATTAGACTCTCGTAAAAAAGCCCTTTTCGTATCACGATTGCCTAGTACTGTAACGAACGACGAGCTAAAATCGTTTATCCAATTAGACAC
Source organism: Odiellus spinosus (assembly GCA_963920705.1). NCBI lineage: Eukaryota > Metazoa > Arthropoda > Arachnida > Opiliones > Phalangiidae > Odiellus > Odiellus spinosus. The sequence continues at coordinate 8,614,746 of OY987232.1, read as the reverse complement.
TGATTTGACCACCGTAACCTGCACTCGAATGAATACCAAGTATCCTAGTTACTCTTCATTTTACGTATCATGTGATGAAGCAGAGTTTGTGAAATTATATGACGCTAATAATTTCCCTATTAACTCCTTGATATCTCTGTTCCGTGGTTCTCTCAAGCCTGAACAACATTACTCCCCGAAATTACCACCCGTTGATTGTGTCCAGAACAGCACCGCTGACCAGCTATTGTCTTTAACAACCAATGATGACTAACAACCTTACAATAATTTATCAAAATGTCAGAGGCTTACGTACTAAAGCCGACGAATTTTTTGGCAATGTACTAACGAACGCCTCACACATCTTCTGCTTGACTGAAACTTTTTTAAACGACGATTATTTTAATTCCGACTATTTCCCAAATTCTTTTACTGTTTATCGCAAAAACCGACAGTCCTACGGAGGCGGGGTTTTGATTGCAGTGTCTAGATCTGTCAAAGCTATCAGACGACAGGACCTTGAAGCTGGTTTTGAAGCGGTTTGGATTGAAATCGCTTTAGCTAACAAGCTCAAGATGTTACTGGGTAATATCTATTTACCGCCCAACCTATCCGTCTCGAAATACGAGGAACTTGCTACTTTTATTGGGAATACCATATCCTCTTACGACGGAAATGTTATTTTAATGGGTGACTTTAACCTACCCAAGGTTCATTGGCATTTACTCGACACCAGTAATTGCTCTCACTATATTAAAGCGAAGGCATCACTAATTATTAACTTAATGCAGTTCTGTACCTTAACACAAGTTAATACGATACTCAATCATCAAGGGAACGTCTTAGACCTCTGTTTTGTCCGCAACAATAACGTTACCATTGAACGTGGAACACCACTTGTCCCAGAAGACAACTATCATCCAACCTTGAGGATATCCTACCACAGTAATTTCGAAAACATGGAGCGAGAGAAGATGCCTACTTATTCATTTAAATTGGGAGATTATCACTCCCTTTATCTTCATCTTGCGGCCACCGATTGGAGCTCTCTATACAATTCTCAAGACTGCAACTTTAGCGTTTCCCGTTTAACTTCAGTCTTGCGTAATGCCATGGACCTTTACATCCCTAAAAACATACTGAACCATAAAACTAAAAAGCCAATCCTAGATTATCCTGGGTGGTTCTCGGCGGATCTAAGGAAGGCTATAAAGAGGAAAAAATATCTACACGGGAAACATAATCGCTTTCCATCCGTAGCACACAAAATATCTTACGATCAACAACGGACCATTACTAAGAAATTAATACGAAGAGATAAATAATCTTACTTGGCTACTATTTCCAGTTCAATAAAAATGGACTCCAAAAAATTTTGGTTGTTCGTGAATGACAAAAGGAAGCCTCAATGCCATCGTATAAATATTATAAAAAATAATAAGTTACTCACTGATAACGAAGCAATCGCCGAAGAGTTCTCGCGTTCCTTCGCCAACGTAGCCCGCGACACTTCTGATCCAAACGGGCCTATTTTTGGTGGGAATATTGTTCCTAACGAATTCCATGATCTCCACATTACATAAAAGGATGCAAGGATCATCTTGTTGGGCCAATGATGCACGTATTTAACCTGTCCCTCAAAGCCGGCGTATTTCCGGAATCATGGAAAATTGCTGTTATCTCTCCTATTTACAAGAAAGGCTTCAAGGGTGATCCTGAAAATTTTCGCCCTATATCCGTTCTCGACTCACTAAGTATGTGCTTTGACTATATTATGCACAAACATCTTTACAGCTGGTTTAAACTCTACATACCCGAGACACAACACGGATTCGTCAAAGGACGCTCGGTAGAAACTAATTTGTTATCCTTCGTGAATCTCGTAGAACCTATAATATCTAATCGTGGCCAGGTTGACACTGTTCATATTGACCTGTCTAAGGCGTTCGACCGAGTATCGCATCCTCTACTACTCAGAAAACTTGAGGCACACGGGCTTACCGGTTCCCTACTGTCTTGGTGTGAAGATTACCTGACCAACCGTAACAACGTCATCAAATGCAACGGCGTTATCTGCTCCGCCTCGTTCAAGGTCGAATGTGGTGTGCCGCAGGGCTCCTCTTTGGGACCCCTATTATTTAACATATACATCTTTGATATTCCACCACTTATTGCACACTCTGATCTTTTTCAACTGGCGGATGACCACAAACTATGCAAAAATATAAAATCGCCTGAAGATTGTAAGCACTTGCAACATGACTTGTATCAGTTGAACAAGTGGTGTCTCGCCAACAATATTCCGATTAATGGTGATAAAACTGTCGTGATGTCATACACTCGCAAAACAAACCCCATTTATTATAATTATCAAATAGGTGCAACTATACTTAAAAGGGAATCCATACTTAAAGACCTTGGCGTATACTTTGATTCCAAACTTTTGTTTACCTATCATATTCAACAAACTCTAAACAAAAGTACTAAAGTGCTTGGTGGTGCCCTCAAAATTTCACGGCAGCTCAACTCGGGCATCTGTTTTTTAACGCTATTCCGTTCGCTTATTTTATCAATAATTTCCTATGGCTCACTTATATATGGTAATACCTGTAGTACGAATTTATCTAAGTTAGAGTCCATTCAAAAAAAAATTATTTATCTCTATAAACTATTTTTTGATAAAAACTCGACCAAGGAATATAGCGATTGCCTTTTGAAACTAAAACTGGACAGTATAAAATCGAGTCTAATTAAAACCGATTTAAAATTTCTACATAGACTCGTATCAAGAAAACTAGACTGTTCGGCAGTATTATGCACATTATCTTTCAACTGTAATCAGCGTACCCCAAGAACACGTAACCTCTTCTATCCTGTGACCAATACGCCACCTTGTATGAGTCGTATCATGTCAGCGTACAATAACTTTGGATTTTCTAACGACCTGTTTAGTAGCAAAAAGCTACGCTCTCATGCAGTGATTCTCAAAAATCTTTAAATTTTAATCATTTTAATTCCTGCCACTTTTTTATCTATTATTTTAGTTTAACATATCCCTTTAATTTAATTTTTTGATATGTATTACATGTACACCAACTTGCTGGTACCTCTGTACTGTTTTTTGTACAATTAAAACATTTATTATTATTATTATTATTATTATTATTATTATATAATGATAACATTTACATTATATAATGATAACATTTACATTATATAATGATAACATTTACATTATATAATGATAACATTTACATTATATAATGATAACATTTACATTCACTGTAAATTTAAATGTAACGATTGTTTGTAAATAAATATTTTCGAATTGTTTTACAAAGAAATTAATATATATTGTTATATTAGAGCATTATTAAGTTTTGGAAATTATTAAGGCATGTTTGCCAGCTTCGGTTTGATTAACGTTCAAAATTCATATAACAAACGAATGATACTATATACAAACAATCATTTTTAAGTTCATCTGGTTATTTTATGAAGTTTTTATAATTTTGGTCGCCATTTTCCAAAATGGCGGAATATTTTCTCTTCATTAAACGTTTTAAAGGCAACAATACTTAGAAAAACGCGTCCTATTATTGAAACAGCGAAATTATAACAAAATCTTAAATGGTTTTCCGCGAAAACTTCATATTTCCCTAAATTTATCAATTTCACCAGTTTCAATGCATGTTTGCGAGCTTACGGTTTAATAAACGCTAAACATGCATAGAAAAAATTTTGTGCGGAGTGTCTTAAGCTACATTTTGAGCTTAACTATCAGTCAATCCGATAATAACATCTAAAGTTATGCATATTTTTAGTAATTTTGGCGGCCATTTTCCAAGATGGCGGATTTTCCCCACGCCTGCGAGATTGGGAGACCTCACCACGTTAAAGAGCGCATTCGATTCTATAAGTATGGAAATTTTCGTAACCGTTCTAATTTGTTCCGGGTTCTCCCTTTTTTTTGGGCTAGAATGCCTGTACTATAAGAGAGACCCGTTAGATTTTGTGCCTATCGCCTCTCCCTTGACTCTTGGAAAATAAACACTCTTTTTATGGGAACGGCGGTGTTTTCCTATGAGGTTTGACACTGTATATCAACAACCTTAATTTCGGCTATACAGTAAACTCCTCTTGAACAAAAGTAGTGTCTATTTTAACAGGGGAAATCAGGGTAGCTATAGACCGAGTCGGTAAATAACTCCCCAATGGACGTCATGCGTCTGAAGGTTGCCTGGCGAACAACAGGAATCGCTAGTGCAAGGGGCATGATGTATTGGGGGAGTTATTTCCCTACTCGGTCTATACATACCCTGGAGAAAATTACAGTCGCTTAGAGGGTTTCTTGACCTATACAGGGTGGAAACCTTCGCCGGCGTCCAGTCGAGATACTTCCCCTTACGCATTGTTGTTATTCAGTGAAATGTTAAGGGATTTACAGGCGCTATTGGGATCAGTTCACTTCAGTTCCACTTAATAATCAAAGGTTTCAGTTTTAATGTAGAGAAATGAAATGCATAAGTGAAATCAATGACGGATTTAATTTAATTAGGAAAGAAAAGATGTCACTTGCGGAAACCAAATAGCCCAAATTGAAGTTAATCAAACATTTCCAAATTTAAACATTAAACTCTTCAAATTTAATAACAAAGCATTACATTAAATGTTCAAAATGTCTTCCGTCGACATTGACACATTGCCGACAACGGAATTGCCAGTTTTCTCTTTCGCGAGTTAACATCTCGGGAGAAACGAGAGCAGCCGCTTGCTGAATTCGGTCTCGAAGGCTATCAAGTGTTGGTGGCTCAGTGGCGTACACAAGGCTTTGTACAGACCCCCAAAAGAAAAAATCGACCGGCGTTAAATCTGGCGAACGAGGTGGCCAAGCGAGTGGACCACCACGACCTATCCATTGGGGACCGAATTCCGCGTCTAGCCAATCCCGAGAAACACGTGCAAAATGCGGTGGTGCACCATCGTGCTGGTACCAGACTCGTCTTCGTTCTGCTAAGGGAAGATCGTCTAGGGCATCGGACACTACGGTGTTTAAGAGATCAACGTAACGATCTCCGTTTAGATGTTCTTCGAGAAAAACAGGTCCAATTACCCGATCACCTAACAATCCACACCAAACGTTTATCCTCCAGTTTTCTTGGTGATGATTCGCCCTTAGCCAATGGGGATTTTCCCTCGACCAGTAGTGCATGTTGTGGCGGTTAACTGTACCGTCCCGGTAAAACGTACACTCATCACTCGTAAGTACGTGGTTTAGGAAATTTCCATCAACTTCAATTTGGTCCAATACCCATCGGCAAAATTCTACGCGTGGTCCAAAGTCTTGTGGTTTAAGATGTTGGTGAAAATGAATTTTGTAGGGGTGAAATCCTTCACCACGAAGAATTTTTAAGACCGTTGTATGAGAGCAATTTAATTCCGCTCCGATTGCCCCACATCAGTTCACGGGCAATTGGAGCGGAATTAAATTGTTCTCGTACAACGGTTTTAAAAATTCTTCGTGGTGAAGGATTTCACCCCTACAAAATTCATCTTCACCAACATCTTAAACCACAAGACTTTGGACCACGCGTAGAGTTTTGCCGATGGGTATTGGACCAAATTGAAGTTGATGGAAATTTCCTAAACCACGTACTTACGAGTGATGAGTGTACGTTTTACCGGGACGGTACAGTTAACCGCCACAACATGCACTACTGGTCGAGGGAAAATCCCCATTGGCTAAGGGCGAATCATCACCAAGAAAACTGTAGGATAAACGTTTGGTGTGGATTGTTAGGTGATCGGGTATTTGGACCTGTTTTCTCGAAGAACATCTAAACGGAGATCGTTACGTTGATCTCTTAAACACCGTAGTGTCCGATGCCCTAGACGATCTTCCCTTAGCAGAACGAAGACGAGTCTGGTACCAGCACGATGGTGCACCACCGCATTTTGCACGTGTTTCTCGGGATTGGCCAGTCTATGTCAGGCCTAGTGTAGATTTACTAACTGGAGAAGAAAATGTAAACCATGATCTTCCAAGAGAATCCTCTGACGCTGACAGTAGCAGTAGTCTACCTGAATATGATTTAACCCCCCAAAACATGGGAAAAAACTTGGCTGACGACGACTCGTCAAAAAGTCAAAAAGAAATGGTTCCACTGTTAGTTTGGGGGATCCAAGTGACTCGACCTATTCCAAGGGTACTGAAAGCAAGCAAAATACAAAATTCATATTAATGCAGACTAATACGTTTGATGATCAAACTTGTCCTAGTGAATTTACAAAAGGCGTTGAAGACAAATCTACAATCTCAACTGCGTATGACAAGTATTTAGAACTATATGATGATGAAACACTAAACTCGGAAGACAAAGATGATGTAGGCCTCTATACTGAAGAAAGAAATGAAGTAATGGTATCTGATATGGAAAAAATTGCTCTTCAATCAATATTAACAGATCTGGCATCCCAAATTCAAGCTGACCAATCATATTTCATATCCGTGAATCGCAAGTCCTTTTTGGAATGCGCTTTAAGGACCTTTAAAAGGCCGTCATTCAAACCAGAAAAAAAATTTAACATTTGCTTCACTGATAATTTAAGAAAAAGCGCCAGTGGAGCTATTATTAAACAGGAAACCTTCGACGCCGGTGGCTCTACGCGGGAGTTTTTTAGAATTTTGGTTAAGGAAGTAGTAAACAGCCATGTTTTTACTGGACCAGAAAACGCAAGAATGCTTAATTCCAACAGTTCTGCTCGAGAAAAAGACCTTTATTTCTTTGCTGGACGGGCTTTTGCACTTTCCTTGGTACACGGAGGCCTTGGTCCCCGTTGCATCAGTAATATAACCTTCGACTCTTTGGTTCTAGATCCAATTGTATTGCAGCCATCATTGGATGACATTTCTGATTATGAGTTGAGAGCTAGTCTAGCGGAGATTTCGAATTGCAAAGATCTACCGAGTTAACAAGACTTAGCGGAAAAACATTCTCAGTTGAGATTATTAGCTGGGTCAACTAAACCTATTTTGAAAATCGGTGATAAGGAGAATCTCATGAAAGACTCGCTTTACTTTTGCGTCTTTACCAACACAGCGGAACCGAGACACAGGTTCATAGAAGGATTAAAAACGCTTGGAGTACATGAAAAAATGGTCCAATTCCCTAATTCATTTAAGGTGGAGTTTTGTTATCACGGAACCGAGATAACCGCGTCCAAACTTTTCAGTTTGTTTTCTGACATCAATTATTCCGAAGAGCGTACAATGAAGTTTGATGTGGAATGCAAAGTCCCGCAATATTTTATGGACTACGCGATTGATTGCCAGGAAGGCTTAACTCGTGCCACAGTCAAAGACCTCTTGATATTTGCCACTGGTAGCGAAGATATTCCACCCTTGGGTTTTGACATTACCCCCTCCATAGAATTTGTACACCCTCGAGACAATACTGAACAGGAAAGGAAACTCGTAAGCCGCGTACCACACGCTAGTACATGCGCTTTAAAAATTTATTTGCCTGTTATTCACGAAAGCTTTGAATCTTTCTGCAACGCGATGGACTTTGCTATGTGCGATAGTGCCGGGTTCGGAATGGCCTAGCCCATTGAAAACTGATTTCCATTTTCTGTAAGGTTCAAGCGGAATCACTCTATTTCTAAATACTCAAAATTGACAAGATATCAATTTAAAAAATGTTTTCTTTTAATGTTGTTTCTTAAGAATTTGAAATATCCCAATATACCTGTACAAGTTGGACACTTATTGGGTTTTTCGTCTGATATTTAAAAAAATCCATTATCAAAGAATATCATATTACCATTTCGTGTTACCTAAATTAAAGCTTTAAAACTCGGTTCTTAAGTTAAATAAATCGTTTTGAAGCAGTTTGAAGTTTATTTGGTAAATATAAAGGTATAATGAAGTCTGGAAACGAGATTTTTCTCGATTCTTCTGCCAAAAATAACACCTGTTTGCGTTGTAAAACATTTGAAAAACATCCCAGAACTGTTCCAAATTTCCAAAAATATTCGGATAAATAATATGAATCTATTTTGATTTTAGTAGAAGAATCGTTAAAAAGGTTTTCAGACTTCATTATTCCTTTAAGCAAAAGTGAATAAAGAAATAAAACTTCAATACTTTGGCGATGATCGCCCAAAGTTTGCTTGCTATTGATATGTAAGATAACCTTTTAATTTTCAACATCATATAGCCGTTCAAGGTATTACAATATTTTACTTTGACTTATAGTAGAAAAGGTACTTCCTCACCATTAAGCTATTCAATTATTAGGAAATCCGTGGTTTGTTAAAAAAACCAACACTTGAATATATATATCTATACCGTGATTTCCATCATCAGCTTTCACGTCAATGGAGTTTAACAACTCATCATGAATAGCAATCCCAGGGAAGAATTGACATTCATCAACCATGACATTGTTATCCGTTTCAGTAGGTATGCTCAAAATATCCTCTACCCCGTACAACAGTGGTTCGTTAGCGTAATCATGGTTTTCATTAGCTGCGTCTAATTCGTTCATTATTGATATAGACCAAAGTTGAATTGGAGAGTTACCATTTTCCGTGCTTAGCGAGTGGTGATTCCAAGCTTCCGTTAAACTGGCACACGATTCCCGAATTCGCGGAAGGTACACAATATGCAGCGCGTATAAGTGCATTTCGCTGTCAGCGTTTAAAATACCAGAGTCTTGCATGAAAAGGAAAATTCCTTTGTAATATGACGAGACAAGTCTGTTCACTTCACGCCAAAGCCGTTCTATCCGTTGGTTATGGACGGAGAGTCCAGTCATGTAGCTACCTCTGTCCAATCCACGATTAAGCAGCATATATCTTGCAACGTCCACATTCTCCGATCCCTTGTCCCCTCTCACTCGAAGAGGAAGACCATACGACTGAACACCTTCGTTGAAAAGCCTCAAAACACTATCTGCCCTATTGTTCGTAAGCCACTCCAGATAAATAATGTATCGACTGAAACCGTCGATACATCCGTGGAAAACGAATCTCCATGCTATCAATTTATGATTCCCGTCCATATGCCTGCCAGAAATGGATCAACATAAATATTACCAGGAGCTCATAACCAGAAATTCCTAACAAAGAGCACATGTGGAAGTAAAGATTGTGGAAAAGGTTTCTGGACAACTTTGAAGGTAATGTTTTGTGGGAGCTTTATTTTTATTTTATTTTATTTATTTTTTTGTGGAAGCTGTGGATGGATTTTATTTGGGAGAAATCTAAGAGGTATTGTTTTAGAAACTTTAAATATCCGCGGTTGCGCCCTCATATAGAGAGGTATCAAGAGACTAGGGGGAAGGAGGCCTTGACGTATCGCAGTCCATATTTCTGGGCTTAGATATATATATCTATATATATAGATAAGAAATATGAAGGCATGGCTTTGCAAAGTAAGGATTCCTACCTCCCTATAGTATTGATATAAAGTTTAGTTACTGACCATAGGGCATTTGCGCCTCTAACATTGTATTGTCGTCGCCTTATAGGGTTTCTTCGTCTAAGGGCTCTACCAACTGGATCCAGAACATTTAGACGGTCACGAATTCTCCATCTTTGCACTCTTATTCCCACACTTCGGAGACCGCCTATGACATATGTTTCTCCAATGCTGGGATTTCTGTTCAATATGTTTAAAATATGCTGATCTAGTTCCAAATCTGTTATTGGCGGATCTGCAACATCTGTTAATCCAAGACGGGCGCGGTGACGCGATAATGTTCTTACGTTCACGCCTAGATATGACGACGATTCTATCCAACTAAAGTGTAACGTATTCCTACATAAATCGATCTGATCCTCCGTTAGTGCAAAACGAGGCCTTCCTACCATACCATCACGCAAAACGGGGCAAACATACGGCTCGTCAATTCCATCTACACTGTTTAAAACATCTTCCATTTCATTAACTAGTGAAGATAATCCAGTATAAATAGTTTGAATCAAAAACAAAACATTGTCGTTTTGGTTAGGATTTAGTTGAAGCCGCATCATGATTGCATCTAGAACTCTGCAGTGGCCTTGAAGCCTACGATGATTTATTTCTATAACATTTGTGTCCATTGCATAACGGTGCGCAAACCTTGTTCGTAATCATGTTTCAGCTCATGAAAGTACTCTTCAACATCATTGCAAAAACAAAAGTCCATTAAAAACAGCAACAGGACCGTTATCACGATCGATTTCATTTTAAATTTTAGTTGATTAGTCTGCAATTATTTTCAGAGTACTGTTATTACTATTAAAACGTGACTAATAGGTAAGGTTAGGTTAGGTTAAGTTGGGTTGGGAAACTGCTTTTGAAATTGCGCTTTTGGGAACTGCGCGTTTGGGAACTGCGCTTTTGGGAAACTGCGCTACTGGCTATAAACCAAAGATTTTACGAGCTTCGGTAAAATCGTGGGCTTACGCGCTCGATTTCATTGTAAATCTCAAACGCTGAATTTGTGAAAACGTAATTTCAAAATATGTCTAATTTTATTTCCGAACCGAGCAAAATACGCTAATTTAGTACCTCATAAACAAACCGAAAACCATCAAAATAGGCCCTTGAACCCTTTTCGATTAATCTACGAGTTTTCTCTTTAACATTTACCCCTAACCTAATCCTATACCACGAGGCGTATTTAGCTGTGGATTAATCAGATTTAACCGAGGTTTAAATATCCTTCTCAGTTCAATAAACCTCGGTTAATTGTGATTAAACCTCGGTTAAATCTGAATAAACCTCGGTTAAATCTGATTAAACCTCGGTTAAATCTGATTAAACCTCGGTTAAATCTGATTAAACCTCGGTTAAATCTGATTAAACCTCGGTTAAATCTGATTAAACCTCGGTTAAATCTGATTAAACCTCGGTTAAATCTGATTAAACCTCGGTTAAATCTGATTAAACCTCGGTTAAATCTGATTAAACCTCGGTTAAATGTGATTAAACCTCGGTTAAATCTGATTAAACCTCGGTTAAATCTGATTAAACCTCGGTTAAATCTGATTAAACCGACTAGTTATGCTTTGTCTGAATAATAATTTTCGGATTAAATTTCTGCGTCTGAGTCAAAAGCACGCGTCATGGAATGATGAAAACTAGCGCAACGGGTCCCCAATTAATTATTCAAACTTGATATAAAATACTTAACTTCTTCGCTAAAAATCCACAGCAAGTGAGATCTCGGATTTTCTCAGAAGCGTTCAGAGACAGGCGACCCTAACTTATGTATTCTAAACAATTTCTTAGAAAAATATTACTACCAAATACAACGGAAACGAACAGAGAACTCCTTTATGGTTGAGACAGGTTCAACTAGAAATATATACGAAGCTAAACTAGAAATATATACGAACCTAAACTTGATATATACGAACCTAAACTTGATATATACGAACCTAAACTTGATACATACGAACCTAAACTTGATATATACGAACCTAAACTTGATATATACGAACCTAAACTTGATATATACGAACCTAAACTTGATATATACGAACCTAAACTTGATATATACGAACCTAAACTTGATATATACGAAGCTAAACTAGAAATATATACGAAGCTAAACTAGAAATATATACGAAGCTAAACTAGAAATATATACGAACCTAAACTTGATATATACGAACCTAAACTTGATATGTACGAACCTAAACTTGATATATACGAACCTAAACTTGATATATACGAACCTAAACTTGATATATACGAACCTAAACTTGATATATACGAACCTAAACTTGATATATACGAACCTAAACTTGATATATACGAACCTAAACTTGATATATACGAACCTAAACTTGATATATACGAACCTAAACTTGATATATACGAAGCTAAACTTGATATATACGAAAATAAACTAGAAATATATACGAAGCTAAACTAGAAATATATACGAACCTAAACTTGATATATACGAACCTAAACTTGATATATACGAACCTAAACTTGATATATACGAACCTAAACTTGATATATACGAACCTAAACTTGATATATACGAACCTAAACTTGATATATACGAACCTAAACTTGATATATACGAACCTAAACTTGATATATACGAACCTAAACTTGATATATACGAACCTAAACTTGATATATACGAACCTAAACTTGATATATACGAACCTAAACTTGATATATACGAAGCTAAACTTGATATATACGAAGCTAAACTTGATATATACGAAGCTAAACTAGAAATATATACGAAGCTAAACTAGAAATATATACGAACCTAAACTTGATATATACGAACCTAAACTTGATATATAAGAACCTAAACTTGATATATACGAACCTAAACTTGATATATACGAACCTAAACTTGATATATACGAACCTAAACTTGATATATACGAACCTAAACTTGATATATACGAAGCTAAACTAGAAATATATACGAAGCTAAACTTGAAATATATACGAAGCTAAACTAGAAATATATACGAACCTAAACTTGATACGAACGTAAACTTGATATATACGAACCTAAACTTGATATATACGAACCTAAACTTGATATATACGAACCTAAACTTGATATATACGAACCTAAACTTGATATATACGAAGCTAAACTAGAAATATATACGAAGCTAAACTAGAAATATATACGAAGCTAAACTAGAAATATATACGAACCTAAACTTGATATATACGAACCTAAACTTGATATATACGAACCTAAACTTGATATATAAGAACCTAAACTTGATATATACGAACCTAAACTTGATATATACGAACCTAAACTTGATATATACGAACCTAAACTTGATATATACGAACCTAAACTTGATATATACGAACCTAAACTTGATATATACGAAGCTAAACTAGAAATATACGAAGCTAAACTAGAAATATACGAAGCTAAACTAGAAATATATACGAAGCTAAACTAGAAATATATACGAACCTAAACTTGATATATACGAACCTAAACTTGATATATACGAACCTAAACTTGATATATACGAACCTAAACTTGATATATACGAACCTAAACTTGATATATACGAACCTAAACTTGATATATACGAACCTAAACTTGATATATACGAACCTAAACTTGATATATACGAACCTAAACTTGATATATACGAACCTAAACTTGATATATACGAAGCTAAACTAGAAATATACGAAGCTAAACTAGAAATATACGAAGCTAAACTAGAAATATATACGAAGCTAAACTAGAAATATATACGAAGCTAAACTTGATATATACGAACCTAAACTTGATATATACGAACCTAAACTTGATATATACGAACCTAAACTTGATATATACGAACCTAAACTTGATATATACGAAGCTAAACTTGATATATACGAAGCTAAACTAGAAATATATACGAAGCTAAACTAGAAATATATACGAACCTAAACTTGATATATACGAACCTAAAGTTGATATATAAGAACCTAAACTTGATATATACGAACCTAAACTTGATATATACGAACCTAAACTTGATATATACGAACCTAAACTTGATATATACGAAGCTAAACTTGATATATACGAAGCTAAACTAGAAATATACGAAGCTAAACTAGAAATATACGAAGCTAAACTAGAAATATACGAAGCTAAACTAGAAATATATACGAAGCTAAACTAGAAATATATACGAAGCTAAACTTGATATATACGAACCTAAACTTGATATATACGAACCTAAACTTGATATATACGAACCTAAACTTGATATATACGAACCTAAACTTGATATATACGAACCTAAACTTGATATATACGAAGCTAAACTAGAAATATACGAAGCTAAACTAGAAATATACGAAGCTAAACTAGAAATATATACGAAGCTAAACTAGAAATATATACGAAGCTAAACTTGATATATACGAACCTAAACTTGATATATACGAACCTAAACTTGATATATACGAACCTAAACTTGATATATACGAACCTAAACTTGATATATACGAACCTAAACTTGATATATACGAACCTAAACTTGATATATACGAACCTAAACTTGATATATACGAACCTAAAATTGATATATACGAAGCTAAACTTGATATATACGAAGCTAAACTAGAAATATATACGAAGCTAAACTAGAAATATATACGAACCTAAACTTGATATATACGAACCTAAACTTGATATATACGAACCTAAACTTGATATATAAGAACCTAAACTTGATATATACGAACCTAAACTTGATATATACGAACCTAAACTTGATATATACGAACCTAAACTTGATATATACGAACCTAAACTTGATATATACGAACCTAAACTTGATATATACGAACCTAAACTTGATATATACGAACCTAAACTTGATATATACGAAGCTAAACTAGAAATATACGAAGCTAAACTAGAAATATATACGAAGCTAAACTAGAAATATATACGAACCTAAACTTGATATATACGAACCTAAACTTGATATATACGAACCTAAACTTGATATATACGAACCTAAACTTGATATATACGAACCTAAACTTGATATATACGAACCTAAACTTGATATATACGAACCTAAACTTGATATATACGAACCTAAACTTGATATATACGAACCTAAACTTGATATATACGAACCTAAACTTGATATATACGAACCTAAACTTGATATATACGAACCTAAACTTGATATATACGAAGCTAAACTAGAAATATATACGAAGCTAAACTAGAAATATATACGAACCTAAACTAGAAATATATACGAACCTAAACTAGAAATATATACGAACCTAAACTTGATATATACGAACCTAAACTTGATATATACGAACCTAAACTTGATATATACGAACCTAAACTTGATATATACGAACCTAAACTTGATATATACGAACCTAAACTTGATATATACGAACCTAAACTTGATATATACGAACCTAAACTTGATATATACGAAGCTAAACTTGATATATACGAAGCTAAACTTGATATATACGAAGCTAAACTAGAAATATATACGAACCTAAACTAGAAATATATACGAACCTAAACTTGATATATACGAACCTAAACTTGATATATACGAACCTAAACTTGATATATACGAACCTAAACTTGATATATACGAACCTAAACTTGATATATACGAACCTAAACTTGATATATACGAACCTAAACTTGATATATACGAACCTAAACTTGATATATACGAAGCTAAACTTGATATATACGAAGCTAAACTAGAA
Source organism: Odiellus spinosus (assembly GCA_963920705.1). Lineage (NCBI taxonomy): Eukaryota > Metazoa > Arthropoda > Arachnida > Opiliones > Phalangiidae > Odiellus > Odiellus spinosus. Next base: position 8,599,505 of record OY987232.1, on the reverse strand, counting down.
ATATATACGAAGCTAAACTAGAAATATATACGAACCTAAACTTGATATATACGAACCTAAACTTGATATATACGAACCTAAACTTGATATATAAGAACCTAAACTTGATATATACGAACCTAAACTTGATATATACGAACCTAAACTTGATATATACGAACCTAAACTTGATATATACGAAGCTAAACTTGATATATACGAAGCTAAACTAGAAATATACGAAGCTAAACTAGAAATATACGAAGCTAAACTAGAAATATATACGAAGCTAAACTTGATATATACGAACCTAAACTTGATATATACGAACCTAAACTTGATATATACGAACCTAAACTTGATATATACGAACCTAAACTTGATATATACGAACCTAAACTTGATATATACGAAGCTAAACTAGAAATATACGAAGCTAAACTAGAAATATACGAAGCTAAACTAGAAATATATACGAACCTAAACTTGATATATACGAACCTAAACTTGATATATAAGAACCTAAACTTGATATATACGAACCTAAACTTGATATATACGAACCTAAACTTGATATATACGAACCTAAACTTGATATATACGAACCTAAACTTGATATATACGAACCTAAACTTGATATATACGAACCTAAACTTGATATATACGAACCTAAACTTGATATATACGAACCTAAACTTGATATATACGAACCTAAACTTGATATATACGAACCTAAACTTGATATATACGAACCTAAACTTGATATATACAAGCTAAACTAGAAATATACGAAGCTAAACTAGAAATATATACGAAGCTAAACTAGAAATATATACGAACCTAAACTTGATATATATACGAACCTAAACTTGATATATACGAAGCTAAACTTGATATATACGAAGCTAAACTAGAAATATATACGAACCTAAACTTGATATATACGAACCTAAACTTGATATATACGAACCTAAACTTGATATATACGAACCTAAACTTGATATATAAGAACCTAAACTTGATATATACGAACCTAAACTTGATATATACGAACCTAAACTTGATATATACGAACCTAAACTTGATATATACGAACCTAAACTTGATATATACGAACCTAAACTGGATATATACGAACCTAAACTTTATATATACGAACCTAAACTTGATATATACGAACATAAACTTGATATATACGAACCTAAACTTGATATATAAGAAGCTAAACTTGATATATACGAAGCTAAACTAGAAATATATACGAAGCTAAACTAGAAATATATACGAAGCTAAACTAGAAATATATACGAACCTAAACTTGATATATACGAACCAAAACTTGATATATACGAACCTAAACTTGATATATACGAACCTAAACTTGATATATACGAACCTAAACTTGATATATACGAAGCTAAACTTGATATATACGAACCTAAACTAGAAATATATACGAAGCTAAACTAGAAATATATACGAACCTAAACTTGATATATACGAACCTAAACTTGATATATACGAACCTAAACTTGATATATAAGAACCTAAACTTGATATATACGAACCTAAACTTGATATATACGAACCTAAACTTGATATATACGAACCTAAACTTGATATATACGAACCTAAACTTGATATATACGAACCTAAACTTGATATATACGAACCTAAACTGGATATATACGAACCTAAACTTTATATATACGAACCTAAACTTGATATATACGAACCTAAACTTGATATATACGAACCTAAACTTGATATATAAGAAGCTAAACTTGATATATACGAAGCTAAACTAGAAATATATACGAAGCTAAACTAGAAATATATACGAAGCTAAACTAGAAATATATACGAACCTAAACTTGATATATACGAACCTAAACTTGATATATACGAACCAAAACTTGATATATACGAACCTAAACTTGATATATACGAACCTAAACTTGATATATACGAACCTAAACTTGATATATACGAACCTAAACTTGATATATACGAACCTAAACTTGATATATACGAAGCTAAACTTGATATATACGAAGCTAAACTTGATATATACGAAGCTAAACTAGAAATATATACGAACCTAAACTAGAAATATATACGAACCTAAACTTGATATATACGAACCTAAACTTGATATATACGAACCTAAACTTGATATATACGAACCTAAACTTGATATATACGAACCTAAACTTGATATATACGAACCTAAACTTGATATATACGAACCTAAACTTGATATATACGAACCTAAACTTGATATATACGAAGCTAAACTAGAAATATACGAAGCTAAACTAGAAATATACGAAGCTAAACTAGAAATATATACGAAGCTAAACTAGAAATATATACGAAGCTAAACTTGATATATACGAACCTAAACTTGATATATACGAACCTAAACTTGATATATACGAACCTAAACTTGATATATACGAACCTAAACTTGATATATACGAAGCTAAACTTGATATATACGAAGCTAAACTAGAAATATATACGAAGCTAAACTAGAAATATATACGAACCTAAACTTGATATATACGAACCTAAAGTTGATATATAAGAACCTAAACTTGATATATACGAACCTAAACTTGATATATACGAACCTAAACTTGATATATACGAACCTAAACTTGATATATACGAAGCTAAACTTGATATATACGAAGCTAAACTAGAAATATACGAAGCTAAACTAGAAATATACGAAGCTAAACTAGAAATATACGAAGCTAAACTAGAAATATATACGAAGCTAAACTAGAAATATATACGAAGCTAAACTTGATATATACGAACCTAAACTTGATATATACGAACCTAAACTTGATATATACGAACCTAAACTTGATATATACGAACCTAAACTTGATATATACGAACCTAAACTTGATATATACGAAGCTAAACTAGAAATATACGAAGCTAAACTAGAAATATACGAAGCTAAACTAGAAATATATACGAAGCTAAACTAGAAATATATACGAAGCTAAACTTGATATATACGAACCTAAACTTGATATATACGAACCTAAACTTGATATATACGAACCTAAACTTGATATATACGAACCTAAACTTGATATATACGAACCTAAACTTGATATATACGAACCTAAACTTGATATATACGAACCTAAACTTGATATATACGAACCTAAAATTGATATATACGAAGCTAAACTTGATATATACGAAGCTAAACTAGAAATATATACGAAGCTAAACTAGAAATATATACGAACCTAAACTTGATATATACGAACCTAAACTTGATATATACGAACCTAAACTTGATATATAAGAACCTAAACTTGATATATACGAACCTAAACTTGATATATACGAACCTAAACTTGATATATACGAACCTAAACTTGATATATACGAACCTAAACTTGATATATACGAACCTAAACTTGATATATACGAACCTAAACTTGATATATACGAACCTAAACTTGATATATACGAAGCTAAACTAGAAATATACGAAGCTAAACTAGAAATATATACGAAGCTAAACTAGAAATATATACGAACCTAAACTTGATATATACGAACCTAAACTTGATATATACGAACCTAAACTTGATATATACGAACCTAAACTTGATATATACGAACCTAAACTTGATATATACGAACCTAAACTTGATATATACGAACCTAAACTTGATATATACGAACCTAAACTTGATATATACGAACCTAAACTTGATATATACGAACCTAAACTTGATATATACGAACCTAAACTTGATATATACGAACCTAAACTTGATATATACGAAGCTAAACTAGAAATATATACGAAGCTAAACTAGAAATATATACGAACCTAAACTAGAAATATATACGAACCTAAACTAGAAATATATACGAACCTAAACTTGATATATACGAACCTAAACTTGATATATACGAACCTAAACTTGATATATACGAACCTAAACTTGATATATACGAACCTAAACTTGATATATACGAACCTAAACTTGATATATACGAACCTAAACTTGATATATACGAACCTAAACTTGATATATACGAAGCTAAACTTGATATATACGAAGCTAAACTTGATATATACGAAGCTAAACTAGAAATATATACGAACCTAAACTAGAAATATATACGAACCTAAACTTGATATATACGAACCTAAACTTGATATATACGAACCTAAACTTGATATATACGAACCTAAACTTGATATATACGAACCTAAACTTGATATATACGAACCTAAACTTGATATATACGAACCTAAACTTGATATATACGAACCTAAACTTGATATATACGAAGCTAAACTTGATATATACGAAGCTAAACTAGAAATATATACGAAGCTAAACTAGAAATATATACGAACCTAAACTTGATATATACGAACCTAAACTTGATATATACGAACCTAAACTTGATATATAAGAACCTAAACTTGATATATACGAACCTAAACTTGATATATACGAACCTAAACTTGATATATACGAACCTAAACTTGATATATACGAAGCTAAACTTGATATATACGAAGCTAAACTAGAAATATACGAAGCTAAACTAGAAATATACGAAGCTAAACTAGAAATATATACGAAGCTAAACTTGATATATACGAACCTAAACTTGATATATACGAACCTAAACTTGATATATACGAACCTAAACTTGATATATACGAACCTAAACTTGATATATACGAACCTAAACTTGATATATACGAAGCTAAACTAGAAATATACGAAGCTAAACTAGAAATATACGAAGCTAAACTAGAAATATATACGAACCTAAACTTGATATATACGAACCTAAACTTGATATATAAGAACCTAAACTTGATATATACGAACCTAAACTTGATATATACGAACCTAAACTTGATATATACGAACCTAAACTTGATATATACGAACCTAAACTTGATATATACGAACCTAAACTTGATATATACGAACCTAAACTTGATATATACGAACCTAAACTTGATATATACGAACCTAAACTTGATATATACGAACCTAAACTTGATATATACGAACCTAAACTTGATATATACGAACCTAAACTTGATATATACAAGCTAAACTAGAAATATACGAAGCTAAACTAGAAATATATACGAAGCTAAACTAGAAATATATACGAACCTAAACTTGATATATATACGAACCTAAACTTGATATATACGAAGCTAAACTTGATATATACGAAGCTAAACTAGAAATATATACGAACCTAAACTTGATATATACGAACCTAAACTTGATATATACGAACCTAAACTTGATATATACGAACCTAAACTTGATATATAAGAACCTAAACTTGATATATACGAACCTAAACTTGATATATACGAACCTAAACTTGATATATACGAACCTAAACTTGATATATACGAACCTAAACTTGATATATACGAACCTAAACTGGATATATACGAACCTAAACTTTATATATACGAACCTAAACTTGATATATACGAACATAAACTTGATATATACGAACCTAAACTTGATATATAAGAAGCTAAACTTGATATATACGAAGCTAAACTAGAAATATATACGAAGCTAAACTAGAAATATATACGAAGCTAAACTAGAAATATATACGAACCTAAACTTGATATATACGAACCAAAACTTGATATATACGAACCTAAACTTGATATATACGAACCTAAACTTGATATATACGAACCTAAACTTGATATATACGAAGCTAAACTTGATATATACGAACCTAAACTAGAAATATATACGAAGCTAAACTAGAAATATATACGAACCTAAACTTGATATATACGAACCTAAACTTGATATATACGAACCTAAACTTGATATATAAGAACCTAAACTTGATATATACGAACCTAAACTTGATATATACGAACCTAAACTTGATATATACGAACCTAAACTTGATATATACGAACCTAAACTTGATATATACGAACCTAAACTTGATATATACGAACCTAAACTGGATATATACGAACCTAAACTTTATATATACGAACCTAAACTTGATATATACGAACCTAAACTTGATATATACGAACCTAAACTTGATATATAAGAAGCTAAACTTGATATATACGAAGCTAAACTAGAAATATATACGAAGCTAAACTAGAAATATATACGAAGCTAAACTAGAAATATATACGAACCTAAACTTGATATATACGAACCTAAACTTGATATATACGAACCAAAACTTGATATATACGAACCTAAACTTGATATATACGAACCTAAACTTGATATATACGAACCTAAACTTGATATATACGAACCTAAACTTGATATATACGAACCTAAACTTGATATATACGAAGCTAAACTTGATATATACGAAGCTAAACTTGATATATACGAAGCTAAACTAGAAATATATACGAACCTAAACTAGAAATATATACGAACCTAAACTTGATATATACGAACCTAAACTTGATATATACGAACCTAAACTTGATATATACGAACCTAAACTTGATATATACGAACCTAAACTTGATATATACGAACCTAAACTTGATATATACGAACCTAAACTTGATATATACGAACCTAAACTTGATATATACGAAGCTAAACTTGATATATACGAAGCTAAACTAGAAATATATACGAAGCTAAACTAGAAATATATACGAACCTAAACTTGATATATACGAACCTAAACTTGATATATACGAACCTAAACTTGATATATACGAACCTAAACTTGATATATAAGAACCTAAACTTGATATATACGAACCTAAACTTGATATATACGAACCTAAACTTGATATATACGAACCTAAACTTGATATATACGAACCTAAACTTGATATATACGAACCTAAACTTGATATATACGAACCTAAACTTGATATATACGAACCTAAACTGGATATATACGAACCTAAACTTTATATATACGAACCTAAACTTGATATATACGAACCTAAACTTGATATATACGAACCTAAACTTGATATATAAGAAGCTAAACTTGATATATACGAAGCTAAACTAGAAATATATACGAAGCTAAACTAGAAATATATACGAAGCTAAACTAGAAATATATACGAACCTAAACTTGATATATACGAACCTAAACTTGATATATACGAACCAAAACTTGATATATACGAACCTAAACTTGATATATACGAACCTAAACTTGATATATACGAACCTAAACTTGATATATACGAACCTAAACTTATATATACGAACCTAAACTTGATATATACGAACCTAAACTTGATATATACGAAGCTAAACTTGATATATACGAAGCTAAACTTGATATATACGAAGCTAAACTAGAAATATATACGAACCTAAACTAGAAATATATACGAACCTAAACTTGATATATACGAACCTAAACTTGATATATACGAACCTAAACTTGATATATACGAACCTAAACTTGATATATACGAACCTAAACTTGATATATACGAACCTAAACTTGATATATACGAACCTAAACTTGATATATACGAACCTAAACTTGATATATACGAAGCTAAACTTGATATATACGAAGCTAAACTAGAAATATATACGAAGCTAAACTAGAAATATATACGAACCTAAACTTGATATATACGAACCTAAACTTGATATATACGAACCTAAACTTGATATATAAGAACCTAAACTTGATATATACGAACCTAAACTTGATATATACGAACCTAAACTTGATATATACGAACCTAAACTTGATATATACGAAGCTAAACTTGATATATACGAACCTAAACTAGAAATATATACGAAGCTAAACTAGAAATATATACGAACCTAAACTTGATATATACGAACCTAAACTTGATATATACGAACCTAAACTTGATATATAAGAACCTAAACTTGATATATACGAACCTAAACTTGATATATACGAACCTAAACTTGATATATACGAACCTAAACTTGATATATACGAACATAAACTTGATATATACGAACCTAAACTTGATATATACGAACCTAAACTTGATATATACGAACCTAAACTTGATATATACGAACCTAAACTTGATATATACGAAGCTAAACTTGATATATACGAAGCTAAACTAGAAATATATACGAAGCTAAACTAGAAATATATACGAAGCTAAACTAGAAATATATACGAAGCTAAACTAGAAATATATACGAACCTAAACTTGATATATACGAACCTAAACTTGATATATACGAACCTAAACTTGATATATACGAACCTAAACTTGATATATACGAACCTAAACTTGATATATACGAACCTAAACTTGATATATACGAACCTAAACTTGATATATACGAACCTAAACTTGATATATACGAACCTAAACTTGATATATACGAACCTAAACTAGAAATATATACGAAGCTAAACTAGAAATATATACGAACCTAAACTTGATATATACGAACCTAAACTTGATATATACGAACCTAAACTTGATATATACGAACCTAAACTTGATATATACGAACATAAACTTGATATATACGAACCTAAACTTGATATATACGAACCTAAACTTGATATATACGAACCTAAACTTGATATATACGAAGCTAAACTAGAAATATATACGAAGCTAAACTAGAAATATATACGAAGCTAAACTAGAAATATATACGAAGCTAAACTAGAAATATATACGAACCTAAACTTGATATATACGAACCTAAACTTGATATATACGAACCTAAACTTGATATATACGAACCTAAACTTGATATATACGAACCTAAACTTGATATATACGAACCTAAACTTGATATATACGAACCTAAACTTGATATATACGAACCTAAACTTGATATATACGAACCTAAACTTGATATATACGAACCTAAACTTGATATATACGAAGCTAAACTAGAAATATACGAAGCTAAACTAGAAATATATTTGTTAAACTAGAAATATATTTGTTAAACTAGAAATATATTTGTTAAACTAGAAATATATGAAGATAAAACCTGAATTATGTCCTGTTTGGCGCCCCATACTATATCCCAAATGACGTGTCACCTACAGAGGAAGCCCAAAAATGGGGGAAACTGAATGTTAAAAAGAACTTATCTACAACAAAATTTAGTGTTTTAAAGTTTCAAAAATTTACTCCGGGAAAGAAGGATAGTAATAGAAAATAAGGAAAAGTTGCATTGCAAAGTATTCTTCTTTAAGTAATGAATTAATGTCTTCTGAAGAAAATACAAAACAACTAAAACTTCTTCACGAAGATTTTAAATCTATTGGAAAGGGGCCGATGTGGCAACAAATTTTACAAGAAGCTAGCCATACACCGGTTGAATTTAAGGCAATTAGTTACGTTAGTAACCCTGATCCTCCCAACAATCAGTCCCAAATCGAGAAACGTCAACGTATACAGTTAACATCTCTAGAAATTGTAAGCGAGAGAGAAAATGAATTTCCAGAAGCCTTGAAAGTTACATTTGAAGAAGCAAGATTAATAGAAGAAAATACAAGAGATCAATCTACATCACAACTATGGAGAACTGAGAGACGAGAAAGGTTGACTGCTTCTAATTTTGGACAAATTGTGAAAAGGCGGGCAAAAATAACACCAAAATTCTTAGAAAGTATGAGAGGTAGTGTTGACATTAGCAGAATGAAATATGTAAGGGATGGGCTTGAAAATGAAGCAATTGCGTTAAAAAAGTATTGCACCCTTGAGAAAAAGGAAAAGGTCCAAGCTTTTAAAGTTGGGTTAGTGATAAAGCCAGGTTTTCCTGTTTTAGGAGCATCTCCAGATAGCCTTAGCTATGACGAAGAAACGCAAGATTTTGGTTTACTAGAAATAAAAACACTTTCCAAAGTGAAAGAATTAGGTTTAACTATTGATGAAGCCGTTACTAGGAAAGATCTGAAATTAAGTATTTGTTTGAAGAAGGATGCCTATGGAAAAATAATTTTGAATCGTACCCACATTTATTATTACCAGGTACAAGGCCAGCTAGGTGTAACAGGTTTATCATGGTGTGATTTTCTAGTCGATGCAGGGAAAGACTTTTTCAGCGAAAGAATAAATTTTGATTGTGATATGTTCTTTAAAACGATGCTGCCAATATTAGATGAATTTTATTTTTGCCATTTTATGGTTAGTGATACTTAGAATTCCTATTTTAATTAAAAAAATTAAATCTCATTGTTAATAATCTCTGATAAATCTTTCCTGTCCAAGAGCAGGGAAAGAACTTTTTTTCTGTGATATAATTGGGGGATACAATCTTCTTCCTATTTTAACATTTCACTACTCGATAGAGAGTGAGGGCCAGAGTAATGACATTTTCAGCGAGATTCAGCACACACGGATATACACGAACTCGCTATATTTTTTTATTGGTTTTAACAAAATAAGGCTCAATAATCAAACAATAAATTTCATTGTCGAAGCATTTTTCATTAAAATACTTTTAATTAGTTTTAAAAATTATATTAATGCTCAAAAAATATACATTAAAATCAAATCTCATTGTTGATAATGTCTGATGATTCTTTCCTGTTTAAGAGCGGTTCATTAATAAAATTTAAAAGGTAGCAGCAGATAAACCAGATTTTTTTAAACTAGAGTGTAATGTATTGAGAAAAGTGTATTTGAAAATTCGAAATGTCTTTAGTTCCTTAATGACCCGTTCAATATGAATCCGTACACTAGCTATTTCTCTAGTACGTTGCTCATCAACTTCTGATAACTGTGTCCGGTTTCCTAAAAAAGGTTGAATATTTAGGGCCTCTCCTTTTGCAGAGAGAAGTTCATGGATTAAAAATCCACGGTCAGCCATGCAAGAATCCCCCTTTTCTAACAAATCAACTAGTCCACTTGAAGCAGTTAGCTCAGTGTCTGATTCTCTTCCTGGAGCTAAAGGTGCAACGAACGAACCAAACCCATTAGGAGTAATCCCTAAGAGTCCTTTAGCTGTGGTATGTCGCTTGTAGTTTGAATAGGTGTCGCACTGTGTACTGTAATCAGAAGGTTGCTCTATAAAAAATTCAGTGCAGTCTATTATAAGTTACTCTGGTAGTAGGAAATTTTTCTCTGAATTCGGCTGGCATATGTTGATCAACAACTTCTCTTGATGGCCAAATGGGTATTATTGTCAACTTTCTATAAAGTAAGTCCAGCCAAGTGGTGAAATAGTTACTGACAGTTGTGAAGCTAATTTGAAAACGAAAGGCTAAATCTCGGTTCAACAAACCAACTCTTAGCTTACAAAGGGTCAAGAATAACTGGTCTTGAAAATCCAAGGCCATTGGTCTTCCACGAGAGGATTGGTTACCCGGAGATCTCTCATTCCCTTTACCTTTATAGTATAAAGAGGCTTCAGGTAGTGCGGATTCAACTTGCCTATATAACACGTTGAAATCTTCAACAGATGAAAAACCAGTATAAAATTGAAGTGTTTCTTGGTTACGCGACACATTTGCGAATCTAAACATAGTATTCTTAAGTTCCTTCTCTTTTCCTTTCATTTCATCCTGAATACGCTTAAGTTCATATTTCAACTGCGTGTTTTCATACTTCAAACAATTAACATTATCGTTAGCATTCTGAACTTCTTTTTTCAATCTTATTTCATTCAGCTTCATAAGCTCTATCTTCTTTAATAAATGTTCAGAGGGTTCTACCCCGATTCGCCCAAAACATTTGGCCCAATTCCCATTTCGCCCAATTTCAATTGGCCCAAACTCAATTTTCCCAAACTCAATTGGCCCAATCCCAACTGGCCCAGTTGGCCCAATCCCAACTGGCCCTATCCCAACTGGCCCAATCCCAACTGGCCCAATTCCCAATCAGCCCAATTTATTAGGCCCAATCCAATTTCGTCCAATCCCATTTCCCCTAATTCCCATTTCGCCAAAAAAACACGCACTTCTTGATGTAACTAAACAATTTACTTTATTAATTTTGGTAACCTAACCCAACCCAACCTACCTTAACCCAACCAACCCTAACCCAACCCAATCTATAGAACAATTTTCTTTATTAGTTTTGGTAACCTAACCTAACCCAACTTAATCTTAAGAACTATTTTCTTTATTAATTTTGGTAACCTAACCCAACCCAAACCTAACCCAATCTATCTTAACCTAACCTAACCTAACCCAACCAAAACCCAACCCAATCTAAAGAACAATTTACTTTATTAGTTTTGGTAACCTATCCCAACCTAACAATTTTAGGCGAAACGGGAAAAGGAATTTTAGGTTGAGCGAAATGGGAATAGATAATTCTTTACTAACTGATAAAACGATTGGGCGAATTGGGACAAGGAAATTTTGGTTTGGGCGAATTGGGAATCGATAATTTTGGGCCAAATGATAATACGTTTGGGTGAAGTAATATTGGGCGAAATGGGAATAGATAATTTTGGGCGAAATGGGAATAGATAATTTTGGGCGAAATTTTTGGGCGAAATGGGAACAAACCTTTCAGGGGGAGGTTCTTAGTATTTGAGCAATATGTGTGATCTGAAAGATAGGATATTAAAATTAGAAACAGAAAATAATGGTTAATATGTTTTATTCCTTACCCAAGTGCGGCTCCTTCAGTTTCGATGTAGGACTATCAATTTGAAATTTATTGGCCTTTGATGATCTATCATTAACCCCGACTTCAACTTCCGCCCCAATGTTTAATGGCTATCCTTCTGTCATTTGATCAAGAAGTACGTTATTCTAAATGTAGATGCTTCGCGAAAGTTTATGACGACCGATATAGACAGGCACATTTTTTGCCATTTTTGTTAAAATGAAGTCCACAAACAACGCTGTACTTCTTTGGCTCCCATTTAGTTATTTTGCAAGGCGATATTGAATGGTCTTCTTTATAACTTAGCTGTATTCGAGCTATCCATTCTTTACGAAGAGCATAATCTTTGGGAATTTTATGGAAATTGATTTTGTTGTTTATCAAATCTCGATGTGTTCGCGTAAAACTTTTGCATTTATTAATACAACAAACAGAACCTCCTTTAACACTCATCTTCAGTTGATAAAAGAAACGTCAATGTAATCTTTTAAGGTTATTTACTTCTATAAAGCGTCTTGATATCGTCTAGGCCTAGTTCATGTAGTTTTAGAAAAATTAGCAGACTACATAATATAGCCAATAAAATAATCGAACTATCTCATAATCCTTAACCCTTCTCTAGATGGCACTGCGGTTTGTTCCGCTAATCACGTGACCTCCTGGTTTATCCCTTCCTCTTAACACGCGGCCACCCATCTTGTTTAGGTGTATTCCAATGAATTGTTCTAATTTGTGAGGTGGACTAGTTAGTGTCGTATCATCTCGAATATTTTCCTAAATTGTGAAAGTTACGTTTTCCGAATATCTCGGTATGGCGTCTTCAAAACCTTAATTCGAGCCAGTCAAACTTAAGTTACCAACGCGTACCAAGTTAGGTCTAAGTTAGGAACTCCTACCACGTATTGTCCAAGAGGAATCAATGACCCGAGTGACCTCTGATTGGAAACTTGGGAACCCATTGACTTTAGACGTGTACAATCGTAAGAGGTTTAGCTATCTATGAGCTTGACCATCTTGTTGAAATTGAATGAAAAGTACGCACCTACTTTTAGTGTTGTCCCGGAGGAATGGATGACCCGAGTGACCTCTGATTTCATAAACGCGTTTCCAAGCTCTTTTGAAAACCTTAGCGGCGACTAACCGAGTGACCTTTTGACACCCGAATTGACTGAGATATTACGCGAACACTCCCTTTGAAACGACGGAATTGGAAGAGAATTCGATCAGGGGCGTAGGAACGTTTTTCAGATTGGAGGGGGCAAAATCCGCAAATGTGATAATTTTTTTGCATTTTTTCCTACATAGAAATTTATTTTCAAATACATACCTTTTTCAGATGGGAGGGAGGGGGGCAAATATCATAATTTTCTTTTTACACTAAAAGGTATTTTCATTTTTCAAATACATACGTCCTAGTCCTACCCAAAAGTATTGTACAACCCCAAGGATTGAAGAATTCTTTTCAAATAAATCACTAGAGTAGAGACAGCTACTCCATGGTTCAAAATAAACCGTTTATTAAATACACGATTTCAGGGGGGCTTTCGGACGTATATTTGTTATTTTTGTAAATTTTGTTAGAGTAGAAAAGGATTGAAATGGGAGTCACTACTCTAGCAGGTCCGAAAGCTCTCATATCCATTTAATAAACTGTTTCTTTTAATTATGCAGTAGCTGACTCTTAAATTATTTTGTTATTATTATACGTTATTCACCATGGTCAAGTTGGTCAAGAAATTTTGTGTAAAGGCCCATACGTTGTATTTACCTTCATATTTGGATTTTATGTATGCAATATAGTCCGTCAGTTTTCTTTTTTAGAGGTTACTTAAGTTAAAACGTTAACGTAGAGAATTCATACAACAGCGCAACGGCCAGTCTAGTCTTATCAGGGCTGAGGTTCGGGAGTTTATGTTTTTAACTTTTAATTTTAGTTTACGCCATTATGTTTTTGAAGTATACTTTTTGTTTGATTTCAAGCGATTAAAGCGAAGAGTCGGAATGTCTGTGTATTATATTTTGACAACTTTAAAGCCTAACCTTAGTAATTTTTCTGCGGTCTTAGGCGATGAGTAGCCAACTCTTTATGCTACGGTGTTTTTTAATAACAGTAAAAAAAAATTTATATGAGCATAATGAACTAGGTCTAGTAGTATCCAAAGAAATACATGTTTAGAGCTACACGATTTTGATATAAATTATTTCTCCCAATATAGGATAATTAGAACTATTTTTTAAATAATTATTGGGTGTTTAGCAGGGAAAATGTTTTACTCCACAAAATCTAAACATTTCGGAGGAGCAGTCTATAAGTTTTGGAGAGGGCAATCTAAACATTTTGCAGGGGGCAAGTTCGACATTGCAGGGGGCAAGATTAACATTGGAGGGGGCAAGATTAACATTGGAGGGGGCAATGCCCCCTGTGCCCCCTAGTTGATACGCCCCTGAATTCGATGTAAACTTTCGTAGTTGGCGAATTTTCGTCGGAGGTCATCGTTAAATCGAGGTCCTCGAATCCACGAACTTAATCGGTTAACTACTCGTCCTGAGACATTATTTGGCAGCCAGAGACGAATTTAGGACCCGTTAACTAGTTGACTATTTCCAAACATATTCATCCTTTGTTAATACGTCTCTGCTTTTAACCCATCATAATGTATCTTATCTGCATAATCACGTGGACCCAAGGTGAATCGGATGTTATTCGTTCCCCGTCTTTACCTGAGTGGTTATTCCAGCATCGTACGATCGACACTCATTTTCATAACTTTTAAACCGTGAGAAAAACAAAACACTTGAACAAAGAGATAATGTGGAAATTAAGAAAGAGTTTACCTATAGTGTTGCAACAACTCAGCAACTTAGGGAAGGATAAGAAAATTGAATATTTTTAAAGCTAGGAATTTCCAAACTTTAATTAATTTTAAATGTTTGCCGTACACTTTGATTTCATAATCTTTTTTAATTTTTTATCACGTATGTTAGGTTATTGTATTGAAAATTGCGCTCGATTGCGCGGGGTGTTGGCGTTATAGTGTATTTTCATCATGGATTTTCATGGAAGTCACGTTTTGGGCATAGAAGGAAATTGCATAGACTCCATAATATGGAATCGCGCTGAAAAGAAAATGAAAATCATTCGAATTTATTCAATTTCTCTCAATTTAATTGGTGAACTTGGGGTGAGAACAATTGAACAAGTTTTTAAAAAAACTATGATAGTTGCCCTTTGAAGATCTTGACGGCAACACGCATTTCTAAGCGTAAAACTTGGTCGAAACTACCCTTTAAAGGCAATTGGTAGAAAGAACGATTAGGAGTAGATTAGCTTCTCATTCATGGCTTCCAAAAATTTTAACGGATTACTATGTAATTACTGTATTTTATCTCCCAATAACTCCCGCGCTTTACTTGACTTCCATCTTTGACCCACGATGACCCCTAGCCACGGGCATTCTAATTTTCCGCTCTATAAATATTAACCTCAAAAGATGGCTATCAATAAATACATAAGTAAATAATATATCTTCCTAGAAGTTAAAAGCAGTCATATTGACATGTAAGCTACTATGGTAGGGTCGCCTAATTCTGAACGCTTCTAATTCTAAACACTTTCATTTAAAAATGTACAATTAAAAGACCCGGAGAATGTACGACCCTAATTAGCCAACCGCGAAAATTAGCCTAATTAATTAGACCGTTTTTAAGGGAATGTTTCTCTTTAGGGTCCGGAAAATCACGTTTTACGAGTTTCGGAGAAATCCCGGGCTTACGCAATCCATTTCGTCGTAAAGTTGGAATTTCCCGCTACAAATTAAACTTCTTAAACCCAGAAATTCGCCGCAAACTCTTCGCGAAAACGTAATTTCAAAATATGCCTAAAAATTCTAATTCTGAAAATATAAGAAACACTCCCAAAATTTTGCAAACGGAACCACTTTCGTGCCTCGAATCGAGAAACGAGTGTCACCAATGGATTCCTTGGCCGAATTTAAAGGGATACTATTAGCTGAAATGAAGTATTTTTTTTCTGATTCCTTATGTAAAAATATGCTCCACTGAATTTTTTCATAATTTTTGAAGTACAAATACTATTAGAAAATATTTTTTAAAGTTTTATATCCTAAACATGCATTTGAATTTTTCTACTATTGCCAAGAAGCCAATCAGAACCAATGACTCATCCCCCGACTTACTAAGATAAAAAGTAGAAACCCTAGCGACATCCAGGTGATAACGTAGTTTAAATTTTGGATTTGATTTTTATGAAAATTAGGTTTATAAAAGATTGTAGGCATCATTATCATCCAAAGCTCGTTAATAGCAAAGCTTAGAGTTTTTAAAAAGTTGCTGCTGCTTCTTTTGGAGAAAATTAGTAAACTATTCTATTTCAAATCTTCAATTAAAACCAAGATCTTTATATTATCACCTAGATGTCGCTAGGAGATCTACGATCTAACTTCGATATAGTCTCCTGTCATTGGCTCTTAGCTCTGATTGGTCCTTTGGCAACAGTGAAAAATTCGAACACATAGCTAAGCCTAATTAAGTTTTAAATAATTAATTCTCATTGAAATAATTTTTTAAAAAATGTGAAAAAATTCAGCAGGATATATTAAATTGCAAGGAATCAGATAAAAAATTAAAATGGGTACGAAATTTTCACCTAATAATCTTCCTTTAAGAGGGAAAAGGCGGAATTAGGGCGCGATTATTCTATCTAATCCACAGTGAATTTGGCCAAACAATCCATTGGTGACACTCGTTTCTCTATTCGAGGCGCAGAAATGGTTCCTTTCGCGAATATTGGGAGTTTTCCATATATTATTTCGCGTTGTGTCAAGTTCGAGCTCCCGTATAGGTAATTTTAAATTTACCTTTCGCGACGAATTCTGGGCCAATTTTAGGTTTTGAGACGCGCATTTTGTAGCGCAGAAAACGGACATTCTGTACAACTATTTTACTTGAACGTGGGATTTTTCGTAAGTATGTAAAACCTTAAAACGTAACTTTCCCTAAAAGAAGACCCACAACACTAGGTAGACCTTTGGGTCAAGTAATGTTAAAAATAAATTTCTTAAAATTTAAAATTTTTTGGTTTGGTTGTCATCTCTGATAGTATTTACGCTCTTGTAGACCGAAATCTGTTCAATAATATCAATAATCTCCGCAGAACAAAGGTTGGAGGATTTCTTCCATAATGCTAGAGATAGGAGGATATGTCGACTTCAAAGTCGGATTAGACACTCATCCCCCACACGAATCAAGCTGAAACTAGGAACATTTATGTATAAAGGGTAAATGATGATTCTGGGAATGTTTCGTTTTGTAACTGCCACGGGGCTGGCGCGTACGACGAGGTAAAATATGTAAATAAGAGGCCAAAGAATACCAAAAACACAAGAAAACGCCTGTAAAAATGTTTTATGTCTCGGGCACCTATGCTGTGCAGGAAAAACAATTCTAGGGGCTTTGCAAAGACTATGCAGCTATTATACAGCTTCATTTGATAGATACGTCAAGAAACTAGGAGCAATAACAACGCCGTGCATAAATGGAGTGGTAACACTCTTATTTATAATACTTAAAATCTTACAAAAGGTACACAAATATTTAAACTATCTTGGGTAAATTGTCTAATTAGGCTGCATCTTCGCAAACTTGGCGCAATTTAGATTGATACCAGTTTCCACGCTCCTCGTGGCGTCGATAGCCAAGGTACCAGATAAGGCTGCTAACGTGAGCACAAGTACCCACAGTTAAGGCGTTTTAGCAAGGTTCTTCCGGCTCTTGGGATTATACCTAATAGCATGAAGATTTGTTTGAAATGCTTCGCTTCATCGAAGAGGATTGTCGCATTTGTCAAAACCTGCAAAGCAGCCGTCAGTGACAATGACGAGTCAGCGCAAATGTCGACATCGTCCGCTTCAACATCAGAATCATTGCCAACGGAAGAACCACAAACCGGAACTCCGGTGATTGATTTGCAAATAGACTGTCTTGTGTCAAGTTCAAGGACGTGTTTCGTATGCAAAACTCATACACGCACGCGAATCAGAAACAACGTCCGCTATGAGATATGGTTACGTAAGTCCATCTTTGTAAATAACGACACCAGTTCTAGTCAATGACGAACTTGCTTATGAGGTTATTGGCAATATAAGTGACGTTAATAGTTCCGGATCTCTTAGTTCCGCGGACATTGATAATTTTCTTAAAGGTCTTAGCACGTACATTAAAGACCGCAGAAGGCGCGTTATCGAATCGTTTGTCACAAGTGACAATGACTCCAAGGTGCTCATATCCCTCTCACAAGACCAGTTCCGTGATTTACATTCCACCGTCGAAGACAAGCTGAAGACCTTTAGATCATGTTCATCAAAGACGACTGTAGCCTTACTACTGAAAAAACTACGTATCGGTTTGTCCAACGCAGTATTATCCGTTCTATTTCAAATGAAAGAGTCCACAGTCATGAACATTATTAAATTGGTACTTGCAGCATTAAAAGAACGTTTCGTACCGCTACCTTACGGTCTTCACCCTATTTCAAGAGAATTAATCGCCAACCACCAATCACTTGCAGCAGTAAGACTATTTGCAAGAAATAACGAGGAATGTCTTATCACCATCGTTGATGGTACTTATATCCGAGTTGGTCGATCCAGTGATTACATCGTCCTACAAAGTTCATTTTGCGTACACAAAGGCCAGCATATCTTCAAGCCGATGCTACTTGTCACTACTACCGGCTATATCATTGAAATTATTGGCCAATGGTCGAAACAACGACGCGCGTATTATTAACCATGCGGTCAAAACTACAGACAATATAAAGGAGTTCATTAAGGAAAATAATATTGTTCTGGCTGACCGAGGTTTCCGTGACACCATGCTTTCAGATCTCGGAGTAAACTTGCAAATGCCGTCATTTCTGTCCAAAGGCGAAAAGCAAGTTTTCACTGACGAAGTAAACCGTTCACGAAAGGTGACGTTCCTTAGATGGCCCGTTGAAGTCAGAAATGGCCACCTACAAAGTATCTTCAGGTTTTTTTGAACACCCGATTCATGTCCCGATGATACCCTATGTCACATAACTTCTTCACGTCTGCGCTTCCCTAATTAACGCGTACCATCCAAAATTGAACAATAAAAAGGTCTGATTTTAAATGCAGACGCGCCGAGTCCTACGTCGCCTTAACAATTGAGAATTCCGGGTCGTTTGACGTTGAATTGTGCAAAGTGGAACATGATCTCTTGCGTTTACGTGTCCGAAGTCAATTTTCATCGACGTACTTCCGCAAAGCAAAGACTATCAAATGAAGCTGTATAATAGCTGCATAGTCTTTGCAAAGCCCCTAGAATTTTTTCCTGCACAGCATAGGTGCCCGAGATATTAAACATTTTTACAGGCGTTTTCTTGTGTTTTTGGTATTCTTTGGCCTCTAATTTACATATTTTACCTCGTCGTACGCGCCAGCCCCGTGGCAGTTACAAAACGAAACCTTCCCAGAATCATCATTTATCCTTTATACATCTTTGTTCCAAGTTTCAGAGTGATTCGTGTGGGGGATGATAGTCTAATCATACTTTGAAGCCGACATGTCCTCCTATCTCTAGCATTACGGAAGAAATCCTCCAACCTTTGTTCTACGGAGATTATTGATATTAATGAACAGATTTCGGTCTACAAGAGCGTAAATACTATCAGAGATGACAACCAAACCAAAAAAATTTAAATTTTAAGAAATTTATTTTTAACATTACTTGACCCAAAGGTCTACCTAGTGTTGTGGGTCCATTTTCTAATTAAGAGCATGTAAAAATAAAAATCTCTTAATAATGAATTTCTTTTAGTCTAGGCTTCCATTTATTTTCCTACATTTTTCAACTTTACTTTATTTATCAGATTTTTTCAATAATTTAAGGTTAATTGCTTAGTAAGGAATAGCTTTCTTTACAAATGGCAATTATTAGTAATTGAAAATAAATATTTTGGAAAGAAATGAAGTTCTTTATAGCCCATATAATTATTGAAATTTTATCTTGAATTTGAATTCGTTCGTAATTAAACTATAGATTAAAAATTCATATACAATTAAAAATCTTTTTTTAAAGATTCTTAAGATAAATAAAAAAGTTCCTTTAATGATTCTTAAGATAAATAAAAAAAGTTTCTTTTGTTTTTAATGGTGTATTTATTAAACAAGTTGGGAAACCAAAATATTACCTCCCCGACGACGTTAACTTAACCTAATTCTACTTCAAATAAAAGATGGACGTATGTAGAGAATTAGGATGAGTAGATGGACCATGGTGCTTTTGATTGCCAGTTTTGTATTTCCCCTCAATGTTACAGTGTATAACAATTTTCTCATTATACTCAGAGTGTTCAAATTTCCCATGACCTTATTTTATGTCAGGTCATAGAATGAGTAGAGCCACACTCAATGAAATTTTTATTTTAAAAGTATATAAGTGGAATACAAATTCTAGCAATATAAATAAATACATCGGTGTCATTAAGCTGTACTGCGCTATTATCTTTTGCCCATCCAATGATTTGATAAAAAAGAATGATTCAGTCTGGGGTGGCACGGAAGAGAAGAAAAAACTGCCTTCCTCGATAGCTGATTGGCAATACTTCCGGTAGTTGTTTCGTCTGAATTTCTTGTTCTGACGCTCTAATAGAGGACCATTGCTGATATTTTCATCAAACGTGAGATCACAGTCATTGGAAGAATCCAAGGATATAGCTTGTCAAAAACCGCTGACAGCCTGATAAGACGTACCTTCTGCACTCCTAAAGTAAAAAAAAAAAAAAATATCTAAAAAATTCTCGAAAAAAATACTTAAATTCCATACCGTTAGTATTTACACTTGAATATCTTTGTTTATGTGACTGTAGCCATCTAACATGGCGAATCTCACAACACTCGCTAATTTATGTTATAAACATTGTAGCCAGGCCATCTCTACCAGCTGTTATGGCAGCCGTGAAGTTGCTCTGTTGACTTCAAATGGTGGTGACATTCTGCGCTGGTTGATCTATATTGACAAGTTCTTCACGAATTTTAACTGCTCTTCAGTACTCGTAAACCTCCAACTCATATTTAACTATAAACTATAATTTAGCTAAACTATAGCTAAATATCCTCTGCTCTGCTCTCTAACGAAGTTCACTGAACACGACGGCTTTTGATATGATTTTTTGCGGAAATGTTTCTCGGCTTTATAGTGGAGATAACTGAAACATATTTTTTAAAACTTGTTTTTTCCAAACATAGGGGCGTGCTGAAAACTCAAGCTGGTATTAAACATACAGAGTTCTCCAAATTCTTATAAAATTTCTTTAATATCTTGAAAATTATGTTTTATATTGATTTAAAGATTCAGCTTTTTTAATAATTAGATGAAGTTTATTTTAGATGAAGTATATTTTTAATTATAATATAAATTAATATTGCGTTTCATTTCCCTAAACGACATCACACCATAAGGCTCATTTGCATTCATTTTAGTGTTTAGTTCTTCTCGAATCTCCCAAATTAGAGAAAAATTTTAAAACCGAGTTGACAAAGTTTTCATACGACAGAGATAAGGCAAGCGATTCACCGATAAGGGGTCCGAAGGGGGGACGCAGTGTGCTTTCCCCTCCTGACCCTCGCATCTCTCCTTCCCCTAATATTTCTGTTCATCGGTGAATCGCTTGCAGAGGGGGACGCAGTGTGCTTTCCCCTCCTGACCCTCGTATCTCTCCTTCCCCTAATATTTCTGTTCATCGGCGAATCGCTTGCAGGGTCCTAAGGGGGGACGCAGTGTGCTTTCCCCTCCTGACCATCGTATCTCTCCTTCCCTTAATATTTCTGTTCATCGGTGAATCGCTTGCAGAGGGGGACCCCGTGTGCTTTCCCCCTCCTGACCCTCGTATCTCTCCTTCCCTTCTGTACCTCACTGAATCTCTTGTACCTACACAACTGAGAAGGTCTTTTAGGGCGGATTTCTAGCGTGAAACGCATCTCGAAAAGATAGGTTTAGAAATAGGCTTAAACTAATAAAAACACAACGTAAAGAGAAAGAGCACCTACGTCTCACAAAAACATTTTTATTGACAAATATCTTACACGCTATTCATTTTAGTTCCATTATAACAATTTATATTCATTTTAGTTCGCAATTTATACGCATTATTTTTTACACAATCCAACTTTTACCGACCGTAGCCGATATCTGAAATATTGTCTTCATCTAAACGAGAAATGATCAACACGTATTTGAAATCGCAAGTTTCTTAACCAAATTAAATATCAAATAGCAACTAACATACACAAAACAAATACAAAGTTAATAGAAAAAACATCTACCCATGCCGACTACAATTACACAGCCCCATTAGCTCAAAATCTTAAAAAACAAAAAAAAAATACCGTTAACGTAAAATATTAGCTCACGTTTTTTCCAAGTATAACATCGATGCGACTCGTTCAGTTGGGGTACGGTCGAGTGTATGGCCCGTACCGAAAATCCTGGCGCTACATTCCAACGATTTACAATGGAATGAGGGAGTTCCGAGTTTTATTCTGCAGTGATTGATTTGTTTACCGCGAATTCGAAAAAATTTTCCATCCTTTGTCAGATAGCCACGGCATCAGCCGCACTCGCACCTCGAATCTTTTGTAATCTCCCCTTCTTTTTCGGCATGGGGTCCAGCTACGTTTTAACGAAATAGCGGTTACTCGTAGGCTTCTCCGCCCAGGGTCCCGTCCTTTTCTTAAATCCTTTTTCTTTGGCATCAGCCGCACCTCGAATCTTTTGTAATCTCCCCTTCTTTTTCGGCATGGGGGTCCAGCTACGTTTTAACGAAATAGCGGTTACTCGTAGGCTTCTCCGCCCAGGGTCCCGTCCTTTTCTTAAATCCTTTTTCTTTATGGCTTGGAACTTTTCAATGTTATTTCACCTTTTCCGTATAGCAGACCGACAGTACTGTTCCTCAACACCGTTCTCTATGTCCTCTCTACCTTTTTCCCCTCGCAGGTGGTCTAAAATGTCGTATGTAAACAGGTTGGGTAATCGTATAGAAATAACTACACCTTGGAGTTTAACCTTAAAATACACTGCACTTGTACAAAAACTAGTACGCTTCCTTCTGCTAAAAAAGTTCAATTATACGTGAAAGGCGATTATACGCGGCTCTGGTTTGACGATTGAACGGTGTTTGGTTTCAAGTCGATCTTTATGTCATAGTGCTGAACCCAAAAATTCATAAATTCAAGAACACCGATAACTATCAAAAGGGTTAATAGGAGGATAAGATTTTGTGGTTTTTTTATCCAAAATTCTCGAGAGAGCTGTAGATTCGGACGGTATGTCCATCTTGGTGGTTTAGAGTCAAGTGTCGCTTCTTTTGCAAGTCAATCGCGAGGTCACTACGCGAACCGCGCGCGCGAAGGGGGGTGGACTGTCACCGCGAATCGCGAACCGCGGCGCGTCAATTATAATCGCGAGACGTTCAACCACGTAAAACACCTTCAGGTCTGCCTGATATATTTATACGTGGCGCGAAATATTAGAAAACCCCGTATTTAGAAATAATCACAAGATCCAAAATCACATATAAAAACTTACATCAACATTTTTTGTTAAATGAGACATGTTTTTAACCGTAACGTCTACCGTCATCATTAATCGAATACAAAATGGCTCTTTCGTGTTAAATTTGCGTAATCTGAACGACTAGTTCCCAGCAAACACAAACTGATCCCATGAATATCTACTGGATATCACCCATGGATGTTTGATATGTCCTTGAGATATCTATATATCCATGGATTCTGTTCATTAGACATTTTTTAGACATCCAAATGTCAGCGTTTTAGTTGTGCAATGGATGTAGAAAATATTTTTTTTGGACATCGAAGAGATATTATTTGGACCAAAAATATTATTTATGGGGATGATTATTTCACATGTCCTGGACATTTTTCTGGACTTTGAACATACTTAAGAAGATGTCCAGTGGACATTTGGAGTATAAGCTTGAATGTAACAGGGACCTCTAATGGATAAATAAGGAATTCTTACTGGATGTCTATTGGATATTTTATGGAAAATGTGTGAACGTTTATTGGATATTTTATGGAAAATGTGTGAACGTCTATTGGATATTTTATGGAAAATGTGTGAACGTTTATTGGATTTTTATGGAGATTGTATGAACGCCTATTGGATTTCTTATGGAGAATGATTGAACATCCATTGGATTTTTTATGGAGAATTATTGAATGTCTATTGGATATTTTATGGAGATTTGTGAACATCTGTAGGATATTGTATGGAAATCGTTTGAACATCTATTGGAAAGCGATATGCACATAATTCTTTAATTCCAAATTTAATTAGAAATGAGACATAAGCATTCAAATTTTAGGAGTTTATTGCCAAACCTCTTTTTCAGTCATAACTCTTAAAATCTTGAATATCTCAATTCGATGTCAGTGATCTCATTTTTAATTAAAGTTCTTTATAATCATGATTAAATTTAAAAAAAATTATGTTAACAATTTAAATAAAACCAAAAGAGGCAAGGCCATTTTATTTCACAATAAATCAGTCAACCAGTAATATTCTTTGTTCGCAAGCGCGTTGGAGAGTGACGAAACCAATATTTGATAAATTTTTCAATGTCCACATTTGTCGTAATCTCTTACACAGTTGGCTAGAAAATTGAACTTTTATTAGTTTAATAATAAATAATATAAGAATAAAATATCCATCAAGCTACAGAAACACACTATATTCAAAATAACAACTCAATTAAAAACACGAGCGAAAACGAGAAATTTATTAAGAAAAACCACGTTGCCGGTCACGCTGCCCAGCTTTCGCAAGGCAGGCTTTCCTAAGCCTAGGCCAAAAATGCATATTTCCTCTAACGGAATAGGAGGCGGCTTATTGGGCTTAACCCGTTTTTTCGTAGGCTTATAATATACATAATACAGTTTAAAAATATTTTACCTTTTTAGAAGATCCAAAATCAGTTCAATACAAAGCTAAAATAAAAAATAAAACAATTAGAAAAAACGAAAATTCATAATATTTTAAGCTAACAACGATGTCTTACCTTCTCGCCTTAGGTTTCCCTCAAAAATGGCGAACTTAGTCGTCTTAGGTCGTCTTGTACAGAGTAAATTACGGCTATAGGAGCGTGGAGAGTAAAGGAGAGGAGTAGAAGCTCCGTGCTTAAAAACAATGTTGCTCCCAAAAATTTGTTTCTGATTAGCTTAATAATTACACTTAGAATGGGAAGTTTCTCTTTACTGTTCTAATATATATGTAAGCTTTAATAAAGAGCAACAAGTTTTCCCACGCCCCACAGAAGATTTCTTTACTCTTTAATAAAGAATGCAAATTGACCAATCCGTTGCGTTCAGGGAGGCTTACCGAGGCGTCCGTTATGCTACCGCTTATAGTATTTTTCCTTGCTATTAATTAAGTGGCTGTAGTCCAGATGTAATTCAGCTAGATGATCTATATATCTGTTTAATAGCGTCCCAGAGCTCTGAGATACACAGTGCTCCGGCCGGGTACGTGTGGAGTTCTGGAAGACGATATTGATTTAGGTTCCGTGGATATTTGGATAAAATGTGCACGTCTCTGAGCTACATTTATTTTGGATATATGGATGTTGTGACCCTTGTATATTGGGATAAAATGAGGATGTCCCTTACACTATATTTATTTTTAATACGTGGAATATTGTCAGCAGTGGATATTTGGATAGAATGTGTACGTCTCTGAGACTGCATTTGTTTTTGGATATGTGGATGTTTTCAGCCTTGGATATTTGGATAAAATGTGTACGTCTTTGAGACTACATTGGTTTTTGGATATATGGATGTTTTCAGCCTTGGATTAAATGTGTACGTCTCTGAGACTACATTTATTTTGGATATATGGATGTTTTCAGCCGTGGATATTTGGATGAAATGTGTACGTCTCTGAGACTACATTTATTTTGGATATGTGGATGTTGAAAGCCGTGGATATTTGGCTACAATACGGATGTCTCTGAGACTACATTTATTTTGGATATGTGGATGTTTTCAGCCGTGGATATTTGGATGAAATGTGTACGTCTCTGAGACTACAATTATTTTGAATATGTGGATGTTGAAAGCCGTGGATATTTGGATGAAATCTGTACGTCTCTGAGACTACATTTATTTTGGATATGTGGATGTTGAAAGCTGTGGATATTTGGATAAAATGTGTACGTCTCTGAGACTACATTTATTTTGGATATGTGGATGTTGAAAACCGTGGATATTTGGATACAATACGGATGTCTCTGAGACTACATTTATTTTGGATATGTGGATATTTTCAGCCGTGGATATTTGGATGAAATGTGTACGTCTCTGAGACTACAATTATTTTGAATATGTGGATGTTGAAAGCCGTGGATATTTGGATGAAATCTGTACGTCTCTGAGACTACATTTATTTTGGATATGTGGATGTTGAAAGCTGTGGATATTTGGATACCACATGGATGTCTCTGAGTCTACATTTATTTTGGATATGTGGATATTGAAAGCCGTGGATATTTGGATACAATATGGATGTCTCTGAGACTACATTTATTTTGGAAATGTGGATGTTTTCAGCCGTGGATATTTGGATACAATATGGATGTCTCTGAGCCGACAATTAGATTGGATATTTGGATATAGTGAGCCTTGGACATTTGGACATATGCTAGATATCCCCGCAACGTTTTATTTTTGGGATTTTTGGATATGACCAACCTGGGACAAATGGATCTAATTTGGATATCCATGGGATGATTTGTGTTTGCTGGGTTCCAGTTCAATGTTTCAGATAAGATCAAGGTTATTTCAATGTAGCACTGAAAACCCCATTGTACTATATTTGGTCGGTGTTTGTATTTGGGAAACGTGGGTTTTACGTTTATGCGGGTAATATTTCCCCAAACAAATGCACTTTTGAAATAATTTCGCTGACATGAAAGTTTAAAAACAATAAACGCTATTTCGTGTTCAATAATATATTAGTGAGAGCATGGTGATGGGTGAGCGAGTGTATAAATACGCCACACTTTTAGCGTCGGATCCATTTTAGGACGAGCATTCAACCAAGATTGTCATGATCCCATTTTATCACCCGTTCAACGCCATCATGGTGGGACCCTCCCAATCAGGGAAGACTCAGCTAGTTTTAAAATTACTCGACCACAAGTCCATAATGTTCTCGCCATCATTTAACGAGATTCACTGGTATTACGGTGAGTGGCAACCTTTTTTCAACACTTTGAAAGAAACAGTGACTTTCAAGCCAGGCTTACCCGACCTGACCGAATACAACGGTAGCAAGCCGTGTCTTTTAATCATCGATGACCTAATGTCCGAGAATAAGGGACAAATCGGAGCGCTATTTACGAAAGGAACCCATCACAGGAACCTAAGCGTGATTTTCATTAGTCAAAACTTATTCCACCAATCAAAGGACTCACGCCATATATCTCTGAATGCTCACTATCTCATCTTAATGAAATCGCCCCGTGACAATAGCTCGTCAGATGTTCCCGGATAAATGGCGTTTTGTAGTCGACGCATATCGGGACGCTACGGGTCCGGCCTTCGGATACCTTTTACTGGACATGAAACAACAGTGTCCTGAAAACCAACGGGTTAGAACATTGATTTTTCAGGGGGACTCGTGCGTCGTGTACGTCCCGAAGGTATAAAACGGGGATAGGGTGGTGAATACCGTCAAAGGTGTAAAATGTCTTACGCGGTAAAGTCGCAAAGAGATTTGCTCTCTGTTCTGGCCAATTCGAGACGCGCGCAACGTAGGGTTTTATTGAAAAACGCCAAGAAATCGTTAATCGACGCTATAGCCGAGTGTGTTCATAACACTTTGTACGGCAACGTAACATTAAATAAGGCCCAAGTAAAGAAATTGGCTAGACATTCTACAAAATTAAGAAAGATTGCCAACAAGAAATTAGCTTGGAAAGTTAAACGCGACATCCTAGTCCAAGAAGGAGGAGGTTTTTTCTCACTGCTCTTTCCCATCGTTTCATCTCTGATTGGCGCCATAGCCGGAAACCAGTCTTAATCATGCAGTACGCCCAGAAAATGTTACTCGTCCCTAACTCGGCTCTCAAAGACGACCCCTTTCCGCACCAACAAAAACAAGTCGTAACGGCGTTAGACGGTGAAATGCACTCTATTTTGGATAGAAAGGATTTGGACGATAGTTCGAAATGGCGTTTGTACGAACAGGCGCTACAAAGGCATACTAACTTGCATAATATCGCTAAACAACCGAAACAAATATTGATAGAGGACGTCCCCAGTAAGGGTTTGAATTTAGCTTGGCTGGACGACATTCCTCTTAGATATATATCCAGTGTTCAGAAGCTCGTTGATCAGATCGACGATATTCCCCACAAGATTAGGTGGTCAGAGACGGATGAAGTAATTGTGAATAACTCTGTAATACCGGGTTCATGCCTCAAACAGCGTCACCGCTCCCTAAAACCCCCTTATCCAGCGTGAAAAAATTTACATCATCCCCCCTATCAAGCGTTAAAAAGAAGACTCCATCCCCCACATCCGGCGTGAAAAAGCTAACTCCATCCCCCAAATGGACGCCGTACAGGACAACTCCGAGATACTAAAAGATATTTACTTTAGACCAGACCACGAAGGTAGTTTCGGAGGTGTGGAAAAACTGTATTCAGCCTCAAAATCGCATGGAGTTACGAGACGAGAAGTTAGAGATTGGCTTAAGGGAGAAGAGGCGTACACCCTACACAAGAGGGTTTTTAAAAAGTTTAAGCGAAACAAGGTGTTGGTAGACAATATAGCTGACCAATACGAAGCCGACCTTAATGATATGCGGTCATTGTCCAAACTTAATGACGGTTACAACTACATTTTGACAGTAATCGATTGTTTTAGTCGTAAAGCCTGGGGTGTACCCCTGAAAACTAAATCCGGTACGACGATAGTCGAGGCGTTTAAGAAGGTATTTAGCGACAAAGTTCCATTGAAGTTACAAACTGACAAGGGGACTGAATTTAAGAACAAACATTTTCAAGCCTATTTAAAAGAAAAGGGTGTAAAATTTTTCACTAGCGAAAACGATGATATTAAAGCGTGTATGATCGAACGATTAAACCAAACCCTGAAGGCCCGGATGTACAGATATTTTACTAAAAACAACACCAAGAGATACATTGAGGTTTTAGATGATCTGGTTAAGGCTTACAATAGTTCGAAACATTCGACCATAAAAATGGCCCCCGATGAGGTTTCGGAAAAGAACGTCCTTAAAGTTCTAAATAATATCTATGGGAAATACTTCAACGAGAAAAAACTTTGGAAAGAAGGTCAGAAAGATAAACCAAAGGGGCTGAGAGTGGGGGATTACGTTCGTGTTAGCCGAAACAAGATGATTTTTGAAAAAGGGTATGACGAAAATTGGACCTTGGAGATTTTTAAAATTACCGGGCTAGTAGAAAGATATCCACCCGTATACAGGCTGGAAGATTTAGTGGGAGAGCCTATTAAAGGAGTGTTCTATACTCAAGAGCTTCAGTCAGTCGACAGACCCGCGACTTACAAGATAGAGAAAGTTTTACGTAAGCGTAACAGCAAAGGACAGAAAGAGTTGTTCGTAAAGTGGCTAGGTTACCCCGAATCAATGTCCTGTTGGATTCACGCTCAAGATGCAGTCTCCCTTTTACCTAACGCTTCCTAGTAATGCTAGTATGAAAATTTACGCTGATACCACTACCGCCCGTTACTCTACCAAACTATCAAAAGCTATACAACTGGAGGGGAATGATTGGGAGGTGGCCTTAGTTGAGATTATATACCCCCTTATCCTTTCACAATATTAAGGAAGGCGAAGGTTACGTCCAACTAACAGTGACTGAGCCTGTTGCCGCATACGTACCATCCGTACCACCAAAGACCCGAACTATCGTAAGAAATGGTGGCGCCGTAACGTATGTGGAGACTCCACCCAAGCCTGCGGTAGTAGGTCATACTTTTACTATCCCCGGTGGTTACTACGCAAGCTTACCCGTATTAATAAAGCAGTTGTACCGGGGTCTTGAAACGTGGGATTACGGTGCTAGGTTTTCGATTATCGGTGATCCCTTATCCGACAACATAAGCGTATTTGTCCGACATCTTTCGACCGTCGCCTTTTCCCCAGCTCTTACCAGAGTCCTAGGGTTCACGGAAGAGTTTAAGACTTTTAGTTGTCCCGATGACAAGTCGGAGTTAAGTTTCAGAAGCGACGTCCCTGCTAGATTAAACTACTTTGTACCCGATCAGCTGTTTGTCTACTCCGATATCGTGAGTAATGAGCTAGTAGGCGATACGGTCGCTCCCCTACTCCGAATCGTTAGTGTCGAGGATAGACCCCATGGCTCGGTAATCACGAAAACATTCGATTCACCTCACTTCGTTAAAAATGCTAAACGCTATTTTGATACGTTGGAAATGGATATAAGGACAGGCTTAGGACAAGTTGCGCCATTCGAGTTCGGACAGAGCACGTGTAAACTTCACTTTAGACCATGCCCAAACCACACGTCTTAGAATCACGCACCTGAGCGTATCGTGAATACTATCTCGACCAGGCTGGCGGTGGGGTTTCTAGAGTCTTTGTAGGCACCCCTAATCAGAGAGGACATGGTATCGGTAGTATGCTCAAGGGTTTGTTCCGCTGGGCCAAGCCATTATTAATTAGGGGGGCGAAACATTTGGGCGTCAAGGCTGCTACGACTGGCTATAAAATTCTTGGTGACGTGGCCGAAGGACAAAATGTAAAAACCGCCGCTAAACGTCGGTTTATCGAGACTATGGATGAAATTGTCAACCCCCAGGAAGGTTCGGGTGTTATAAAGAGACCCAAATTGAAACACCTGTCAGTCGCGAACAGGAAGCCGAGGAAGATACCGCGCGATATTTTCTCGTCCTGATAAAATAATGTTATCCCTCGAAGCTCTTAAGAGCGAACTCGACATTTTCGCACCAACACCCACCCAGACCAGCATCGAACATTCACAATGTACTTGGTACAAACCTTTATCTGCTCTAAACGATAGCTCAACTGTTGAATACCAAATTCCAGGCAATGGCGACTACTATATTGATTTGGCACACACTATGCATTATACTCGTCTCAGTGTTACCGAAGACGATGGCGGTATATTGCCGGACGACGCTGTAATAGGTCTCGTAAACAACGCCGCTCACGCGTTGTGGCGTACTTGCGAAATATATTTCGGATCAACTCTAGTGACACCCGCTGCAAACAATTACTCTTATCGCGCCTACATTGAATCGCTCTTAAATTACGGGGCGGACGCCAAAACCTCTCATCTTATTTCCGCCGGCTGGGTCAAAGACGAGGGTGGAAAGATGGATGACCTGACCAGCAATGCGGGATTTCTCATTAGAAAAAAAGCCGTTGAAAAATCTATTGACATTGAGTTTTACTGCCCAGTGTTTTGCGACGTTTTTAACATTCCTGAATATCTGATGAACGGTGTTGATGTTAAAGTATCTTTCGCAAGAAACAAGAATGCATTTGTTTTAATGCTCAAGGAAACCGCTAGTCTAAAAGACTGCAAAATTAATCACAAAGAAGACGGTTTGAACGTCCGTAAAGTCAAACTTAGCCCTAAAATACTGTTAGCGCACGAAGCGGCTCTAGCCAGGAGTGCGGCCCAGTATAATTTTACCCGTACGGAGATTAAAACGAAAACCCTGGCGGCGCTGACCCAAAGTCAGAGTTTCGACAATATATACTTGGGCGCTTTACCTACGAGGGTCATAATTGGTTTGGTCTCCAACAAAGCGTTCAAAGGTAGTTACGCCGACAACCCATTCAACTTTAAGCACTACGACTTAAACCATTTGGCCTTGTATGTTGATAACGACCAGGTTCCTTCGAAGGCCTTGTCCCCAAATTTTACTAAAAAGCTGTTTATGAGAGAGTATTATACAATCTTTTCGGGTTGCGGCATACATTACGGGGACAACGGTAATGACATTTCACCGTTCGAGTACGCCAATGGATCTACTTTTTACGCGTTCGATTTGACCCCAGACATTTCTGCAAATAACAGTAATCATTGGAATCCGATTAGACAAGGTCAGTTGCGTTTGGACTTGGGATTCGCCTCAGTCTTGCCTGACGCTGTTGTCTGCGTGGCCTATTCGGAGTTTCAGAGCCTGATTCAGATTGATAAAAATAGGAACGTTATTGTCGATTATTAATGGCCGGAACAACCACTACTGATTTGATTTACGCTTTATCAAAAACACCTTGTTTCTCGGGTATTTACCCGTCAGATAGACTACCCTCTAAAATAACCAAATACCCCACAGCTCTGGTTATAAACTTTGACCGACAACATGACCGTGGATCGCATTGGGTGGCTGTATTTATCGACGGTTTTCGTAAAGGCTACTACTTTGACAGCTTTGGCTTACAACCATTTATACCAGCCATCCGTAAATTTCTAAACTCCAACTGCCGGGAATGGTCCTGGGGGAAAAGACAACTTCAGAGTCTCGAAAGCGACGTTTGCGGGCCGTACAGCGCCCTTTACCTCATACATAGAAGCCATCGTAAAAGCACCAAAACCTTCTTGAAAGGATTTTCTAAGAATCATCATCTAAATGACACGAAGATCGCCAGAAGATTCGTAAGGCATATCCTACGACTACGTACGCACGTTTAAAAGAAGCTTTTACATTGTATTCGAATAAATTTCTTAACCCTTTAAAAGTGAATGTTTAACCATGTTTAAAATAATGTATGGTTTGTAAGAATTTTTCATTAAAATGCTTTCTATAATAATTGCGTTTTTTCATTTAAACCTACGCCTACACCTACACTTATCTCTCCTACAAAAAAAAAGAAGACGCTGAGATTCTATGAAAACAGGTGAGTTTAAATTATGACCATTGTTACTTTTTCGTCGGGAATTATTTCAAAAGTGCACTTGTTTGTGGAAATATAACTCCCCATCAACGTAAAACCGAGTGTTTGCGAATGCCAAGACCGATAAAAAAGCGTAACTTTACATTTCCAATACCCCTTGAAATAACGTGGGATCCCCTAACGGATTGATATATAATTGTCAATGCAGATATGGTGAAAACATTGCCAAAGGTCGCTTTAGTCTAGATTATGTAAACACATTGTTTTGGTAATTCGTCACGATATAATTAACGCGCCGCGGTTCGCGATTCGCGGTGACAGTCCACCCCCCTTCGCGCGCGCGGTTCGCGTAATGACCTCGCGATTGACTTGCAAAAGAAGCGACACTTGACTCTAAACCACCAAGATGGACATACCGTCCGAATCTACAGCTCTCTCGAGAATTTTGGATAAAAAACCACAAAATCTTGTCCTCCTATTAACCCTTTTGATAGTTATCGGTGTTCTTGAATTTATGAATTTTTGGGTTCAGCACTATGACATAAAGATCGACTTGAAACCAAACACCGTTCAATCGTCAAACCATAGCCGCGTATAATCGCCTTTCACGTATAATTGAACTTTTTTAGCAGAAGGAAGCGTACTAGTTTTTGTACAAGTGCAGTGTATTTTAAGGTTAAACTCCGAGGTGTAGCTATTTCTATACGATTACCCAACCTGTTTACATACGACATTTTAGACCACCTGCGAGGGGAAAAAGGTAGAGAGGACATAGAGAACGGTGTTGAGGAACAGTACTGTCGGTCTGCTATACGGAAAAGGTGAAATAACATTGAAAAGTTCCAAGCCATAAAGAAAAAGGATTTAAGAAAAGGACGGGACCCTGGGCGGAGAAGCCTACGAGTAACCGCTATTTCGTTAAAACGTAGCTGGACCCCCATGCCGAAAAAGAAGGGGAGATTACAAAAGATTCGAGGTGCGGCTGATGCCAAAGAAAAAGGATTTAAGAAAAGGACGGGACCCTGGGCGGAGAAGCCTACGAGTAACCGCTATTTCGTTAAAACGTAGCTGGACCCCATGCCGAAAAAGAAGGGGAGATTACAAAAGATTCGAGGTGCGAGTGCGGCTGATGCCGTGGCTATCTGACAAAGGATGGAAAAATTTTTCGAATTCACGGTAAACAAATCAATCACTGCAGAATAAAACTCGGAACTCCCTCATTCCATTGTAAATCGTTGGAATGTAGCGCCAGGATTTTCGGTACGGGCCATACACTCGACCGTACCCCAACTGAACGAGTCGCATCGATGTTATACTTGGAAAAAACGTGAGCTAATATTTTAAGTTAACGGTATTTTTTTTTTAAGATTTTGAGCTAATGGGGCTGTGTAATTGTAGTCGGCATGGGTAGATGTTTTTTCTATTAACTTTGTATTTGTTTTGTGTATGTTAGTT
The DNA here is from genome assembly GCA_963920705.1 of Odiellus spinosus. Taxonomy (NCBI): domain Eukaryota; kingdom Metazoa; phylum Arthropoda; class Arachnida; order Opiliones; family Phalangiidae; genus Odiellus; species Odiellus spinosus. The sequence goes on along the minus strand of OY987232.1, from coordinate 8,564,455 downwards.
GCTATTTGATATTTAATTTGGTTAAGAAACTTGCGATTTCAAATACGTGTTGATCATTTCTCGTTTAGATGAAGACAAGATTTCAGATATCGGCTACGGTCGGTAAAAGTTGGATTGTGTAAAAAATAATGCGTATAAATTGCGAACTAAAATGAATATAAATTGTTATAATGGAACTAAAATGAATAGCGTGTAAGATATTTGTCAATAAAAATGTTTTTGTGAGACGTAGGTGCTCTTTCTCTTTACGTTGTGTTTTTATTAGTTTAATCCTATTTCTAAACCTATCTTTTCGAGATGCGTTTCACGCTAGAAATCCGCCCTAAAAGACCTTCTCAGTTGTGTAGGTACAAGAGATTCAGTGAGGTACAGAAGGGAAGGAGAGATACGAGGGTCAGGAGGGGGAAAGCACACTGGGTCCCCCTCTGCAAGCGATTCACCGATGAACAGAAATATTAAGGGAAGGAGAGATACGATGGTCAGGAGGGGAAAGCACACTGCGTCCCCCCTTAGGACCCTGCAAGCGATTCACCGATGAACAGAAATATTAGGGGAAGGAGAGATACGAGGGTCAGGAGGGGAAAGCACACTGCGTCCCCCTCTGCAAGCGATTCACCGATGAACAGAAATATTAGGGGAAGGAGAGATGCGAGGGTCAGGAGGGGAAAGCACACTGCGTCCCCCCTTCGGACCCCTTATCGGTGAATCGCTTGCCTTATCTCTTACGACTTTTCATTGAATAGTCGAGTACAGTTAGAAAATCTAGGTTGAGGTAACATTTTATTTCGATTTAGTAGCGATTTTTCAGCCGTATTAAACTGTAATTAAACTGTCCTCATTAATACAATCAAGAGAGAACTCGAAGTCCCCGTAAATGACACCCTTAAACTGTTTTAAATCGTCAGAATCTATGCAAGTTTCAATTATTAACTTCTTGTGGCTAAGTAAGTGTCGAACTGAATACGAAAAGGTTTAGACTTTTGCTTAGTTGCCCCATACTGTTAAGAAACATTGTTTAATGGCATCTTCATTTTCTTAATTTATGTAACCAAGTTATAAAATTAAAAATCGCTCAGGCGCTTGGCTAAAGTCAAATGAACGGCATTAAAAGTTTTCAGTATGCCCCGATGGATAATTACGTACCTGGTATTAGGGAAATACGATCTGTCTCGAAGAGTATTGAATATTAAATCCGCCTCTGGCCCAGATGATATTCCTAATAGGTCATTGAAAAACTGCATTACCTCTCTGGCCAGGCCTCTACATCTGTTATTCTCTATCTCTATTTGGGTCAAGTCCCTAGGGACTGGAAGTTGGCTCATGTCACTCCTATTTATAAAGGCAAGGTCGCGAAGGGGAGAGCTGTAAATTATAGACTTACCTCTGCAGTATGCAAGGTCCTCGAAAAATGTCTTTGTATTGCTCTAATTAGTCACCTGTCTCCATTTATCACAAAATATCAACATGGCTTTCTCAAGAACAATCCTCCTTTTGGGCTGGCTTGAGGCTTACTATGCTGGGCATCGGGTCTTTATCTTGACTTAGCGAAAGCATTTGATTCCAATCCCCATTCTCGTTTGTTTGCCAAGCTCCGATCTTACGGTGTTGAGGGTAACGTTTGTGGCTAGATTTCTTCATATTTAACTGGTCGTATGCAGCGTGTTCGGGTTGGCCCTGTCTTAAGTGATCCGCTTCTGGTTACTAGTGGGGTCCCCCAAGGTAGCGTGTTTGGCCTCCTTTTTTTTATGATTTACATTAACGACCTCCCGAATCACATACTCTGATGATCTAAAGCTCTTCCGCCGTATGTCCACATTCCATGATGTCTCGGCCCTTCAATCCGATCTCAAATCCCTCGAGTCTTGGTCTCTTATTAATGGCCTCAAATTTAATGAACAGAAATCAGTGGTACTCTCGATTCAGCGGCAGCCCTATGAAGCATCCCTTCCCTCTCCGGATTTTCTTTTTGGCGTTAGTATTGGAAGGGTTTTGGATTATCGTGACTTGGGTGTCGTGATATCTCACGACCTTAAGTCACGATCTCACTTTAATTCAGTAGGGTTCAATGGGTTGATAGGCACTTTACGTTCACATTTTTTTAATGTTTCCCCTAAAATTATCACTAAACTATATAACAGTTATGTTAGACCCATCTTGGAATATGGCAGTACTGAGTGCAGTAAGGTTCCAATTGTGCAGTTCCCACAAGCGCAGTTTTTCTTTTGCACAGTTTTCCATTTCCGCAGTTTCCATTTGCGCATTGTTCATTTGCAGGTTATGTTTAGTTAGAATCATTCGAACTAGCCTGTCCCTCTTGTTATATTATAAGTTAGGTTAGTTAATCACTTGAACTAGCCTGTCCCTCTTGTGGACAGCTCGAATGGCAAACTGCACAAATGGGAACCGCGCAAATGGCTACTGCGTATATGAGAATTCGCAAGTGGGAAACTGCGCCAGCGGTGGCAAACAATCTGGAATCCTCATTTCGGTGGGGATGTTACCATTTTGGACAATATTCAAGGAAAGGCCTCGAAAATTATCTTCCCTTTTCGTAATTTACCCTACATTGAACGCGCCCAGGATTTTTTTTTTTAATTTAACGATGCTTACATTATTAAATAAGGAATTTCACGAATTTTTCATCTTCCCATTGCCACATGAGCAACATTGCTCGTGCGTGGCTGGGATTACATTTAAAGGATTTCCTTTTTAAGAACTACAAATTTAGTAAAACATACATATTCGAACAAAGGAATTTTTTTTTCAGGGCTTTTTACTTTACAAAACAAAAAAAAAATTTGATCAAAAATCCAGAAGTTTGTATAAGTTTATAATTCCAAAAGATATCAACCAGGACTTAGCTCTTTTTTTGAATAGGTTAGTCGTATTTGAATTCTTAATATTAAGATCAATTCGATTATATAATTTTGGTCCTAAATATATAGCGTGCTTTTGTCCAATAGTTTTTATTATTTTTTCCCCCGTTAAATTTCTATCTCCAACGTAACGCTTTTCGTATCTAGTGTTGTATGGCAGGATAGAGTTTCTATTTTTAAATGTATACAATAATATTGATTTTGCATATAATTGCCGAATAGTTAAAATCTTAAAATCGTCATACAGTGACAGGCGAGACTCCAAGTTACCCTTTTTTAAACAACATCTTATAATTTTCCTTTGTATTTTTTCTAATGGATCTATGTAAGTAGAATAAGTTCCACCCCATCCTATAATACCATATGATATAACGGATTGTACCAAAGCAAAATATACAATTTTTAGCCACGGTATTGTAAGAAAGTTTCGTAGTTCATAAAATTTTGGCAGACACGTACGAATTCTTTGAAGGAGGTTATAAGTTTTTCGTCTATTACTATCCATAGAAATTTTATATTGTTAACTCTTTCTAATTGTGAACAGTGGTTTTCAGGGCAGCACGAGCAATTATATTTCCTATGTATGGTTAAATTTCGAGTGGTATCTGGAGTGTTTCTAGCTAAAAACATATGTATTTGGTTTTTTGTATATTTAAAGGAAGATTATTAGGTGAAAATTTCGTACCCATTTTAATTTTTTATCTGATTAAATATATCCTGCTGAATTTTTCACATTTTTTAAAAAATTATTTCGATGAGAATTAATTATTTAAAACTTAATTAGGCTTAGCTACGTGTTTGAATTTTTCACTGTTGCCAAAGGACCAAACAGAGCTAAGAGCCAATGACAGGAAACTCTATCGAAGTTAGATCGTAGAACTCCTAGCGACATCTAGGTGATAATATAAAGATCTTGGTATAAATTGAAGATTTGAAATAGAATAGTTTACTAATTTTCTCCAAAAGAAGCAGCAGCTACGTTTTAAAAACTATAAGCTTCGCTAGTAACGAGCTTTGGATGCTAATGATGCCTTTAATCTTTTATAAACCTAATTTTCATAAATATCAAATCCAAAATTTAAACTACGTTATCACCTAGATGTCGCTAGGGTTTCTACTTTTGATCTTAGTAAGTCGGGGATGAGTCCTTGGTTCTGATTGGCTTCTTGGCAATAGTAGAAAAATTCTAATGCATGTTTAGGATATAAAACTTTAAAAAATATTTTCTAATAGTATTTTTACTTCAAAAAATATGAAAAAATTCAGGGGAGCATATTTTACATAAGGAATCAGAAAAAAAAATACTTCATTTCAGCTAATAGTATCCCTTTCAAGTCAGTAGGTTTTTATTTAACAATTGAAAAACTTTATTTAATCCAAACAGCGATCTATTGTACGCCTCGTCCCAAGAATCGCCCCTAAATAGTAAAGTGGTATCGTCAGCAAAGGACAGTAATTTACCATCAATTTCTATATCACATAAATCGTTTATGTGTATTAGAAATAATACAGGGCCGATAACCGTAACCTGTGGAATTCCAAATGTTAGCTCCTGTAAGTCGCTATATATTTCGTCTATTTTAACCACGGAATATCTATTCGTTAAATAACTTTTAAACCAATATAGTGCAATTCCTCGGACTCTAGCGTTCTCTAGTTTACATAATAGGATCGAATGGGAAATCGTGTCAAAAGCTATTTTTAAATCCAAAAACACAGCAAGGACTTTTTTATTCTTGTCGATTGAGTTTTAAAGACTTTTGGTTATTTCCAAAATTGCCTCCTCAGTACCCGTCCCTGTTCTAAAGCCATACTGGTTTTTAGAAAAATATTTCGAATTTTCTAGGAATTTTACTAATTGATTTTTAATAATCTTTTCGATAATTTTAGATAAACAGGATGGTAAAGATCAGACCAACACCTATCTTTGTCGACGTCCCCCAATAATGCCGTCGGATGAAGTCACTATACTACAATGTAGACCTCGTATACAGGATGTTAGTAAATACGTATCATTGTAACCAAATGAGAATTTTCTATGGGTTCAGGTAAATGCCTGGTGGTTAGAAACATTGCGGATCTAAGCCTCATAATTCACTAAATGACTTAACTCCGAGACAATTTATTTAACCACTTTAATAATAAGATAATGATTGAATTGAATCAAAAAGAGGCCAGAAACGTCACGGTTGACTCCGTACGGTAAGCACATCAGCGTAAATGTTCGACGTGTCTACCTTCGTGGTGTAGGCAGTCTTGAAGGCGACTTTCCAGGTCTTGCAATGCATTTGAAAGCATTTGATTAGTGATTAAATTGAAAGCGGCTCGAATCCGGTACTTTGAGTCTGCTGCGTCCATCGGTTCTGTTTCGTAAACGACTCCCTTAACATAACCACATAGTAAGAAATCAATTGGGTAAGGTCAGGAGACCGTGCTGGCCAAGGTATTGGTTCACCACTACCTATCCAACGATTGGGAAAGTGGTCGTTCAGCCATTGACGAACATTAAGCGCCCAAATTGTGTGGGGCTCCATCCTGTTCGAACCACATGTTGCGAAACACTGCTAATAGCAATGCGTCTATCGCGTCACTAAACTCGTGACGCAGGAAGTCCTAGTACAAATCTCAATTAATGTTCGCAAATTCCAACCCAGACATTTACCTTCCATCGAATTTGATGGTAATTGTGTCGTAACCAATAGGAATTGTAATGGGTCCAGTAGTGCATGTTTTGACGGTTTACCGTACCATCCCTGTGAAATGTTGCCTCATACGAAAACAGCACCTTTTGCAAAAATTGTGGATCGGCTGCAATTCGGTCACGCATGGTAAGACACGAGGTTGGACTAAACCATGTTACTGTTCTTGCCCTTTTACATCGCCAAAACTACTGACCTTATCATATCCACCTCCATGAAGCCTTAACAGACGACGATTACCTAAGACGGCAAGACCTTTCTCTTACCATGCGTGACCTAACTGCAGCCGATCCAATATTTTTGCAAAAGGTGCTGTTTTCGAAAGAGGCTATATTTCTCAGAGATTGTACGGTAAACCGTCAAAACACGCATTACCGGACCCATCACAATCAATATTGGTTATGACACCATTTCCATCAAATTCGATGGAAGGTAAATGTCTGGGTTGGCATTCTTGGGAACCAAATTATCATTCCCTTTTTCTTCGATGCGAACATTACTGGAGATTTGTACTTGGAATTCCTGCTCGGTATAACTCCCTCTTTTTCCCCCCCTACCTAGGGCCCCCGTATCTCTCCTTCCCCGCTCCACAGTGCTTTGGCTCGGTATAACGCCGGTACCTCGCTGACCCTGTATCCTCCCCGTATCTCTCCTTCCCCCGCTCCACAGTGCTTTGGCTCGGTATAACGCCGAGCCATGTATCCTACCCGTATCTCTCCTTCCCCCTATTGACAGTGCTTTGGCTCGGTATAACGCCGAGTCCTGTATCCTCCTCGTATCTCTCCTTCCCCGTATTGACAGTGCTTTGACTGACCCTATTCCGCCCCCCTTTTTTCCTCCCCCTGAGCGCCGCCACTTCGACGGCGTCGATGATGACGTCTTACTGCCTACCATCTTTTGGCCGCCATCTTTACCACCGTCTTTCTTTTTGTGAACGAACGGAGCGCCATCTGAAGTATTTTTAAACCACCAATTTTTGGCCGCCATCTTTCTTTTTGCGAGCGATCGGAGCGCCATCTGAAGTATTTTCTATTTATTTTATATTTACGAAATTTATTTTTTCCGTCCTGACCGGGGTTCGAAGCCACGACCAAAAGGATCATGAGGTTGCTAGCCCACCGCGCTAACCGATCGGCCATAGAAGCAAGCCCTTGGGGGTGGGAGCAGACTTAAACTTGTAAAACCTGTTTTAACAAATGGTTAAAAAATCTAGACACTCAATTAAAGGGGGAAGTCTCCCATCATAGAAAACCATAAACACGTTGTACTTTAACCAATATCATACTTTTAGATTGTAATTTTTTACCAAAAACCAAGCGTTTTAATAATCTAGACAAAAACCTTGTTTGGGGTTATTTTTAACCTCTCTAAATTATCGATTTCGTGTCAGTATCCACGTTTCGATTCAATGTTATTTCAATGGAAACAGCTGAAATTGTTATAGGTGTCAACCAATAAAAATAAAATATGGTTTTAATATTAACAATAACTTTAATTAAATTAATAGAGCAACCGCTGTAAACCAAAATTCATACAAGACTGGGTTAGCTAGAGATTTTTGAGAGAGAGTGAACCTGAACATGATGACGTCATCAGTCACATGGTTATATAAATAAGTCTCCATCTAGTGGAGGTGCTCTTTGACCCTTTGTTTATGTCAAAGTTCATGGTTATGTTTTTCACTCCCCCTCTTTGACATAAATATTAAATAAATATACTACGGAATATGTTACTTTTCTAGTTGTAACAGTTTGACACAATTAAAGAAATTATTTTTACACAAAATTTTGGTTAAGATATCCGCAACATTATCATTAGACCGAACATATCGTAAATTAAATTCCTTCCTTTCTAAATTTTCACGAATGAAATGAAAACGTAAATCGATATGTTTAGTCCGCTGATTTTCAATACTATTTCTTGATAAGGCGATGGCGGATTGATTATCACATAATACTAAGGGTTTTTCTAATTTTACATTAAACAATTTCAGTTCATCTAAAATTGGTTGTAACCATAAAAGTTCTTTAATTGCTTCTGTTAAGCCGACATACTCCGCTTCCGTTGTTGAAAGCGCAACCGATTTTTGTTTCATGGAACGCCACGTTACTGGAGTCGAGCCCATATATGTAATGTATTCGCAGTGAGAACGTCTTGTATCTTTATCGCTTCCCCAGTCACTGTCACTGTATATGATCATACGAGGATCTTCATTTTGTCTATAAATCAGTCCATAGTTTGCCGTCGACTTCACGTATCTGGTTAACTGACATAATCGAGTCCAATGTGTATATCCAGGGTTACTGTTAAATTGTGAAAACGTTATCACTGCGAAAAGTATATCAGGACGGGTTCGCTGTGCGAGGTACAGTAAACTTCCAACAAGAGCCCTATATGGGATATTCTTCATTTTCTCCTGATCTTCTTTGGTTACCGGACAATCTCTTCGGGTTAATATGGCGCTCGGTATAATTGGGAGACTGACTGGTTCTTCTGTGTATATACCGAATTTCTTTCCTATTTTCTCTATGTACGACGTTTGTTGAAGTTTTAAAGTATTATCTTTTCTAAATTCGAACATAACTCCTAAGAATTTCTTGATGGGTCCCAGTAGTTTGAGATCGTATTTTGTTGCGATAGTACTGAAGGTATCTTGCAGTAAATCGTTGGTTTTTGCCAGCACTACCAGATCGTCCACATATACCAAGATTATTACTTTAAACTGTATGTAGTAAATACAGTTAGTCCCTTTTAATTTGGAGAATCCCAGCTCTTTAAAACTTTTGTCCAATTCCAGGTACCATTGTCTCCCACTTTGGGGTAGTCCATAAAGTGCTTTTTGTAACTGTAAGCAATATTTGGATGAATCTTGTGCTTCGTAGCCAGGTACCTGTTTCATATACACATCTTCCTCCAGATGTCCGTACAGGTACGCATTAGTAACATCCCCATGACCATGTACCCATCCAAGGCCCATAACGAATATAGATAATAAAAGTCTGATCAAAGAAAAGTTTATAACTGGTGCGAAAGCATCTTCGTAATCTTTTCCTTCCGTTTGTCCAAACCCTTGAGCTACTATTCTGGCTTTATATCTCAGAATCTTCCCAGTATGATCCTTTTTGAGGGCATACACCCAACGACATCCAATTATTCGCTTCTTGGGAATTTGGACTATCTTCGTTACTTCCCGTTCTTCCAAGGTTTTTATCTCTCGGTCCATGGCTAATTGCCATTCTTTCTGTTGCGGTGAATTCATAGCTTCCTGATAGTCCTTTGGAACTATTATTTCAGTACAATAAGACTCAAAAGCTTCTGAACAATCGTCTACCGTGACGTCAGCTATTAACGTTGATGCATTTGGTTTTTCTTCGGTCTTGTTTGAAAAATCGAAGAGGTTTATATCTAGCGCTAAACCCTTCTTTTTATTGTACCTCGTTACATCGGCCTGAGATCGCAGTGGATGTCCATCTGGGTCTTTATAATAAATATCTTTATTTCCAGCGGATTTTCCCTTTTTACGAGTTCTAACTTCTCTTGTCCATCCGTCTGGTAAACCCTGTGGCAATATCGAATTTGGTTGAAGATCCTGGATTTCATCTTGTTTAGGTTCCGGTAGATCAATCTCTTCCGTGGGTTTTGATGTTTCATCAGGTAAGTTATTTTCAGTCTCGAATTCTTCATTATTCTCGTTGTTTTCTGGGACTTCATGTTTTGTTTCATCTTCCGTTCCCGATTGTTGTTCAGAAACCGAGTCTGCTTCTTCTATATCATCTGTTGAAAAAAAACACGTACTTTTATCTTGTTTTGCTTCTTTAATGTGATCGACGCCCAATTTGTCTTCGATAAAAGTAACGTGTTTCGATTCCACGACCTTATGGTCTTCTGGAAACCATATTCTATACCCTCGGGTATTTTTCGCATAGCCTACTAGAATGCCTGGTTTCGCCCTTCTGTGAAATTTGCTATTTTGCTTATCACGAGGTATATATTGAAATGCTAAACATCCTATACGTCGTAAATGTCTGGCACTTGGTTTCTTTCCTTGCCAGACCTCTAATGGGACTTTATCTTCTAATTTTTCGTGTTTAGAGCGATTCTTCAATTCCGTAGCTGTATGTGGTAGTTCTGCCCAAAACGAATGGGGTAATTGACCATCTTCTAAAAACGCTCGTACAGCGTTGAGTAAAGTACGATTAAGACGTTCGGAAACTCCATTCATCGCGGGGGAATAAATAATGGTTCGTTCATGTTTTATTCCATTATCGTTACAAAACTGCGTAAATTCGTTGTTACAATATTCGGTTCCATTGTCTGTTCGAATGGCTTTAATCATATTACCGGTTTCTTTTTCGACTCTTTTCTTGAACGTCTTAAAATAATGAAGTACTTCGTTTTTTTTTTGCCATTGTGTAAACTCGGACGTATCTGCTCTTGTCATCAGTAAATGTGACAAAATACTTCGCTCCCCCTTGAGAGGTGACCTTAGCTGGTCCCCAGACGTCAGAGTGAATAAGTTCAAGTAAATCGTTACTTCTGATTTCATTCAGCGGTTTATGCGTACTTCGTGTACATTTTGATAGTTTACACGCAATGCAGACATCCAGATTCCCTTTCTTTAGGTTTAGTCCTAACATCTTACGCGTGGCCATATATTTAAGGTCATCTTCGTTTAAATGACCCATTCGTTTATGCCATAAGTCAATGTCGTATGCCGGTCCAGTAGTCATTGACGTTGAATAGTTCTTATGGTTATCGTTACTATCTTCCTGTTCGCGAGATGCCTCCTTGAGCACATGTACTTTTACGGTATAAAAATGTTCTTGAGATAACGAAGCCTCAAAACCAAAACTTCCATCGGGGTAGAATACTGTAAAACGTGAATCTTTAATCTCTGCGCTGAATCCTGCTTCATCCATACAGCGACCAGATATTAAATTCCTATGCATGCCTGGTGCGTGTATTACTCCCCTTAACGTGAAAGTATTTCTGCCTCTACCATCCATTTGTATCCTAATATCCCCTTTGCCTTCAATTTTGGACGTTCCTTCGCCGACTATAGCTTCTGTCGTTAATGCCGAATAGGTATGAAACCATTCTCTCTTGTTGCAAAAATGGTGGGTTGCAGCTGAGTCTATAATCCATTCATCTGATGTTTTAGCGATACATAAGGCGGATGCGTAAAATGATTGTTTCTTTTCCCTTTTTACTTTATCTTTAGGTTTTTCTTTTATCGTTTCTTGATTTAATTTCTTCCTACATTCAGATGCACGATGCCCATATAAATTACAAAAATTACATTTTCCTTGAAAACGTCGTCCTTCGTTATAATTCTTTGAATGCCTTTCATACTTCTTTGTTTGTATATGAAAAGCATTAGCGGAGTTATCGTTTAAGGATTCTTTAATATTCTGACGACTGTATTCAGCGATTAATTGATTCTTAATTTTTTCTGGCGTAAAATCGGCATCTGATGCGTTATAGATAATTGAAACGAGACTTTGATACGTCTCGGGAAGAGATCCTATCAACTGATATGACATATCTTTGTCTGTTACTATTTCTCCGCCTTAATTGTCTCTTGGCGTAAAATAATCTTCCGATAAAAGAAGGCATTCCTTCATTCCCTTGATATTCAATGTTATAAAATTCTTTCCTTAACTGGCCAATTCTTGCTCTAGAAACAGGTTCAAACGCATCTTTCAATGATTTCCAAATGCCATCAGGCGTTGTTTGTCCCTCAATTAGGATACGTAAATCTTCAGGTAATCCCAGCGCTTTAATATCTCCCGTAGCGTCAGCCGCTGGAGGGGATTCTGTTCCATCAACTATTTCCCACAGGCCTCTGTCTCTCAATACCATTTCCATTTCGAAACGCCATCTCCGATAATTATTTGAAGTTAATTTAGATACCTGATTGATCAGGGCTAGTGCTCCTCTTTCTGCCATTTCGATTCCAGTTAAATCCAGTAAAAAAAATGTATGTTAATATCACCACAGGTTTCAGCGTGTCCCTAGGTTTCAGATTCCAAAAACGTGCATAGTCGATTTAAGCCTTGGCTCCATTCTCCACTTGAAAACTACGTTTTTGCTTTACTTTAATTATTAATTTAACTTGAAACCGCGAATAACCACGCTCTGCTACCACTTGTTAGAGGTGTCAACCAATAAAAATAAACTATGGTTTTAATATTAACAATAACTTTAATTAAATTAATAGAGCAACCGCTGTAAACCATAATTCATACAAGACTGGGTTAGCTAGAGATTTTTGAGAGAGAGTGAACCTGAACATGATGACGTCATCAGTCACATGGTTATATAAATAAGTCTCCATCTAGTGGAGGTGCTCTTTGACCCTTTGTTTATGTCAAAGTTCATGGTTATGTTTTTCAGAAATTTACATTTGCACTTTTTTGAATAGGGTCGTCATTACAGATCAACAGTTTTCGGTTGACATAACTTGTATTTTCGCAAAAAATTATGTTTTTACAATATTTTTATTAATCAGAATGTCCAACAGCGGGGTGTCTCTCCCCCCTCAGCCCCGCGGCCGGGTGTCCCGCGATTTCGCACGCGCCGCGTTTTTCCCGCGACCGCAATTTTCCCGCGACCGTGTAGATTTAGATAGCTTCAGTCGATCTAGAATAGGGGGACTTAAAGAAGTATAGGCTTCAACTAGTAAAAAAGTCAGTGGTTAAAGGAAAAAACATTTTAATGATCAATTTTTACAAACAATACAATTATTTCTTAAATTTTGTCCAAACTTGGTTTAATCTCGTGTGCGTAGCCGTAGTATATGATTTATGAATCTTCGTGCAATCTTCGTGTCGTTTAGATGCTGATTCTTAGAAAATCCTCTCAAGAAGGTTTTGGTACTTTTTCGGTGACTTCTATGTATGAGGTAAAGGACGCTGTACGGTCCACAAACGTCGCTTTCGAGGCTCTGAAGTTGTTTTTTTCCATACGCAGTTGGAGTTTAGAAATTGACGTATGGACGGTATAAATGGTTGTTACCCAAAATTGACGTATGGACGGTATAAATGGTTGTTACCCAAAACTGTCAAAGTAGTACCCATTACGAAAACCGTCGATGAATACTGCCACCCAATGTGATCCACGGTCATGTTGTCGGTCAAAGTTTATAACCATGGCTGAGGGGTATATGGTTATTCTAGCGGGTAGCCTATCTGACGGGTAAACGCCAGAGAAGCAAGGCGTTTTTGATAAAGCGTAAACCAAATCCGTAGTGCTTGTTCCGGCCATTAATAATCGACAATGACGTTCCTATTTTTATCAATCTGAATCAGACTTTGAAATTCCGAGTAGACCACGCACACCACAGCGTCGGGTAAGACTGTGGCGAATCCCAAGTCCAAACGTAACTGTCCTTGCCGAACAAGATTCCAATGATTACTGTTATTTGCAGAAATATCAGGAGTCAAATCGAACGCGTAAAAAGTAGATCCATTGGCGTACTCGAACGGTGTAATGTCGTTACCGTCGTCACCGTAATGTATTCCGCAGCCCGAAAAGATCGTATAATACTCTCTCATAAACAACTTTTTAGTAAAATTTGGGGACAAGGCTTTCGAAGGAACCTGGTCGTTATCAACGTACAAGGCCAAATGATTTAAGTCGTAGTGTTTAAAGTTGAATGGGTTGTCGGCGTAACTACCTTTGAACGCTTTGTTGGAGACCAAACCAATTATGACCCTCGTGGGTAAAGCGCCCAAGTATATATTGTCGAACTTTGACTTTGAGTGAGCGCCGCTAGGGTTTTCGTTTTAATCTCCGTACGGGTGGAATTATACTGAGCCGCGCTCTGAGCGAGAGCGGCTTCGTGAGCTAACAGTATTTTAGGGCTAAGTTTGACTTTACGAACGTTCAAACCGTCTTCTTTGTGATTAATTTTACAGTCTTTTAGCGTGGTGGTTTCTTTGAGCATCAGGACAAATGCGTCCTTGTTTCTCGCAAAGGATACTTTAACATCAATACCGTTCAACAGATATTCGGGAATGTTGAAAACGTCGCAAAATACTGGACAGTAAAATTCTATGTCAACAGATTTTTCAACGGCCTTTTTTCTTACGAGAAAGCCGGCGTTGTTGGCCAGGTCATCCATTTCCCCCCCCCCCCCTCGTCTTTGACCCATCCGGCGGCAATCAGATGGGAAGTTTTAGCAGTCGGTCCATAGTTTTAGCGGTCGGTCCATAGTTTAAGAGTGATTCAATGTAATTATTGAATTGTTGGCGGCGGGTATCACCAAAGTTGACCCGAAATATATTTCACAAGTTCTCCACAACGCGTGAGCGGCGTTGTTTACGAGACCTATTACGGCGTCGTCGGGTAGTATTCCCCCATCATCCTTGGTAACGCTGAGACGGGTATAATGCATAGTATGGGCCAAATCAACATAGTAGTCGCCATTACCGGGAATATGATATTCCACCGTTGAGCTATCGTTGAGAGCCGATAAAGGTTTGTACCAAGTACATTGCGAATGTTCGATACTGGTCTGGGTGGGTGTTGGGGCGAAAATATCTAGTTCGCTCTTAAGAGCTTCGACGGACAACATTATTTTTCACGGTTGAGAAAATATCACGCGGTGTCTTCTTCGGCTTCCTCTTCGTGACTGACAGACGTTTCAATTTGCGTCTCTTTATAGCCCCCGATCCCTCCTGGGGGTTGGCAATTTCATCCATTGTTTCGACAAACCGGCGTTTAGCGGCTGTTTTTACATTTTGACCCTCAGCTACGTCACCAAGAATTTTATATCCAGTTGTAGCAGACTTGACACCCAAATGTTTCGCCCCCCTAATTAGTAAAGGCTTGGCCCAACGGAACAAGCCCTTAAGCATGCTACCGATACCGTGGCCTTTCTGATTAGGCGTGCCTACAAAGACTCTAGAAACCCCGCCGCCAGCCTGGTCGAGATAGTATTCCCGATATGCGCAAGTGCGAGATTCTAAGACGTGTGGTTTCGGCATGGTCTAAAGTGTAGTTTACACGTGCTCTGTCCGAACTCGAATGGTGCAACTAGACCCAAACCGGTCCTTATATCCATTTCCAACGTATCGAAATAGCGTTTAGCAACTTTAACATAATGAGGCGAATCGAATGTTTTCGTGATTACCGAACCATGGGGTCTATCCTCGACACTAACGATCCGGAGCAAGGGGGCTACCGTATCGCCGACCAACTCATTGCTGACGATATCAGAGTAGACAAACAGCTGATCGGGAACAAAGTAGTTTAACCTAGCAGGGACGTCGCTTCTGAAATTTAATTCAGCCTTATCAGGCGGGCAACTAAAGGTTTTAAACTCATCCTTGAACCCTAGGACCCGGGTAAGAACTGGAGAAAAGGCTAGTTCGGAAACATTTCTGACAAATATGCTCGTGTGATTAGAAAGAGGATCATCGAGAAAAGTAAACCGACTACCGTATTTCCACGTTTCAAAACCCGTGTATAGTTGTTTAATTAATACGGGTAAACTCGAGTAATAACCCCCGGGGATCGTAAAAGTGTGGCCTACTATAGGGCGTTTGGGTGGGGTCTCTACGTACGTGACGGCACCGCCGTTTCTTACGATAGTTCTGGTTTTTGGTGGACCGGCAGGAGGACCGGGCTCAGTCACCATTAGCTGTACGTGACCTTCGCCTTCCTTAATATTGTGAAAGGACAAGGGGTATATAATCTCAACTAAGGCCACCTCCCATTCATCCCCCTCCAATTGTATGGCTTTTGATAGTTTGGTAGAGTAACGGGCGGTAGTGTTATCAGAGTAAATTTTCATACTAGCATTACTAGGAAGCGTTAGGTAAAAGGGAGACTGTATCTTGAGCGTGAATCCAACTGGACATTGATTCGGGGTAACCTAGCCACTTTACGAACAACTCTTTCTGTCCTTTGTTCGTACGCCTTCGTAAAACCTTTTCTATCTTATAAGTCGTGGGTCTGTCGACTGACTGAAGCTCTTGAGTATAGAACACTCCTTTTATAGGTTCTCCCGCTAAATCTTCCAGCCTGTATACTGGTGGATATCTTTCTACTAACCCGGTAATTTTAAAAATCTCCAAGGTCCAATTTTCGTCATACCCTTTTTCAAAAATCATCTTGTTTCGGCTAACACGAACGTAATCCCCCACTCTCAGCCCCTTTGGTTTATCTTTCTGACCTTCTTTCCAAAGTTTTTTCTCGTTGTAGTATTTCCCATATATATTATATAGAACTTTAAGGATGTTCTTTTCTGAAACCTCATCGGGGGCCAATTTGATGGTCGAGTGTCTCGAGCTATTGTAAGCCTTAACCAGATCATCTAAAACGTCAATGTATCTCTTGGTGTTGTTTTTAGTAAAATATCGATACATCCGAGCCTTCAGGGTTTGGTTTAATCGTTCGACCATACACGCTTTAATATCATCGTTTTCGCTTGTGAAAAACTTTACACCCTTTTCTTTTAAATAGGCTTGAAAAAGTTTGTTCTTAAATTCAGTCCCCTTGTCAGTTTGTAACTTTAAGGGAACTTTGTCGTTAAATACTTTCTTGAATGCCTCAACTATCGCTGTACCGGATTTAGTTTTCAGGGGCACACCCCAGGCTTTTCGACTAAAACAATCGATAGCCGTCATTAAGTTTGGACAATGACCGCATATCATTAAGGTCGGCTTGGTATTGATTGCCTATATTATTCACCAACACCTTGTTTCGCTTAAACTTTTTAAAAGCTCTCTTGTGCAGGGTATACGCCTCTTCTCCCCTGAGCCAATCTTTCACTTCTTGTCTCGTAATTCCAAACGATTTTGCGGCTGAATGCAGTTTTTCCACACCCCCAAAACTACCTTCATGGTCGGGGGTAAAGTAAATATCTCTTAGGACGTCGGAGTTGTCCTGTACGGCGACCATTTGATCTTGGGGGACGGCGTCCTTTTGTTCACGCTGGATATGGGTGACGGTGGGCTTTTTTTCACACCAGATAGGGGGAACTGGGTCCTTTTTTTCACGCCTGATAGGGGTGACTGTGTCAATTTTTTCACGCCTGATAGGGCTATTTTATGGAGGGGTTTTTGGTGGCTGAGGAATGATGTTAGCTAGCAAGTTGGTGAACGCGTAATAACCACGGGGTTTCGTACCATACGTTGGTCTGACAAATTCCAGGGCAATATCCCTAATGTTAGAACCCGGTATTACCGCGTTGTTTACAATCACTTCATCCGTCTCCGACCACCTAATCTTGTGGGGAATATCATCGATCTGATCCACGAGCTTCTGAACACTAGATATATATCTAAGAGGAATGTCGTCCAGCCAAGCTAAATTCAAACCCTTACTAGGGACGTCCTCTATCAATATTTGTTTCGGTTGTTTATCGATATTATGCAAGTTGGTATGTCTTTGCAGCGCCTGTTCGTACAAACGCCATTTCGAACTATCGTCCAAATCCTTTCTATCCAAAATGGAGTGCATTTCGCTGTCTAGCGCCGTTACGACTTGTTTTTGTTGGTGCGGGAAAGGATCGTCTTTGAAAGCCGAGTTTGGCACGAGTAACATTTTCTGAGCGTACTGCATGATTAAGACTGGTTTCCGGCGATGGCGCCGATCAGGGACGAGACGATAGGGAAGAGAAGCGAGAAAAAACCTCCGCCTTCTTGAACTAGTATGTCACGTTTAACTTTCCACGCTAGTTTCTTGTTAGCAATCTTTCTTAATTTTGTCGAATGTCTAGCCAATTTCTTTACTTGGGCCTGGTTTAATGTTATGTTACCGTACAAGATATTATGAACACAATCGGCTATAGCGTCGATTAGCGATTTCTTGGCGTTTTTCAATAAAGTCCTACGTTGAGCGCGTCTCGAATGGGCCAGGACAGAGAGCAAATCTCTTTGCGACTTTACCGAGTAAGGCATGCTTCACTATTGACGGTAGCGGACAGCTTACCCCCCCGTTTTATACCTTCGGGACGTACACGACGCACGAGTCCCCCGGGAAAATCAAGGTTCTAACCCCTTTGGTTTTCTGGACACTGTTGTTTCATATCCATTAAAAGGTAGCCGAAGGCGTGACCCGTAGCGTCTCGGTACGCGTCGACTACGAACCGCCAGTTATCTGGGAACATTTGGCGAGCTATCGTGGCCAGTTGTTTTTTGTCTCGAGGCATTTCATTAAGATGAGGTAGTGAGCATTCAGAGATATGTCCCGTGAGTCCTTCGACTGATGGAATAAGTTTTGACTAATGAAGATCACGCTTAGGTTCCTATGATGCGTTCCTTTCGTAAACAGCGCTTCGATTTGTCCCTTATTCTCAGACATTAGGTCATCAATGATTAAAAGACACGGTTTGCTACCATTGTATTAGGTTAGGTCGGGTAATCCCGACTTGAAAGTGACTGTTTCTTTTAAAGTGTTGAAAAAGGGTTGCCATTTGCCGTAATACCAGTGAATCGCTCTGAATGACGGTGAGAACATTACGGACCTGTGTTCGAGTAGTTTTAAAACTAGTTGAGTCTTCCCTGATTGAGAGGGTCCCACCAAGATGGCGTTAAACGGGTGATAAAACGGAATCATGACGATCTTGGTTGGTTGTTCGCCGTAAAATGCAGCCGAGGGTAAAAGTGTGCCGGATTTATACCCCCGGGTAAACCCCTCCCCGCTCCCCCGCTAATATATTATTGAACGCGAAATAGCGATTATTGAATTTAAGTTTTCGTGTCGTCAAAATGTTTTACAAACTTTCGTTTCTGCGCTGATGGAACCAAAACATTCGAGGTGAAACCTGCATTTTTCAAATAAAAGTACCGACCAAAAATCATGCCTTTAGATTTCGAGCGCTTCATTGGAATAACATTGATTTTATCTATAGCACTGAGCCGAAACTAATCGTTAATATGACCCAAACTTTACGCGAAACTGACATTTTGTATTCTATTATAGATGACGGTAAATGTTATGGTTAAAAACGTGTCTCATTTAACAAAAAAGGTTGATGTAAGTTTTTATTTGCGGTTTTGGATCTTTACACTATTTCTAAATAGGGGGTATTCTAATATTTGGTGGTACGTGTAAATATATCAGGCCTGCCCGAACATGTTTTACGCGAAGGAACGTCACGTGGCATAATTAACACGCCACGGTTCTCGGTGTCACCCCCCCTTCGCATAGTGACATTACGATTGACTTGCAAAAGAAGCGACACTTGACTCTACGCCGCCAAGATGGACACACAGGCCGAATCCACGGTTCTCTCCAGAATATTGGCCAAGAAACCTCAAAATCTTATCACCATATTAACCCTCGTGTTTGTAATCGGGTTTCTTGAATTTATGAATTTTTGGGTTCAACACTATGAAATTAAGATTGATTTGAAACCAAATACCGGTCAACCCTTTAACCGTAGCACCGTATAATTGGGACTCTGTAAATTCACGAGTAAAACACGTGACGTCATGGGGAAAAACGCCCCTCTATGAAAAGAAAAGGGCAATTCCTGAACCACGAAGAGGGGCAATTTGCAAAGAAAGGCCTCTCCCTATCTGTAAATCACTGGGGATTAACGCTCGTCATCGTTCCAGGGTCAAATCAATGTTCACCCCGAATTGGCAGCTAACCCTCTACAAAAAAAACACATCTGACTATTATAAACCTATCCTCTTCATTCAGTTCCCAACAACTCACCATGGAAGACGCGCGTTTACGTTTCGCTACATTCTTCGACTACCCTCACCTACACGTGTCCCAGCTCTTGCTGGCAAAAGCCGGCTTCTTTTTTCGTAACCAGGGGGGTGATGAGGTGGAATGCTTCACTTGTCACGGCCGACTTACAGCGTGGGAAACCACTGATAACCCTCTAGACGAGCATAGAGAAAAATTCCCACATTGTGAATTCATTCAAAAGTTAACGCGAGCGCTCGGAGTTGATGAAGTCACGGGGAAATACCCCCGCGGGGCAGATGACGTCACGGGGAAATACCCCCAAAAACCGTTTACGCCTTGTATAGACGATGCGCGGGCGGAAAACTACTCAAACATTCATCCAAAATCGCCTATTCCCCCAAAAGACAAAGCTGGAAAGCCATTCATCACCCTTACAGCCAGGCGAAGAGACGAAGAAAAACTTGTCCTACAGTACCACGTGAAGAAAGTATTGGATCATGCCCAAGGTTCGATTTGACAGTTCTGTCGAAATTTACTACATAAATTCCGACGAGGACAGAAGAAATTATCATTGGCGAGACGCCATGAGATTTCGGAACCGGATTAAAAAAATGCACGTGTTGTTACACCCGATTCTCCGAAAAAAATTATTAAAATTGAAAACGCCCCTGAGTACCCCATAGCTGGGCACAATTCCTTAGTATCGCCTGGCAAAAACGGGTCCGTACACGCCCGCGATGACGCACGCTCTCGTCCCCCCCCCCGCTGTGCAACGCTGCGCCACACAGCTCGAAAACCTGCAAATCATTTAGTCGCTTCACCCAGCCCCGTCAACTCATGTCAATATGTCTACCCAGCAAAGTTTAAAACGAGCCCACTGTACATATGGCTACTGTATATAACTTGTATTAAATGTATATAACTTGCATATGACTTGTACAAAATAAATCTATAACTTGTATATACCCAGGCAAAAACTAATAACCCGGCATCAGATTTAATAATTTGTCAATAAAAATTTGTTTACCAGACGATCCCGTTAAAAACTTGTGTTTTTTATTCCATATCCTAAGCCTAATATATATATTTTTAAGCCTAAGTCCCCCTATTCTAGATCGAGTGAAGCCATCTAAATCTACACGGTCGCGGGAAAAACGCGGCGCGAAACCGCGGTCGCGGGAAAAACGCGCCGCGTGCGAAATCGCTGGTGGTAAGAGTCCATTCTGATTAATAAAAATATTGTAAAAACATAATTTTTTGCAAAAATACAAGTTATGTCAACCGAAAACTGTTGATCTGTAATGACGACCCTATACAAAAAAGTGCAAATGTAAATTTCAGCTGTTTCCATTGAAATAACATTGAATCGAAACGTGGATACTGACACGAAATCGATAATTTAGAGAGGTTAAAAATAACCCCAAGGGGTTTGTTTGTTCACGAGTTAAATTATAACATTTGTTTAAAATGTCATTAGCTAGGTTTTGTCCAACCGATGAAAAATAGTTATTAAACGCGTTTGTAGTCTCTTTAGGTTCTTTTTCGAACAAGAGTAAATTTCCATTGCTCACAATAGATTTAATTGGGTTGTGTTTTTTGATTTTTTCAATTTTTTTGTTACTTCGTTAATCGTTTGCCAGACACATTTAGTATCACTTTCTTTATCTTTAATTTGATTTTTAAAATAATTATATTTTACTGTTCTGATAAGTGCGTATAATTTGTTTCTGTAAGTTTTAAGAGTTTGTTTTAAATCTAGGTTGAAAGGTTCATTTTTTGCCCGTTTAGCTAGGATATTTCTTTTTCGAATCGAAATTATTAACGCCGGTGATATCCAAGGTTTCAATTTTTGTTTTTTATGGTTAAGTTTTATATAATTAATTTTTGATACTTGTTTAACGTGTTTTTGTAGAGTTGCTAAAAACATTTCAGCTGCTAAGTTACAATCATCTTCGTCAATTATGTCTTCCCAAGTTTCATTTTTTATGTTATTATTTAGTAGATCGTAATTCACGGAATAGATTAACTTTGTCTTATTAATAGATTGGATATTATTTACATTTGGAATGGCAATAAGGGTTGAGAAGTGGTCGGTGATTGTGGTTTCTAAAATGTATGAATTAACATTTCTAGTATCTGTTTTTTAATAAATATGTGGTCAATACATGTACTAGAAAATTCGGTTACTCTAGTAGCACTATTTATACAAGATATGAAACCACATTCGTGTAATATTGTCACGTAGTCGGACACATTCTTATCATTAGGGCTTAAAAGATCGATATTAAGGTCACCGATCAGAACTGCTTTGCCTACATTGGTTAGCAAGGGTAATTGAGCTTTTAAGTCCATGATAAAGTCTTGAACGTTGTTACTTGGTGAACGATAGCAGCTAATTATCTTAAAAATTTCATTATTAGAAATTTTTACATCAATCGACTTTGTAGTCGCTTCAGCGATATCAATAGTATTTTTTGTGTAGTCCAGTCCATCCCTGATGTATATCATAATTCCAACGTTACGATTTTGGTATTTGCTGCTACAAATTAAACTATAACCCTCTAATGAATACATATTTTCGTCTATAATTTTAAAGGTTTCTGTCAGGATTATAATATCAAATAAAAAATCTAACGATTCTAAAAATACCACAAATTCATCAAAATTTTTATTAGCACTTCTCATGTTTAAGTGAAAGATATTAAACGAATTTAATTCCCTAGTGTTTAGTTTATGAAAGTTACAAGTTAGACTATTAAAATTTACGTTAGTAGAATATATTTCATTATTAATATCAAACATATCAAGGTCAAAAAATATAGACAATAATAATTATAATAATATATATAATATATATAATATAATAATTATTATAAGTTAGGTTAGTTAATCACTCGAACTAGCCTGTCCCTCTTGTGGACAGCTCGAATGGCAAACTGCACAAATGGGAACCGCGCAAATAGAAATGCGCCAATGGCTACTGCGTATATGAAAATTCGCAAGTGGGAAACTGCGCAAGCGGTGGCAAACAATCTGGAATCCTCATTTCGGTGGGGATGTTACCATTTTGGACAATATTCAAGGAAAGGCCTCGAAAACTATCTTCCCTTTTCGTAATTTACCCTACATTGAACGCGCCCAGGAAATTTACTCTGCTGCAACGGGGGCTTTTTCCCGAAAAAAAAACTCCAACTTGTTTGAAACGCCTCTTCCTTTTCCCTTCTAGTTTTTCAGCACGCCAGTGACGTCACTGAGGTGCGATTCCTCGGGCGCACTGACTTAGAGGTGGCTTATAGCTCTTCTTATTGCTGTCTGTTTTTCTATCTCTGAACGAAGCCCCAGGCGAAGATTATTTCTTTATTGTGTTTAACCAAGGTTCTTATAAAATTTCTGCGTATTATTGGTGTTTAACGAGGGGCTTGTCTAATTTAGCGTGTGAAGATTATAATATTTATTTCTTTTGCTTTGAATATAACGCTTTCTAGCCAGTGAATTGATTATGATCGGCCCGTCGGATCGGCACTAATCCGACGCGGTGACAACGATGTTTCATCTCCCTTCGCTTGTCTGATTCAGCGACACCTACCCCTTTTTAGCTAGACCCAACCCTAGTGGGGTCTAGGTACTGTATTCACTGCGGCGTCGGCGTTCGCGTTCGCGTGGGCGTTCGCGTTGTACAAGAAGACGAAATACGTCATCGAATAGAAAAATCTTTCGTCCTCTTACCTCTCCGAGTGAACTATTAGTTCACGGAGAGGTTCTGTCTGTTACATCATCGAATCGGAAAAATTTTCGTCTTCTTACCTCTCCGACTGAACTTTTAGTTTGCGTAGAGGTTCTGTCGGTGTGTGACGTCGGAAGAAGACGTCATCAACCACGGCGCTTCATTCTCCAATAAAATTACTAGATAAACAGTTATTAGCTTCTACCTTGCTGTAAACGTATATCCACTACAGCTCATTGAAGAGCAGCAACCGTTACTCGCTTCTTAGTTTATAATGATAAACGAACGCCTTATATAGTATATTTTGGATTCGAGTCTATTTTAGCCTTCTGAGGTTATAGCTTTTACTGAATTGAAGCGTAATATTCCATTAAAATTAAAACTGATTAAATGATTTAACTTAATCTAAAAACCAAAGTTGCTGAAACTTAAATTTAATATAAAAGATATTTTCGAAGATATTCAATATTTTCTAGTAGGTTGATTAGATAAAGGCGTGTTTTCACGGGTGTCCAAGATAAAATGAATTAATAAATTTTAGATATTAAGGTGAGTTTTCACGGGTATCCAAGGTAAAAATTAATAAAGATTAGATATAAAGGCGTGTTCACAGGGTATCCAAGATAAAATGACTTAATATAGAATAGATATAAAGGCTCGTTCGCGCGAGTATCCAAGTTAAAATGACAAAGATAATATATAAATGCCCGTTCGCACGGGTATCTAAATTAAAAATGAATAAATATAAGATATAAAACCGCGTTCACACGGGCATCCAAGATAAATTAATAAAGATTATATATAAATCCGCGTTCAGACGGGTATCAAAGAAAAATTAAGATTAGATATAAAGCCGCGTACACACGGGTATATTAATACCGTATAAATTAATATTAATTAATTTTAATACCGGATAAATTAATAAAGATTAGATATAAAGCCGCTTTCACACGGGTATCCAAGATAAATTAAAAAGGACTAGATATAAACGCGTTCACACGGGTATCCAAGATAAATTAATAAAGATAAGATATAAAGACGCATTCACACGGGTATAGAAGATAAATTAATAAAGTTAAAATATAAAGACGCGTTCACAGGTAGCCAAGTTGAAAAACATGATTTGAAAAACGTGATTTGAAAAAGGTGATTTGAAAAAGGTGATTTGAAAAAGGTGATTTGAAAAAGGTGATTTGAAAAAGTGATTCGAAAAAGGTGATTCGAAAAAGGTGATTCGAAAAAGGTGATTCGAAAAAGGTGATTCGAAAAAGGTGATTCGAAAAAGGTGATTCGAAAAACGTGATTCGAAAAACGTGATTTGAAAAACGTGATTTGAAAAACGTGATTTGAAAAACGTGATTTGAAAAACGTGATTTGAAAAACGTGATTTGAAAAACGTGATTTGAAAAACGTGATTTGAAAAACGTGATTTGAAAAACGTGATTTGAAAAGCGTGATTTGAAAAGCGTGATTTGAAAAGCGTGATTTGAAAAGCGTGATTTGAAAAACGTGATTTGAAAAACGTGATTTGAAAAACGTGATTTGAAAAACGTGATTTGAAAAACGTGATTTGAAAAACGTGATTTGAAAAACGTGATTTGAAAAACGTGATTTGAAAAACGTGATTTGAAAAACGTGATTTGAAAAACGTGATTTGAAAAACGTGATTTGAAAAACATGATTTGAAAAACTTTACGCAACTTCGTGTTTAAAGGAATCTCGAAACCCCATTCAAATTGTTCAAAGAGGTTTATGCATGCATAGCAAGCCCCTGCTAAAGCATAATTCTTTTCAGATTCTTTTACAATGTCATGGGTCTAGCTATTCCTATGGGCTTGACCATCTTGTTCTATTCTCGTTTTCTACCCTGTTATGAAAAGCAGGGAGCATAATCATATTCTCAAGAATTCCCCCGGTTCATAGATGGCACGCGTCACTTTTGGACAAGACATCGTTAGAGTACTTAGCAATGATGAGGCTGAAAGGCTCGCGCCAAAAGCGTGCCTCCAATGCTTTTTACTTTCAAGTAGAACTAGTCCTGAATTAGGATTTAGATCTCAGTTGACATCAATATTTTGTACGTCATTGTCTCGCCCACTTTTTATTCGCTTATTTAATAACAATTTTTTTTAATTAATATCTGTATACTATCCGAATTATAATACTATTCCATTTTGTTGAGTTCGTTTCCAATATATTGATTCGCAAGGGTGATTAAATATCATAAGAGGGAACACGATTTATTGTTTCTTAATAATAGATTGCATATAGTATCATACATGTGCTCTCGTCAAAGCTAGGAACCAGAATGCCCCAACCAGGGAATCACAGTCTCTTATGTTTTAGTGGTGCCCTCTAGTGTGCAGGTTTAGAAACATGCATACTATTTCAGGCGGGGAATTCAAATATAACATATTTATTGGTTTTTGCGTCACTTGGCTTTTAAGAAATCCATTTTAAACTAGATTATATTAAGTACACACAAGAATAGATTTAACACTAGAATATGGAAGAGCTCTACCTTTGTCTGCGCGCTAATCACAATCGGGCGGAGCCTATGGGGGTCTTGCGCCGCGCCTCATGTCACGTGCATAGGAAGCGGTTGGCGGTTTTCTACGATAAGTGCGGGGGGGATATCAGGCTGCGGGGATAGGTGCTGGCTGCAAAGCTAGCTCTCTGTCGCGGACCTCGAAAGCACACGATAGGGTGAAAATAATAACGCATATAACGTCAAATCTAATAAGCTCCTCCCGTTCGTGACTAGCGTTATACTAGAGCTATAGCGTACAGTTCCATATTCTTGTGTTAAATCTATTCTTGGTACAAAAGAAAAAGAGGATTTCCTTTCTGACCAAAATAATGGTAAAACCTAAAAATGAAGTTCATCTCACCCTAAAATTACCCGCTTATTGTTAATTTCAAGTTGTTCCTATCCCCTAAACGATACAAAGAAACGCGTAACCCTAGTTACCCCCACGAGGAGCAAAGCGGTATAACACCAACGTTCCATTCTCAAGGTCCTCTTGGAGCAAAACTTTTCCATAAACCGAAAGAAAATCTCCCCTAGTCTTTTCAAGATTTCCGTCCCCCATACAGAGGGAAGGATAGAGTTTGGTCATTCGCCCTGGCGGAGATTTGCTGTCGCGTAGTTTTACACAAGGTACACGCGTAAGTCGGCTAACATATGTAGTCACTAGCTTTACTAATTTCCTTATTTTAGTGTCATCTGCTGGGCTAACGGTTCTGTTCCTGGGACTCGCCATGAGCCGCTAGCATACCTATCTACTTTCGGCTTGTTACGCCACATAAAGTAGCGTTCCCAATGAGATCACCAAGTTCAAATTCGATTGGTAAACGGTAGTGGAAAATTCGGAGGATCAATCGCCCCTCTCGTTTACCCTTGGAAAAGGCAGGAAAGGGTCCGAGTTTTTCACTTTCCGATTTTATATATATATTCTTGTTACTAGTATCTCTATTCGCCAACCACTGTCGTGTAAAAAGAGAATTTACCTTGCCTTCGTTATAGACAAAATTATTGATGCAATATACGTGTCTTACTATTTTGTATGCCAGGTGATGCGCTAAGTACCACCTAATTGAATAAATAATCTAAATTGTATTTTAAAACGTGTTACGCGTCCGCCATTCCTGGCACAACTCTATTTTCAACACGTAGAAAGCACCATAGGGTTAATATTATCCATGATAAATTCTCATTGGAATAGCGCTACCATAGGATCAACTTTACCATTATTATATTTTCAAGATTTCTTTCGATATAATTATGTCGAGAAAACTAAAATGGTCGGGAGATACAGCCTCTTCTGATGAGCGTCAGGTAAAAAATTAACTTCGAAAAAAAAAAAAAAAAACATCGCTGAAGCGGTTGATTGTCTTCGCTGGTCGATAACAGGGCGATAAAAACAGCGGTTACATGGTATAACTGGTTTTCACTTTCGACCTAAGCCTAAATGTCGCATGAAAATATTCGTCTCGAGGGTTCGTCCACATCATCTTTTCCGCTGCTAGCGCCCTCTGTCATATTCCTGAGACTTTTTGCGGGAATATTTGATATTTCATAACGGAAAACTTACAGAATTAAAATTTTTCAAGTTTACGGCCGTCCGATAGGTGCTAAAAACAAAGCAAAAAATTAATTTAAATTTGGTTTAAAGGGCAATGGGGAAAATATAAAGATTTCGCAGCGGCTGTCAGAGGTATTAACATCAAAATTGATGAAAAAATTTATTTAAATTTGGTTTAAAGGGCAATGGGGAAAATATAAAGATTTCATTGCGGCTGTCGGAATTATTAACATCAAAATTGATGAAAAAATTTATTTAAATTTGGTTTATAGGGCAGTGGGGAAAATTTAGAAATTTGACTGAATCAAGTGCGGCTGCCGCAGCTATTAACATGAAAAATGATGAAAAAATTAATTTTAATTGGGTTTAAAGGGCAATGGTAAAATGTATAGAGATCTGACTAAATCAAGTGAGGCTGCCCCAGCTATTAACATCGAAAATTATGAAAAAAATAATTTTAATTGGGTTTAAAGGGCAATGGTAAAAATGTAGAAATTTGACTAAATCAAGTGCGGCTGCCGCAGCTATTAACATCAAAAATTATGAAAATATTAATTTTAATTGGGTTTAAAGGGCAATGGTAAAAATGTAGAAATTTGACTAAATCAAGTGCGGCTGCCCCAGCTATTAACATAAAAATTATGAAAAAATTTAGTTTAATTGGATTTAAAGGGCAATGGTAAAAATGTAGAAATTTGACTAAATCAAGTGCGGCTGCTGCAGCTATTAACATCAAAAATTATCAAATAATTAATTTTAATTGGGTTTAAAGGGCAATGGTAAAAATGTAGAGATCTGACTGAATCAAGTGAGGCTGCCCCAGCTATTAACATCAAAATTGATGAAAAATTTTAAATTTGGTTTAAAGGGCAATGGGGAAAATATAAATATTTCACTGCGGCTGTCAGAGGTATTAACATCAAAATTTATGAAAAAATTAATTTAAATTTCGTTTAAAGGCTATGGGGAAAATATAAAGATTTCATTGCGGCTGTCGGAGGTATTAACATTAAAATTGATGAAAAAATTAATTACAGTTTGGTTTAAAGTAAAATTGGGAAAATATAAAGATTTCGCTGCGGCTGTCAGAGGTATTAACATCAAAATTGATGAAAAAATTTATTTAAATTTGGTTTAAAGGGCAAAACTGAAAATATAAAGATTTCATTGCGGCTGTCGGAGGTATTAACATCAAAAATGATGAAAAATTAATTTTAATTGGGTTTAAAGGGCAATGGTAAAATGAAGAGATCTGACTAAATCAAGTGAGGCTGCCCCAGCTATTAACATAAAAAATTATGAAAAGATTTAGTTTAATTGGGATTAGAGGGCAATGGTAAAAATGTAGAAATTTGACTAAATCAAGTGCGGCTGCCGCAGCTATTAACATCAAAAATTATGAAAATATTAATTTTAATTGGGTTTAAAGGGCAATGGAGAAAATGTAGAAATTTGACTAAAACAAGTGCGGCTGCCGCAGCTATTAACATCAAAAATTATGAAAAAATAAATTTTAATTGGGTTTAAAGGGCGATGGTAAAAATGTAGAGATCTGACTGAATCAAGTGAGGCTGCCGCAGCTATTAACATCAAAAATTAGAAAAAAAATAATTTTAATTGGGTTTAAAGGGCGATGGTAAAAATGTAGAAATTTTACTAAATCAAGTGAGGCTGCCGCAGCTATTAACATAAAAAATTATGAAAAAATTAATTTTTATTGGGTTTAAAGGGCAATGGTAAAAATGTAGAGATCTGACTGAATCAAGTGCGGCTGCCGCAGATATTAACATCAAAAATAATGAAAAAATTAATTTTAATTGGGTTTAAAGGGCAATGGTAAAAATGTAGAGATCTGACCGAATCAAGTGAGGCTGCCCCAGCCATTATCATCAAAATTGATGAAAAAATTAATTTAAATTTGGTTTAAAGGGCAATGGGGAAAATATAAAGATTTCACTGCGGCTGTCGGATTTATTAACATCAAAATTGATGAAAAAATTTGTTTTTATTGGGTTTAAAGGGCAATGGGGAAAATTATAAAGATTTCACTGCGGCTGTCGGAGGTATTAACATCAAAATTGATGAAAAATTCATTTAAATTTGGTTTAAAGGGCAATGGGGAAAATATAAAGATTTCACTGCGGCTGTCGGAGGTATTAACATAAAAATTGATGAAAAAATTTATTTTAATTCGGTTTAAAGGGCAATGGTAAAAATGTAGAGATCTGACTGAATCAGGTGAGGCTGCCGCAGCTATTAACATCGAAAATTATGAAAAAATTAATTTTAATATGTTTTAAAGGGCAATGGTAAAAATGTAGAGATCTGACTAAATCAAGTGCGGCTGCCGCAGCTATTAACATCAAAAATTATGAAAAAATAAATTTTAATTGGGTTTAATGGGCGATGGTAAAAATGTAGAGATCTGACTGAATCAAGTGAGGCTGCCGCAGCTATTAACATCAAAAGTTATGAAAAAATTAATTTTAATTGGGTTTAAAGGGCAATGGTAAAAATGTAGAGATCTGACTGAATCAAGTGAGGCTGCCCCAGCTATTAACAAAAAAAATTATGAAAAAATTTAGTTTAATTGGGTTTAAAGGGCAATGGCAAAAATGTAGAAATTTGACTAAATCAAGTGCGGCCGCAGATATTAACATCAAAAATAATGAAAAAATAAATTTTAATTGGGTTTAATGGGCGATGGTAAAAATGTAGAGATCTGACTGAATCAAGTGAGGCTGCCGCAGCTATTAACATAAAAATTAAAAAAAAAAATTAATTGGGTTTAAAGGGCAATGGTAAAAATGTAGAGATCTGACTGAATCAAGTGAGGCTGCCCCAGCTATTAACATAAAAAATTATGAAAATATTAATTTTAATTGGGTTTAAAGGGCGATGGTAAAAATGTAGAAATTTTACTAAATCAAGTGATGCTGCCGCAGCTATTAACATAAAAAATTATGAAAAAATTAATTTTAATTGGGTTTAAAGGGCAATGGTAAAAATGTAGAAATATGACTAAATTAAGTGCGGCTGCCGCAGCTATTAACATCAAAAATTATGAAAAAATTAATTTTAATTGGGTTTAAAGGGCAATGGTAAAAATGTAGAGATCTGACTGAATCAAGTGAGGGCTCAGGCTTTGATTGGGTAGAGTTCTGGGTTGGATGGTGCATTAGTGTCGAAGGAGCTCTCCGCTGTCGGCTCAGTAGGTCTTATGTTACCAAAGCCTCACCGAGTCGAGGACGATAGTCAAGCTCACTATGGGTTTGGTTGGTTCGCTCTGTACTTTGCTGACCACTTTCCATGGAGGTGGTTTTGCTGGTATTGACCTTCTCGGTCCTGGACGCGGTGATGATATGACGGCGGATATAGCGCTGTTATGTGAGAAACGATATAGCGCTTTAGAAATCTCCAAACTGAGTGAATCAAGTGAGGCTGCCCCAGCTATTAACATATAAAAAATTATGAAAAAATTTAGTTTAATTGGGTTTAATGGGCAATGGTAAAAATGTAGAAATTTGACTAAATCAAGTGCGGCTGCTGCAGCTATTAACATCAAAAGTTATGAAAAAATTAATTTTAATTGGGTTTAAAGGGCAATGGTAAAAATGTAGAGATCTGACTGAATCAAGTGAGGCTGCCGCAGCTATTAACATCGAAAATTATGAAAAAAATAATTTTAATATGTTTTAAAGGCCAATGGCAAAAATGTAGAGATCTGACTGAATCAAGTGCGCCTGCCCCAGCTATTAACATAAAAAAATATGAAAAGATTTAGTTTAATTGGGTTTAAGGGGCAATGGTAAAAATGTAGAAATTTGACTAAATCAAGTGCGGCTGCCGCAGCTATTAACATCAAAAATTATGAAAAAATTTATTTTAATTGGGTTTAAAGGGCGATGGTAAAAATGTAGAGATCTGACTGAATCAAGTGAGGCTGCCGCAGCTATTAACATCAAAAATTATGAAAATATTAATTTTAATTGGGTTTAAAGGGCGATGGTAAAAATGTAGAAATTTTACTAAATCAAGTGAGGCTGCCGCAGCTATTAACATAAAAAATTATGAAAAAATTTATTTTAATTGGGTTTAAAGGGCAATGGTAAAAATGTAGAGATCTGACTGAATCAAGTGAGGCTGCCCCAGCTATTAACATCAAAATTGATGAAAAAATTAATTTAAATTTGGTTTAAAGGGCAATGGGGAAAATATAAAGATTTCACTGCGGCTGTCGGATTTATTAACATCAAAATTGATGAAAAAATTAGTTTTAATTGGGTTTAAAGGGCAATGGGGAAAATTATAATGATTTCACAGCGGCTTTCGGAGGTATTAACATCAAAATTGAGGAAAAATTCATTTAAATTGGGTTTAAAGGGCAATGGGGAAAATTATAATGATTTCATTGCGGCTGTCGGAGGTATTAACATCAAAATTGATGAAAAATTTATTTTAATTCGGTTTAAAGGGCAATGGTAAAAATGTAGAGATTTGACTGAATCAAGTGAGTCTGCCCCAGCTATTAACATCAAAAGTTATGAAAAAATTAATTTTAATTGGGTTTAAAGGGCAATGGTAAAAATGTAGAGATCTGACTGAATCAAGTGAGGCTGCCCCAGCTATTAACATCAAAAATTATGAAAAAATTAATTTTAATTGGGTCTAAAGGGCAATGGTAAAAATGTAGAAATTTGACTAAATCAAGTGCGGCTGCCGCAGCTATTAACATCAAAAATTATGAAAATATTAATTTTAATTGGGTTTAAAGGGCAATGGAGAAAATGTAGAAATTTGACTAAAACAAGTGCGGCTGCCGCAGCTATTAACATCAAAAATTATGAAAAAATAAATTTTAATTGGGTTTAAAGGGCGATGGTTAAAATGTAGAGATCTGACTGAATCAAGTGAGGCTGCCGCAGCTATTAACATCAAAAATTAGAAAAAAATAATTTTAATTGGGTTTAAAGGGCGATGATAAAAATGTAGAAATTTCACTAAATCAAGTGAGGCTGCCGCAGCTATTAACATAAAAAATTATGAAAAAAATAATTTTAATTGGGTTTAAAGGGCAATGGTAAAAATGTAGAAATTTGACTAAATAAAGTGCGGCTGCTGCAGCTATTAACATCAAAAGTTATGAAAAAATTAATTTTAATTGGGTTTAAAGGGCAATGGTAAGAATGTAGAGATCTGACTGAATTAAGTGAGGCTGCCCCAGCTATTAACATAAAAAATTATGAAAAAATTTAGTTTAATTGGGTTTAAAGGGCAATGGTAAAAATGTAGAAATTTGACTAAATCAAGTGCGGCTGCCGCAGATATTAACATCAAAAATAATGAAAAAATTAATTTTAATTGGGTTTAAAGGGCAATGGTAAAAATGTAGAGATCTGACCGAATCAAGTGAGGCTGCCCCAGCCATTATCATCAAAATTGATGAAAAAATTAATTTAAATTTGGTTTAAAGGGCAATGGGGAAAATATAAAGATTTCACTGCGGCTGTCGGATTTATTAACATCAAAATTGATGAAAAAATTAGTTTTAATTGGGTTTAAAGGGCAATGGGGAAAATTATAAAGATTTCACTGCGGCTGTCGGAGGTATTAACATCAAAATTGATGAAAATTTCATTTAAATTTGGTTTAAAGGGCAATGGGGAAAATATAAAGATTTCACTGCGACTGTCGGAGGTATTAACATCAATATTGATGAAAAAATTTATTTTAATTCGGTTTAAAGGGCAATGGTAAAAATGTAGAGATCTGACTGAATCAAGTGAGTCTGCCCCAGCTATTAACATCAAAAATAATGAAAAAATTTATTTTAATTGGGTTTAAAGGGCAATGGTAAAATGTAGAGATCTGACTGAATCAAGTGAGGCTGCCCCAGCTATTAACATCAAAAGTTATGAAAAAATTAATTTTAATTGGGTTTAAAGGGCAATGGTAAAAATGTAGAGATCTGACCGAATCAAGTGCACCCGTTGGTGCATAATGACATACCTTTTTTTTTTTTGGTGATGAACGATCCCCTCGATAGGGAGAACTGAACGCGAGGAAATTTTTTCGAGCGTGAGACGCCAAACAGCACATTGTTAGTTTTTTTTTGGATCTCCTCGAGTTCAGTCCTCCTCCTTCAGGCAGAAAAGAAACTACCTTTGATTGTATGCTATATCATTTGCATAAGTTTACCTAATTTTTTTTGGTATAAAGTTAAAGTTCATTGTTCATCTATCCTAACCTGGAATCAGGGTAAGCAGTTGTGATACGATTTTTGAGAAAAATAAAACCATTGAATAAAACTCTCGTAAGCCTTAGTTCTATTCATTCCACGGTGAATCTTAATTCACTCAATAGATCGAGAACCCTAAACCCTAGTTTTACTGTTGTAAAATTGAAAAACGGTTACAATTTTGGCGCCCGTACAGGGGTTCGACGTGGAGTTCTTTGAATAATAGTATCGATGTTAAAGACATCACATGCTTAGCCTAACAATGGTTTTATTTATCGCCAAGGGATAGAGATTGTTTTCCTCTAAAGAGGTTTTTAGTCCTCAGAATGAGGTTATTGGATTCTTCTTTTTACTAAATTATAATTATATTATGACAATTATATATTAATATTATAATATTATATTAACTATATAATACAACATGGCTCATCGATATCCTCCTGAAGATGAGGTACTGCCTCATGGTGAGGATTATACTATTATGGGACCCGAACTAGCCAGGATGGGGATTGGTCATCCTTATCCACAACCTGATCTAGCGAGAACTAGATCTGGGCGTGTTTATCAACGTCCATCCCATACCAGAACTGCGTTCGAATCATTTCATGAAGCTTTAAAAGAAACTAGTTTAGACAATAGACTAACTACGTCTACCCGTACTAGTTTCACACATACTTTTGAACGTCCGTTAACGACAACAGTTCCCATAATAGATGATTTATTATTTAGTGATTTAAGTACGCCTATATTTCCACGACAATCCACACTCGATACGACAACTAGTTCCCAAACCACACAAACCGTTGGTAGAGCTCCGATATTAGGTACTATTGGTCGGACTTCAGCGATCGTAACTGAGATTTCGACTGGGATTCAAGCTAATACTACTCAAACACAAGCAGTACAGAGTTCACATACACAATCAAATTCCTATCAACACCAATTAGATCAGCAATTATTGTATATACGTCATTTAGAGGAAGTTATTCAGCAATTACAATTAGAATTGGTTGATATGAGAGCCACCACGTCGAATCAAAATTCACAAACTATTCCCAAACAAGTAGATCCCCGCACTACCCAACAATCACGAGTAGCTGATCCGTCAAGTCAACCACCCTCAAGGCATAAAGGATTTCATCATTCTCCGAGACAAAGTCATAGATCTAAACCTCCTTCCTCACATGCAAGCGCTCGTGCTCAATCTTCCTCATCATCCCGAGAATCTGATCATGACACCCCTTCGATTCGTTTTCCTCGAAAGCCCATTTTTCCTCCAAGTACCTTAGTTTTTAAAGGGACTAGAACAGAACGACCTCAGGAATTTATAAAATCTTATCGAGAATTCGTAAATTTTGCTCACCTTTCTACAAAGGAAGCGTTAGCGACCCTTCCTTTTGTTTTAAAAGGAATAGCATTGGACTGGTATAGGGAGATGGAACCCTTTGTTAATTTAGGTCTTTTTCAGCATTATTTAAAAGAAAGATTTAGTGATCCTGCGACTGAAACATATGAAGAAACACGTATTTATGAACGAATGCAAGTACCCTCTGAGGAGGTTGATACATTTATAAATGATGTTATCAAATTAAACAATAATTTAGAAGAGCCCTTTTCGGAAGAAAAACTCGTTAGAATATTTAAAACAAATCTACTTCCAGAATATAGATTTGCCTTAGCAAAAAGTGGTATCAGAGATTTACATAGTTTAAGAGAGTTCTGTAGGGAGACAGAAATTGCCCTCAAACCTCCTCGTAGAAAGTCAGGTGATACACCAAATCCTTTCCACTCCCAATCATGGATCTCTCATCGAACCCAGCCTAGAACCAACTTTTCCTTGAGAAATTATCAACCATCTATGAAAGCAAAAACGATTCCCAGTAATATCGAGTCTAGACCAATCACATCTAAATTCCAAGCTAGAACATTTAGCAACAAAAACCCTGTTTCTACCGCAAGTAGATTTAATAGATCTCTCCCTGGACAACCAGTTGAAGCCCCAAATGAATCGGTTTCACGTTCTTTCAGACTTCAATCTAGTCGCATTCAAACAAATACTAGTAGCACAAGGCCTACTTTCACTAGTACTTCTTCTTCCACCCAATCACAAGCTCGTCCTTTCTCCTCATATACGAGGTCACAACAAGGTCAAGCTAAATTAACTTCTGGGTTGCCTAAAAGCGAACTGACATGTTACAATTGTACTGGGAAAGGTCATTTAGCTAACGAATGTCCAAGTCCTAAACAGGGAAACTACGAAGGGAGGAACGAAGCGAGGGAGTCGCAGCCTCCCACAACTACAAAACAATAAGCCCTCAATTAAGAACAAAGCCTACATTTTTAGGGTCAATAAGTTGTCAAATTAGACAGCGCCGTCAGCCAATACTAATACCATTAAATTTTGAACATGGTTCTTTTCAAGCACAATTAGATAATGGGGCAGAACTATCTATGATAAGTTTGGAACAATGGAGAGCAATATGTCATGATCGAAATGATCCC
Source organism: Odiellus spinosus (assembly GCA_963920705.1). Classification (NCBI taxonomy): domain Eukaryota; kingdom Metazoa; phylum Arthropoda; class Arachnida; order Opiliones; family Phalangiidae; genus Odiellus; species Odiellus spinosus. The sequence continues at coordinate 8,528,678 of OY987232.1, read as the reverse complement.
GACGCTCTTCCTCTTGACCAGGATGTTGAATGTATCAATTTGGGAGATAAACGTTATATTTTCTCTAAAGGTTCCACTGTTTTAAACTTTGAAATTACATTCGACAATAATTTAATTCATAATTATACTCAGGAATTCTTAATAGTACCTACATTACTCAGTGACTTCATACTAGGTCTTGATTTTCTTGAAGACCACAATGTTTTTATAGATCATGGATCCAAATATTGCACAATTGATGGTAATCGACTTCGTTTTCAGACAGACAAAGCTTTACCATTAATTCCTAGTATGCAGGTTATTGAGAACGTAGAAACAGTAGTAAACAACACTACACTCTCTTCTGACAACGTTCAGATCTGAGGCGCTTATTACTAAAATACCCAGATCTTTTTGCCGATAAAACCGGTCGCACGAGTTTAATTATGCATGAAATTAATACAGGAGAAGCAATTCCTATCCATTCTCGCCCTTATAGAGTTAGTCCTCCAAAAAAACAAATTATCGAAGAACACATAAGAACCATGCTCAAGGAAGGTGTGATAAAACCCTCCAATAGTCCTTGGGCTTCGCCGATAGTTTAGTTGAAGAAAAAGGAGATAAAATTCGATTCTGCGTTGACTTTCGCAAACTTAACAAAGTGACAATAAAGGATCCATATCCGATCCCTTATATAGATGAAATATTGGAGAAATTAGGATCACCCAAGTATATAACCGCACTTGATCTTAAGTCAGGATACTGGCAGATAGAAGTTCATCCGAATAGTCAACCAAAAACTGCTTTTATCTCACATGCGGGAAAATTTGAGTTTAATGTTCTCCCGTACGGGTTATGTAATTCCCCAAGTACTTTTCAAAGGCTAGTTGATCAAATATTTCAAGAAGGTGGCGAACAATTTTCCATATGTGTATATTTAGATGATATTCTAATTCCATCATCCACATGGGAAGATCATAAAATTGCTTTAGATTACACTTTACAAAAGCTTAGACATGCAGGACTAACATTGCAATTAAAAAAGTGTAGATTTGCCCAACACGAGGCTCAGATATTAGGTCACCTCATAAATGAGGCAGGAATTTTTATCGATCCCTCTAAAATTGAGGCCATTAAGAAGTTTCCTGTTCCCAACACCCTTAAAAAAGTCCAAAGATTCCTTGGTATGGCCGGATGGCACCACAGGTTTATACCCAATTTTTGTCAATTAGCTGCTCCCCTTAATCACCTTAAAAAGAAGGATGTTAAATTCTTCTGGGGTAAAAAGAAGGATGTTAAATTCTTCTGGGGTAACGAACAACAACAAGCCTTCGAAAATATCATAAAAGCTATCTGTGAAGCTACTCCCTTAGCTTCATATCGTCCAGAATTACCGTGTATAGTCACCACAGACGCATGTGATACAGGCTTAGGAGCATTTCTTAGTCAGAAACAAGATGGGGTAGAAAAACCCTTAGCTTATGCTAGTCGCGCACTGAGAAAAGCCGAATTACACTACAATACCACAGAAAAAGAGTGTTTAGCTGTTTTCTGGGCCGTCAATAAGTTTAGACCTTATCTAGAAAGTAAAAAAATTACCATCATTACAGATCATATGGCATTGAAATGGTTGTTTAATCTTAAAGAACCCAACTCTCGACTAATGAGATGGGCTTTATTCCTTCAATCATATGATTTCGAGATAGTTCATAAAAAAGGCGTGGAAAATGTAGTTGCTGACGCATTGTCACGAGCTCCTATATCCTTACAAGCATCTAGAGTGTCTAATACCCTAAAATCATCTACCAGTGATTCTACAAATTCTAGTTTAGAACTATCTAGTGGATCAGTAGTCGAATCCTCTACGGAGGTTAGTTCGTCCCTAATCGACGCTTTTGTTCCTGGTCCACATGCAAACTTTCATGTTTTTACTCGAGCCGATATACAACAAGCCCAAAGTGAGGACACAATTATACGTCCCATAGTAGACTCACTCAAGGAAAAGACCCCGCCATATAATCGCTTATACGAATTATCCAATAATATTTTGTATTATCGTCCTCCCAGAGGAGGTCCAAATAAGATTTATTTACCCCTTCTCCTCCGGCGTGAGGCGCTTAGGTTAGTGCATGATCACCCACTATCTGCCCACCGAGGAAGAGATAAGACCCTAGTTAAAATCAAGGATAGATTTTGGTGGCCTTCTCTAATTAAGGACGTAGCGGACTATGTCAGAGGATGTAGAATTTGTCAGGAATACAAATCTCGAAATAGACGTAAACCTGGTCTAATGCTTTCAACCGAAATTACGAAACCCTGGGATATGGTTGGAGTTGATATTATGGGGCCTTTACCAAGGAGTCACACCGGAAATCAGTACTTGTTAGTTTTTGTAGACTACATGACAAAATTTATAGAGTTAATCGCCTTAAGAGTAGTTACCTCAGACAAATGTGCAGAAGCCCTTAAAAATATAGTTTGTAGATGGGGTGCTCCCATTAAAATCCTTTCAGATAGAGGTACCCAATTCACTTCTAAATTGTGGGCTGATACTTGTCGACTGTTTAAAATCAAACCTATATTTACCACTCCATACCACCCTCAAACAAATCTAACCGAGAGAATTAACAGAATAATTGGAGAAACAATTTCTATGTATATAGGCAAACACCACAGACGATGGGACGAAACATTACCCTTATTAGCTTTCGCAATAAATTCCTGCCCCCATGATACAACAGGAAGATCTCCCTTTTATCTGAACTATGGGAGAGAACCTAGAAACCCTTGGGAGATTGATCCTGATTACGAATTAAATTTATCGCAGAACGTAGACCGTTCTACAGCAATTAAAATATTACACGAACAGATTAAATTGTCGAATGAATTAGCGAAATTGGCTCAAAAAAGGCAAAGACTTTATTACAATGAGAAAAGAGATCCAATTGAATTCAACATTGGAACATTAGTTTGGAAGGAAACTTTCCCTTTATCTCAAGCCGCTACGGGGTTTATGGTAAAGTTAAGCCCTAAATGGAAGGGACCATACAAAATTATAAGAAAATTATCTCCTCTAGTATACGAATTAGAAGATGTAGAAACAGGTGAATTACTAGGCACCACTAATATTTCACAACTTAAACTATATTGGAATAACAACACAGTTTTCCCTGACGAAAGGTTTAGTGTAGAGAATACAGATGTTCCAGCTGCTGAGAAATCGACCGGCCAATCGATTACTCATTTATCACCTACAGCTGAGGTCAGCGCGCAGACTCCATCTAGTGTCCCCGACACCCTTTCCAAGGAAATTCCTGATCAAACAGGCTCTGAATCCCTAGATCATCAATCTGTTCAAATCCAAAGTAGTCAGAGAGATACATCAGCATCGAGTGAATCACCAGCTAGCTCAAGAAACCCCTCTATAGATTCACTTGTCAATTCGTCAGAACCTGGTTTTGACTTATTTTCCGATCCCCCTGTTATTCTTCGTACTCAACACGATATGAGATTGTTTACTCTATCTTCCGTAGACGAAGAAAACAATAAATCAGAACCAACGTTTATTAGTACTTTACATGATCGTTATAAAGAACCTTTTAGACTAGGATGGACTCGAAAATTAAAGAAACGAAAAACAACCAGACCAGGCGGACCATTGCTAGACGTGTATTACTATCCACCAGGTCCGAATTCTAAACGTTTACGTTCCCCCGCAGAATTAACTCAATATCTTAAGGATAACGGTCCATCGAAATTACACACTAATCAATTTTACTTTAAAAGAAAACCTATATCTTCTCCTCCTTGGGAGGTTGTATTATGATAATGAAATCCTCGGATAACAAGTGAAAGGAAGAATACGATAAACTACTTCTAGATTCCTTCTCTATAGAAAATGAAAATAATCTCTAATACTTCTAAAACTTTTTATATTAATTAATAATTAACCCATAGATGGCAAAAGCCTATGCATCCTCGTCTGAAGACGAATTAATGTTACGACCCTCAGAAGAGGAATTAGAGACATTGATTAACCAGCCTCATCATACGGTAAAGATTACGCAGTCAGTGAAGGACAAAACTATCAATGTGGGACAACTGCAAGGGAGACAAGCGCATGTTGAGTTGGGATATAGAAAAGCTCCGTCCTCGAAACCACAGCAATTCAGTTCCTTTCTTAACCATCCAGAACATGTTAAATTTGTTCATAACACCTCAAGGGAAGCCATGACAAGGGATATTTCGATTTCATAACGACCCCTAAGCAATTGTGCGTGTCTCCAAAGTCGATAAAATCATGGAATCAAACAGATGATTTCTTCCTAACACCTGCTATGATTATGGAAGAAGCCAACAGAGATCGTATCAAACAAATCACGCACTTGGAACGTTTAAAGAATTTAAGATCTTCGCAAACCATCGTTTCTAACATCCCAATACCAGCTTCTCAAGCACCTTCTTCAATTTTGAATATCAATAATAACAATCAGCTCACTGCCTATAATAGGTTTAAAGAACAAGCAATGAAGAATCGATCAAAAATCAATTGCTGTTCAAGTGGATTTAGTTAACGAAGTTACCAGCAACGACCAATTACCTTCGGCGACCGTTCATAATCAATCAGAAGGCGCGCTCGTGCGCAGTGGCAATTTCTTGAGCCAATACGCATATGAATTCGGGAGACCATTAACAAGGAGAGAGGAAGGCTGCCTACTGCCTCTCTGGGACGACGGGCGACCCGTCGTAAAAACCCCTCCGACTGGTTACAAGTGTCACAACTGTGACACCTTCAATATGCATTATGACCGCCATTGCCCACATCGTCTCCGCCCCCGCGGATATTCAGTACTCCCAGTAGAGCCTGTACACTATCCTGCTGGAAAGTGTGCCCTACCACGCGACTTTAACGTACCGTCTATTCTTCCATCTACATACGATGAATTATATCCGAAATACCCAACTCCAAAGAACTAAAGAAAAGGAAGACACCTCCGTCCATTAAAGTTCCTGAAACAATTTTTGTTATGATCCTAAAGTATAGGAAGAAGAAAAAAAAAAAAAAAAAAAAAAAAAAAATAATAATTTTTTGTTAATTCCGACGTTTTCGTGATAAATAAACTTTTCTTTTGGAGGGGTGAATGCACCCGTTGGTGCATAATGACATACCTTTTTTTTTTTGGTGATGAACGATCCCCTCGGTAGGGAGAACTGAACGCGAGGAAATTTTTTCGAGCGTGAGACGCCAAACAGCACATTGTTAGTTTTTTTTTGGATCTCCTCGAGTTCAGTCCTCCTCCTTCAGGCAGAAAAGAAACTACCTTTGATTGTATGCTATATCATTTGCATAAGTTTACCTAATTTTTTTTGGTATAAAGTTAAAGTTCATTGTTCATCTATCCTAACCTGGAATCAGGGTAAGCAGTTGTGATACGATTTTTGAGAAAAATAAAACCATTGAATAAAACTCTCGTAAGCCTTAGTTCTATTCATTCCACGGTGAATCTTAATTCACTCAATAGATCGAGAACCCTAAACCCTAGTTTTACTGTTGTAAAATTGAAAAACGGTTACACAAGTGAGGCTGCCCCAGCCATTATCATCAAAATTGATGAAAAAATTAATTTAAATTTGGTTTAAAGGGCAATGGGGAAAATATAAAGATTTCACTGCGGCTGTCGGATTTATTAACATCAAAATTGATGAAAAAATTAGTTTTAATTGGGTTTAAAGGGCAATGGGGAAAATTATAAAGATTTCACTGCGGCTGTCGGAGGTATTAACATCAAAATTAATGAAAAAAATTATTTTAATTCGGTTTAAAGGGCAATGGTAAAAATGTAGAGATCTGACTGAATCAAGTGAGTCTGCCTCAGCTATTAACATCAAAAATAAAGAAAAAATTTATTTTAATTGGGTTTAAAGGGCAATGGTAAAAATGTAGAAATTTGACTAAATCAAGTGCGGCTGCCGCAGCTATTAACATCAAAAATTATGAAAAAATTTATTTTAATTGGGTTTAAAGGGCAATGGTAAAAATGTTGAGATCTGACTGAATCAAGTGAGGCTGCCCCAGCTATTATCATCAAAAATTATGAAAAAATTAATTTTAATTGGGTTTAAAGGGCAATGGTAAAAATGTAGAGATCTGACTGAATCAAGTGAGGCTGCCCCAGCTATTAACATCAAAATTTATGAAAAAAATTATTTTAATTGGGTTTAAAGGGCAATGGTAAAAATGTAGAGATCTGACTGAATCAAGTGAGGCTGCCCCAGCTATTAACATATAAAAAATTATGAAAAAATTTAGTTTAATTGGGTTTAATGGGCAATGGTAAAAATGTAGAAATTTGACTAAATCAAGTGCGGCTGCAGCAGCTATTAACATCAAAAGTAATGAAAAAATTAATTTTAATTGGGTTTAAAGGGCAATGGTAAAAATGTAGAGATCTGACTGAATCAAGTGAGGGCTCAGGCTTTGATTGGGTAGAGTTCTGGGGTAGATGGTGCATTAGTGTCGAAGGAGCTCTCCGCTGTCGGCTCCCTAGGTCTTATGTTACCAAAGCCTCACCGAGTCGAGGACGACAGTCAAGCTCACTATGGGTTTGGTTGGTTCGCTCTCTACTTTGCTGACCACTTTCCATGGAGGTGGTTTTGCTGGTATTGACCTTCTCGGTCCTGGACGCGGTGATGATATGACGGCGGATATAGCGCTGTTATGTGAGAAAAGATATAGCGCTTTAGAAATCTCCAAACTGAGTGAATAAAGTGAGTCTGCCCCAGCTATTAACATCAAAAATTATGAAAAAATTAATTTTAATTGGGTTTAAAGGGCGATGGTAAAAATGTAGAGATCTGACTGAATCAAGTGAGGCTGCCGCAGCTATAAACATCGAAAATTATGAAAAGATTTAGCTTAATTGGGTTTAAGGGGCAATGGTAAAAATGTAGAAATTTGACTAAATCAAGTGCGGCTGCCGCAGCTATTAACATCAAAAATTATGAAAATATTAATTTTAATTGGGTTTAAAGGGCAATGGAGAAAATGTAGAAATTTGACTAAAACAAGTGCGGCTGCCGCAGCTATTAACATCAAAAATTATGAAAAAATAAATTTTAATTGGGTTTAAAGGGCGATGGTAAAAATGTAGAGATCTGACTGAATCAAGTGAGGCTGCCCCAGCTATTAACATCAAAAGTTATGAAAAAATTAATTTTAATTGGGTTTAAATGGCAATGGTAAAAATGTAGAGATCTGACTGAATCAAGTGAGGCTGCCCCAGCTATTAACATCAAAAATTATGAAAAAATAAATTTTAATTGGGTTTAAAGGGCGATGGTAAAAATGTAGAGATCTGACTGAATCAAGTGAGGCTGCCCCAGCTATTAACATCAAAAATTATGAAAAAATTAATTTTAATTGGGTTTAAAGGGCAATGGTAAAAATGTAGAGATCTGACTGAATCAAATGAGGCTGCCCCAGCTATTAACATCAAAAATTATGAAAATATTAATTTTAATTGGGTTTAAAGGGCAATGGTGAAAATGTAGAAATTTGACTAAAACAAGTGCGGCTGCCGCAGCTATTAACATCAAAAATTATGAAAAAATAAATTTTTATTGGGTTTAATGGGCGATGGTAAAAATGTAGAGATCTGACTGAATCAAGTGAGGCTGCCGCAGCTATTAACATCAAAAATTAAAAAAAAAAAAATTAATTGGGTTTAAGGGCAATGGTAAAAATGTAGAGATCTGACTGAATCAAGTGAGGCTGCCCCAGCTATTAACATAAAAAATTATGAAAATATTAATTTTAATTGGGTTTAAAGGGCGATGGTAAAAATGTAGAAATTTTACTAAATCAAGTGAGGCTGCCGCAGCTATTAACATAAAAAAATATGAAAAAATTTATTTTAATTGGGTTTAAAGGGCAATGGTAAAAATGTAGAGATCTGACTGAATCAAGTGAGGCTGCCCCAGCTATTAACATCAAAATTGATGAAAAAATTAATTTAAATTTGGTTTAAAGGGCAATGGGGAAAATATAAAGATTTCATTGCGGCTGTCGGAGTTATTAACATCAAAATTGATGAAAAAATTTATTTTAATTGGGTTTAAAGGGCAATGGTAAAAATGTAGAGATCTGACTGAATCAAGTGAGGCTGCCCCAGCTATTAACATCAAAAGTTATGAAAAAAATAATTTTAATTGGGTTTAAAGGGCAATGGTAAAAATGTAGAGATCTTACTGAATCAAGTGAGGCTGCCCCAGCTATTAACATCAAAAGTTATGAAAAAAATTATTTTAATTGGGTTTAAAGGGCAACGGTAAAATGTAGAGATCTGACTGAATCAAGTGAGGGTGCCCCAGCTATTAACATCAAAAATTATGAAAAAATTAATTTTAATTGAAGTTTACAATAAAATGTAAGACTGAAGGAACAGATATTATATCAAAAAAGTCTTTGCGATCAAAGACCCAGAAAGATCGTAAAATATAACTGGTCCAAGATTGGATTCTACTATAGGGACTCAGAAAGGGAGACATTGATACGTCAGAGGTTTCTATCTCTCAACTCTTAGTGTGTTCTTCCCCCTTAGTGAAGGAGTTACAGAAGTAGCCATTACAAACGCTCCCCCAGTAAGCGAGTTCCATGACGTCAGGCTTTCTTTCCCCCTTGACTCTTTGCTGTCTCCCTATAGAATGACTACATAATTTAAACTTTCCATTGGCCGAATTTATAGCTTTTTTTTGTATAATTTTTATTCATATTAATATCAATAAGTTCATAATTTCTTAGACTCTGGCTTTCTTATTTCTTTAACCGTTAATTTTTAATTTTAACCCTTCACGGTTTTGAATTTTTAATTTCCGCACCTTTACGGCTTTGGTCCACCATCGTTGGGTATAAATGACCTTTTTTAGAAGTGAGAAGCAAACCTACGTTTTTGTATTATATACAACTAAATATTTTACCATTTTTAAAGAAAAAGTCTCATGATAAGGAAAATTGCGATGTTTATATTATTAATATATAACTTAATACTATTAGAGGGCAAGTCTACTGATATTGAAGTTTACAATAAAATGTAAGACTGAAGGAACAAATATTATATCAAAAATGTCTGTGCGAAGAAAGACCCAGAAAGATCTGTTCTGATTTCGGATGGCTGAAGGGACAGATATGTTAAATTTTCTTTTAAAACGTAAAATTTAAATATAATCGCAATCTGACAGGATTTAGAGTCTAATTTCAAAACAACTGATTTTATTCACTCGCAAATATTTAAGAAAAAACATAACAGGCGATTTTCTCCCATTGACCCTTAACATTAAATTTGGCTTAATTATTTTTCAGGGATTACGTGTCAGCCAAAATAAAACTTTTCGTTCGATAGAAAAGGTTGGCTATTCTAACTTTCGACTTAGTCGTAAATTCATTCACCGAGATTTAAGTATATTTCAGGGGGAGGGGGAGGGGGAGGGGGACGAGGCCAGACACAAGAAAGAGACGGCCCGGCTACGAAGAATTGAAACGAGCAAGCAGTTAGTGTTTTCGGACTCGACATATGAGATACCTACAGTCAGTAAAAGCTCGGCAGTTCTTCGTACGGCCTCGTAATTGTAAACATAAAAGGAGCTATTCTAACGGTATGGAAATTAGTCTACTTTCTGTCTTTTAAGATATTTTTTTATCATAGGAGTGGAAGCTAACGTCTTGTAACCGGTTTGGAAAATAACCTCTCAACCAGCTCAATCCTTGGATTCTTCCATTGACTGGGATCACTTGTATGATGAAAATATCAGTAATGGTCATCTATTAGCACGTCAAATCAAGAATTTTAGACGAAAATTGTACCGGAAGTACTTACCAATCATCTACCGACAATGGGTTGTAAATGGAACATTCAGTCTACAATATTCCGTGGTTTGTCCAAGAGGAACTTGCTACCATATCTTCCTCGTTTTCATTCCTTGTCTTCCTTGCCATCCCAGACTAAATTCTTCATCTTTATCAAATCAGTGGATTATCAAAGATAATCACACAGTACAGCCTATACTCAAGTGTTAATTTATATTACAAGAACTTGTATTTTACATTTTTACCTATAAAATAAACATTTCAATTGGTGTGTCTATTAAGAAATCTATGCCCTGCCGCATATAATTATGGGTAACGCAGGACATTTCATTTGGTGTGTATATTAAGAAGTCTACCACCTGCCGCGTATAATTATGGATAACGCAGGACACTCTTTTGCATTCTCTGAATCCTTGAGGTTAAGGGAAAATACTTATACTCCGTAACCTAGATGGGAAATAGAGAAGTGTGATTGAAATGCACGCTGTTTCTTCTACTCTTCCAATACTCTACATTTCTTTTCATCTTTTATTTTAGGTAAAGTTAGGTTAGGTTATGTTACCTTAACGTCGGGGTCGAGGAGGTTATATTTTGGTTTCCCAACTTGTTTTATTCTTACTTTGAATTACTATTCGTTAAAGACCACACGCTATCCCGAAACCAGGGATTACTCAACGTCGTTGTTTCAAAGGCCATAGAATGGGTACTATTAAAAAGCTCTTTATTTATGTCCTCAATATGTAAACAAACCAAGGTTGTGAGATATGTGGCTTTAAAGGGGCTATACGCTAATCATGGATACTTTCTTTGACTATATGTATTTCGATAATTAATATTCTTAAATTTGTAATTGACGAATACTCGAATACCGACCTTTAAATTCCGTTAAAACTCGGTTAAAACTACTTAAATAAATAATGTTTTATTATAACTCCTCGACTTTAGTCGAGGCAATTCGTTCATATTGCATTATGCGTGCTGAAATAAGGAGTTTATACGGAATAAAAATACGCTGTATTTTAGTCCCAATTTAGGTATTTCTGTATTTAGGTTTTAGCGCTAGCAAGTGATCGCTTTCAAGGGAATCATAAAATAAAATTATAAGGTTTTCCTCGAAGAAAAATAACTACGAATAATTTAAAAGGCCTATCTTCTCTAAAATTTGCCCCCTTTAAAATCCTCATTTGACTGCTCAATTTGTTACGGTCAACGTCGTCTGCTAAGCTAGAAAACAAAGGGGCTTTAAAAAACGCAAATAGTCCCTATAAGACACTCATTCTTATAAACCGGCGAGTATTTTTCACGATCTGTTGAACTACGAGTCGTGACAATTTGGGGTTAAAAAAAAGTGAACTCACATTATACTAAAAAAAAAAAAAAAAAAAAAAATCAATACACGTTTTCCCTGAAAAATAATTAAGCCAAATTTAATGTTAAGGGTCATGGGAGAAAATCGCCTGTTATGTTTTTTCTTAAATATTTGCGAGTGAATAAAATCAGTTGTTTTGAAATTAGACTCTAAATCCTGTCAGATTGCGATTATAATTAAATTTTACGTTTTAAAAGAAAATTTAACATATCTGTCCCTTCAGCCATCTGAAATCATAACGTGTCCTTCTGGGTCTTTTTTCACAAAGACATTTTTGATATAATTAAGATACGGTGCGTTGTTTATTTTTATGGAACTGATAGACTTTACCTTGGGGTTTGAAAACCCCTTACCCTCCCTTTCGGCGTTCTATTTACATAAAACCAATTAAATCGTTTGCGCTAATCACGTACGCTTTTAAAAGTGAAGAGCAAAGGGGTAAAGGTATGGGAGAGATATATTGAGTAGAAACGCTTTTAAACCTTCCAATTAGCGAAACTGAGTTTGAACCTTACATCGCGTCCCTTCTAGCTTATACACTTTTCGATACATTAACAAAGAAAATATTCACGAGGATTGGTACGATTACTATCGTTTGGATTTTAGTAGTTAATTAACCATTTAATTAATTTTTAAAAAAGATGACTTACAAGTTCAACTATTTCATAATTAAAGCGTATTTTCGGGAGTTTGACGTCCAACGAGGTTTCGCGTTGAAAAATAATATATAAATTGAAATCTATATATTTTTGGAATCCTCGTTTCACAATCTATCAGTTTCACTAATTGGTTAAGATTAATTAACTTGGGTCTATCCCTTTAACTGTTGTCAAAATTAAAACTATAATTACGAGAGTTAAGTTTCGATGTTTAAGAGAGAATTTAATGGATATTGTCTGTTATATAATTAACAGGACTAATTAATGGAGAAAAGCAATTGTTCTAGTAGTTACTTAAGCGAGGAATTCATCTACTTCAAAGTTATTTCGCCAGTCAAAAAAAAATAAACTTAATCATCGAATAATTTTGCGTGTAAAGGTCGATGAGGTCATTTTCAGTTGCATTCAGAAATGAAATGTTTGGATTACATTTATGGTTGATATAGAGTTCGTGTTAGGTTTCAAATTAGGGTTAAGTTGGAGTTAAAATTAAGGTATTAAATTTCCTATTACGACTCTAATTATGATATAAATTATGTTTTCAATTTAAATTCCAATTACACAAAGAGTACCAATAAGAAAACATAAGTGTTTCACATCCATTATCTTCTGGTAACATTCAAAAATTATATTCTAGTAACCATCCAATCCTAAACTTAGTAACAATTAAAATTTCAAACAATAGATCTGACGAAAAGTTCGATTCTCCTTCAATAGAAAAGTTCCTAAAATCTGAATGAAATGCATTCTTTTCTAATCCAAGGTGGTCCATTTTTATTCACCCCTTTCCCTCCCAATCTCACGGCTCCGAGATCTCAATAAAAGAAGGTTATTTAATCCTCTATTGGCCCGGGTTCCAAGATGCAAAGCCTAAGCTATTCAATTCTGCTAGTACAAAAGCAGATGAGACGAAAATCCCCAAGGTATTGAGAATTAGCATAGACGTAAAATTCTTTTGTTCCTATTATTTTGGTAGGATTCCGTTGTAAGAGGGATAAATATATACCTTAAATTTCAAAGTTTGTTTACGAAAACTACTTTATTATAATTAGAACTTATAAATTATTACGCCGTAATATTGGATTAATTGCAAAATAATATTGGACTAAATTACTGGTAGATTTAGATTTCAATACCTGGTGTTCTTAAATTTTCATAAAACGAAGGTTTGGTTTGAATCTCAAAAAGGTATTTTAAATTATTATTTTTTGTTGGGTTTAAAGGGAGAATGGAACCTAATAATTTAGATTCCTTATCGTTTAAAAAGGCCTAATCCACTAATAACTATTAATCAATTATAAGCTTTAAAAATAAATTTAAAAATTAAAATAGGCTTCGCTGGATTCATTTAGATCAGCTGAATTTCTTTGCATTGATGGGTTATCAACCAATGATTAAGCCCGTAGTTAAGGGGAGATTTAACCATGAGATTTTTAATAGAATTTGCTTGTTTGCTGAGTCTTAAATACGAAGAAATTCAGGTGATGTCAATGAATTTATAATTTTATTTTACTGTTGGATAAAATTGATAAAATATGTTTTGTTTTTAGGTTTCATTATCCCTTCAAAATTAAACAAAAAATGTGCTGGCACAAAATTTTACATTTAAATTCCCTGACCATCTTTGACTACATTACTTTGACTTTTTCCCTGACTATTTGAATATTTTTAAATTCGACATACTTTCCCCTGACTTTTATAATTCATGTCTTAGAAATAAAATTATGCCAGTCTCACTTTAAAGTAAAATAAAATGAAAAAGTTAATTGGATTCGAAATTAGAAACTTATCCTGATTTCAGTTTTTAATGATTTGATCTTCAAAATGTTGCTTCTAATTTCATTAAATTATAAAATAAGCTTATACTGAAGTTACTGTAAGTTGAGAATTTTTCTTCCTCGTGTAATTAGTGATAGTAATACCAATCCCAATGGAAATATAGTAGCCTAGATTTTAAATAAATAAATAATTTAAAGGGAAATTTTGAGCTAATTTATTTATTTATTTTCGAAATTATTTTTGAGAATTTTTACATAATTTTAAAACACGTTTTGATATTTAAATTTATTTCTAAAGTTAGGTTAAGTTTGAATTTTAGTAAGTATAAAATCCGACCAATCATATTAATTCATTCTTCAACAGCGCTTGTAATGTGTTAACATAAAAAGAACAGGTCCCAAGGTCTTGTCCATCAAATACCTGCCAATTAATGTTAGGTCATTACAAGCACTGTTAAAGGCTGAAATAATATGATTGGTCCGATTTTATAATATTTACTAAAATTCAAATTTTACCAAAAAATTAATTTAAACAACAAAAATGTGTCTAAAAATTATGAAAAAATTCTGGAATACGTTTTAGAACACGGTGATTACAAAAAAAAATTAATTTAAAACGTGATTTATCTCCAAGTTTCCATTTAAAACATTAATTTATAATAATTTTTTTTTTTTCAGAATTTCGTGCTATTTTAAAGAATAAAAGCAGAGATAATTATTGAAGCTTTACTTTTTTTTGAGCTTAAAAGGGATTATCAACTCAACGGTTCTACCGTCTAATTTCAAAGTAAGTCGGGGGAAGTGTGTGGGATAAAAGCTGGCGCGAATTTAGGTTCAGAATACAAAAGAAAAGGAAGAGGCGAGTCACATCTCGTGGGAAATTCGCTTGATTAAAGCCAGGAGCGGCGCTCGCTTTTGGCCACCAATTTTTAGCCACACCACTTCAGTGGTGTAGGCTCTTACTACCCAGCAAACACGAAATATCCCCATGACATTCAGGAAATATCCATGTAGGATATTGGAAACGTCCTCATGATATCCAAATAATCAAAAATGTCCAACCTTGGATATTCTGAGGGTAACCAAATGTCTCAGTTATCTATATTCCTATAACGTTCCAACAATATCCTTAAAGAGATTCGTCGTATATTCCATAGATATTCTTGTTATGTTCCAAACGTCTTAATTTGATTCACGTAATATTCCATGAACATCCGTTCAAGGTAATTGAAAATATTCTAAGAACATCCTAGAAACATTCTGGGTAGAGCCAAATGATATTCACACGAGATGCTTAGAATGTTGTTCGTATATCATGCCCTAGCTGCTAATTAAAGGTACATTCAAATTTGTGTACGTACGTACACAATTTTAAACATAGCCCTTCCGCTTAATTTTTAAATTTAGTCCAATAAGGCTGGTATTGCAATTAAATAGTTTTAATAACCTTAAGTTTTTACAAAACTAAGTCAATTAAGAGAGAGTAAAAAATTGTTCCTAAATTGAAAATCATATAGACGCCCGTCATATTTTCTGTTTCTTAGCCGCAGTCAATTCTTTTGATTTTATTCTATCAGAAGCATATGAGTGAACCAGGACTTGATATAGTATAGTTGATTCTTTAAAGCTCTTCAAGCCTGACAGATTCTGTTTTGATTGTTAAAAAAGCAATTAAACAACAAATAAAATCTAAAGTTGCCTATAAATATTGGGAAACAGAAATGAAATTTAAAAGCTACAATTAACTTGCCAATTATTATTTTCATAAGTCTTAGGTTGCTTAAAGGCTTTTTTTCCCTTTCGGCCTTCCCAACTGTATTCTCTTGCCAAATTATCAACAAAAATATGAACCAAAATTGTTCTTCAGTATTCAGAGGGAAACCGAAAACTTCCTGTAGTTCAATGATTTCTTCTGTTGATACCACATTCCGTGGGCCACTTTGTTTGGGATTTTAAAAGTGCATCTAAAGTCTCTATAATTTGTCTTTGGTTGCTTTTCAAGATCTCAAAATTTCTATTTATATTGCGGTCTATCAAAACGAGTAAAAAGTAAAATTAAATTTTTAGCCAATTGGCAAACGTAAATTAAATTTCAAACTATAATACGTACATTCGCTGATGGAAATTGTTCCCATTACATTTTTGTTTGTAGCTTCACCTAAATTTACAACTTCATTATATTAAGTTCTAGATTTAATTTCATTTGGTGCTCATGCAGCTCAAACTCAGTGGAAAATGTTTAATATAAGAATGAAATTAATATTACTTACTTTGGGTAGTCGAAGGCAATTTTGTCAGATAATTTTTGTTTTGAGTTAAACGACTATTCAAATTCCGTGAAATATTTAGAGCTTGATAAAATTGTGGTACCAATAGGCTTATTTGATGTATCTCTTTCCCTTGAAGAGACCATACTCTTGTTTTTGTCAGCATTAGAAGATATTTTCGCATTATGTTGGTCTAAAAGTATAAATTTAATTTTAGCTTAAATTTCAAACTAAAAAATTAAAATTTATGACTTTTGAATTAGGTAGCGCGATTAAAAATGAATAATAAAAAATGTTTTACCTGAATTTTCTTATTCATGGATTCCAATTAACCTTAACGTGAAGATCCAAACACGTTAAGAACCGATAATTTAATACCGTTACCGTAGCCGATTTGAGAAATTATCTAATAAGAACGCGTTTTTAAAGATGGCGTCGAATAAAGAAACGTGCATTTACAAAAGCGAGATCAAGACTGCTAGTAGCTAGCTCGGGAAGACGACTAAGAGAGACTGAGCGTCTGGAGACAGCGTTGCCAGATAAGAAAATGAAAACTAAGAGCCAGGGCTGAACATGACTGCGAGCATTTCGAAATTGGGCTTTGGATAAAATTCGAAAATTATTGAAATATAGTACAGCCTAACATATATATTGTAATTTCATTAAAATATAGCACATGACAAAAGCTATTAACAAAATTCCGTCTTCGAAAGTTTTCAGAGAGAGAAAATGGCCCACTAGCGCCATTCTTTTTCTTGACGTGTATATAATGACGTCGCAAAACCAGTTTTATTCATCTTATGAAAAATATTTAAGGGTTATTAATGATTTTAATCTTGAATTAATTATTTGATTAAAAAGTCGTATATTTTTATCCGCGCCCGGCCGTTTAAAAAAATTAAAAAAAAAAAACGATTTTTGGATATCAAATGGACATCTCCGGTACATTACATTTTGGATGTTAGAAGTGCCGAATTGTATGGATTTTTTGGGTATTCCAGAGATATTACAGTAATATCCACTCTGTACCGGATTATGTAGGGAGGTTTGGGCTAGAATGGAATATCTCTGGGATTTTTAGTGTTTGCTGGGTATGACCCGTGCTGTCTGAAGTCAGATGTCCCAAGAAATGACGAAAATCGTCATCGAGTAGAAAAATGAGTAATCGTGTAGGTTTAAACCACAAATAGCTTTTAAGTAAATGTAAATTACTAATTACTACATTAATTTGACTGAACAAAGTAATGAAATACATTCGTCTATTCATTCTCTTTCCATCTATCCTATTACATTTTTTTTTTATCCTTTTTGACCCCACCAGGGTTCGAACCTGGATTGTAATTGATTATTAAATTTGCGTATATTTGACGGCTTTAACCGCTCGACCACGGCACTATGACTAAAGTTTGCCACACGTTCTATATAAGCAAATATTAAATTATTTTTAAACCAAGAAACAGGAAGTCGCGTATGACAAAACCAAGCTAAAAAATCTTTTAAAACTTGGAGGATGGAAAACATTAAAAATAAAGTTTGACTTGAAAAATGAAAAGGTTTGACTTGAAAAATGAAAAAGTTTGACTTGAAAAATGAAAAAGTTTGACTTGAAAAATGAAAAAGTTTGACTTGAAAAATGAAAAAGTTTGACTTGAAAAATGAAAAAGTTTGACTTGAAAAATGAAAAAGTTTGACTTGAAAAATGAAAAAGTTTGACTTGAAAAATGAAAAAGTTTGACTTGAAAAATGAAAAAGTTTGACTTGAAAAATGAAAAAGTTTGACTTGAAAAATGAAAAAGTTTGACTTGAAAAATGAAAAAGTTTGACTTGAAAAATGAAAAAGTTTGACTTGAAAAATGAAAAAGTTTGACTTGAAAAATGAAAAAGTTTGACTTGAAAAATGAAAAAGTTTGACTTGAAAAATGAAAAAGTTTGACTTGAAAAATGAAAAAGTTTGACTTGAAAAATGAAAAAGTTTGACTTGAAAAATGAAAAAGTTTGACTTGAAAAATGAAAAAGTTTGACTTGAAAAATGAAAAAGTTTGACTTGAAAAATGAAAAAGTTTGACTTGAAAAATGAAAAAGTTTGACTTGAAAAATGAAAAAGTTTGACTTGAAAAATGAAAAAGTTTGACTTGAAAAATGAAAAAGTTTGACTTGAAAAATGAAAAAGTTTGACTTGAAAAATGAAAAAGTTTGACTTGAAAAATGAAAAAGTTTGACTTGAAAAATGAAAAAGTTTGACTTGAAAAATGAAAAAGTTTGACTTGAAAAATGAAAAAGTTTGACTTGAAAAATGAAAAAGTTTGACTTGAAAAATGAAAAAGTTTGACTTGAAAAATGAAAAAGTTTGACTTGAAAAATGAAAAAGTTTGACTTGAAAAATGAAAAAGTTTGACTTGAAAAATGAAAAAGTTTGACTTGAAAAATGAAAAAAGTTTGACTTGAAAAATGAAAAAAGTTTGACTTGAAAAATGAAAAAGTTTGACTTGAAAAATGAAAAAGTTTGACTTGAAAAATGAAAAAGTTTGACTTGAAAAATGAAAAAGTTTGACTTGAAAAATGAAAAAGTTTGACTTGAAAAATGAAAAAGTTTGACTTGAAAAATGAAAAAGTTTGACTTGAAAAATGAAAAAGTTTGACTTGAAAAATGAAAAAGTTTGACTTGAAAAATGAAAAAAGTTTGACTTGAAAAATGAAAAAAGTTTGACTTGAAAAATGAAAAAGTTTGACTTGAAAAATGAAAAAAGTTTGACTTGAAAAATGAAAAAGTTTGACTTGAAAAATGAAAAAGTTTGACTTGAAAAATGAAAAAGTTTGACTTGAAAAATGAAAAAGTTTGACTTGAAAAATGAAAAAAGTTTGACTTGAAAAATGAAAAAGTTTGACTTGAAAAATGAAAAAAGTTTGACTTGAAAAATGAAAAAAGTTTGACTTGAAAAATGAAAAAAGTTTGACTTGAAAAATGAAAAAGTTTGACTTGAAAAATGAAAAAGTTTGACTTGAAAAATGAAAAAGTTTGACTTGAAAAATGAAAAAGTTTGACTTGAAAAATGAAAAAGTTTGACTTGAAAAATGAAAAAGTTTGACTTGAAAAATGAAAAAGTTTGACTTGAAAAATGAAAAAGTTTGACTTGAAAAATGAAAAAGTTTGACTTGAAAAATGAAAAAGTTTGACTTGAAAAATGAAAAAGTTTGACTTGAAAAATGAAAAAGTTTGACTTGAAAAATGAAAAAGTTTGACTTGAAAAATGAAAAAGTTTGACTTGAAAAATGAAAAAGTTTGACTTGAAAAATGAAAAAGTTTGACTTGAAAAATGAAAAAGTTTGACTTGAAAAATGAAAAAGTTTGACTTGAAAAATGAAAAAGTTTGACTTGAAAAATGAAAAAGTTTGACTTGAAAAATGAAAAAGTTTGACTTGAAAAATGAAAAAGTTTGACTTGAAAAATGAAAAAGTTTGACTTGAAAAATGAAAAAGTTTGACTTGAAAAATGAAAAAGTTTGACTTGAAAAATGAAAAAGTTTGACTTGAAAAATGAAAAAGTTTGACTTGAAAAATGAAAAAGTTTGACTTGAAAAATGAAAAAGTTTGACTTGAAAAATGAAAAAGTTTGACTTGAAAAATGAAAAAGTTTGACTTGAAAAATGAAAAAGTTTGACTTGAAAAATGAAAAAGTTTGACTTGAAAAATGAAAAAGTTTGACTTGAAAAATGAAAAAGTTTGACTTGAAAAATGAAAAAGTTTGACTTGAAAAATGAAAAAGTTTGACTTGAAAAATGAAAAAAGTTTGACTTGAAAAATGAAAAAAGTTTGACTTGAAAAATGAAAAAGTTTGACTTGAAAAATGAAAAAGTTTGACTTGAAAAATGAAAAAGTTTGACTTGAAAAATGAAAAAGTTTGACTTGAAAAATGAAAAAGTTTGACTTGAAAAATGAAAAAGTTTGACTTGAAAAATGAAAAAGTTTGACTTGAAAAATGAAAAAGTTTGACTTGAAAAATGAAAAAGTTTGACTTGAAAAATGAAAAAGTTTGACTTGAAAAATGAAAAAAGTTTGACTTGAAAAATGAAAAAAGTTTGACTTGAAAAATGAAAAAGTTTGACTTGAAAAATGAAAAAAGTTTGACTTGAAAAATGAAAAAGTTTGACTTGAAAAATGAAAAAGTTTGACTTGAAAAATGAAAAAGTTTGACTTGAAAAATGAAAAAGTTTGACTTGAAAAATGAAAAAAGTTTGACTTGAAAAATGAAAAAGTTTGACTTGAAAAATGAAAAAAGTTTGACTTGAAAAATGAAAAAAGTTTGACTTGAAAAATGAAAAAAGTTTGACTTGAAAAATGAAAAAGTTTGACTTGAAAAATGAAAAAGTTTGACTTGAAAAATGAAAAAGTTTGACTTGAAAAATGAAAAAGTTTGACTTGAAAAATGAAAAAGTTTGACTTGAAAAATGAAAAAGTTTGACTTGAAAAATGAAAAAGTTTGACTTGAAAAATGAAAAAGTTTGACTTGAAAAATGAAAAAGTTTGACTTGAAAAATGAAAAAGTTTGACTTGAAAAATGAAAAAGTTTGACTTGAAAAATGAAAAAGTTTGACTTGAAAAATGAAAAAGTTTGACTTGAAAAATGAAAAAGTTTGACTTGAAAAATGAAAAAGTTTGACTTGAAAAATGAAAAAGTTTGACTTGAAAAATGAAAAAGTTTGACTTGAAAAATGAAAAAGTTTGACTTGAAAAATGAAAAAGTTTGACTTGAAAAATGAAAAAGTTTGACTTGAAAAATGAAAAAGTTTGACTTGAAAAATGAAAAAGTTTGACTTGAAAAATGAAAAAGTTTGACTTGAAAAATGAAAAAGTTTGACTTGAAAAATGAAAAAGTTTGACTTGAAAAATGAAAAAGTTTGACTTGAAAAATGAAAAAAGTTTGACTTGAAAAATGAAAAAAGTTTGACTTGAAAAATGAAAAAGTTTGACTTGAAAAATGAAAAAGTTTGACTTGAAAAATGAAAAAGTTTGACTTGAAAAATGAAAAAGTTTGACTTGAAAAATGAAAAAGTTTGACTTGAAAAATGAAAAAGTTTGACTTGAAAAATGAAAAAGTTTGACTTGAAAAATGAAAAAGTTTGACTTGAAAAATGAAAAAGTTTGACTTGAAAAATGAAAAAAGTTTGACTTGAAAAATGAAAAAAGTTTGACTTGAAAAATGAAAAAGTTTGACTTGAAAAATGAAAAAAGTTTGACTTGAAAAATGAAAAAGTTTGACTTGAAAAATGAAAAAGTTTGACTTGAAAAATGAAAAAGTTTGACTTGAAAAATGAAAAAGTTTGACTTGAAAAATGAAAAAAGTTTGACTTGAAAAATGAAAAAGTTTGACTTGAAAAATGAAAAAAGTTTGACTTGAAAAATGAAAAAAGTTTGACTTGAAAAATGAAAAAAGTTTGACTTGAAAAATGAAAAAGTTTGACTTGAAAAATGAAAAAGTTTGACTTGAAAAATGAAAAAGTTTGACTTGAAAAATGAAAAAGTTTGACTTGAAAAATGAAAAAGTTTGACTTGAAAAATGAAAAAAGTTTGACTTGAAAAATGAAAAAGTTTGACTTGAAAAATGAAAAAAGTTTGACTTGAAAAATGAAAAATTTGACTTGAAAAATGAAAAAGTTTGACTTGAAAAATGAAAAAGTTTGACTTGAAAAATGAAAAAGTTTGACTTGAAAAATGAAAAAGTTTGACTTGAAAAATGAAAAAGTTTGACTTGAAAAATGAAAAAGTTTGACTTGAAAAATGAAAAAGTTTGACTTGAAAAATGAAAAAGTTTGACTTGAAAAATGAAAAAGTTTGACTTGAAAAATGAAAAAGTTTGACTTGAAAAATGAAAAAGTTTGACTTGAAAAATGAAAAAAGTTTGACTTGAAAAATGAAAAAGTTTGACTTGAAAAATGAAAAAGTTTGACTTGAAAAATGAAAAAGTTTGACTTGAAAAATGAAAAAGTTTGACTTGAAAAATGAAAAAAGTTTGACTTGAAAAATGAAAAAGTTTGACTTGAAAAATGAAAAAGTTTGACTTGAAAAATGAAAAAGTTTGACTTGAAAAATGAAAAAAGTTTGACTTGAAAAATGAAAAAGTTTGACTTGAAAAATGAAAAAGTTTGACTTGAAAAATGAAAAAGTTTGACTTGAAAAATGAAAAAGTTTGACTTGAAAAATGAAAAAGTTTGACTTGAAAAATGAAAAAGTTTGACTTGAAAAATGAAAAAAGTTTGACTTGAAAAATGAAAAAAGTTTGACTTGAAAAATGAAAAAGTTTGACTTGAAAAATGAAAAAGTTTGACTTGAAAAATGAAAAAGTTTGACTTGAAAAATGAAAAAGTTTGACTTGAAAAATGAAAAAGTTTGACTTGAAAAATGAAAAAGTTTGACTTGAAAAATGAAAAAGTTTGACTTGAAAAATGAAAAAGTTTGACTTGAAAAATGAAAAAGTTTGAATTGAAAAATGAAAAAGTTTGACTTGAAAAATGAAAAAAGTTTGACTTGAAAAATGAAAAAGTTTGACTTGAAAAATGAAAAAGTTTGACTTGAAAAATGAAAAAGTTTGACTTGAAAAATGAAAAATTTGACTTGAAAAATGAAAAAGTTTGACTTGAAAAATGAAAAAGTTTGACTTGAAAAATGAAAAAGTTTGACTTGAAAAATGAAAAAGTTTGACTTGAAAAATGAAAAAGTTTGACTTGAAAAATGAAAAAAGTTTGACTTGAAAAATGAAGAAAGTTTGACTTGAAAAATGAAAAAGTTTGACTTGAAAAATGAAAAAGTTTGACTTGAAAAATGAAAAAGTTTGTCTTGAAAAATGAAAAAGTTTGACTTGAAAAATGAAAAAGTTTGACTTGAAAAATGAAAAAGTTTGACTTGAAAAATGAAAAAGTTTGACTTGAAAAATGAAAAAGTTTGACTTGAAAAATGAAAAAGTTTGACTTGAAAAATGAAAAAGTTTGACTTGAAAAATGAAAAAGTTTGACTTGAAAAATGAAAAAGTTTGACTTGAAAAATGAAAAAGTTTGACTTGAAAAATGAAAAAGTTTGACTTGAAAAATGAAAAAGTTTGACTTGAAAAATGAAAAAGTTTGACTTGAAAAATGAAAAAGTTTGACTTGAAAAATGAAAAAGTTTGACTTGAAAAATGAAAAAGTTTGACTTGAAAAATGAAAAAGTTTGACTTGAAAAATGAAAAAAGTTTGACTTGAAAAATGAAAAAGTTTGACTTGAAAAATGAAAAAGTTTGACTTGAAAAATGAAAAAGTTTGACTTGAAAAATGAAAAAGTTTGACTTGAAAAATGAAAAAGTTTGACTTGAAAAATGAAAAAGTTTGACTTGAAAAATGAAAAAGTTTGAATTGAAAAATGAAAAAGTTTGACTTGAAAAATGAAAAAAGTTTGACTTGAAAAATGAAAAAGTTTGACTTGAAAAATGAAAAAGTTTGACTTGAAAAATGAAAAAGTTTGACTTGAAAAATGAAAAATTTGACTTGAAAAATGAAAAAGTTTGACTTGAAAAATGAAAAAGTTTGACTTGAAAAATGAAAAAGTTTGACTTGAAAAATGAAAAAGTTTGACTTGAAAAATGAAAAAGTTTGACTTGAAAAATGAAAAAAGTTTGACTTGAAAAATGAAAAAAGTTTGTCTTGAAAAATGAAAAAGTTTGACTTGAAAAATGAAAAAGTTTGACTTGAAAAATGAAAAAGTTTGTCTTGAAAAATGAAAAAGTTTGACTTGAAAAATGAAAAAGTTTGACTTGAAAAATGAAAAAGTTTGACTTGAAAAATGAAAAAGTTTGACTTGAAAAATGAAAAAGTTTGACTTGAAAAATGAAAAAGTTTGACTTGAAAAATGAAAAAGTTTGACTTGAAAAATGAAAAAGTTTGACTTGAAAAATGAAAAAGTTTGACTTGAAAAATGAAAAAGTTTGACTTGAAAAATGAAAAAGTTTGACTTGAAAAATGAAAAAGTTTGACTTGAAAAATGAAAAAGTTTGACTTGAAAAATGAAAAAGTTTGACTTGAAAAATGAAAAAGTTTGACTTGAAAAATGAAAAAGTTTGACTTGAAAAATGAAAAAGTTTGACTTGAAAAATGAAAA
This sequence comes from Odiellus spinosus, assembly GCA_963920705.1. Lineage (NCBI taxonomy): Eukaryota > Metazoa > Arthropoda > Arachnida > Opiliones > Phalangiidae > Odiellus > Odiellus spinosus. Next base: position 8,504,640 of record OY987232.1, on the reverse strand, counting down.
AAGTTTGACTTGAAAAATGAAAAAGTTTGACTTGAAAAATGAAAAAGTTTGACTTGAAAAATGAAAAAGTTTGACTTGAAAAATGAAAAAGTTTGACTTGAAAAATGAAAAAGTTTGACTTGAAAAATGAAAAAGTTTGACTTGAAAAATGAAAAAGTTTGACTTGAAAAATGAAAAAGTTTGACTTGAAAAATGAAAAAGTTTGACTTGAAAAATGAAAAAGTTTGACTTTAAAAATGAAAAAGTTTGACTTGAAAAATGAAAAAGTTTGACTTGAAAAATGAAAAAGTTTGACTTGAAAAATGAAAAAGTTTGACTTGAAAAATGAAAAAGTTTGACTTGAAAAATGAAAAAGTTTGACTTGAAAAATGAAAAAGTTTGACTTGAAAAATGAAAAAAGTTTGACTTGAAAAATGAAAAAGTTTGACTTGAAAAATGAAAAAGTTTGACTTGAAAAATGAAAAAGTTTGACTTGAAAAATGAAAAAGTTTGACTTGAAAAATGAAAAAGTTTGACTTGAAAAATGAAAAAGTTTGACTTGAAAAATGAAAAAGTTTGACTTGAAAAATGAAAAAGTTTGACTTGAAAAATGAAAAAGTTTGACTTGAAAAATGAAAAAGTTTGACTTGAAAAATGAAAAAGTTTGACTTGAAAAATGAAAAAGTTTGACTTGAAAAATGAAAAAGTTTGACTTGAAAAATGAAAAAGTTTGACTTGAAAAATGAAAAAGTTTGACTTGAAAAATGAAAAAGTTTGACTTGAAAAATGAAAAAGTTTGACTTGAAAAATGAAAAAGTTTGACTTGAAAAATGAAAAAGTTTGACTTGAAAAATGAAAAAGTTTGACTTGAAAAATGAAAAAAGTTTGACTTGAAAAATGAAAAAGTTTGACTTGAAAAATGAAAAAGTTTGACTTGAAAAATGAAAAAGTTTGACTTGAAAAATGAAAAAGTTTGACTTGAAAAATGAAAAAGTTTGACTTGAAAAATGAAAAAGTTTGACTTGAAAAATGAAAAAGTTTGACTTGAAAAATGAAAAAGTTTGACTTGAAAAATGAAAAAGTTTGACTTGAAAAATGAAAAAGTTTGACTTGAAAAATGAAAAAGTTTGACTTGAAAAATGAAAAAGTTTGACTTGAAAAATGAAAAAGTTTGACTTGAAAAATGAAAAAAGTTTGACTTGAAAAATGAAAAAGTTTGACTTGAAAAATGAAAAATTTGACTTGAAAAATGAAAAAGTTTGACTTGAAAAATGAAAAAGTTTGACTTGAAAAATGAAAAAGTTTGACTTGAAAAATGAAAAAGTTTGACTTGAAAAATGAAAAAGTTTGACTTGAAAAATGAAAAAGTTTGACTTGAAAAATGAAAAAGTTTGACTTGAAAAATGAAAAAGTTTGACTTGAAAAATGAAAAAGTTTGACTTGAAAAATGAAAAAGTTTGACTTGAAAAATGAAAAAGTTTGACTTGAAAAATGAAAAAGTTTGACTTGAAAAATGAAAAAGTTTGACTTGAAAAATGAAAAAAGTTTGACTTGAAAAATGAAAAAGTTTGACTTGAAAAATGAAAAAAGTTTGACTTGAAAAATGAAAAAGTTTGACTTGAAAAATGAAAAAAGTTTGACTTGAAAAATGAAAAAAGTTTGACTTGAAAAATGAAAAAGTTTGACTTGAAAAATGAAAAAGTTTGACTTGAAAAATGAAAAAGTTTGACTTGAAAAATGAAAAAGTTTGACTTGAAAAATGAAAAAGTTTGACTTGAAAAATGAAAAAGTTTGACTTGAAAAATGAAAAAGTTTGACTTGAAAAATGAAAAAGTTTGACTTGAAAAATGAAAAAAGTTTGACTTGAAAAATGAAAAAGTTTGACTTGAAAAATGAAAAAAGTTTGACTTGAAAAATGAAAAAGTTTGACTTGAAAAATGAAAAAAGTTTGACTTGAAAAATGAAAAAAGTTTGACTTGAAAAATGAAAAAGTTTGACTTGAAAAATGTAAAAGTTTGACTTGAAAAATGAAAAAGTTTGACTTGAAAAATGAAAAAGTTTGACTTGAAAAATGAAAAAGTTTGACTTGAAAAATGAAAAAGTTTGACTTGACTCTCTACCCGTTTCCGGTTTATGTGGAAATTATTTTTGTATCCTGTTTCATATCATAAGTGGTGTGGCTTATTATGGGCTTGGCCATCTTGTCTATTCTTCTTTAGGAGTTTGGCACGTAATAGTATTTCCTTATACTAGATAATAGAGTAAAGGCTACGATCTGACATCTCATTTTAATATAGACACGCGACAAGTCGTATATGAAGAACAAAGAAGAGATATAAGCGAACCAAGAATGTATTTAAATCAAATTGAGAGAGAAATTCTGCAAGTACATTTACGAAAAAGACAGCGCGAATGTGTGTTGATAGTGTTAAGCTACGAGGTGTTGTTTACTTTTATGTAATAAAGTCATAGACCTTTGATGATAGGCTAAAGAAATACAGGTATTATGAAAATACAACTTGACCCAATAAAATGAAGATTAGATCCAACGCTGGTTCTTTGGCGGTAAAAATTCCCACGAGATTTTTTATGATAATTATTTGTGGCATTGATATGGACCGCCCAAGCTCGCTTTCCATATATATATATATACATATATAATATATATTGTAATAATACAAAGAAAAAGTACCTGCCACACAGAATAATAAACTTAATTTTCCTACATATTAAAATATATTGGAAGTTTCAAACAACCTTAATTATAATTTATAAATTTCATTAATTACTATATTAAGGATGTTTAAATATAATTATCAAGCTTAAATTATTTAAACTTAATTGAAATTAAGATATTTCAAATGAAAATGTTTTTTTGTGAAAAAAATCTAAGATGGAATTAAATTAAATTTAAATTTAGTTTTTCCGTATTAAGTTGATTTAACATTGATTTCTGACTTAATCATTGACTAGCATTAATTATAGTTAACTTTAATTAAATTAAGTTTAACATCTAACTACAAGAAAATATAATTAGGATGACCAAATTAAATAAAATAACCAATTTTAGACTGTATGTTTTCGTCCTTATTTGTAGAGTTCATTTCAAAAGGTGAAAGTTCAACTATATAGCTATATAGGGTATGTCGAAGAAATTTCAAATCAACTCAATGGTTGAATACATTTCTTTAGTTCCCATGGTTACATTGCATCCCCATTGAACATCAAAGTCATTTACGTTGAAAAAAACCCGCAAATGTTCTACTATTACAGATTTAAAGGGAAACCAACACATGATGTAAAAAAAATTAAAATTTCGTGAAATCTAATTAAGGTAAATTTAAAATTACTCGAAGTAAAGTTTAAATGTGTTCTAATCAAGATAATAATAATTATACTATCAAAATATATTCAGCAGTTCTCTAGAAAAACATTTTAAATTAATCATATTTTGGCTTTTCAGGCGTTTTAATCGAATGACGTCATAGTATTGTCGTTAAATTAAATAGGAAAAAATAATAGTAAAATTTTGGAAAAAATTAATTTTCAATTTATCAAAGTGCATCTAACTACGCGATTAATAAATATTAAAATTTGAAAAAAAATTGTTACACTATCCCTTTACCAACGAGAAAAAATATAGTCAGGAAAAGTTAGAATATCAGCTAGAATCAATACGTAGAGATTTCGAACAAATTGTTCATAGAAATAAACTGCAAAATTTAGTTTTTTATCCATATTAATTTGGCAGCGCGGTTAAAGTATCTCTTAGTATAAATATGTTGAAGGGATATTGAATATAACCCAGCTTTGACAGTACTATCAACTTAAGGTGGAATTTCTTTTATATGAACTAGTATTATAAACACTTTTGGTCACGGCTCATAACGAATGTATAAACGTCAACTTAACCTGATATTGAAGTAAAAGTGAGTAAAATGGTTTTGTAGCTTTAAGAGCGCTTTAAAGTTAAATTGAATTTTTATACTGAACCGTTTATTGCCCCCCAAAAAATCATATAAAGGCATAATGAGATAACAAATAAAAATATATTTAAAGGTAAACTTGGAGCTAAAATTTATTTTTAAATTATTCTCGAAATCACTGGATGCCAAAAATGTATTTCAGAATTTATTCCGAATTTTAAGACACTTTTTATACAGGGTGGAAACCTTCGCCGGCGTCCAGTCGAGATACTTCCCCTTACGCATTGTTGTTATTCAGGGATTTACAGGCGCTATTGGGATCAGTTCACTTCAGTTCCACTTAATAATCAAAGGTTTCAGTTTTAATGTAGAGAAATGAAATGCATAAGTGAAATCAATGACGGAGTTAATTTAATTTAATTAGGAAAGAAAAGATGTCACTTGCGGAAACCAAATAGCCCAAATTGAAGTTAATCAAACATTTCCAAATTTAAACATTAAACTCTTCAAATTTAATAACAAAGCATTACATTAAATGTTCAAAATGTCTTCCGTCGACATTGACACATTGCCGACAACGGAATTGCCAGTTTTCTCTTTCGCGAGTTAACATCTCGGGAGAAACGAGAGCAGCCGCTTGCTGAATTCGGTCTCGAAGGCTATCAAGTGTTGGTGGCTCAGTGGCGTACACAAGGCTTTGTACATACCCCCAAAAGAAAAAATCCACCGGCATTAAATCTGGCGAACGAGGTGGCCAAGCGACTGGACCGTTGTCGGCAATGTGTCAATGTCGACGGAAGACATTTTGAACATTTAATGTAATGCTTTGTTATTAAATTTGAAGAGTTTAATGTTTAAATTTAGAAATGTTTGATTAACTTCAATTTGGGCTATTTGGTTTCCGCAAGTGACATCTTTTCTTTCCTAATTAAATTAAATTAAATCCGTCATTGATTTCACTTATGCATTTCATTTCTCTACATTAAAACTGAAACCTTTGATTATTAAGTGGAACTGAAGTGAACTGATCCCAATAGCGCCTGTAAATCCCTTAACATTTCACTGAATAACAACAATGCGTAAGGGGAAGTATCTCGACTGGACGCCGGCGAAGGTTTCCACCCTGTATAAATTCAAAAGCTGTTAAAGTTTCCCTTTAAATTGTAAGAAAATAAATATTTATTCAGCTGCATTATCCCTTTAAAGAGTCAAAGAATAAACGCGTTCGAATTTTTAGAAGAAAAAAAGGTTCCTAAACGGTTTCCTAACGGAATTATGGGACAAAGTTAACTCGGCGATAACAAGAAACTAATGGAGTGAAAACGAAAATTCTCGCTATTTTATAGACTAGCTTTGATGTAGGGGATATTCACTATAGCCTAATATTAATGGTACAAATAGTATCCAATGAAAAAGAAGCAATAAAGATACGTTATGAAAAGCAAAGAAATTGGGATAGTAAATAAACAAAAAATAAAATCTGTTATAATAGCTTCTATTTTTAGATAGAGCTCGGAATTATTTAATTTTAATCTCGGATAAATTTAAGTTAATTTAAAAACACAAATTATATAAATCCGATCTTGAGCACTAACTATAACTAGAAGTAAGTAGAATGCCGAAAAAAAAAGGTGTAGTGACGTCTGGCGTGGGTTTGCATATTGCGGATTTGAAACACTGTAACCGTAAAATGAAAAAATAAGGCAGGGAATAAATTTAGCTGAACACAAGAATTTCGGAAAACAAAGTTGGCGCACGGACTCGGCTTCTTTATTACATGAATAATGCATCGAATTTTTCCCAGTTCAATCCGTCACTATAATTGCCCCAGTTTTAAGGCTTTTAAATGGATAGTTACGTATTTAAGTTTTGAAACTTTAAAGAGAAATATTTGTTTGAGTTTCGTGAAAAAGAAAAAATAGATAGATTTAAAACCCGTCTCTTAAAAAATTATTTTAATTTTTATTTGGGAAGAAATTGAAAGTGAAAGATATGGGATAAAAATATCACGTGAGATGACGTCAATAAGCCTAAATATGACCTAATTATTTAATTTTAACGTTGCACGAAATCTTAATTGGGACCTCGATTTTCCGAAACATGGATTATTTGACGGTAGCGACATCTCTGACCTTTTCACATGAACTTACATAAAATTCGTGAGAATTAAGCTAACAGATTCGAATGACGTCAAATGATTAAATTAATTAAGACTTGAATTAAAAGAAAAGATATCGCGAATTGATGGGGAAAAACATTTAATTTCAATTTCAAATAATATTTTAATTCATTAATTTTGGTTAGATTGTTACACGACACTATCCCTTTTAAACCTAGACCCTTCCTAGCTGCTTTCACGACTCCGTATTCTGTGTGATTTCCAATGCAGCTTTTATGATTTTCTATTATATAAAAAATGGCGAATTTGTCTTTTACAAATTGTATTGTTACTCTTATATGGTCGAAAAAATGCTTTTGTAATCTTTTGGCTAAATTAATATCTAACGTCCGTGATTAAACACACCTAAAACTCTTTAATTAAACATTTTTTATATCAAATTCAAAGGAAAATTTAACTTAAGATTACTTGGTCATTTTTGGAAATTTGCTCAATTTCTATCGAGTGGCGAAACAGAATTTTTGATTCTAAAATAATTTAGGAAATGTCTTCTTTCTAGTGGTGCACTCGGTTTACGCCTAAGAGGTCGCGGAGAAAAGTTACGACCATTTGAATTTTAAGAAATGGGTCATTTTTGGAATTTTGCTCGATTTGTATCGAGTGGCGAAACAACTTTTTCGAGTGGCGAAGCAGAATTTTATGATCTTAAATAATCTAGGGAATGTCTTCTTTCTAATGGTGCATTCGGTTTACACCTAAGAGGTCGCGGAGAAAAGTTACGACCATTTCAATTTTAAGAAATGGGTCATTTTTGGAATTTTGCTAGATTTTTATCGAGTGGCGAAACAACTTTTTCGAGTGGCGAAGCAGAATTTTATGATCTTAAAATAATCTAGGGAATGTCTTCTTTCTAATGGTGCACTCGGTTTCCGCCTAAGAGGTCGCGCAGAAAAGTTACGACCATTTCAATTTTAAGAAATGGGTCATTTTTTAATTTTGCTCGATTTCTATCGAGTGGCGAAACAAATTTTACGAGTTGCGAAGCAGAATTTTATGATCCAATCCGCGGATAATTATTGTAATTTCTGGCTTCTTGAAAGATCTTTAAATTCCCTGACTTTTAGGTTCATTTTCAAATTCCCTGACTTTTAATAAAACCAAAACAAATAGGGTTATTTAGCAAAGGCTTAGCTAATAATTAGCGTGTTCTATTAGGAATTTTTTCGAATTTCAAAACTAAATGATGGTAAGATCTAAGAGGGAATGAAAATATTACGTATCCTGGAGATTGATATATACATATATTCGTCTGTCTGTCGGTCAGGAACGCTAAAATACGAGAAGTCTTCAAAATGAAAAACTAAAGTTTTGTTTTTCTAATTTTTTTTAAAATTGAACTTAGGGAAAGACGGGTGGTGGGAAGCAGCTGCCTTTAATTTATCGATTGAAAAAAGGGTCATTGTATTCGATCAATTTACTTTTTGGGACAGGGTGATGTCCTTGACGGAATCGAATGAAATAGACTCAACTCTACCGCGTACGACTCGAGCGAAACCACACCCGCTGTCTCTCTCGTTTCAAACCTTTCCATACGCAGGATCCTTGATAACATACGCAGTTAGAAAAATAACTGAAAAATAACAAAAATAATAACGAGAATAGAAAGCTGTTACTTTGTCTTTTCGAGCAGAATATAATCGATGTTGAAGTACGGTTAGAATTCTACTGTCACGTTCTTTGCGAAGTTAATTTCCATATAGACGAGATTTTGATTGCAAATTGTTTTCAGATTTATATTTTCATAGCTTAATCAAAAGTAAAAGTGGAAACCAAATCACTCGTATTTATATTACGAAAGAAGCCCTTAATTTTTAGGTTGTACCCGACCTTAATGGGGCCCTACCCAATGAAATAAACCAAAAGTGTTCGCGACTTTAAATTCGATACAGCTGTCGAGATAAAAACACAGAATAAAAAATTCTGAAGGTAAAATGTTTTGAAAACCAAAAACCTAAGTAATATATTTAGAGATCGGGGTTTGGACAAAATAATCCACAACTATCAGTTAATCATAAAAAAATAATCGGAAAATTATTCGCGATTACATTGGATTTATCATGGACGTTTTTCGAAAAATTTAAAGTTATGAATAAAGATAAAATAATCAGAAATTTTCTTGTCCAAACCCCGATCTCTAAATATATTTCTTATAATTACTTAGAGCTCGGAATTCGTATAATTTTTATTAATTGGATAAAATCTACTAAATACTGATTTGATTACAAATAGACTATTTTTCATTCGAGTTAACTTATTCCAAGATAAAGTAAAAAATGTAATCCATATCCGTTTTTATCCAAAAATGGCCGCGTTATCTTCGAATATTATCCATTGCGTTATACGCGAGGATAAAAATTGAATTCAAAATTTATTTTCCGTGAAAAATAACGAATAAAGAGATGATTTAAAATCTTAGGAGCTCATCATCCACCTTTACAGGCGTGATTCAGTGGGTTGTCTACCCCCTTTAGAGGGGGTAAAAATAAATGAAAGAGGTCTATTTTATTTAACCCCATTTGTGGAAAGTATATGTAGGTAGAATAATAAATGGACCATGAGAAATAAAATGGTCATAATAAAATCATGAGAAAGGAAAATGATTAATTTGTTTTTCTCGAGCAGTTTAACGTTCTAATTCTACGGTAAAGGTGTTTGCGCCTTCAAATTCCATAATGCCGTCGAGATGAATGAAAAAAAGATTCCGAAGGTAATGATTCCACTATTATACGTATTTTTTTAGCTTAAAATAAAAAGTGGTGACCAAAACACTTGTAATTGTATTATATCCTAAATAATATATTTCTTATCATTACTAGATAATTATTTTATCGCCTGGCCACAATTAGACACTTTTCTTATCATAGCCTTAATATTACGATTCAGTCGAACTAAGATCTGGGAATCCACTCGGAATGCCGTTGCTCGTAAACCATACTTTTAATGTGACTACACTAAACGTAAGCTAATTATAAATAATCTTCATATCCCTTATATAACTATGTTGTTTATTATCTAGGACACAAATTTTGTGATTGATCGACTTAATGACGGCAGCATTGTTGGTCGTTCTGGTCCTTATTTGAAATTTTTAGAGATATTGTCCTTTCTTTTCCTATTCAAGTATTATATTTTTCATAGACTAGCTCCGAGAATCAATTCGCTAAGAGAAGTGTAATTATTTGTCTGGACAGATATCGTTTGGTACTACCGAAAACCGGAACCTTCGGGATAGATACCGGAAATGGAACTTACAATGGAATGATTGGAATGCTACTAAGAAAGGTACGAAGCTACAATGAGACCAAAATATTTTCACGGATTATTTCGTTTAAAATTATTAATCTTTCAACGATTTTTCGGCTTTAATCACGACCCGTAATCACCGCGAATTGCTTCGGCTAATTTTAATCATATTTTAAGTCTAAAATGATTAAATATAAGTTGCAGTTAGGGTTAAAAAATATTTAAAATATTTGCTGTAGTTTAGTCAGTATTTTCCAGATTTTTTATAGCAATAGACGGTTTTAAAAAATAACCCAGGAAACCAATGAAAAAGGCGTTAAAAAGCACCCGTTTGTATTTCGGATGTTGCCTTTTTCAAAGGTTGTTTCAAAGTATAGGATTTTCTATACTTTTGCCAACCTTGAAACCTTGAAAAATAGCCGTTAAATAGGACCCATTTCTACGAAAGATGTTGCATTTTTCCAAGCTTATAACGAAGTCAGATTTTATTTAATCGTCTATTGTTTTAAGCGTATATATTGAATTATATTTTAAATCCTACTTAAAATTGTAGGAAGCTGATATTGCGGGAAACTGTCTTTTGGTGTCATCACGGCGCCTAAAAGTCGTCTCCTATTCACCAATATTTTACCAAGATGAAATAATTTTCATAACGAAGAAGGTGGCCAGTCATCGCGTTGCAAGCTGTTCGTTTTTCTTCGAACCATTTCAAACGAATGTAACTCGTTTTTATTCTTCACTTCTAATCATACATTAATTTATAATCTAGCCTAAATCAAGAACATATTCCCGCGTCTTCTTTAGCTTTGGTTTTTCATCCTCACGCTCTTCTGTTCGTTTTTCGTCATTTCCGAATCGATTCGATTGTTATTTCCCAATTCGAAACCCTTCTTAGAACCGTTTTCTTCGTGGAACGTAATCTCGAGGCAAATTGGATTAGGTGCGATTTCGTCCTTGGTCCATCGACATCCAATAATTAGTTTTGATTCGTTTAGAAACTCGTGGCGTTATTCCTTCGAGATCGTGGTTAAACGTGGCCATAGCTGCCTTAACTATTATTGTCGGCTGCTTGTTTAGATTGTACAATTCCACTCTGTCCTATTCTGTCGTCACCAAACCCGAGGGGGTCAATTTGAACACCATTAAGGATTTGGTGAACGCTGTTCGAAGTGGAACCTTTTCAATCGGATTACTCAGGGCATTGAGTGCATTGGAGGCACTGATGAAGGTATCAAATAAGTAAATCTTTATTTTAAATGCTTTCGCCTGTTTTTTTTTTTTTTTTTTGTTTTTTAACGTTCAAGTATTTTGTTTGAATAGAATTCCGTTAACGCTGATGTTTTTTATTTGGGGAAAATATTTGAAAAATATAAGAAGCAAAACAGGAAATCAATTTTGGGAGCAGTCCTTTCTATTAAGGGTTCCAATTTCGCTCTCATCACGGGCAAAAAATATTTTTTTCAAGCGTTACACGATCAACGAGATAGTTCCCTGAAACAGTTAGTGGTTCATATTCCCAAAGATAGGATTACTTCCGTTCACTTGGCATTCGCCTATGGCCGTAATTTTCAATACGAAGAAATATTTAATCAAGGGTAAGTAAAAATATCCACTAAATTTTGCAATTTCTGAAATTTTCAAATTTACCGAGATTTCAATAGAGATTTTAAACAGATTTGCGTTTATTTATTCAGGATTAGAAGAATCTTCGAAGGTGGTTTTTTAGAAAAATGTTTGTCACACCACAAATTCATACTTGAGCGAGCGAATGGAACGGCGGAAGAACCCGAAGAAATAATTTACATTGGCTACAATGATCTGAAGCAAATTTTCAATTCATTTATTTTGATCTTAACTTGCGTCGGCATCTTTCTTTTTGCCGGAAATCTTTATCGAGGAGCTAAAACAACTCGTCGGTGGTAAGCCTCATTGGTTACCTGACGTCATTGAATTGTCACACGAACAATACCCGGAACAAAAATAGCTTTAGTTGTATTTTTCTAGATAATTTATTGGACGCTTAATTTTAATAACAAGAAAATGTTATTATCTCCAGTAGGTGCATCAATTTGACATTGAAATATTTCGTAAATTCGTACTTAAACGAATGTCCCTTGCACGACCCAAATTTGATGTAATAATGAATCGGGCTGGATAAATAAAATCCATTTTGAATATTGCGTTTTAATATTATGAAACTATATCAAATTAATTTATGAATTTGAAGGAGATTAAAAATGATTCCGAGCAATTTAAATATCGTTTGAATTTTATCGATTAAAATCGATTCGGATATCGTAACGCGAACGAATGAAATATTAATGAAAATATTATACATCATGGAGATTAAGATATATATTCGTCTGTCTGTCGGTCAGGAACGATCAAATTTATACGAGAAGTTTACAAAATGAGAAAAATTGAAGCTTTTGTTTTTATAATTTTTTGAAAATCGAACCCATGGAAAGGCGGGTGGTGAAAACCAGCTGCCGTTAATTTATGGATTGATAGAAGGCATTGTATTCGATCAATTCACTTTCCAGAGTGGTGTCCTTAACGGAATGGAATGTAATAAATTCAACTCTACGACGCATGACTCGAGCAAAACGTCACCCTCCTCTTCTCCCTCGTTTCTAACCCTTCTTTATACATAATTCTTGATTTTATTTAACTCCACTTGTGGAAAGTATAAGAAGTTATAAAAATAACTAGACCCTGAGAAATGTAATGGTAATAAAAAAATCAAGAGAGCGGAAAACGTTTAATTTGTTTTTCTCGGGCCGAATTTTTGTCGGTTTTTATATAAGGTTAGTTCTGCAGTAAAGGTGACGTCGAGTTTGGAACATTGAAGAAAAGATTCTGAAGGTAAAATGATTTCAGATTTATATTTCGGTATCATTTTTAACGGATTAATCAAAATGAAATGCGGGAACCAAAACGCAAGTATTAACACGTATTAGAGTGACTTATAATATTATTACATAGTTGAACTAATTGTAAGATTGCGGAATCCCGTTGCTTGGAAACTATACATTCAATGTAGCTGTACTAAACTTAAGCTATGAATAATTCTCCTATCCATTTTAAGGGACAATTGCCGATTTTTAAACCCTTTTAAATTCACCATAATTTCCCCTTTAGCACGCGGTTGGGCCAAAGCGTAGGGATTAGGATTTTCAAGGGGTAGATTATAGAGTAAATGGGATTGTATATTAATTCATCGTTTATTATCTAGGACAGCGATTTTAGAATTGACCGTCTGAATGATGGCAGCCTCGTAGGCCTTTCTGGTCCTTATTTTCATTTTTTAGAGCTATTGGCATTTCTTCTCGGCTTCAAGTATTGTATTAGCCATAGACAAGCTCCGAGAATCAGTTCGCTAAGAGAAATGTAATTATTCTATGGACAGATTTCGTTTTTGTTACCGAAAACCGGAAAATACGGGTTCTCAACAGGAAATGGATCTTTCGATGGAATGCTTGGAATGCTACAAAGAAAGGTACGAAGCTACCGTGAGCTCAAAAATTCGGGCTCAAATTATTTTTAAACTTGATTTCGGTTAAAACGTCAATAGGTTCAATTATTGATCTTTCAAAGTTTTTCCGGTTTATCACGACCTTAAATCGCCGCGAATTTCTTTGGCTAATTTTAATAATGTTTTTAATCATATTTTAAGTCTAAATCGATTAAATATAATCACTTTAAATTACAGTTATCTATAAATAAACTTTGCTCGGTGCGTGAATATTGAAGAAACTCGCAATTTTACTTTTTCCCGTCTTTATAACAAGTACTGTCTTGAAATATTTTATAAATCCGCGTAAAAAATTGTAGGAAGCTGATATTGCGGGGTTCCGTCTTTTGGTGACACACAGCGGCTTAAAATTATCTCTTATTCACCAATATTTTACCACGATGATGTCATTTTCATAACGAAGAAGGTGGCCAGTCAGCGCGTCGAAAGCTGCAAGTTTTTCTTTGAGCCATTTCAAACGAAAGTAATTTATTTTTATTCTTCGCTACTAATAGTAAATTCATTTATGATCTTATGCAAGAACACATTCGAATTCGCGCGTCTTGTTTAGCTTTGGATTCTTATCCTCGCGTTCTTCTGTTCGTTTTTCGTCATTTGCGAATCGATTCGATTGTTATTTCCCAAGTTGAAATCCATTTTGGAACCGTTATCTTCGTGGAACGTAATCTCGAGGCAAATTGGATTAGGTGCGATTTCGTCCTTGGTCCATAGACATCCAATAATTAGTTTTGATTCGATTAGAAACTCGATGCGTCATTCCTTCGAGATCTTGGTTAAAGATGGCCATCGCTACCGTCACCATTATTGTCGGTTGCTTATTCAACTTTTACAATTCCACTCTGTCCTATTCTGTCGGCGCCATACCTGAGGGGGCCAATTTAAACACCATTAAGGATTTGGCACACGTTGTTCGAAGTGGAACCGTTTCAATTGGATCACTTGGTGGATCGAGTGTGTATGAGGCAGTGATGAAGGTTTGGATCCTCCTTACATTTAAATCAAAATAACACAGACTTTCTAGCTTGGCAGATTCTGTTGAAGCTGTCTAACCTCGCTTTAATGTAAACATTTTTTAGTGACCTGCTTTTTTTTTAACTATTTTGTTTGATTTATTTCCAATGAATAGAATTCCGATAACGCTGATGTTGTTTATTTGGAAAAAATATTGGAAAAACATAAGAAACAAAACAGGAAAAGTTCATTTTGGAAGCATCCCGGGCTATTAAGGACTCCAAATTCGCTTTCATCATAAGCAGAAATTATTTTTTCCAAGCGTTACACGATCAAGAAGATAGTTCCGTGAACCAGTTAGTGGTTCATATTCCCAAAGAGAGGCTCTTTTCATTCTACGCGGCAATGGCTTACGGACTTGGTTTTCAATTCAAAGAAATATTTAATCAAGGGTAAGTAAAAAGAAACAAAGGGTAGAACTGTTTTCTATCGATTACATATAATCTTAAAACTGATTCCGAAATCTTAAAACTGCTTAAAGATTTCGGGATTTAATTCGAAAATTTTGCGTAGCTTATGACAATAGCTTCCAAAATCATTTATTCAGGATTAGAAGAATCTTCGAAGGGGGTTTTTACGAAAAATGTTTGTTATACCAAAATTTCAAAGTTGAACGAGCAAATGGAATCGCGGAAGAATCCGAAGAAATAGTTTACATTGGCTACAATGATCTGAAGCAAATTTTCAATGCTTTAATTTCGATCCTAACTTTCGTCGGCATCTTTCTTATCGTCGGCAATCTTTATCGCATCATTCGAGGTGCTAAAACAACTCCTCTTTTGAAAATCTTCATTGGTTAATTGACGTCATTCAATTGTCACACGAACAATACATTTTTATCTGTTGCTTTATTTTAACGAGATCTTGGAACAAGAAAATGTAAATAGGGACTGAAGTGAATTAATTTAACATTGAAATGTTTCGTACCTTCGTATTTAAACGTATGTTCCTTGTTTGAACAAAATTTGATGTAATAATGGAATGAACAGGTTGAATAAATTAAATCCATTTTGAATACGCTTTTTAATTCAGGCATTCGAAAAATATGGTAACAGGTAGGTTTCTTAACACATATTTTTCACTGAATACGAAGAATTCTTTCCCTGTCAGTGTTACTTAGCTAAGAGAAAGCGTGTTGGCTAATGAAGAACGCAACTTCGCAGTAAGAACAAGGGATCATGGTTAGCATTGAATTTTGTCCAAGGATCCTGCATGGAAAAGGACTAAAAACATTCAATAGTAATCAACCGGACATGAAAAATTTAGATGTCTTTGAAAGACGCGTCGTCTGGTTCCAATTCTCTCAAGGACGAACTTCCGAAATTTCCCACGACTCCCAGGAAGGTGTTCTATTAGTCTTCAAGCGGAGTTTGCAATTGGCAACTAAGCCTTGGTTTCAATTCAAACCACGTTTCAAAACGTTTCCTTGTACAGTGAAAACTTTCTTCTGGAATCGATTTGAATCGTACCTGCTTCGGGAACCAGTTTAAATTCGAGTCTTCTTCAACCAACTACGGTTGAAACTATAATGGATCGATTTATAAAGTTGATACGTGAAGGGATTGAGATTAAAAATTATTCCGAGCGATTTAAATATCGTTGAAAATCGATTGGGATATCGTAACGCGAACGTAGTGTTCGATTAGTTTAAAGAATACGAATCAAACCGCTTCTGTTTTTCTCATTTTGCAAACATCTCTTTAACTCGGGGAAAGACGGGAGGTGGTTAGCAATTGTCGTTAATTTATCGATTGAATAAAAAGTATTGTATTCGATCAATTTAAGGTTTGAGGGCAGGGTGTGAAACTATTTCTCTTTCTCGTTTCTAAGCCTTCTTTATGCATGATCCTTGATTTTCTTTTAACCCCATTTGTGCAAAGTATACGTAGTTAGAAAAATAAACTCTTAAGAAATGAAATCACGAGAGTGGAAAAAGTTTGTTTTTCTCAAACGCTTATTATCGGCATTTATATAAGGTTAGGAGTTTTAGAGTAAAGGTGTTTGCGAATTGAAATTCCATAGAGCCGTCGACATTAGAACACTCGAGAAAAAAATTCTGAAGGTAGAATATTTTCAGATTTATATTTTCATGGGAACCAAATCAGTTGTATTTATGTTATGAAAGAGCTTCTTAATTTTGTCCACGACCATAATGGGCCTCTAACCACCTGGGGTATAATTCGGATAAGGCGGGGTAGACAATTTATAGGCCAAATTTCAGCACATAGATTTTGGGATTAACTGTAATCTTATTATTAATCTAGGTTTAACGCGGATTAGCGAGAGGCTAATAATATTATTATTTAGTGGAATTAAGATTGCAAAATTCATTTGTAATGCCATTGCTAGTAAATCATACATTTAACGTGACTACAGTAAACGTAAGTTACTTAGGAATAATTATCATATCTCTTATATAAATAAATTGTTTATTATCTAGGACACTAAATGTATCATTGACCGACTAAATGACGGCAGTATTGTAGGTCGTTCTGGGCCCTATTTTAATTTTTTTGAGATATTGGTGTTTTTTCTGGGGTTCAAGTATTGTATTTTCCATAAACTAGCTCCTGGGAATCAAGCCGATTAACCAATTTTAATTTTATCCCTTACAGATATCGTTTGGTATTACCAAAAACCGGAAAATACGGGTTACCAAAAGGAAATGGATCTTTCGATGGAATCATTGGAATGTTACAAAGAAAGGTACAAAGCTGGTGTTGTTGCGATATTATTTGTCGAGATAGCTTTGGGAGAGCACTTAAAGAGTTGCATTAACTTAAACGGACTGAAACATCAAAGTTAATAGTATAATTTGTTTGGGCTCCGTGGACGTGTGAAATAAATCAGACACTATATTTATTCTTCCAATAATTGGGCACTTGTATATTTATTTTACTATTTTTACTCGCATCAAACCATTTTGCACTAATTATATCTTTACATCGTTTTAAAATGACCTGAGTCTGACGCGCTCCTCATATTTTCTAGCTCAATCTTTATCTCTCTGACCCAGCGGTCATGCTCGCTTTTAAATACTTATTTCTGACCAAGAGGTCAGGTTCGCCTCAGTTTTGTTTCTCTGACCCAGCGGTCAGGCTAACTCATTACGATTTAATTTTCAGACCCATTGGTCAGATTCCCTAATTCTCATATTGCACCGGTCAGACTCCTTCATTTCTTTTACTCAGACCCAGCGGTCTTACTCGCACGAGATTATGTCTAATTCTAGTTTTTAGGGAGAATACAAAATATTCCCTAGCACGTCTATATTCTTCTCCTCCAATGAGAAGATTGGTTGCAGCTTCGGTTGTCCTCTTTCTGTTACTAACCAGTTCATTTCACAAATATAATCAATGAAGTATACACTTGAATTACTCTTATTTATTTTTAACAATTTTAAATGGTTAGTATATTGTAAACCTACAGAACTCTTCGTCTGAACCAGAAAGATGTTAGCCAACCTAGCCCAAGCCAATGTTATAATTTGTTACAGCTGCACCGTATTAGCGATACAAGGGGATATTTTTTAACCTTTGTTCACTTCAATATATTTTTTACGACTTTGTTTTTCTCGCGATTTTCGGGCGAGCTTTTAAAGTCGAATCATAATATGTTACACTATCAAGCCAGAGTTCTTATTTTTCTTGCATATCCTCTGTTAAAGTGCTAGTACCACAGAACAAACTAATTATGCTGATAATTCGAAGTACAAAAACCCACATCTTTGTTTGGGAAAGTAGTTCAGGAAAAACCTGTTACTTAAAAACAGGAAAACCTTATTTTCTTTAACACAGATATTGTTTATATACATTTTTATAATCCAAATTAACAATTTGAGATTTTGTGAGCGCAATATTTAACAGGTGTAGTTCGGCCAGCATTTTCTGTATTGAATTATATTTTAAATCCGCGCGAAATTTGTAGGAAGCTGATTTTATGGGAAATGTTATTTTGGTGTCACCACAACGGCTCAAAGCTATCTCTTTTACACCAATCTTTAACCAAGATGGTGTTTATCTCCTAACGAAGAAGGTGGCCAGTCAGCGCGTCGCAAGCTGTTCGTTTTTCTTCGAGCCATTTGCAACGACGGTAATTTATTTATTAAGAAGTTTATTCTCGCTAACTAATTTAACCACGGATACGAATAATAGTAATCCTTGACCCAAATTAATTATCGCGGAATTATTTAAAACTCGTTAACTCTTGGGACAAAAAAAAAAAAAAACAATAGGGCAGACTTTCATTGTCAGTAAGGTGTAAGAAAAATCTAGAGTAGAGTCGTCAAATGACTCGATGTTTTAGCGTTAAATTGATTGAGGAGACCACACGATATATGAGTTAGGGTGGTAAGTGTAAATCGGCAGACGAGATGGCTAAGCCTAAAACCCTTACAACGTATTCGAGGCATTGTGTTCCTTTTTGGCACATTTCTGTCTCTGTATCGAAGAGAAATTGTTTTTCACAAAATATCTAATACAGGAACACGTTTTTAGCTTTGGATTCTTATCATGACGTCTTCCTGTTCGTTTTTCGTCATTTCCAAATCGATTCGATTCTCATTTCCAAAGTTGAAACTCTTCGTGGATCCGTTTTCTTTGTGGAACGTAATCTCCAGGCAAATTGGATTAGGTGCGATTTCGTCCTTGGTCCATCGACGTCCAATAATTAGTTTTGATTCGTTTAGAAACTCGTGGCGTCATTCCTTCGAGATCGTGGGTAAACGTGGCCATCGCTACCTTAACCATTATTGTCGGTTGCTTATTCAACTTTTACAATTCCACTCTCTGCTATTCTGTCGTCAACAAATCCAAGGGGGTCAATTTGAACACCATTAAGGATGGCAAACGCTGTTCGAAGTGGAACCGTTTCAATCGGTTTGATTACTCGATGAAATGTTTTTGAGATACGGATGATGGTACGACGCAAAACCTATTTTCTGTCTTGGCAGATTCGCTGTCTCTTTACTAACCTCGCTTCAATGTAACCATTTTAAGGTTACCGTTAACTATTTTGTTTGATTCATTTCCAATCAATAGAATTCCGATAACGCCGATGTGGTTTATTTGGGAAAAACATTGGAAAAATTTAAGAAGAAAAACAGGAAGCCATTTAAAGAGTCACTCCACCGACAACCGCAACATTCGAACCTTGGTCTACCATTTAAAATTGGTTTTAACCGTAACAAATAATTCCTCTTTTAGTTCTGTCAATCACTGGACTTGTCCTCGAAAAAGTCGATTTTAATGTTATTTCTATGGGAAAATGGACCGTTTTGATTGGCTAAAGACTGAATTTTTTAGGAAATCAAAATTGCATTACAAACGATGATCAGCCCATAACTTTAAAACCGTTCAAAAACATTTTGGAAAAATCAAATTATAAAATTTGTAGATCTTTTGATCAAGAAATGGAATTAATATCTTGAATATAGTCGATTTGATCTTTCAAAACGGTTCTAAATGGTTTGAAAGTGTCAACTGCGAAAGTAGCTTTAGACTGACACTAAAACCAAGTCAACCACCGCGGACAAAACCATTAAACGAAAATATTCTTTAATTATCTGGAAGAACAAGTAAAATATTGATATTTGCCGAGCATTTCGATCTTATCTCTGACGGCAATCAATAACGGAAGAGGGTTTCAGGGCCTTTCTCAATTTTCTTATCAGGGAACAGTATAGCGCTGGTTTTATTTGGAAAATTTGGAGGCGAAGGGGGCAAAAATCGATATATCCCCTGCAGCAGCTCGATTCTCTCCGACTCGTGTCTCCTATAGTGCCTTATTTGAGTCAATGAAGCGATCCCGCCGGGTAAGGGAAATATCGCCTGTACCCTTTCCAGCTATTACGCGTTGATTCAAATAACTGGAACGGAATGTAAAATTTAATTGTGTAGCGAGAGAACGATAGAGATCCATCCTTTTAATGGGAAATTTGTCTAGTATCTTTCGCGAGTGACCGGAAGTATGGTAGACTTGACAATGAACTGTTATCAAAAGTTAATTATATGAATTATCCCACATAAAGGACAATGTCAAAGCTCTCGAATGGTCGAGTTAATCCAAAATTATTTATATAATTTCAAGAATTAAGATAGTTACCAATTTTTCAATCGTCGTCCAGGTGCCGCCCTATTATTGGAGCAGGTGGATATAGCCTGGCCGACTCCTATTGGACATTTTTCAATAAAGTTAAAATGATAAAAACCTTAGGATCAATAAATTGAGGCTATTTAAAAGTTTAATTAAAATTGATAAATGGCAGTCCAACCGAAAACGATAAAACGTACTTCCCCTTGGGCCGTATATAATTCTATATAGTCAAGTATTAAAATTGAAACGGTCAGCGACCTGAACCAAGCCTCGCTAGTCAATGATCTGATTTTTAGCTTTTGAAGTAATTATTCAATAGCTTCGCTGCAAACGTTAAAAATTACGGAACAACTATATATGTTTCTATCCCTCGCGCTGCAGGACTCAACACATATCATTTTTTTGTTCCTCTGTCTCTTTTCCTGGAAAAGTCCTACAGTTTAGTAGAACTTTTGCCACGTGTAAATTAGCAATCTGTCTCCATTCGTAAGTTAGACAGTCGCTATAAAATCTATAACAAATAACAACTTGACACCGATCTTAATTGATAAATATTAATAACGTGGCATTCATAAGCGTCCTCTAAAGGCAAATATCGCAAACGTAGCAACAAACAAAACCACACGCGTGTTTGCTATTAAAAGCAAGCTTAGTAAATAAACTAATTACTAAACGTCTCCCTCAAAATGGCCGCGCTCCGCAGAAAACGAACAGACACATAGCTTGCCAATTGACGTCAAAACCAGCTTTACTAAACTGCCCTGCCATGGACCACCCACCTTGATCACTCTGACATTACATTACTTTTATATTTCCGAAGCGCTTACTTTTATGACGCAATCTAGGTAGACGAGTCTTTTGTAGTCGTCTAATTCTGGTTCGTGTTCGTTGTCCGAGCCAAAAACGCAGTCTAGTTCCTCGCGCACTTTACGTTGACCCTCGGGGCTTTGACCCAACAAAAACAATGCCCAGCTCATGTTCAGAGTAGGAGTACCGTGACCCTAAAATTGAAATTCGTTCCAGTTCATGCCGTTTTAACAGTTGTAAAAATTAAATATCACGCGTAATTTCGAGAAAGTGTATTTGAGAGTGTCGCGGTCTTACGTGAAACTAAACTCAATATTAGGAGAAAAACCACAACCGTTTTCGAACATAAGCGTCGTCTAATGGCAAACTAACAAAACCTCAAACGCGTATCTGAAATTACCGTGATGTTAGAGCTTTTGGCCTGGTGGTATTAAACTCTTGTCCTGGAAAAAACGTAAATATTTAAGGGCTAACTCATTAATCTTCCAATAAAGTCACGTTTTTATCTTGGATCACTAAAACAGCGTCCAATAAAATCGAAAGAGTGGTAAGATATTTTAGGGAGTTCTCATCATTTGTAAATATATTCTGACTATGGGCAATGTTGTTATTTAAAATAACGCGTCATTTTTTCGACTTTATACTTTTAGCAGTTGGATATAGACTATATTTCCACAATTTATAGGCAACCAGATAAGGAACTCCATTCTCTATGTAAAAGTCGTTTTTCAAAGGGCAGGCATTTGAAAGGTTCCATCTCGAGTCAGAACCCCAAGATAAATTTCTCCGACGGCGCTACATAACCGTTGAAATTCGTTTCATTTTGCAATCACCTTCTTGACAGAGGCTAGTATTAATATAGAGGGTAAATAGATGTATCTTATATTTTGTCAGAAAGGGTCTGTTCAGCTCGAGTTGGTAGTTTTAATTTCTTTGTTAAATACCCCTTATATGAAGGTTCCGACTTCGTCCTGGACGTCTTCTAATTCAAAGCTCTCGTCCTTGAAGTACAAATCCAAAACAGTGTCCAGAAATGAGGCTCCCCTTTTCTTGTCTGGTTTCGTTTCTTCTTGCGGGGAACCGTTTATCTCTTTGGACTCGATCCTCTCCGCTATGCCTTGCTCGATAATCTAAGTAGTCACGCAAAAATATGACAAAATTTACCGCTTATACGTGTATACGTTATATGTCTTGAGAATATACCAATTTTATTTGTTAAAAATTAAAACTATTTGTTAAAACATAGTTTGGGCTTGCTAATTTACGAAAATAGGTTTTTGTTGTTTAGTCATTAGAACATCCTTAATTAACGTTAATAAAATCTTGCTAGACGTCGCTAAGGTTTCGCGTCACGCGGCCAGGGATGAAAAATCCTTAAAAACAACGAGGAACAATCATTTTGTTTAGTTTGATAAATCGGAAAGTGGCGTACCGTTACATTTTGGGCGCCCTCATACGTAATTCGAAAGACTCCCCAAAAAAATGAAACCCAAACCACAAGGGTCACCTTTGGGCCCTTCTACTGACATCGCGATAACAAGTTTTTGCATACATTTTTCGGAAATGAAGCGTAAAAGCGCAAAGAGATGCGAGATCTGATTATTATGGGAAATAGCTTTTAAGGCGTAAGTTTTATTAACTACTTACTTTCGTGGAAAACTTTCTGGCATAATCTAGGCATTTAAAGTATCGTCTTCCAGCTGGTAAGAGATTGAAAGACCAGTCCGCCCAGTGGAGGACATTGGATATACGTGATACAACGTTACTGGTTAACCTATAAATAAAAGATACATTCAAGAATCCTCTCTGTATTTGACTCATTGCCCATGGAGTCGGAATGCAACGCCTATGGGCTCTCTTGAAATTGTCGTTGCTGTTTTGAAAAACATGATTTGGAGATAAATTATTTGGAAAAACATGATTTGGAGAAGAATGATTAGGAAAAACATGATTTGGAGATAAATTATTTGGAAAAACATGATTTGGAGAAGAATTATTAGGAAAAACATGATTTGGAGAAAAATGATTAGGAAAAACATGAATTGGACAAACATGATTTGGAAAAACATGATTTGAGTTTGCAATGACTGCGAGTTTGTTCACAAGCGGGGATATTCGAATGTACGTATTTTCCAATATATCACGGAAAAAACGCTCACGGTAATATAGTCGGCTCGAGAAATTTCCGCAACTTCGTGTTTCAAGAAATCTCGAAACGCCATTCAAATTGTTTAAAGAGCGTTTCTACTCGCGCAACACGCCCTGCTGTAGCATCATTCCTTTTAAGACGAAAATGTTCTATGACGTTTTGTCGTACGTAGCGCCGTTTAAGAGTTACGAAATAATTTATTTACGGATGACCCCTTAACGTACATTTATAAACGTATACTCAATGATAAAATAAGCTTAATTATTTAAGCTTATTTTATCATGGGTATAGCTGGTTTTTTTAAAAAAAATGTTCCCTTTTCAATCAAAATCAATTCTCGCTCTTAGAAGAGGTCGCCTGCACCGAGTCAATGAAAAGGGAGCTAAATGGAAAAATTACTCAAAACTTTGGATCAAAATGGGCCAAACAAGAAAATTACTTCTAAATTCGAGAAAATTTTAAATTAAACCAAATTGGAACAAGTTAGAAAATTTCTTCTAAATTCCATTAAAAATCGGGGAAATTCTTTAAATTAATATTAAATAAACCAAATGGAAAATTTAAAAATTCTAGGAAAATGGACCAAATTCGAAATTTTTTAATAAATTCGAGGAAAATGGACCAAATTCGAGAATTTCTAAAAAATTCGAGAAAAATGGAGCAAATTAGTAAATTACTATTAAATTCTACATTTTTTGTGCTAAACCATTATGATCGTGGACCATGAAAGTGATCATTTTGCACAATTCCTTTAAAAATTTTCGTAATTGTTAAAGAAATTATTGAAAATGCCCACCGTTATGATCTATGCAAAATCGCGATCGGCGGACTATGGCAAAGCAAGAGCCCGTATAGTCCGTGAGCCAGCCAACTTGTCGGTACCAAATGAGGGCTCCAAACGTTGACAATTTTTTCGAATAGACCTACCCCCAAGGATCATGGGAAAATTTGGTGGACTTTTGAGGGAGGTAGCTTTCACCCCTAAAAGGGGGGTGGAAAAGGGAAAAATTGGAAAATGGCGATTTTTTTTCCCCCGTGTATCTCTTTAACTTATTGCCTCAGAGCTTCGAATTTTATATCATTGAATAGGTAATAATGCATACTATAGTTCATCTTCAGCAAAGCATTGCCGATTTAGGCACGGTTTAGAAGTTATGTTGGGTTTAAATCCTAAAAAACCAAAACACTCATTTCAATAAGTACCTTACATGTTATCAACGTATCATGGCAACCTAAACCGATTTATCTTTTTCGAATAGGCCTACCCCCAAGGATCATGGGAAAATTTGGTGGACGCTTGAGTGGTTATAGCTTTCACTCCCAAAGCGAGAAAAGGGCCAAAATTGTTTAAATAGGATTTTTTTAACTTTTTTTAAAATCATGCATCCCTTTATTAATATTGCCTCAGAGCTTTGAAAATTTTATCATTAGGTAAATAATAGTACATACTATAATGAAAAAACATAATTTTTGGGATTAAGTATATTTTACTATTAGAAAATCCAAACTACATTGAGTTAATTGTCTTCATCATCATCATCATCATCATCATCATCATCATCATCATCAGACACGTTGTGTCCATCGCTGACCGTTTCTAGAACGTTTTCACATTCTTCTAAGTAATAGGCCGGAGAGCAGTTTATTTCATTTACCATATATTTACAAGTTGGAAGTTGTCATTTTTTTTGCATTGGCAGGCCATGAGCTCCTGCTGGAGGAACATTAATCCAATGGACTTTAATATTTCCTTCTTTAATTTTCCAACCATGGCCGCCTGGACTTGGTATTGATGGTTGATTTTCTAGGCAACGGCGCCATACTGCTGATTGGTAATTAGCTCGTAGGGAATGTTGGTAAAGAGAGTCTCGGCAAGGCGGAAGTTGACTCGAATCCAGATCTCCTTTCTTTATTCTAAAGAGGTCGTATCTCAAATCATTTACGAATCTTGCTGTGGTGTTGGCTGCGTACAGCTTACACGTAAATAATTGTAGTTTATCAAATAGATACTCTTTCAACTCCCAACAAACTCCAAGCTCACACATAGCATTTCGCAATTCACCTCCTTTGGTTATCCACTTTAAACCAGCTATTTTCCCTCTTCCTCCAAACGCACTTACTGTGTCGCACCCAGTGAAAGCATGCATCCCTAAAAGGGCTGAGCATGTTTCTTTACCAAGGGAATTGGCTACTTTGTTAACACATGTATCGTGTTCTCTGTTTGGTACCACATCTTACAAAGATGTTTCCTATAACGTCGCTAAAAGCTATACTAATTATGAGAACGTCAGTGTCTTCAGAAACAATGACTATCGACTTGAAATGTGGGGATGCTTGTTTTGAATGAAGGAGTAAGCGGGTGTCCGCTTCCTCATGAGTGGAAGTTAAACCATCAAAAACGTTGCTTCCATCCTTCGTTAATCGATAGCATTTCTCTTCACATGTTACAAACATTTGTTTGTTTCTAAGTTTAGTGAGATAATTGGGTTTCCTCCATTGATCAGTGAGAAACTTAATAAGGGAGCTTTTACTTCCAGAACACGCTAGGAGACGTTTCCAGCTTTTGATTTTGTGCCCAGGAATTATATTTTTGTATAGGACGCCGCAATGTGTTTCTCTACTTTGTCTTTCAGCGTTTTTGATAGACATTTCTTGGTATACATCAAAAACGATGTCTATCCTCTCACTGTCTGTTCCAGTTATAATAACAGATGTGTAAACTGCTTCACAGGGTTCTTCAAAGGTTTTATTGTCGCCATTTACTTTATGAAGTAGGGCCACACCATCTATTATGCAGGCGGACGGACTTGGTATTTCTTCAGCGATTGATGCTTGTTCCTCTAGTTTTCTGGCTAATGCGGCTTTATTTGTATTTTTCATTGTACCGTCTGAATTAGCAAGAGCCCATGGTAGTGGACCAAGTGGATATTCTAGTACTTGTTTCATGTCAAGGTTTCTTGAAGCAGCTACTAGTACCATGTGACCAAAAACTCTTTGATCTGCTTTAAAAATCGATTCTTTTTTAGAACCTTTGGAAACCTTGGAATAATCCATGTTTTTAAAAGTTCGCAGGTTTAGTTTGGGAAGTCGTTCAAAAAACGTGTTATTAGCTAAGGCCAGACGTGTATCTTGAAAAACACTGTAGGCTGTTTGACCCTTTTCTCTGGCATGCAACAAGTCTTCTCTAATTTCTTTTGAGGGGATTCTTCCGGTGGACATAGACGTTAAATAGTTGGAGCTTGCGAAAGGATTTGTCCAACTGTTTTCCAGAATGCCTACTAATAATTGAACATCAAGTTCATCCTTTTTTATTCTCGCTGGCTGTAGATCAGTGTGAATAGAGTTTGAACTGCGAGAGAGAGCCATTTCCCTAATATTTTTTATACACATACCTCTATTCTCCGAGGTGATGTAAAATCGGGTGATAGCTCCGGCATTTAGGCTGAAGCCTTTTGTACCGCCAGGAGTTTGCGTATCTTTATTTATTGTTTCCTCAATCGTTTGGTCTACAGGGATTTTTCCAAAGGGGTTTTGAGTATTGAGCTGAACAGAGAAACCACCATTAACAAAATTTTCGTCCACATCCGGATGATTACTCTGAAGTCGTGTCATTTCATTGAAGTATGTAACATGGAAACTCGGAATAGCGGACTAACGCCAAAGGGGAAGTCTCACGCCAAATCCAGTTACAATACAAAATAAAATAAAGCCGGGTTGGTCGCCTACCTTTTCACTATTGAGGGGTGGCGTGGAATATAAAATTAAAGAATAGCAATGCATATCTAAGGGTATGGATGTAATTAAAATAATTAAGTCAACGAGGTATGGAGAGTTACCAGAATCATTTTAATATAGAACTCATATAATGAATTAAAGATTCACTATAAACCAATTAAAACTAACGCGTCATGACACTAATTAATAATCAACTAAATAATAAAATAAATAATAATAATAATAATAATAATAATAAACAAATAATACGCGACAGAATAATAACAATAAAAATAAAACGTTACGACTTATGTGGTTTCCGCCATCATGAGGGAACGGTGGACTGCAACGTCCAAGCTGACCCGTGGGGTCTCAAAAGTTTTGGCACGATATGCCCCTTCTTTCGCGGCACGACGCGAAGGGTTTCGGAATCGTCCGATTGGTCATTCTTGTTTAACTCTTTTATGAATAAAACATTCGAGTCTCCATAGCGCGCTATAGGCTATAGCCTCTTTAAATATCGGCGCGTTTGGGGCCTTTCACCTCTTTTCTTATTAGAAGAACGCGCGGTAAAGTTTTTAGTCGCGCAACGTGTATTTACATTTTCGCGGAGCGATATATATTTTCGACCATGTCGTGTTTGCGCCCAGAGTCACTCTCTTTCTTAAGTTCGAAATCACAAGTCTTTTAGTTTTTCCCGCGCTTCTTGACCGGTGGTCTTCAGAAGCGTCGAGATGAGGGGAGGGGGTTAAATTGGCTTGCTAAGACGCTTGGCCCGTTTTAGGGAACCCTTAATTGTTTTTCGTCGAACGATGGACAAGGGAACCATCTGGGGCGGCGAAAGTAAAGGGCGCACTTTTAAGTTTTGACTTTTAAGTTCGAGTCAAGTCGCCGGCTCGTAAACTATCTTTCATGTTTCGAGCTATAGCAAGGTCACCCCCTCGCGCACGAAATGTTTCTCATGTTTTCCGCAACGTATGCCATAAATTATACTTGCGAACAATAACTATATACAGTAGATAACGTTATAAAAAGAATACGAACTAAAAATATAACATCTTAACTCTATCTGATAACTCTCCTTTGTAGGGGATTAAAGCGTAGGGAAGGGTAATAATCGAACGGGACAATCGCCACTCCCAAAAAGGAAAAAGTAAACTACCGAATTTTATTTTATAATTGGGGCTTTTAGAATTGGAATTTATAACTTCGACCTCGCGCGGCCAGGTCTAGCTACGCGGGTCGGAAAGATGCAAGAGAAGCGACACCACCCGAAAGCCATTATCCCAACGGCCAGCGTTAGGACTGCGATCGGAGGGGGTCTCTTTCTTTTGTAAATGAAAATGTTTTAAGAATTTAAATTTAAGGGTACGAATGAAATAATTTAAAGGTTATAGGGAAATATTAAAAGGGTCCGGATTTTGCGTTACAAGTATACAGGTAAATATCGGGCATAATTTTGTCGGTCATAAGCAAAACACCAAGGGATCATTTCTTTTATCATGGCAAGGTGAAGTAGCCAATCACCTTCTCGAGCAGCTCTAATGAGTCCCAGTAGAACTTCCACAAGGTCGATGTAGCTTATCCAGAAGGCAGCTAAATCACCTTCTGTCTTCAGGAAGTTTAGGTACGAAGAAAAGAGATTGATAATACGAAGACAACTTGGGTCTTTTAGGAGAGAATCAAACTTTTCTTGATCAATTGATTTCTGAAATGTAGCAATTTTAGAGAGAGAGAGTCTTTTAGATGCAATAAATCATCTTTGTAGTTTGTGTTAAGCCATTTTTCAAAAGCGTCCCAGGCTAATCTCATTAGAGTTTCATAAACAAGTTTATGAAGTCGAACTCCTCGGTTATACTGGCGCCCATCCAGAACAGAATCAATAGAGGATTCAGCGATGACCCCTGATTCGACGGCGAGATCTCGGAGTCCCGAATCGCGGAATCTCTTTCCGATTATGGCAAGCAGTGTGCAGATTGTGTGAAAATCCCCCATTCGAATAACAATTGATTTAAAATGTTCAGGATTTTTCCAAATAATTTCAGTTGCTTTTGCGTAAATTGCTTGTTCGAATACCACCACGATATCGTTCAAATTAAGTTTTTTCAAAATTTTCAAGGAATGATGTAGAATTTCGTTCACTGTCGATAAATCAGTTGTTGGAGCATTTATTGTTGGAAGATAGCCAATTTTGTCCGGAGATACTAAAAATTTGGTTTCGGGATAAAATGTTAAAACCAGTCCACGAGCTCACCGCTTGACTTGTGGTTTCCACTTGTCTTGTCATAATCCACAATAGGTTTTTGTGCCTAGCCTTTTCTACTACTTCTAAATACTCTAGTTCTGTTGGTATCAATCTGGGGGGTCCTACTCTGCTTCCCGCGTTGTATGGCGGAAGACTCGTATAAGAAGCGTTAATGCTCCCTTTCTTATCGTTCTTAATGTTCAAAACCAAAGAAGGTAGTTCGGCAGTCGATACTTCTGGCTGTATGATTATGCCATTTACTCTATGAGACGTACCCGCACCACTAAGCGTTTCTTCAAGCCTATCAATATTATCGTATGCCAAAGTTGTTGGAACGTTTTCATAGAAATTCGCTGGTATTGGTATATCAGACTCTTCGCTGTTTTCAAGCTTGCGAAGACATAGTGCAGTATCGATTTCCTCTAGTTGGGAATACGAAACTCCATGTCCAAATCTGTTGAGAAGTTTGATAAGTTCCACGTTGCCGGTAAGGGATTTTATGGTCCAGTGAAGTAAAATGTGCTTTGGAGGTTTATGTACTCCCCTTGTAATTGCGTAAACGCAGTCTTGAGCAATTGATTTCGGAACAGTGTTTACTGGCGGTGTTAAAAGTCCAGTACATAAATCACCAGTCAACATTGTTGTCAAAAGGATATTAAGTGAATGAGGTAATACGATGGCATCAGTCACAAGATTTTCAGGTCGGGGAGACCAATCTTGTTTTGGGCAACAACTCTTAACTTCCTGTCGAATAGTCAAGGCACAGTCTTTTAATTAAATTTTCTTTTTCTTTTTCTTTTGATAACAAAGAGTTTAGCGTAGAAGTCAATCGTTCGTTTTCAAGAACTAAGGCGTTTCTCGTTAGAGTATCCGGAACAACTAAAACTTTCCCATTGAATTCCGAGATGAAATCAAGGTTTTTACCAAATTCGTTTTCTAAAGACCCGCGGATGTGTTTTTTCGTATATGGCTTAACCTCTCGAATGCCGAAATTTTCCAAGTTTTGAACTAACTTATCGGTAAGGGTAGTCAAAAGAAGTACCGTTGGATTGGGAAAAACTTTTATGCCATACTGGTCGTATGCCTCCTTCTCTTCAGTATAATATTCACTTCTTGCATTATATTCATTTGGTTTGGCTTCCTTATTATCCTCATACCTCGTGTAGTTCCTATAACAAGACCTATGGTAGTGAGCCTCTGCGGCAATCAGCTCTCGAGAAGTAATAGCAATAAGCTTGGTATCCATTTTTTATTGCAATTTCACGAACAGTGTTATCAGATCGTAGCTCCAATGATTGCGTCAAGGACTCTCGGCTTTTTTTGCCTTTTAAATATTTGGTTGTCTTTTCACAAAATATACATTTCCTTTCAAGAATTCTTGTTGAAGAATCACCTACATTCCTTTTTTCCCTCGAACTGGTAGTAGAGCGCTCAAATCCTGATTTGTCAGCTTTGACTTTTTTAAGTTTTTCTAAAGTCATCTTGCGCGTAAACCTTTTTCTGCACTGTAAATGATAATAAATGTTCGGAACACCTTCCTCATCCTTATATTGCAAGATTAAATGTGATTCGTGCAATTGCGCGGCATGTAGAAGGGTTTTCCACGAAGCATCATTAACTGGTGCACAGAGATCCGCCGTCTTTACTACCTTATTACATATAACACATTTCTTTTGTAAACCGCTTCCTCCTGCTTCAACTTCCATGACTTTTAGAATAATTTCATTACGTTATCTTACAAATTAAAGAACAACAGCAACTCCCCATAAGAGTCTGGGTCCACGTAATGTTAAAAATTTTCGTCTTTTTTATGATAAATTCGTATTATATTATTAAAATAGGGTAGTTGGGGGATAATTTAAAGCTAAAATTCGAGCTCACAACTGTAAATTTTGGGAATTACAACGAATGGAAGGTTTCTTCCATAATGTAAAGAATAGGAAGAATCTATGACTTCCGTGCCGGATATGAAAGCCTTCCCCCACACGAAAATCTTGAACGGTTATTATTTTAGATTCATAATTATGTTAGGAAAATATTATTAAATAATTATTTTGTAACTTCCACGGGTATAGTGCTGGCGGCAAAATGAAATTCGTATATTTTTGGTCTACTAAGCCTCGAAATCCTCGAAAACGCCTGTAGAAGTGTTCCACTTGTCAGCATTCATGCAGTAGGCTTTTGCTAGCTTTACAGGGGCCGTGCAAGGACTATATAGCTTACTTGAATAGTCTTTGGTGTATAAGAAACTCGAAAAATAAATAGAGAAATCATACCAATTAGAAGATACTGGAGTAGTATCTTTAATTTTTATTTCATATTAAACAAAACACACTTGTATAAAACGGACAAATTATTCATTTAACGCTAAGGTTTTCTACGTTTAACGTATGTCTGGTAGTTCAAGCTCAGTGGCATCTTCACACACTACACGCAATTTTGACTGGTACCAACTGCCTCGATCTTCATGGCGACGATAACCAAGATACCAGATTACGCTGCTAACGTGAACACAAGTACCTACCACCTTTGCAATTTCAATACCAGCCTTTAATGGCATTTGCACCTGTCCCGTTCGGTACATAACGAATTAGAGCTTGGTGAACAGCTGAGGTGGAAAATTGACCAGGCACGCGTATACGAATTAAGTCATGTTCAACTTTGGACACTTCGACGCTGAAAGAGCCGGATTTCTCTATAGTGAACGCCACACAAGATTCAGTGCGTTTCGTTTTAAAGTCGCTCATTACCACCTCACGTACATCACTTTCACGAAGTACAGGGAAGTCTTGAAATTCACTATCCTCAATTCGTTGCCATTTAGACGGTTTGCGAAGCAGATTATCGCGCTCAACTACTTCCTTAAGAGGATTTTCTTTCGTAGAGACTGCCAGCATTTTTTCGACGGAGTCTTCCCAGGAACCTTTAAGATGTAACTCCGGGTGGTAGGCGTTCAACAGCGCAGCAGCAATTTGAAGAAGTTCCGGAACTAATGGTAACATATGCACAGGTATACGGTTTTGAAAAAAACGATACACCGTCTGCAAATGCCCATTCCTAACTTCAACCGGCCACCTGAGGTACGTTACTTGTCGGGAACGATTAACTTCTTGCGTGTTTACTTGCTTCTCGCCTTTAGACAAGAACGAAGGCATTTGTAAATCCACACCCAGTTCAGTCAGTACGCTGTTGGAGTCTCGAAAACCGCGGTCTGCCAGTACAACGTCACCAACTTGAAAGAAAGACTGGAGTTCTCTCTTTTTGATAGAATGGTTTAAAATGCGCGCGTCGTTATTGCGGCCATTAGCAAAGTAGGGTCCGATTATATCTATTATGTAACCCGTAGTTGTTACCATTAACATTGGCTTGAGGATATGCTGGCCTTTGTGCACACAGAAGGATTTGTGAAGAACGGTATAGTCCTTGGATCTTCCAACCTTGATATAGGTGCCATCTACAATGGTAATAAGACAATTAGGCTTGTTGTTAGCAAAGAGTTTTACTGCTGCTCCAGATTGATGGTTTGTTATCAGATTGTCACGTGATAAGTGTTGCAGGCCAAAATGATGTGGCACGAAATGCTCCGATAAAGCCATAATAACCGCTTTTACCGTGTTTGATACCGATCTTTCAGTTAAATGAAATAAAGTTGATAACACCTTATTGGAGATATTGCACGCGTAACATGTATTTGGAGCCATCTCCAAATTCCAAGTGACTCTCACATTGATGTTATTGATAAGGAAAGTTCTTAAGATCATGGTTCAAACCAGATACTACAATTTTTTTAATGTTTATAAAAACAGGTTTAATTATTTTTCGCCAACCTGGCTGGCAAAAAATATTAAAGACGTCTTTATCAACTGTATTTCATTTAACTGAAAGATCGGTATCAAACACGGTAAAAGCGGTTATTATGGCTTTATCGGAGCATTTCGTGCCACATCATTTTGGCCTGCAACACTTATCACGTGACAATCTGATAACAAACCATCAATCTGGAGCAGCAGTAAAACTCTTTGCTAACAACAAGCCTAATTGTCTTATTACCATTGTAGATGGCACCTATATCAAGGTTGGAAGATCCAAGGACTATACCGTTCTTCACAAATCCTTCTGTGTGCACAAAGGCCAGCATATCCTCAAGCCAATGTTAATGGTAACAACTACGGGTTACATAATAGATATAATCGGACCCTACTTTGCTAATGGCCGCAATAACGACGCGCGCATTTTAAACCATTCTATCAAAAAGAGAGAAGAACTCCAGTCTTTCTTTCATGTTGGTGACGTTGTACTGGCAGACCGCGGTTTTCGAGACTCCAACAGCGTACTGACTGAACTGGGTGTGGATTTACAAATGCCTTCGTTCTTGTCTAAAGGCGAGAAGCAAGTAAACACGCAAGAAGTTAATCGTTCCCGACAAGTAACGTACCTCAGGTGGCCGGTTGAAGTTAGGAATGGGCATTTGCAGACGGTGTATCGTTTTTTTCAAAACCGTATACCTGTGCATATGTTACCATTAGTTCCGGAACTTCTTCAAATTGCTGCTGCGCTGTTGAACGCCTACCACCCGGAGTTACATCTTAAAGGTTCCTGGGAAGACTCCGTCGAAAAAATGCTGGCAGTCTCTACGAAAGAAAATCCTCTTAAGGAAGTAGTTGAGCGCGATAATCTGCTTCGCAAACCGTCTAAATGGCAACGAATTGAGGATAGTGAATTTCAAGACTTCCCTGTACTTCGTGAAAGTGATGTACGTGAGGTGGTAATGAGCGACTTTAAAACGAAACGCGCTGAATCTTATGTGGCGTTGACTATAGAGAAATCCGGCTCTTTCAGCGTCGAAGTGTCCAAAGTTGAACATGACTTAATTCGTATACGCGTGCCTGGTCAATTTTCCACCTCAGCTGTTCACCAAGCTCTAATTCTTTATGTACCGAACGGGACAGGTGCAAATGCCATTAAAGGCTGGTATTACAATTGCAAAGGTGGTAGTTTGACGATAGGTACTTGTGTTCACGTTAGCAGCGTAATCTGGTATCTTGGTTATCGTCGCCATGAAGATCGAGGCAGTTGGTACCAGTCAAAATTGCGTGTAGTGTGTGAAGATGCCACTGAGCTTGAACTACCAGACATACGTTAAACGTAGAAAACCTTAGCGTTAAATGAATAATTTGTCCGTTTTATACAAGTGTGTTTTGTTTAATATGAAATAAAAATTAAAGATACTACTCCAGTATCTTCTAATTGGTATGATTTCTCTATTTATTTTTCGAGTTTCTTATACACCAAAGACTATTCAAGTAAGCTATATAGTCTTTGCACGGCCCCTGTAAAGCTAACAAAAGCCTACTGCATGAATGCTTGACAAGTGGAACACTTCTACAGGCGTTTTCGAGGATTTCGAGGCATAGTAGACCAAAAATATACGAATTTCATTTTGCCGCCAGCACTATACCCGTGGCAGTTACAAAATAATTCTTTCCTAATATTTTCCTAACATAATTATGAATCTAAAATAATAACCGTTCAAGATTTTCGTGTGGGGGAAGGCTTTCATATCCGGCACGGAAGTCATAGATTCTTCCTATTCTTTACATTATGGAAGAAACCTTCCATTCGTTGTAATTCCCAAAATTTACAGTTGTGAGCTCGAATTTTAGCTTTAAATTATCCCCCAACTACCCTATTTTAATAATATAATACGAATTTATCATAAAAAAGACGAAAATTTTTAACATTACGTGGACCCAGACTCTTATGGGGAGTTGCTGTTGTTCTTTAATTTGTAAGATAACGTAATGAAATTATTCTAAAAGTCATGGAAGTTGAAGCAGGAGGAAGCGGTTTACAAAAGAAATGTGTTATATGTAATAAGGTAGTAAAGACGGCGGATCTCTGTGCACCAGTTAATGATGCTTCGTGGAAAACCCTTCTACATGCCGCGCAATTGCACGAATCACATTTAATCTTGCAATATAAGGATGAGGAAGGTGTTCCGAACATTTATTATCATTTACAGTGCAGAAAAAGGTTTACGCGCAAGATGACTTTAGAAAAACTTAAAAAAGTCAAAGCTGACAAATCAGGATTTGAGCGCTCTACTACCAGTTCGAGGGAAAAAAGGAATGTAGGTGATTCTTCAACAAGAATTCTTGAAAGGAAATCTATATTTTGTGAAAAGACAACCAAATATTTAAAAGGCAAAAAAAGCCGAGAGTCCTTGACGCAATCATTGGAGCTACGATCTGATAACACTGTTCGTGAAATTGCAATAAAAAATGGATACCAAGCTTATTGCTATTACTTCTCGAGAGCTGATTGCCGCAGAGGCTCACTACCATAGGTCTTGTTATAGGAACTACACGAGGTATGAGGATAATAAGGAAGCCAAACCAAATGAATATAATGCAAGAAGTGAATATTATACTGAAGAGAAGGAGGCATACGACCAGTATGGCATAAAAGTTTTTCCCAATCCAACGGTACTTCTTTTGACTACCCTTACCGATAAGTTAGTTCAAAACTTGGAAAATTTCGGCATTCGAGAGGTTAAGCCATATACGAAAAAACACATCCGCGGGTCTTTAGAAAACGAATTTGGTAAAAACCTTGATTTCATCTCGGAATTCAATGGGAAAGTTTTAGTTGTTCCGGATACTCTAACGAGAAACGCCTTAGTTCTTGAAAACGAACGATTGACTTCTACGCTAAACTCTTTGTTATCAAAAGAAAAAGAAAAAGAAAATTTAATTAAAAGACTGTGCCTTGACTATTCGACAGGAAGTTAAGAGTTGTTGCCCAAAACAAGATTGGTCTCCCCGACCTGAAAATCTTGTGACTGATGCCATCGTATTACCTCATTCACTTAATATCCTTTTGACAACAATGTTGACTGGTGATTTATGTACTGGACTTTTAACACCGCCAGTAAACACTGTTCCGAAATCAATTGCTCAAGACTGCGTTTACGCAATTACAAGGGGAGTACATAAACCTCCAAAGCACATTTTACTTCACTGGACCATAAAATCCCTTACCGGCAACGTGGAACTTATCAAGCTCTAATTCGTTATGTACCGAACGGGACAGGTGCAAATGCCATTAAAGGCTGGTATTGAAATTGCAAAGGTGGTAGGTACTTGTGTTCACGTTAGCAGCGTAATCTGGTATCTTGGTTATCGTCGCCATGAAGATCGAGGCAGTTGGTACCAGTCAAAATTGCGTGTAGTGTGTGAAGATGCCACTGAGCTTGAACTACCAGACATACGTTAAACGTAGAAAACCTTAGCGTTAAATGAATAATTTGTCCGTTTTATACAAGTGTGTTTTGTTTAATATGAAATAAAAATTAAAGATACTACTCCAGTATCTTCTAATTGGTATGATTTCTCTATTTATTTTTCGAGTTTCTTATACACCAAAGACTATTCAAGTAAGCTATATAGTCCTTGCACGGCCCCTGTAAAGCTAGCAAAAGCCTACTGCATGAATGCTGACAAGTGGAACACTTCTACAGGCGTTTTCGAGGATTTCGAGGCTTAGTAGACCAAAAATATACGAATTTCATTTTGCCGCCAGCACTATACCCGTGGAAGTTACAAAATAATTATTTCCTAATATTTTCCTAACATAATTATGAATCTAAAATAATAACCGTTCAAGATTTTCGTGTGGGAGAAGGCTTTCATATCCGGCACGGAAGTCATAGATTCTTCCTATTCTTTACATTATGGAAGAAACCTTCCATTCGTTGTAATTCCCAAAATTTACAGTTGTGAGCTCGAATTTTAGCTTTAAATTATCCCCCAACTACCCTATTTTAATAATATAATACGAATTTATCATAAAAGAGACGAAAATTTTTAACATTACGTGGACCCAGACTCTTATGGGGAGTTGCTGTTATTCTTTGAAATGTTTACCTTACTTCCGATGGCCAGAATTAGTATACTTGACCCGATGACGACGTAACCGTTATCAAATGGTTTACAATGGAAATTATAGCCATACGCTAGAGGGCGACACATTACGGCAAACCAAATCTCTTAACGCGCAATAAAATGAGAGGAAACAGAAAAATCGGTTGAGGTGCCCATCATACGTGAAAACATGCAAATGATTTAAATAGTGTTTTTTTTTTTTTTAGGAATTAAACCCAACATAACTTCTATACCGTGCCTAAATCGGCAATGCTTTGCTGAAGATGAACTATAGTATGCATTATTATCTATTCAATGATATAAATTTCGAAGCTCTGAGGCAATTAATTAAAGAGATACACGGGGAAAAAATCGCCATTTTCCCAATTTTTCCCCTTTCCACTCCCCTTTTGGGGGTGAAAGCTACCTCCCTCAAACGTCCACCAAATTTTCCCATGACCCTTGGGGGTAGGTCTATTCGAAAAAATAGTCAAAGTTTGGTGCCCTCATTTGGTACCGAAAACCCCATTTTCGGACTAGTAGCTTTACCGTTTCCTCTTATGGTATTTAATGCGTTGAAAATCCTCGTACGAAGAGTTTCTTCGTCGGGAACTTCGGTGGCCTAAACTAAATTCTTTACGCGACCCCAAAGGAAATAGTCCAAAGGCATATTACCATCGCAGTACCCTAAAGCTAACAGCATATCAGTGTATTCACTGGCTGTATAACCTGCCATTGCTGTAGTTTACAACTTATGCTTATTAAGAAAACAAGATCGGCCAAGCTACACCAAGGAAAAGCAGCCTTTCTCTGTACAATTTTTCCCGCCTTAACCTAAACCTTTATTTGAAGATTTATTTCATTTTTAAAAACAACGTTTGGGGCGGTGGTTAAAATACACATCCGACAAAGAAAATACTCAGTTCCCGACGAAGAAACTCTTCGTACGAGGATCTTCAAAGCGTATAATACCGTAAGAGAAAACGGCGAAGCCATGGGTTTGCTTTGCTATTGTCCGCCGATCGCGACTTTGCATAGACCATGACGGTGGGCATTTTCAATAATTTCTTTAACAATTATGAAAATTCTTTAAGGAGTTGTGCAAAATGATCACTTTCATGGTCATAATGGTTTAGCGCAAAACAATGTAGAATTTGATAGTAATCTACTAATTTTCTCCATTTCCCTCGAATTGTTTTGGTCCATTTTCCTCGATTTTATTAGAAATTTTCGAATTTGGTTAATTCTCCTAGAATTTATAAAATTTTCCATTTAGTCCATTTGATAATAATTAAAAGAATTTTCCCGATTTTTAATGGAATTTAGAATAAATTTTCTCACTTGGTCCAACTTGCTTTAATTTAATTTTTCTCGAATTTAGAAGTAGTTTTCCTGTTTGACCCATTTTGATCCAATTTTATGAGTAATTTTTCCATTTAGCTCCCTTTTCATTGATTCGGTGCAGGCGACCTCTTCAAAGCGCGATAATTGATTTTGATTGAAAAGGGAACATTTTACAAAGCACGCGCGCTTTTAAAACACCAGCTATACTCAATAATAAAATAATCTTAAATAATTAAGCTTATTTTATCATTGAGTTAAGGGGTCATCCGTAAATGAATCATTTCATAACTCTTAAACGGTGCCCGGTACGACAAAACGTCATAGAACATTTTCGTCTTAAAATGAGAACCCACTGGAGCTCGGTTCTACCACCATTTTCAATACACCCTGTATAAGATAAAAATTCCTTATATCTTCAGAGATATACCATATATAAAACAAGTCGTTTATAAGGGGTCGTAGCGAACGAGATAAAAAGGTAGCTTATGAAATATTTCGGTTCTAGTATGTCGGTAATGAAAACTCGAAAACAACAAACAAGTGGTTGCGAACGAGATAATAAGGGAGCTTATACGTGTTCTAGTATGCCAGTAATGAAAATGATGATAT
This sequence comes from Odiellus spinosus, assembly GCA_963920705.1. NCBI lineage: Eukaryota > Metazoa > Arthropoda > Arachnida > Opiliones > Phalangiidae > Odiellus > Odiellus spinosus. The sequence continues at coordinate 8,465,884 of OY987232.1, read as the reverse complement.
GAAAAACATGTTGGGGAAAACATGATGGGAAAAACATGCTTGGATAAAATATGGTTTGAGTTTGCAATGACTGCGAGTTTTTTCTCAAGAGGGGATATTCGAATGTACATCTTTTCCAATATATCGTGTAAACAACGCTCACGGATAAATTTCCGCAACTTCGTGTTTAAAGGAATCTCGAGACGCCATTCAAAGGTTTAAATTGCGTTTATGCCGGCATAACACGCTTCTGCTATAGCATCATTCCTTTCACCCTCTTTTAAAATGTCGGGGTCTAGCTATTCGTTTGGGCTTAACCATCTTGTAATTTCCCCCCATTGGCGGTTACAATAACTTTTCCAAACTCACAAACCTTGGGCCCGCCCCCCCCCCTGGGAAAAATAGCTATCGGCGCCCCTGATACATTGAAACTCAAATTTAACGCCATAAGAGACCCTCGAAGCTAAATTTAGTTAAAACCAGCGAAACGTGGAAAAAGTGTATATTATTTCGGAAAAAGGAACATAAATTATACAAAAAAGAGTTTGGGTCATACCCTTAAAAAAGGTTCTTTATCTGATTCGGGTCAAACCCGTGAGCAATTAAATATCTTTAAAATTATAGTTATTGGTTTTAGTCTACTACTCCAAAGATTTGATTAAATATTTTCCAATAGGCTCGATTTTATATCTTATAAATAGTCGGCATAATGTTGGGAGCCATAATATTCGTTTATAACATTGTAAATATGCAACCTGAATTGAAAAAATTATGCCTATTTTTATGGACGGTCTTTTATTTATCTTCAGTCAAAAGTATCTCGATTAATAGAATATTTTAAATGGTTAAGATGCTCAAGTCGTCATTCCGATATCAGTATGGAGGGGCCCGCGCGATAGAAGGCGAGATGAAATGAATGATCAGAAAGAAGTTCTATTGAAGAATCGTTGCTTACACTTGAATGCATTTCGAGCATTCCGATTTCTCGTTGTTCCGAGTTCCCAGCCGCACTCCCATCGTTGTTTCTATAGTTTTTATTAGAGAGACAATACGACTGTAGTTCAAGAATTCACGTATCATAAATTAAGGGAGAGTAAATATATTCGTACCAACAATTATATCAAGAGTACAGGAGCTGAGCTGAGGTATTACGTTGATTTCTCGCCCATTCTGTCTGAATAGTTCATCGCGCAGTATCTTGGCGTGTTGAAGGAAAATGGGCAAATACTCTTGGCTCATTCTGGGGTGCAATGTTGGTGCCAGCTTCTTCCTTCTGTCTCTCCAAAGAGTCTTGCCACTGTCAAAGAGGACAGATTTAAAAATTCTCAGGCGTTAGTGTTGAAAAATGGACAGTAAAATGTACGGCTCGCTCGGTCTACATTCGCGTAAAGTCCGTAGAAACTCAGCAACCCTTGTAAATTAGCGGGAGTGATTGAAAAAATGTAACGCAATCTGGATAAAGAACTTTTACGAAAAAGACTTCGCGAAAGCAACAAAGAGCGAGAATCAACTGTAGGCTCTACAACGGACACGAAATATCGAAAAACTTAGAATATGGCGATTGTAAAATAAGTATTTTTGCTATTGCGGTAATTTTTTAACATGGCATGTGTATACAGGGTATTTCGAAAATGGTGGTAGAACCAAATTATACTGGGTTCTACGGATCATTTTATGACGGAAATGTTCTATGACGTTTTGTCGTACGGGGCGCCGTTTAAGAGTTACGAAATGAATCATGCGCGGATGACCCCTTAACGTACATTAATAAACTCAATGCTAAAATATTTTTTTTATTAAGCGCGTGCTTTTAAAAAATTAGCTAAATAATTAAACGTATTTTATCATTGAGTATACGTTTATTAATGTACGTTAAGAAGTCATCCGCGCATGGTTCTTTTCCTAACTCTTAAACTGCGCTCCTTACGACAAAACGTCATAGAACATTTTCGTCTTAAAATGACCCATAGAGCCCACTGTAGCTCGGTCCTACCACCATTTTCAAAACACCCTGCATATTTTGAATCGTTTTTAACGAAAATTATAATCAATTTCTATTTGGAGCTTCTAAGGGTTTTACGCTTTACCAGAACCGTAAGATCCTTCAAGTATAATATATCCTGCGAAAACATCGAGTCCCGTGACGACGTGACTCTAGATTTTACTGGACGTCAATGGAGGAAGACGTAAAAACACGCGCGAGAGTTCGAGTTTTAACGCAGCGATAATTAATTCGTGGTTAAATTCCCATCAATAAATACAAAATTGTTTTATTTATTTTATTTGTTTATTTAATCTCCTTGGGTGATTCTTAAAGGAAGGGTGATGAGGAAATTCAAGCGATTTTTTTATCTATTCTTCTACTAATTACGAGACTAATAACTAAATACAAAATAGATCAAAATAGAAAATTTCAACCCGGATTCAACACATGTGGACCAAAGGAATTTCAAATTTTGGTCCCCTTTGTGTTTCATTTGATCTTTTTCTTTGAATTCTGTCGGAATTTGAAAAAATTTGGATTTTTTTCCTTATTTGGAAAGCCAATTTCTTCTACGGTTATTCCACAAGAGGGTATTTAAAACAGTCTCTGTAATATTTCCAAATTCTTGAAAATGAATAGGCCCGAATGAGTTACGTCGCGTGTTAATTTACTTTTAAGTTTTGCGAAGTATCTGAACTGGTTTTCACGGAGCATTTTTGATTAAAATTGTGTATTGAACTTTTTATTCGATCCATTACCTCGTTCCTAATCCATTCCGTAACCAAACTTTTGAAAAATGATAAATGATAGACTTCTCAACGTTTTCTTTGCTGGTCAACAATTTCTGTAAAAAGATAATGTATAAGACACGTAGCTATATTATAATTATTAAAAAATCATTTGCTTATGCGAAAACTAAAATAAAAATATTGAGACCGCCCTCTCATCGTATAGCGTGACTGAATGATGATGGAGGGATGATCACCATTCATTGGTTCAAACACAAGCGACTTTATTCCCCCTAAAAGATAATTACACTATCTTACTTTGGCTACAGAAGCTTTACTGAGAACGAAAATCGGATGAAAGAGGAAATTCGTCATCATGATACCGTTTGGACACAGTAAGTGAACGCCCTTAAGAAATTGCAACAAGCCTAGAAAGAGCGTGAGGAATAGAAAACGTTTAGTATCTACAGTGTAATAGAAAAATACCACGGGTAAATCACGCTTTAAGTTTACATCAATTCATACTATGGGCTATGACGAGTTGAGTCCGATTCTCTCGGTCAGTGGTTTCACCCTAAGTATTCCGAAATTTGTACAGAATAGCAGCGAGGCCGATTAGTTTCTCAGCAGAGTAAACGATACTTGAACTCTTACGAACGAGAAAAGTACAACCTAAAACTTGCCGCCACTCTTCAGAGAGCTGGGATTCTTGAGATAAATTATACCCTATACGATTTATGAATCACTAGCGAAGCCTCAGAGACCCTATTTTTTTCCACCTTTTACTCGCTAGTGGTATGAAATGGGCTTGAGATTATCTATTATTATAAAACAAGAGGTATCCAACAGTCTGGATAAACGTGGAGTGATGGTCAATCGAGTACTCGGTAACCGCGTAAAAAATGTAATTATAAACCCGCGCAAAAAAATAACCAAAAAAATCAATAAATGGAGAAAGGAGTCTTCGAACGTCCGCGGCAGATGGCGCCAGGGCCTTTGCCTCTATATAAGCTCCCGCAACTCATAACTGTCGATAAAGAAGATAGAACAACAACGCGACGCTACGCCACGACGCCACACGACGATGTGCCTTTTTTTAGGAGCGACGCGAAGGGTAGTAAACGTGCTGAAAGCTACGATCTTTCCCCCAACTACAAATGTATTTCGAGAAATCTTTTTATAACGTTGATTGAAGACGTCATCACTCCACGTAAAAAATAACCGCGGACACTCGCTAGTAATCGCACACGTGAAGAAAAGCTCTCTTTATCTCAAAGTAAGCAATTCATAAAGAAAACTGCTGGCCTACTAATGATTTTCGACCTAGAAATGCTTTTTTTCGTTTTGTTTTGTAATGAATGAGTCTCCAAACGTATCGTGACTATACGCTGGAAGGCGAGTGATTTCCTGCCCCTCCCCTACTTAAGTGCCAATCTCAGCCGCTAGAAAAATTCTAATTCAGGTTCTTGGTTTATGTTGAGTTTTTGGATTTTCCTCTCTCCTCGGGCATCAACGCTCTGACGACTCCACTTCCAGAACAACGTACCAATGGAAATTAGCCCGATTGTAAACTTGAAGGGTGATTTACTCGATAGCGCATAATATTAATTTATATATTCTGAAATTGACCCAATATCAATAGCGCACAATCTAGAATGAACAAAATATCTTGAAGTGACACTGTCGAAAGCCCGGCTAAAATGCGCCAATAAATACCCGAAACTTGAATTTCTTGGAGCTTTTAAAACTGATTCGTTATTTATCAGTTTCTTGTAATGTCAGTTAATCACTCAAACTAGCCCACCCCTCTTGTAATACTTTACGTAAGTTAATCTTGGTGTTTAGAGATTAAGACTTTCGAGATTATTTACCACACTCTTAATTTAACGCTATATTCGTTATAAGTCTGTAAGAATCAAAGTTCAAAATACCCACAAAGCTATATTAAGGTAAAACTAGTAAAATGTGTGAAAGATATACTTTTTTCTGAAAAAGGGACAGAAATTATCCAAAATAAAAAAGGCTCTTTATCTGATTCTGATCAAACCGGGCCGTGAAAGGACAAAAATTAAATGATAGAGAAAGAGCAATTTAATATCTTTAAAATTTTAGTCAGTGGTTTTAGTTAACTACTACAAAGATTTTATTAATCGGATAAAGACGAATTTGGGATGTAACTGTTGGAATAAATTTATCGTTCAAATTCTAAATTTAAATAAGGAACATTATTAAAATGTACAGTAGTTTACATTAGCATTTTATAAGACAAAACTTCATTAATCTGTTCCCGCTTCTTCTATGATAATTTTAGATTTGCATGTCCGAGGATAGTCTATATGATTTGAAATAATTAAAAGGTTCACCTTCCCATATAGCTTAAAAAAATTCTATTAAAATTCCCATTTTAAAATCACTAAAATTGAAAAAAAAAATTAAAACATAACTATTGGTAATTATACAAAAACGTAGCTTTGCTTCGCATTTCTAAAAAAGTGCATTTATACCCAACGATGGTCGACCAAAGCCGTAAAGGTACAGATATTAAAAAGATGGTCAAGCCCATAGGAATAGCTACACCAATGACACTTGAAACCAATGAAACTTAATTTTTCGTTTTTTCGTTTGTGGACTTTTGGGCTTTCGCCTTTTTGGTTTTCGACTTTGCGGTTATTGCCTTTACGGTTATCGGTTTTCAATTTTTCGGCCGACCTTTATCTCGATCCTTTTCGCCCTCCCTTTATCTCGATCCTCGTCGCCCGACCTTGATAAATACTGCATAACATCGATCATCCAAAACCTCTCATAATTTCTACTTAAATGTCATTTTTATTATTTTCAACTTAGCTACTTGTGAACGCGCCTTTATATCTAATCTTTATTTATTTATCTTGGATACCCGTGTGAACGCGGCTCTATATTTAATATTTATTTTTAACTTATAAACCCGTGTGAACGCGCCTTTATATCTCATCCTTATTAAACGTACACTCATCACTCGTAAGTACGTGGTTTAGGAAATTTCCATCAACTTCAATTTGGTCCAATACCCATCGGCAAAACTCTACGCGTGGTCCAAAGTCTTGTGGTTTAAGATGTTGGTGAAGATGAATTTTGTAGGGGTGAAATCCTTCACCACGAAGAATTTTTAAGAGCGTTGTATTGATGGAAATTTCCTAAACCACGTGGTTTAGGAAATTTCCATCAACTTCAATTTGGTCCAATACCCATCGGCAAAACTCTACGCGTGGTCCAAAGTCTTGTGATGAGTGTACGTTTTACCGGGACGGTACAGTTAACCGCCACAACATGCACTACTGGTCGAGGGAAAATCCCCATTGGCTAAGGGCGAATCATCACCAAGAAAACTGGAAGATAAACGTTTGGTGTGGATTGTTTGGTGATCGGGTAATTGGACCTGTTTTTCTCGAAGAACATCTAAACGGAGATCGTTACGTTGATCTCTTAAACACCTTAGTGTCCGATGCCCTAGACGATCTTCCCTTAGCAGAACGAAGACGAGTCTGGTACCAGCACGATGGTGCACCACCGCATTTTGCACGTGTTTCTCGGGATTGGCTAGACGCGGAATTCGGTCCCCAATGGATAGGTCGTGGTGGTCCAGTCGCTTGGCCACCTCGTTTGCCAGATTTAACGCCGGTGTATTTTTTCTTTTGGGGGTCTGTACAAAGCCTTGTGTACGCCACTGAGCCACCAACACTTGATAGCCTTCGAGACCGAATTCAGCAAGCGGCTGCTCTCGTTTCTCCCGAGATGTTAACTCGCGAAAGAGAAAACTGGCAATTCCGTTGTCGGCAATGTGTCAATGTCGACGGAAGACATTTTGAACATTTAATGTAATGCTTTGTTATTAAATTTGAAGAATTTAATGTTTAAATTTGGAAATGTTTGATTAACTTCAATTTGGGCTATTTGGTTTCCGCAAGTGACATCTTTTCTTTCCTAATTAAATTAATTTAAATCCGTCATTGATTTCACTTATGCATTTCATTTCTCTACATTAAAACTGAAACCTTTGATTATTAAGTGGAACTGAAGTGAACTGATCCCAATAGCGCCTGTAAATCCCTTAACATTTCACTGAATAACAACAATGCGTAAGGGGAAGTATCTCGACTGGACGCCGGCGAAGGTTTCCACCCTGTATCTAATCTTTATTAATTTATCTTGGATACCCGTGTGAACGCGGCTCTATATCTAATATTTATTTATTTTTAACTTATAAACCTGTTTGAACGCGCCTTTATATCTAATCTTTATTTCGATTTTATCTTGGATACTCGTGTCAACGCGCCTTTCTTATTTTTTTCTAATTAAATTTCATTTTTATTATTTTCAGCTGGCTACTTGTGAACGCGCCTTTATATCTAATCAATCTATAAGAGAATATTGAATATCTGAATATCTTCGAAAATATTTTCCATATTAAATGAAATTTTTAGCTACATTGTTTTTAGATTAAGTTAAATCATTTAGATAGTTTTAATTTTAATTTCAAGGAATATTACGTTTCAATTAATTAATATTTATAACCTCAGAAGGCTAAAATAGACACTCAACCAAAAGATACTATATAAGGCGTTCGTGGACCAATATTAAACAACAGACGAGTAACGGTAGCTACTGTACCACGAACCGTAGTGGGTATATTTATATAGCAAGGTAAAGTTATTTTAAACATGAATATCATTGGAAATTCAAGCGCCGAGGGTAATGACGTTTTCTTCCGATGACGTAAATGCGAACTCCTCGAACGACGGACATACACATGATTAAGACAGAACCTCTCCGTGAAAGTTTTTAAGGGGTATTAGAGTTTCTCAAGTTTTTACGCGACTACTTGATTTTCGTCATTTCCAACGGAGGCGGCGACGGCGACGGCGGCGGCGAACCATCGAATGTAATACCTACACTTTTGGTGTAGCTAAAAATTCAATACCTTGAAGGGATGGAAATTAAAAATTAATGGTTAAAGAAATACGAAAGCCTAAAGGTGTTTTTTTAATATTTATACATTAACGGAACTCCATCTTAAGCTATTACTGAAACAATTTCAAAATAACATCAAAAAGAGAGGAAGGTGTCCTAGGTCGTCTTTATCCGTTTTTTGGAAAATATATAATTATAATAATAAAATCTTTGAAGTAGTAGACTAAATCTACTAACTATAATTTTAAATATTTTAAATTGCTCTTTCTCTAACAATTAATTTGTGTTCCTTCACGGGTTTGATTCGAATCAGATAAAGAGCTTTTTTAAGGGTGCAAAGCAACCTTTTCTTGTATAAGCTGTCTGGTATACTCCCATTGAACCGTATCCCATTTGAAAGAAATCCCAATGAACAAACATCTCAATTGGACGAAATATCCCATTGAGCAGAATCCCATTTGACACACGGTGCCAATTGGACGAAATGTCCCACTGGACAGAATTCCGCGTTCGACAAAGATTCGGTTTTTGGCAAATATATTAATTACTTTTAGTCTGGGTTAGGTTAGGTTGCATAGGTTCGGCTATACGGGCCTTTATTTATTACGTTTGGGCTGCCTTAAGTTTGGATAGGTAAGGTTAGTTTGGGTTTAGATGAGGCGTAATTAGTAGGTTTAATCAGCTTTAACCGAGGTTTACAGGGCCTTTTCAATTCAATAAACCTCAGTTACATTTGCTTAAACCGGCTTATTACGCTTTTTCTGAAGAGGTTAGTAGGGTAGGCTAGGTGGTAAGGTTCCAATTGCGCAGTTCCCTCAAGCGCATTTCCTTTTACGCAGTTTTGTCATTTCCACAGATTTCCATTTCCGCAGTTTTCATTTGCGCTTTTCTCTTTTGCGCAGTGTACATTTACAGGTTAGGTTAGATTTCGTTAGTTAATCACTCGAAATAGGCTGTCCCTCGTGTTAAACTATAAGTAAGGTAAGGTTAGGTGGCAGTTTGAAATTAGCCCGATTTTAATATTCCTCAAAATAGAAATGTAAAGGTAAATCGACAATTCGCTTTATAAAGTTATTTTTCGGTATTTTAAGAATATTTTTTTCTTCTAAACTGTAAGTTTTGGGTGTCGTGCTCATTTTCTAGCCACTAGTCTAGCAAGATCTTCCGCTAGCAAAGATAAAGTCTTTGCGTCCCCGAGAATTAATTTTGTAAATTCCATCGGGGATTTTTAAGCAAACTTTCGAATCCCATTGGATCGAATCCAAAACCTGGCGAAGTACGGATTTTTCAACCGAATGATATACGACGGTCGAATAATACTCGACGGTTGATGAGAAATCGGTCGATGGGATTCGACCAATTGAAAAACGACCTTATGGCGCAGGATCAATTTTACTGTGCCAATTAATCGAAATCCGCGTGTGCTTCAGTCTACGGCGCAAAGAAAAACAGCTCGAATGGCAAATTGGGCAAATGGAAAACTGCGCAAATGGGAAACCGCGCATATGACAACTGCGCAAATGATAACTGCGAAAGCGGACGCAAACCGGGTAGGTTATCTAGTTATGCCGAGCACTTGTTCCTAATGTTGATTAGAGACATTAGCGTTTAAATATTTATATAGAAATACTAACTAAAATCATTGCGCAACCAAATCTCTTTCTATTTTAAGGCTCTTGAGCTCTATTTAAGCGTCGAAATAAAGCGTATTTCAAACAAATGGGATTCGTTTAATCGAGGAACATTTTCTGTTGAATGGGAACACTTCCAGCGAATTAAGTTTAATTTCTATTCATTGGGAAACTGGTTTTTATTAATTCGGTCGAAGGGGAATTAAATTCCCGCTCAATTGGATTGTTTTTTTACATCGGCCGAATGGGATTTCTGTCCAACGGGAGGCGAGCATCTGTCTCTTAACCGTGGTTTTTATCTGTCAGCCAATTGTGAAACGCCTTTTTAAAATAAACTCGCTTAAATATGAATTAGAAGTCTTGTAAACTCGCTTAAATATGAATTAGAAGTCTTGTCAAGAATGGTGCATTATTTCGCAATAAATAATAGTCATTTTTTTCTCCAGTGGCCAAGTGGCCTTAAAGCTCCAGGCTAGGAATAGTGACGCGATAATAATGTGACTAGACTAAAACTATTAACGTACAAATTAATACTAACGCGACAAATAAGTAATAACAATAGCGCGACAAAGAAATTTTGTCATGATATATTATAAAATATAAAGAACTCCCGAGAGGTAGGAACTTATTATCACAAGTTACACATTAAATTCTAAGTATTGAGCCGCACAGATCCATACCTAATTTATATCAAAATTGACAGTTATCTGTTTGAATATAGGTTAATCTCTAGATATCTGCTCAAACAATTGGAGTCAGTTTGAAGTAATAATCGGAGATTAAAATCAGTTAGAAAAAGAGATAATTTACCAATTTACCGTAAAATTCTACGGGCAACGGGCAAAGATAGGACTATATAGAATCACTTTTACAGTCGGAGGCACATGGTTTCTGTAAAAACGTTTATTACTTCGGTTTTAAGTTCCCGGTAATACAGCGTGAGCTTTCGGCTTGAGAGCCTTTTTCAAACAGAGAAACGTCTAGACATTGAACGGGGAGGTATTCCCCCCAACTATAGGTTACTCACGTTAGTCTTCATACTAAGGCTCTCGAACACTATATATACTATCTTTAAGGAAGTAAAGCAGATTAGCATTAGGCCGTGATATTTTTAAGTGAATTGAAACATGATACTAAAATATATTAAAATGGTAAAATTAACCTAGTTAATAAAATAGCTGAAACTTCAATTCAATATAAATCATAATTTACATCATATTTAAGAAATTGTCTAAGAATTTAAAGAATTTTGGGATGTTTAATACCAGCTCCAGTTTCAGCACGCGCTTAAGTTTAAGCATATTAGTGTAAGCTTAGGCTTGCTACAAACTCAATGTGGTTTGGATCATCTAAGTACAGTTCTTCGTTAGAGAGCAGAGCAGAGCGGAGAAGAATACGAGGTAGTAAGAGAGCTATAAAGATTTAAGTGAGATGGTTTTATTGGATTAGATGTTGGCCTTATAGAGATATACAGTGAGGTGATTGACTTCTAATATCTTTGGACTTCGATATGTTTGTGCATGTTACTATCGTTTAGCAAAATAACAGTTATATGTATGTTGGAGGTTTAGGATTACTGAAGAGCAGTTAAAATTCGTGAAGACCTTGTCAATATAGATCAACCAGCGCAGATTGTCAACACCATCTGAAGTCAACAGAGCGACTTCACGGCTGCTATTTCCATTTAACAGGAGGAAGAGACGGCCAAGCCTCAAAGAATTGGAACATAAAGCAGCGAGTGTTTTCAGACTCGAAATGATAGATGCCTACAGTCATACATAAGAGCTATTCAAGTATAAATACTAACGGTATGGAATTTAGTCTTTTTTTAGGCTTTTTAAGATCTTTTTTATTTTAGGAGTGCAGAAGAAGGTCTTGGCAGGCTTTCAACGATTTTGGACAAGCTATTATCCTTGGATTCTTCCAATGACTGGGATCACACGTATGATGAAAACATCAGCAGTGGTCCTCTATTAGAACGTCAGAAGAGGAAATTATGACGAAGATATTACCGGAAATGTTTGCCAATCATCTACCGAGGAAGGGCTAATGGAACTTGCAGTCTAGAATATCTCGGGTTTGTCCAAGAGTAACTTGATGGAGAATCTCTGTCGTTTGGTTTTCTTCTCTTCCGTGCCACCCCAGAATGAATCATTCGTTTTTATCAAATCAGAGGATTAACGAAAGATAATCGCGCAGTGCAGCCTAATGATACAAAAATATTTATAATGCTAGAATTTGTATTCCACTTATATACTTTTAAACAAAGGTATCATTTTGAGTCTGTTACTCATCTTACGACCTGACACAATATCATGGAAATTTGGGATACTGATTGTAATTAGAAAATATTTAAACGCTGTAACATAATTGTGAAATATAAAACTATGAGTCAAAAGCACCGTAGTCTACCTACTCATCCTAACACTCTACATACTCCCATCTTTCTATTCATCTTTTTTTTTAAAGTATAGGGTTAGGTTAGTTTAACGTCGTCGGGGACGTTTCATTTTAGGTTTCCAACTTGTTTTCCCTTCTGTATACAAGTCCATAAATACCTTGTGAGAGTTATTCTTATATAGAACATTTTAGAGATGAAGAATTTCTACGTATAAGGTATAACTTTTTATAGAGGTCATCGTGGTCAGCCCACGAGTATGTTGGCAAAACGATTCATTCTATCTTTTGGTGCAGCTCGTTCCCAAAGGTTTTATTTATTCCAGCAATGTACATACATCCGAGAAATAAGAGAATTTCAAAAACTCGAATTTAACCGAATTTCGATTTTTGTCCGCACTCTAAGAGGTTATTCTGAACATTCTATATATTTTGTAAGCTAACACCCTGACTAGATAGACTCTAGGGTAGATGGTCACTCGTTATTCAAAGACAAACTAATAAAATATATATTTGTTAATTACATTATATCAAGTTGAACTCGGCATGACCGACAAAACGGCAAATCCCAGGGTGGGGGTCAACTCTTCGGTCAACTACTCAAAGAGTATTGTTCTTAGCACATTGCGGTTTATGTATGACACAACTAGAAGACCATACCAATATGTGTAGGAAATCTCACCATAATACAACTAATAGATTTTGCTCTAGAGCGGTCCGTGTAAAATTGTCTAGGAGAAGAAGGAGGAGAAGAAGACGAAAGTTTTCGCTTTCTTCAGACAAGTCAAATCAATACTCCTAATTATCGTAGGGTCATGGATTTGGGATAAGCTGGTCACCTCGTATGTATGATTTGTGTTTGTAACCTTCACGTTTTCGGAGCTACAAGGAACGAGGGGTAAAATCGACCAGAAGCTGTGTCGAGATAATATACAGCTTTGGTTCGGGGATAAGTTTTCCCCGGACCTTGCGGCGCTTAGTATCGTTCGCTGTAGTTTACGCTAATTCTAAGAAATCCGAATTTTGCTATCCAATGTTTAACTTTTGATTAATATTAATTGTTGATAATAGATAAATCTTGAAACGGTTATCTTCGGCTAAGGCATGTCCATTTAACTATACTATCTGAATTTACAATCTGTATTTTTTAATCGCGAACAATTAAGGCTGCTTTTCCGCCGAAAGTTACCGATTTAAAACACTAGATGGCGTTCTACATCGAACAGGGGATCCCTTTTTTTGTTGGGATATCGAGAAGAAGAAAACACCTGACGGTCGAAACGCACGCCACACAAATGGGTCTTATCTATTGTAAAGAAAGGGTCAGAGTTCCCCTTTCTAAGCGGGAGAAAAACATTTTCTCCGTTTTGGAAACACCGTCTACCCCTGGCGGTATTCATTCGGAACTAGGACTCTGGGTTAACTCAATGGAGAAATCAGAAGGGTGTCTTTCATCCTACGGTTATTTAAAATTAATCAAGCGTAATTTTCCATTAACATCTCAAAAAAAAAGGTGTAATTTCGATCTATGATTTGAGATTATTTTTACGATGATACGGTATTTAGAAATGAAATTAGTTGAACTTCAATTTTTCACAAAAGTTAAATTTTGATTTTAAATCTAAATATCTTTAAAATAATAAAGATAAAAAAAGAAATCACACGTACACATGTTTTGAACAAAATGCCACATTTCGTAGCCCAATCGGTTTGCTAGTTCTACAAAATGGTAGGATGAAAGGAAGTCATGTAAGGCCAAATCTTTATTGACTTTGAATAATTATAAATAATGATCCAGATATTTCATGAGAAAAAAATCTAGCACCTACACATGAAGCAGACATGTTTCTATAATATTTGAAAGCCTGGTATTTCTAACTGTAATAAACTGCATAAAAAGCTGATATAACCAAAGCGCAAAAACGTCGTTTTAAGGGAAGAAGAGACTTATTATTAGATTCCAAGCAAGATCATACGAGTGGTACTTACGAACATTAATCGAGTGATATTTGTCACCATTGCCAGCCATCGCTATTTGCCAAAAAGACGCGTAACGTTTTCCGAAAGTGGGTACAGACACCAATGAGTCGTTTATTTTATAATTCTCGATGATAATCTTTACGTAGCTCCATAAGAGAGCCAGATAATCAATTAGAAATCCGAAAATTCGTAGTTCCATATTTCGTGAGAATTTAAGAATGGCTTTCAAACGAGATTGCATAAAACTTTCTGATTGCTAACAAGTTTTGAAACTACTCTAAACAATCGAGGTTTAGACGGAGATATATGTATAATAATACGTCTCGGGTTTTAATGGCTTCTAATTTAATAAATGTTTCGTATAAATTTCATATTAAAGGGCAACTACTCACTTTTTGCTAAAAGTATCTAATTAGGCTTTAGTCATTCTATGAAGTAAAAACAAACAAAAAATATATATTGGCGTGCGTGATGTAAACATGTGCGCAATGGAAAGGTTTTCGTTTCAATAAAAATGCTAACCAGATGGTGGTATTATCCCTTTAATCTATCTCAAACTCACTGGCCCTAGGTACTGGCCTTGAAAAATCGCACGATCCTCAGAAGTCTTTGAGGGAAATACTTTTACATACAAAAACTTGTTTTGCTATATATTTGTTTTTCATATAGAGGCAAATAATTCAATCCTCCGAAGGGACACAAATTTAAATTACTTAAATTACCAGTGAAAGAAATTTGTAACACAGTCTAAGAAATTAGAAAGACAAAAATTATTACGATTAAAATGTTTACAAAAAAATACATAAAATAGGTTTATAGAATCTTTAAAGAGTCATCCTATATACACATATGAATGTACGTAAATTGCTGATGGATGGGTTTTTTGTAGCGATTGTGTAGTTCAAGGGACTAATTAAAATAATATTACAAAAAATATTGCAAGAGGGACGGGCTAGTTCGAGTGGTTAACTAACCTAAGACATTAAAATATTACGACTTACGAGAGGAAAGGGTAAGCCCTAGGGATTAACTAGTTAGAGGGATGGGCTAGTTCTAGTTTTTAACACACATAATCTAACCATATACCAAAAATATTACAAGGGGCTGGGCTTAACTATTTGAAAGGATGGGATAGTTCAATTTATTTATTAACCTCTCCTAAAACATAGCAAAAGGGAAGGGTTTGACAAGGGATTAACTATAGTTGGAGGGATGAGCTAGTTCGAGTGATTAGTAAAATATTACCAGATACGGTATTTAGAAATTAAATTACAGGTCGATAACTTAAACTTCATTTTTTCACAAAAGTGAAATTTTGACTTTAAACATAAATATCTTTTAAAAATAATAAAGATAAAAGAATCAAAAAGTACTAAAATCATACGTACAAATGTTTTGCACAAAATGCCACATTTCGCGGCCCAATCGGTTTGCTAGTTCTACAAAACGGTAGGATGAAAGGGAGTCATATAAGGCCAAATCTTTATTGATTTTGGATAATTATAACTAATGATCCCGATATGTCATAAGAAAAAATCTAGCACCAATACATTAAGCAGACATTTTTCTATAAAATTTGAAAGCCTGGTATTACTAACTGTAATAAACTGTATAAAAAGTTGATATAACCAAAGCACAAAAACCTCGTTTTAAGGGAAGAAGAGCCTTAAGTATTATATTCAGTTCTAAATTCCATCTTTGGATTCAGTATCAGAAGTTTGCTCGCTATTTTCTGACGTATACATCGTCTCCTGGTCAGGTCACTAAGTTCACTGGACGCTCCGGCTTTTGAAACGTGTTGTTCTTGGAAATGTTTCTGGGAACATGATCGTGTAGTCATAGACGGGATGCGAAACAAAAAGCGGCAATTTCGCTCCAAAAATGAACCATATCGGTACTCGGCGGAATATCCGCCAACGAGCAAAATAGAACGGTTATCTATTTTCAATGGCGATGACATTATCGAATTCCGTTATCTTACAAATAGCGACGTTAGACTGCGCGCGAGTAACAGGAGGAATACAGTTTTAACTGATAATATTTTCTAGGAATCACCAATTTTTACAGTTTTAAGACGAGTTAACGGTTCGTCTTGTAGATTAGTAGCGCGTTAATTTCTGTTCAATCGAAGGGGGGCGTCGATTAGACGATATGTCATTTTTCAACAGTGTTTAATCATGGTAATCTGTCTATCAAGAATTACCGGTGCCTCGCTTTTGAATCATCAGCCTACACTCAATGGAAGAAACGAATATATTTCCACCCGGGAGAACAAAGGGCTGACGGTCGCTTTTCCCGCGGATATCAGCGTCAACGAAGCAAAAATTTTAATCGAAAACGCTAAGGTATAGTAATAATATGGACCATTTCCCGCCATCCTCTTCTGTTCTTTGTTATTTTACCTACTTATCCTTATGGATGGGAAACGGGGAGGCGCGTAAAGCTAGGGTATCGCGCATATTTTGCCCTTATCTATATTTTGCGTGGCCCATAATCTCAGCTTTAGGAAAATAACATCGTTTTTAAAGGGATACGAGAAAGAATAATCAATTAATTTCTTTTATCAATTGCGCTACTAAGAACCGGATTATATTTTGGCAGTAAATTAAAAGCTGTCCTCGTGCGAGCAAATAGATTATTAGTACAGTGCATTTAAAATAAAAAAGTAAAAAGATCGGACAAAATTAGAGACAAGCAACTCTCAACGGAAATGACATCTATCCATGGTGCTGATGATTCTAATGACTGATAGATTTTTTCTTAATAGTGTTTCAGTGTTATCTTAAGAAATATTAGCAATTTTTTTTATTATTTTGAGCCTCTAGTACAATATTTTTTCATAGATTAACTCATGGCAGTAAAAATGTCTAAAATGCAGTTTATGGTACGAAACATCCGTCTTCTCTTGACGGCCATGCTATTTCGCAGTTAACTATATCACATTTCTTAAATCTTAGTAGAATGCCAAGTTCTTCTTTTATGGCTTGTTGTAGCAGGGCCTCATACCATTCTTTGTCATAAATCGGCGCTACATTGTCACCTATATAGGGATACCTCCAAAATCAAATTTCTCAGAATTTTTATCCACTTTATCTGATTGGTAAACTCGAACTAAGTTGATCAGTAAAAAGACGGTACATGGAGTTCGGAAATTGATGTAGGAAAGAATTTATGATTTCTTCGAGTTACAACCACAGTAATGAATCTTTTTGTCAGTTAATATTTGTGTTTTAACTGTGGTTACAATTGTGGTTGGAACTCGAAGCCATCATAAATTCATTCCTACATCAGTTTCCGAACTCCATATCTACCGTCTTACTGCTGATCAACACAATTTAATTCGAAAGTTTATCAATAAGATAAAGTAGATAATAATTCCAAGAAATTCGATTTTGGAGATATCCCTATAGGTGACAATGTAGCGCCTATGTATGTGGCCCTGCTACAACAAGCCATAAAAGGAACTTGGCATTCCACTAAGAATTAAATATAATAAAATTCCCACTTCCTCCCGACTCCCGTTCATTTCAGAGACAATATTCCCAAAGCCACCCAAAGCCAATTTTTTTATTTAACCTAACTCCAACTCCACCCAAAAATGAGGGAGTCCCTTGGCTTTCTGAGGGAGTGGAGCTCTCCCAAAGCCTTTGCAGTCCTCTACTGACGAAGGAAAAAATAGTTGCCTATTGTAGGGGGGGTGGAACTTCCCCAAAAATGGCTGCCATCTTGAAATTTTTAGTTTTTTTGCAATTTTCCGAAAAACCGTTAGATTTAGCCATATTAAAGCGAAAAGCAATTTGATTCTACGTGTTATTACGCATTTAATAAAGCAGACCATATCCAAATATTCAAATTAGATCAAATATAACGCTCAAAAAACCACATCGTTAATTCCAAATTTCGTTATTTTTCCCTAACTAAAGGGCCTTTCACACCAGCCAATTTTTAGCTCCAACTAGTTGGTACAACTAATCGGAGCAATTAGTTGGTCCAACTAATCGGAGCAATTAGTTGGTCCAACTCCACCGTTCACACACTTAAAAAAATTTATAAACATTTTCCTTCAATATTTATGAACAGCCAATCATTAAGGGTTAATCTGATGTCATAATTTTCGCCACTCCCTGTCCTTTTTTTTCTTTTTTTTTTGGTACTTTTTAAATAATCGCGGCCGAATTTTTGCGGCTTATTTTTAAAAGTTATGCGCGGGCGCCACCTAGCAGAGATCGAGTGAAGAACTAGAGTGACTCAAGAGAGGTCAGACTCTGGGTTTCGCTACACAGTTATCGTTTATTTAATTGCACTTGAGGATAAATAGGAGTTTAATTTCACACTTTAAAGCCTCATTTTCATGGTCGCTTGTAAGCTAAATTTTTACACGTAACACGCGAATATCTAAGCGAAACAGATATTTCACGCGCACGCCATAGCTTCAAGCTCTAAATTACGAGCGCAAAAATACGCTAGCATTTTCTCCATGCTAGTTTTAGCGTACACGCGACCATGAAAACGGGGCTTTATGTATTAACGTACCTTCAATTTAGAATTAGTTTTCGAATTTATTGTCAATCGATTCCAGAATAGAGAAAAATTCAAACGATATGTCCACCAACCAGCTCAATCTATGCCAGAAGACCGGGATTATTTTTATGACCGTAAACTAATTCCTATCACGTGACGGAGAGGTCTCTGATTGGCCAAACTCTTAAAGTTGGCGCGACAAGTTGCCATGAAATTGGGTCAGCAACCCAATTTTTTCAGGACAATTTTAATTTTGCCAACTCCACCAATTTCTATTCACACGGAGCAACTAGTTGGGGCAATTTGAGTTGCCACAACTAGTTGGAGCTAAAAATTGGCTGGTGTGAAAGGCCCTTAAGAAAAACATATTTCAGTTTTGTTTCAGAAAATTGGTTAGCAATGATAAAAAATGTTTTTTCTCTCTCTTCAATTTTTATTAGTTTACATTAGTCGATATCTCCTTCATCAGTATCATTAACTTCGCGGCAGGAGTTAAGGCCAGATATTAGATTACACTCTCCGCACATAGCAGAACATAACATCCCGTATTTTCTACATGAGCATGCTTTTGTACAGTGGCTTTGCATACTTGCTTAGGTATGTTTTCTGGAGAGGGAAGCTGATTACAATATATCGGGACCAAACTATTGCATAATTTCCACCCCCATTCATGGTTTTTTTGAGCGTAATATTTTATCTAATTTGAATATTTGGATGTGGTTTGCTTTAATAAATGCGTAATAACACGTAGAATCAAATTTCTTCTCACTTTCATATGGCTTAATCTAACGGTTTTCCCGAAAATTGCAAAAACTAAAAATTTCAAGATGGTGGCCATTTTTGGGGAAGTTCCACCCCCCTTCAATAGGCAACTTTTTTTCCTTCAAAAGCACCATGGATAGATGTCATTTCCGTTGAGAGTTGCTCGTCTCTAATTTTGTCCGAGTTAAATTACATTTGCACTGTACTATATAGCCTAGACTCAAATTCCTTGACTATTCCAGGTTTTCCCTCACTTTTTCCAACTATTTTCAGTAACCGTTTCAGCCAAAACTACCTAATTTTTAACCTTTTATATTGACTAAAAAAATATTTTCAATGACGAGGTAATCCTTTAGGTTATATTTTAAACCTTTTTATTCCGTTCGTTCCGCTCATCTTTGTTCTAAGCAACGGACGCCTTCAAATATTTTCCGCAGATAATGATTTTAATTTCGTGGCTTCTTAAAAGATCTTCAAATTACCTTTTTATAATATATAAAAATTCCCTGACTTTTTGGCTGATTTTCAAATTCCCTGACTTTTGTCGAGTGACGGTTTTTTTCATTTCGTCTATCTTTGTCCAATTCAGAAGGTATTTTCCAATTTAGACCGTTTTTGACCAATTTATAAGATATTTAAACCCGAATCGAGTCGTCTTCTTTAAGCCAAAGCTTTTCATTATTTGAATGCCAAAATCGAAATATTTTTAACAATTCAGGTTTAATTACGTAAAGTAGTACAAGCGATAAAAATATCCGATTTTTTTTTCACTCTCCCTTTAACTGAAAATTCCACACATTTTTATATCATAGAATTTTGAATATGAACTATTATGTACCATTTTTCCGGTCTATAAAAACCGTCACGCCTGTAGAAGCGTTCCAACAGTCGCGCACCGACGTTCCAGGAAAAGCCAGGCGTTAGATTACCCGTGTTTTTCTTACGAGCGCCTGTAAAATTGTTTCCTCCTCGAAGCATTTGGTTTAAGCGCTAATAACAATGTCTGAGAGCCCTATTCGCCCAACATTTTTGTTGAATCAACAATAGTCGGATTAGGAACTGTCGATCTATAGAAAGTTCCTGGTCGGATAAATATTTTACTGGGTAATAAAGTTGGATCACGCGAACAGGGCTTTAAAATTCTAACTTCTTTGATATTAAGCAGAAAATCATCGTACGCAAATCTGAAAAATGATTAGTGTGTTACTTAGCTATGTAGAAATCAAAAAGGTTGAGCGACGTACTGAGCTTTTAAATCACAAATATACTTTAAGAAAATGAAACTCAGGCAATCGTTCTAACGTTTACATATGAATAGAGAGGATATGAAATATCAAATTGGTACAGTTTTGCACTGTAATTTGGCTTTAATACAACAACATTGACCCTTAAACCCTTTTCTACAGCTACACTTTCGCGACAGGCTTCACCAGCAGGTGCTTGGATCATCCAAACCACGTCCCATTCTATTTTTATTCCAACCAAAATTTGACGGATCGAGCAATTCAGGATTTCGTTTTAGCGACTGACTAAAAACGTACCCTGCTTGGTAGGCTACTCTAAGGACATGCCGAATCAATGAATCTCTGGGCGGGGGAATATTTTCAATATCTCTGCTTTTTTGAGTGAATAAGGTTTTTCTCGCTGTATTTATGTCTACATTGGAACTGCATCTATCGTACATTAATATTATAAATAATTCGATCGATGGGAGTAGTTCATTAATGTCCGAAATTCCTTGTGATAATGCTTTGAAGGCGGGTGTTACGGCGTAATACATTTTCCACGTCGCCAAAGCAGTTCTTTTCCCTTTACCGCCGAAACTTGATGTTGTATCACACCCCGTTAGAGCGTGAAAAGATGGCAAAGCCACCCATTTATCGTTGCCAAGCTTCGCTGCTTTAAGTGAAGCGTCCAAATATAGGTAAGAGCTTCCGGTTCCAACAGCTACCACAAATAATTAATTAGTTATTAATTAAATAGTTAATAATTGTCGCAAAACTTACGCGCAGTTCGAGAACATCGGTGTCCAAGGTTTTTATCATGATTCTTTTAAATCTATACTTGGCACCGTGAGAAGCATGGAGTAGAAGCCTGGTATCAGCTTCTTCATGGGAACACGGAGAATTGTCATCGATGGTCAGTCCACCTGTGGAACTCATAACGGAATCCGCGTGCGTACTTAAAACGACGCCTGGAGAATTCGTTGAGGCAACTTTCAAACTTAGAAAGTTAAATAACTCTTTTTTATTGTCATCCATCCTTAGAAAATCGCTCCAGTTTCGAGGCTAATCTTTCGAGCCTTCCACTCTAATTCTTTTCCCTTTGCCTCTTTTTTTTCTTGTTTTGGCCTTTGAACTGTCTTTTAAATATACGTCGAAGACCAAATGTACTCGTTTTTCGGAACCCGTAAACTGCCTAGACACGTAATTGATAAAAACGCCGGAATATTCCTTGAAAGACTTCGCGTTTCTTGGTTCAATAATGTTGACAATTGCGGCACCATCTATTAAAATCATTTCTAACTTCAGGAGGCTCTGATATTTCGTCGATTTCTTCTTAAACACTTTCTAAGCAAAGAGTAAGGTCAGACTTGACCCAACTTCGCGTACCTCTTTTATCTGACGATGACGAAGAAAAAGCTTGATTTTCGTGTCGAAAAAATTCGTTAAGATCTCCAACTCTAACTTGGCATAATATATACAGTTGTGAAAAGCGACATCGGTCTTTTTCATTGCTGCCAACTCAATTTGATTTCGTGACTTCTCTTTTTCTGGAGGTCTACTAAACAAAGAAAATTTATTTCTTTTTAACGGTTCGGACACAAGAACTTTCCTTGCAACAAGGCGTTCGTTAAACATTTGTATTGACTGCTTTTTTCCGACGTGTTGTACGTTTTTAAGTGATGTAGCAATTTTTTGTCAACTATTTCTCTGGTGTTCAGGACACTAAAATCCGCGCTATTATCAGAAAAAGGGTTTCCCATATCACTTATAACTAACACCATCGATTTTACGTCTTTTAAAAACCGTATTTGGGAACCAATTTTTAAATCTGACTTCCTTCGGTCTAAAAGGGTTAAAAACTCGTTGATGTTTCTGGTTCGGCTACCATCCACCGTAAGAGAGAATATTTTCAGTGAGACCGACCGCGCCTCCATTAACCACACTGGCAACAATTTGTGGCGTCATCTACGAGCAAACATTTTCTCTCTATCGCTGTACTAAGCAAATACCGGTCGTGTCTCAACCGCGAGTTGTAAAAGCCTAGACCCCATTCTCTAAAGCCAAGGCTTTAGCGGATCAAATTGTACAATTTTTGGGTCAACAGGCCTATCTCTAAAATATTCTTGGAAACGGATAAAATACCCGTTAAAAAGCATTTTTTCAAGGTTGGTTCAAAGTATAGGATTTTCTATACTTTTTCCAGCCTTGAAACTAACAAAAAAATCGGTTAAATAGAACGAATATGTAAGAGGGATTCAAAAGGAAGTGACCAAAAACCTTATAACACCCAAATCAGCTCCAACTTACTCTCCTGTGGAAGGAAAAAGAATGGAAGACAACGAAGTTGAATCTCCAGCCACCCAAAACCTTGAATTCAATGCATTATTAAATCCACCTAAACCAAGTAAAGATCTAGTCTGATTAACAAATTATACGCGAGAATAAACTTTATAGGAAACAAATGAAGCAATTTAGAAAGATTAAAAAGATAATACAATGATGACATCATGGTATTCTTTTTCATTTTAGGCATATATTTTTATCATAACAAAAACAAACAACTCTTTGCAATTAAATATTATTTTGGTGATTTTTACCACTTAACTATTTTCCATATAATATTAATATTTTTCACTTGTGATATAAACTGACCTCATTTTGTATACTTCTTTGATAATTATTTCCTAACAACTTATTACCATTATTTTTTACCTTTGATATAAAAAACTACAAAATGTGCCTGCACTTAAAAAATCATAGTTTGATATTAAATTTGCATTTTCAACAATGAATTATATTATTTATTGCATTTTCAACAATGAATTCTATTATTTCATTGCATTTTCAACAATGAATTCTATTATTTCATTGCATTTTCAACAATGAATTCTATTATTTCATTGCATTTTCAACAATGAATTCTATTATTTCATTGCATTTTCAACAATGAATTCTATTATTTCATTGCATTTTCAACAATGAATTCTATTATTTCATTGCATTTTCAACAATGAATTCTATTGTTTCATTGCATTTTCAACAATGAATTCTATTATTTCATTGCAAAATAAATATAATAAATAATAAACACAAAAATATTTTCTCTTGTACGTTTAAAATTCATCGAAACGAAAAATTTGACTTTACCGCCGAACCACATTATTGCCGGAGGTCTCATGGTGACGTCACGCAAAGCGCGCCAAACTGCAGCGAAAAATATAAAATTTCATTTCTCGATCCAGCACCCCTTGCAACGTAGCAACGATTATAGGACTCGGGTTTCGTAATTGAAATTAATTCTAACATTTCTCTAAGCTCGCGTTTCTCTCAATACCCATTCATCATTTTACCCAAACAGATTTCCTTACTTTCCAATCCTTTTTATCTCGATGGGTTAATTTTATTCCAAATCCGTATCCACATAATTTCGTATCAATTCCGCACTGAGAGCATGACTCGACTTACGACTAGCCAAAATAAAGGACTAAACAATTACTTCGAACTCGTAAAATGGAGCAAAAGCGATTGGCAGATTTTTTTAGGTGAAAAGCGTCGAACCCGAAATTCAGTCGAATGAAAATTCGGCCTTTTAATCGGCTGAATCCAAAAATTCGTAGTTTTACCCCGTTTCTGTTAACAAATTTCGAAAGCTCGGAAAATTGGGGAACATTTTCGATCGAGACTCGCCCTTGACGCGATTCCTATTACCAGTCGAGGAAACTGTCCTATAAAATAATGTTCGGACTACTTCGAGCCTCCGGGTATTGAAACGGCACGAAGAATCGAGTCACTAAGATTGAAAAGTATCGTTGATGATGTTTTACGAGAGCCGCTAGAGACGAAACCAACGAGAATAGTCGGGAAATATACGCCCCGTATTTTCATTTCAAACTTTACTTATTTCCAATTAAGTCCATTTAGAACGTCGAGGCGCTTAAACGGGCCGAGTAAATCGAAGTTCAGTATAATAACGAGAGCCGCTAGAGACGAAAACAAAGAGAATTTTCTGGAAATGTACGCCCTACGTTTGTTTTAATTTCAAACTTTTCTTATTTTCAAGGGCCAAGTCATTTAAAGTATAATGTAATAATCAGGAAAAAGATGAGATTGACAGCGAATGTACTGTTGAAAATCAATATGTGTTTAATCTTTTAAAAATGTCATACTTCTGTAGGTATACTTAGAATGCGAAACTGTAAAATATTTTGTACCCGTTTTCTTTTTGTAATAATTTTGTTTAGGAATTTGGGAATTTTTACTTGTATTGTTAAAAGAAAATAATTTTAGAAAGCTGAGAACAAGAAATAGGTGTGGTAGCAGCGTGCTACTCAAACCCTCGAAAAATCCCATTGTATATAAAACCCATCTCGGAGTTATGAAGGTTTGGTCGACGCGCGTGTGTTTTCCCGCGCTTTGAACCTCATTCAGTTGTCGACGGGACACCAATTTTAAGATGGTATTGAAAGATTTTTTGAAGCGAAGGACCCCCCCCCCCCCATTACAGGTTCTTAGTAAAATATGAGAGACACATTCCTTATATCTTCAGAGGTATAGTGGTATACAATATAGAAAACATTTTGTCGTTATTAAGGGCTTGTCGCGAACGAGATAAAAGATAGCTTATGAATGTTTTTGTTCTGGTCTGTCAGTAATGAAAACTCGTAAGCAACGAACAAGTAGTCGCGAACGAGATAATAAGGGAGCTTATGCGTGTTGAGTTCTAGTCTGTCAGTATTGAAAAATCGAAAACAATAAACAAGTCGTCGCGAACACGACAGTAAGGGAGCTTATGCGTATTGACTTCTAGTCTGTCAGTAATAAAACGTACTGAAAAACGTGGTTTTATAATCGTGATTTGAAAAACATGGTTTGAGTTTGCTCACAAGCGGGGATATTCGAATGTGCGTCTTTTCCAATATATTATATAACAAGATGGTCAAGCTCATAAGAATAGCTACACCAATGACACTTGAAACCAATGACATTTCATTTTTTCAGTTTTCACTTTTTAATTTTTGAACTTTTAATTTTTCCACTTCTCATTTTTATATCGAATCATTACTAATTTATCTTGCGAACGCGGCTTTATATCTAATATTTATTTATTTTCAACTTATAAACCCGTGTGAACGTACCTTTATATCTAATCTTTAGTTATTTTCTACTTATAAACCCGTGTGAACGCGCCTTTATATCTAATCTTTATTAATTTATCTTGTGAACGCGGCTTTATATCAAATCTTTATTAATTTATCTTGTGAACGCGGCCTTATACCAAATCTTTATTCATTTATCTTGTGAACGCGGCTTTATATCAAATCTTTATTAATTTATCTTGTGAACGCGCCTTTATATCTAATCTTTATTAATTTATCTTGTGAACGCGGCTTTATATATAATATCATTTATTTTCAATTTATAAACCTGTGTGAACGCGCCTTTGCATATAATCATTTTATATTTTCAACTTATAACCCCGTGTGTTTTTTATTTTCTAATTATTAACCCGTGTGAACGCGCCTTTATATCTAATCTTTATTAATTTATCTTATGAACGCGGCTTTATATCTAATATTATTTATTTTCTTCTACGCGAGCTTCTACGCGAATGCTTGATTTTCGCGAATTTCGTCATTTCCAACGGTGGCGACGGCGGCGAACTACCGTATGTAATAGCTACACTTTTGGTGTAGCTAAAAAAAGCTCACGGTCATATAGTCGGCTCGAGAAATTACCGCAACTTAGTGTTTAGGGAAATTAGGGTAATTCCAGCACAGATTTTACCACCTGGTCTACCCTTTTTTTTAATTTGAATGAAAACTTGACTTCAGTTCCATTGCACCGAATCCCATACGACCGAAAACTCCGCACTTTGGCGGTTTCAGTCGAATGGGACAGTTCCATTGAACCGAAAAATCCGCACTTATCCGTGTTTAATATTCGGTCCATCAGGACATGATCTTTACTTAAATATACACGATGAAAATTATATTATAAATTTCCGGAAACGCAAAGATTGAATCTTTGCAAGCAAAAGATCTGATTGACTTATAATATTTTAATAATCTAGTATAAGGAGCACTAGGCCCAAATATTTGGTTAAATATTAAGCAAAATGTAATGAATAACAAATCCTTTTTAAATCACAGCAATTTAACTTCAAAAAGAAAATTGCATATTTTTATTTAAATATTAAAGTCATAATCATTACATAAAAATGATTAAGCTGCAATTTTTGAGTATTTGCTTTATATAATTCCTAAAAGTGATACAAGCCTCTGGAAACGAAATATTTTTTATCAATTTAGACTTATAAGACATAACTAATAATATCAAAACTATGGTAGGGTCGCCTAATTCTGAACGCTTCTAATTCTGAACACTTTCATTCAAAAATGTATAACTTCACTTTGGTTGGGTCTATTTAAAGCGCTCGATTTCTTCGTAAAGTTCGAGTTTCCCACTACAAAATAAACTTCTCAAACCCAGAATTTGGCCAAAAACTCTTCACAAAATGTCTAAGAACTTCTAATTCTGCAAATATATGAAAAACTCCCAAAATTTGCAAAAAGGAACCACCTGCACGCCTCCAATCGAGAAATGAGCGTCACCAATGGATTCCTTGGCCAAATTTAACAGGGGATAGGCGGAATTAGTGCGATCGAGCCAGTATTTGCGAAGTTATCGACGATTTCCTTCGATATAAGGATTCCTTTACGGGTTCTATGCCAAAGCAATGCAAAAATTTTAAATCATCAATAACTTCGCAAATACTTTCTCGATCGCGCTAATTCCGCCTGTCCCCTGTTAAATTCGGCCAAGGAATTCATTGGTGACCATCGTTTTTCGATTGGAGGCGCGCGATTGGTTCCTTTCGCAAATTTGGCACTTTTTTTACATGTTATAAGATAGTTCAGAGTTAGAAGCAGGGGCGTTCAGAATTAGAATCATTCGTTCAGAATTAGAAGCCGCTACTGGTGTCTTTAAAACAGCGTCTGCGTCAAAAGTACGCGTCATGGAATGATGAAAATTAGCCCAACGGGTCCGCGACTATTCATTCTTGACATTAGATACTTAACTTTGTTACTAAAAATTCCATAGCAAACGAGATCTCAGATTTCTTAAAAGCGTTCAGAATTAGGCGACCCTACCCTAGGTATTATCATACAAGCTCTTTGTGGTTAATTATTAAATTTATGAACTAAGGCTCGAAGATTATTATTTTTTTTTTTTTTTTTTCAGACCAATCAATTGCTGATTCGAAGGTATATTCTAGCTAACCGAAAGAAATATTGTCGTTTAGAAATATTGTTAAATGTTTGATAATTTTATACGACATTTTAATGGCATCAACAAATAACTCTTCTCGAGAAATCTAACATTGAAAAATTTCATCAAAATAGATTAAGGCTTAGCGAGTCTAGTTCGAGACTAATAATTAACTGTAAATTACCTTAAGAAATATGAGATTTGATCTTTTTTGAGCATATTAAAACAGTCCAAATCGTTCAATAATAACTTGTTATAAGTTTCTTCAAACATAATTAACTTTCAAATTGCGTGATAAAATTTTTTTAACTATTAAGATTTATAATATTAAAATATACTTTGTAGTAAAACGTATTAACTAGATGACAATATTCAAACCCCGAATAAAATAACAAAGGTTATCGACTAATTTTGACTAGAGGAATTCAGAAACAATTCTTTAAAAACTCTGCGACCAGCAGAAATGTCTGTAATACCCATTTGAAACTTTAAAATTTCCATAATAAAATCCCATCAAGTTTCTAACCTAACATAACCTAACCTTACCTTAAAGATTACCAGATGGAGAAGGTACCCTGAGGGATTATCTAGTTGAAGGGATGGGCTAATTCGAGGGAATAACTAACCTAACCTTACCTTAAACAATACAAGAGGGACGGGTTAGTCCGAGCTAGGGATTAAACAGTTGGTGGGATGGGCTACTTCAAGGGATTGACTAACCTAATCTTACCATAAAGATTACAAGATGGACGCGGTAGCCTGAGGGATGGGCTAACTCCATGGATTTACTATTTGGAAGGATGTGCTAATTCGAGGGATTAACTAACCTCACCTAAAATATTACAAGAGGGACGGGTTAGCAGGAAGTAGGGATTAACGTACCGTACCTACAAACTAACAAGAGGGACGGGCGAGAACGAGGGATTTTATAATCTAATCTTAAATTTTATTATATTGAATCGCATCGACAAGAATAGATTCAACACAAGGATATGGAACCGTACGATATACCTCTGGTATAACGCTATTTTCGAGCGGGTGGAGCTTACTAGATTTGACGTTATATGCGTTATGATTTTCACCCTATCACGAGCTTTCGAGGTCCGCGACAGAGAGCTAGCTCTGCCGGCAGCGCCTATCCCCGCAGCCTGATATCCTCCCCCCGCACTTATCGTAGAAAACAGCCAATAGCTTCCTGCGCACGTGACATGAGGCGCGGCGTAAGACCTCCGTAGGCTCCATCCACTTGAGACTAGCGCGCGGACAAAGGTATAGCTCTTCCATATTCTTGTGTTAAATCTATTCTTGGTAATAGGCATGGAAGGCGAAAGTTCTTTAAAGCAGGGGATTATAATTCAGGAGACCACAAGTATGTGGCCGTTTTACTCGCCGACGCGTCATGGATTGAAACAAAACATGTCACGACTTAAAAAATAAGTTAACCTTAAAACAGCTTGTCTCAATTCTTCCCTTACTTTATCTTAAAAGGGAACGTCTCTCCGACAAGGAATAACATCGACTTCGGAATATTGAGCTTAAAACTTCAGAAATAATCTTAATTTAGTTTTAGTAGTTTTATTGTACTTGTCCAAGTGTTAGCGTATCGTCACCGTCGACATTCAAATTCAAATCTTCGTCACCTTCCGTTAAATTTTTCTACATAGATTGAAACCCTAAAGTAGTTAATCCCCCTTGAACTAAACGTGTGGCTCGTATCCTGGTTTCGCCTCCCCAATCGTATTCCTCTAAATTTTCATCGCCTTCTATGTCAACCGGTTCCTCGTCCGAAGATTCTTTCTGCTAACAAATAAGTTGCAAAATAATTAAGAAACTATCAATTTTTATAAAATTTGTATTAGTTAAAAAAACTTACTTTCTTCAGACATAGTTTGCCCCAGAACGAGTGATTTTCTATCGAATCTCTATCGTTGAAATAACGCAAAGCTACTACAGTAAAACCTAGTTATATACTTAAATGATATTATAATAATTATATCCGTATAATACTTAGGTCTTGGCTTCGCAGACGATACAGCCAGGGTCCCAGGGACGGCAGAGCAGGACACTACACATTGTTCGATAGATTTTGCAAATGTCCTGTAACTTTTCATTTTTGAGAGGGAGTTACTGGGCAGTTGTCCAAAACGAAAAATATCTTCGCTATGATGAATATAATATTATTTATTATTAATTAAAAGACGGATCCTTCATGACAAATAAAAATTCTAATAACCGCCATGAAGTATCCGTCTATTAATTAATAATAAAATATTCTTATTTCCGTTAGTGGATACAGCGTGCAATTCCAAATATTTCGAAATAAGGGTTAATTTTCACCAAGAAAATACTCCTTTAATTTCTAAAATATATAGACAGTCTGATGCCCTAGGCTCTCAAAGTGGCATTTTTACCCCTGTTACAAAACTTAACCTAATAAGTCGATACAAGTTTCTGCCAAGTGAACGCAGATTGGTAACTTTCGAGATTTCAAAGTTAGGAATCTTATATCATCTCCCCAATGTATTATCCTCCTGGCCAAAATCCCCCTAGTTATGGAAAAAGACCAAATTCCTCCAATACATAATGGATCATTGAAACAAAATCCGAAGAAAAGAGGTTTAATTGTTGCCGCAAAAAACGTGCACCATTTTGAAACAGGGTGGCCCCTAGCGGGACTCAGCGTAAGATCAAATAGCAATGGGTATATACCAATTGGTTAGAATCCCATTGGGTCCAATTCCCAATGGATCGAAATAAAAAATATATTTTCCCAATTGATCGAACTATAATTTTCCAATCCCATTGGATAGAATTCCATTCATCCGACAATTTTTTATCGATGATTATACAATGGGAGATAAAGAATACAATATAAAATTTAGTTTATTTCATCTAATTAACAGCAGTTAGGGGGAAATTACGATATTCCGACCCCCTAAATAATACTGGCTATGGGACCATTAGGGTATGTACCCCTTTCTCCCAAATATTTCGCCCAAAATTATCTATTTCCATTTACCCAAAGCATTTTTGGCCCAAAAGAATTTATTTTCATTTCGCGCAATCCTACTTCACCCAAACGTATTATAATTATAATTTGGCCCAAAATTATCGATTCCAAATTCGCCCAAACTAAAAATTACTTGCCTCAATTCGCCCAATCGTTTTATCAGTTAGCTCAGAATTATCTATTCCCAACCTAAAAATTCCTCTTCCCGTTTTGCTTAATTTTATTAGGTTGGGATGGAATGGGTTAGGTTAGGGTAAATTGGGTTGGGTTAGGTTATCAAAAGTAATAAAGGAAATTTGTTGGGTTGGGCTGGTTTGCGGTAAATTAGGTTGGGTTAGGTTATCAAAACTAATAAAGGAAATTTGTTGGATTGGGTTGGTTTAGGTTAAGTTAGGTTGGGTTGGGTTTAGTTAGGTTGGGTTGGGTAAAGGTAGGTTGGAGTGGGTTTGATTAGGTTATCAATACTAATAAAGTAAATTGTAAAATAGATTGGGTTGTGTTGGGGTAGGCTGCGTTAGATTGGGTTGAGTTAGGTTACCAAAACTAATAAATTAAATTGTTCTTTAGATACATCAAGAAGTGCGTGCAGAAATGATTAAACGGGCCTAAGGAACCCATCAAGAGGATATTGTTCGCGAAGGCATTTACCTTGGGAGTGGATTGGGCGAAATAAGAATTACGCAAAATAATCGAAATGTTACTTGGCGAGATGGAAATTAGGGGAAATGGATAGTAGGCGAAATGGGATTGGGCCAAAGGGGACTTGAGCGAAATGTGAATTTAGTTATATGGGATTGGGCGAAATAGGATTAGGCCGAATGGGTATTGGGCTATATGAGATTGGGTGAAATGGTACTGGGCGAATAATAAATGGGAATTAGGTGAAATGAGATTGGAGGAGATGAAATTGGGTCAAATGGGGGTAGACTCTTACTAGTACCTGGGGAGTTCAGAAAAAATACTAAAAAGAATCTACGACCATCAGAAATGGGAGCAAAACTTAAATGAAACTTTAAAATCTCCGTATTAAAATCCTATAGGTTGGTTTAGGTTGGGTTGGATGGGGTTAGGAACTCTTGTATTTTAATATGGAGATTTGAAAATTACAAATACGTTTTACCAAATTTCTGGTGGTCGTAGATTTTTATAAGCATTTTTCTGAGCTCCCCTAATCCTAATTAGTCCATAACCGTGTTAAAATCCCATAGGTTGGGCTGGGCTAGGAACTCTATAGAAATTTAAGAATTTCAAGTACGTTTTACTAAATTTGTGCTGGTCGTAGATTTTTTAAATATTTTTTCCTCATTATTTCATAACCATTGTTATTTTATAACAAGTTATTCTTGAACGATTTGCAGTGTTATAAAACGCGTAAAGCTTATCTAAACACACGAATGGTTTCGCGGTAATTTTTAGTTAATTGTTAAAGTTGCGAACTAGTCTCGCTTAGCCTAAATCCGTTTCAAAGAAAAGTTAGTTTCTGATGGCATTGAAATAGCATATAAGAATGGCATGTGAAGAAAACTAATGTTGGCGCGCTATTTCTAAAGCCGGATGCGCACAGACCTATTTTTACGCGTTTACGTTGGCACGCCCTTATAAGTCAATGGACACGCCCATGTTAGTCTGTACATCCGGCTTAAACAAACATCTCTGTAGGTTCACGCGCCATTTCATTGACATTTAAAAAAAAATCAGAACTTCCAGCCTAATTTCGTAAATTTAATAATTAACCACCAATATCTTATCGAGTTTTGATATTTCTAGTAGTGTTAACATTCTATATTGTTTAAAAATAACTTGTTTCCAGAAGGTATTCCTTTATAAATTGTATCTAGAAGATACCCTAAAACAGCGGCGGAAATATTGTAATCTCATGAATATGACTAAAAAATATTAAAATCAACAGTTTGCTTTATAAAGTTGAATTAGGCCTACGTTGATTTAAAAATATTTTGTTTTTCTAAACAATAACATTTCATTAATATTTTACGAAATGTTTGGGTCTAGTGCTCAAGTTACTTGACCATTAAATTAAGTCCATCAAATCGTTTGCTTGCAAAGATTTAATCTTTGCGCTCCCGGGAATTTAATTATGTAAATCCCATCGGGTATATTTAAGCAAAGATTCTTGTCCCATTGGATCGAATCCTAAACCAGGAGAAGTGCGGGTTTTGCGGTCGAATGGGATAGGCAGTCCAATGGGACAGTCGGTCCATTGGGACTATAGGTCCAATGGGATTCTACTCAATGGTACTGAAGCGATGTAACCATATAAGGAAAAATGTTTGTGGGTGGAGTTCCTTCGCCAGGGTTTATTTCATTCGATTCCGTGAAAACAGTGACTTTTTTATTATTATTTTTTTTTTGGTGGGTAAAGAGACGACAGGTGGTTGTCACGGTCTTTAGAAAAGCGCTGCTGGTGAGACCGTGACAACCACCTGTCGTTAGGAAAAAAATAAGTAAGTCACTGTATTCACTTTTCACGGAATCCTGGTTCATGATACGTTTGCAAAAAAGGAAAAAGCTGAGGCGGTTGGAAAAGTTACGTTTATACTCAAATAAGTCACGCTAATTCCGCTTGTAACGTACGAGAGGGAAGGCTAAAACTCGGGACTCTTCTTCATACAGGATTGGCTGGGAATAAATCCTACATGTTTGGAAGCCCCTCCCCCAGAAATGAGAGGGATAACTTTCCTAAGGTCCCCTTCGACATAGTAAAAGAGGAAATTTTACCCCATCAGAGAGGAATGCTATATGGAACATTAGGTTAATAGACTTCAAAGAAGGGAATAATCGGCTTATGTAATTATAAAATATTGTAACGTACAAAACATTGATATTTTCGAGCAGTTGCTTGGGCAACGAACCGGAAACGAGAAAGGCGCTGGAAAACCAAGTTCTTTGTCGGCGACTAATGTGTGTTGGGGTCGCGACACAACTGAGGTAAGGCCTCCGAGATATCAAGAGGATTGGTAACCAATACACTTTAACCACGGTAAATGTCGTATCGATAATTTTTCAACTTGGCCCTCTTGATAAGACCTTTAATTCGTACTACTTGTCGCCATAATGCTCTCTCCTCGACGTTTTCAGCGTTCTAGAAAAAAGAGACAGTTTGCTATTAAAAATGAAATGTTCGTTGAACTTTGTATACTAGCTTACTCTGAAGTAAGATTGAAATTTGGTGTTATCGTACATCATTGGTTGTAATTTAGGCCAACTTAGCACGTCACTGTAATTGTCGATTAGGTACGGCTTAAGAGTGGTTTAGTGGGCGTTGACACTGGCTCCGAGATGGATTTTTATCACCAGAAACGCGAATCTCCACAAAACGAGGATTAATTTTCAACGAAATGATTTTAACAAGAGTAGGATATTATTCGGATCTGACAGATAAAATAACTAATTACTAGCAAAAACTTGTGAAAAACTACGGTACAAGTAAAATGCGAGACTTTTCTAGAATCTTCCTAAATTTTCAAGAGCTTTCTAGAATTTTAAAGTTTTTTTTTAGAATTTCCCAGAACTTTTCAGACCTGTCTAGAACTTTCAATCACTTTTTAGTATTTTCTAGACCTCTCCGGACTTATCTGGAACCTTCTAGAACACGTAAGCACGTACGGACATTGTAAATTAAGAGTGTTTGATTAAGTTAAATTGTACGAAGTCGTATACAGATTGGGAAAGACAACAAATCAAAATTAGTTTTACTGATTCAAAATAAATTCGTTCACCAATGAACCTGCGTTCCAGAATTTCGAGTTAGACTGTTAAAGGTAAGAAAATAACGTAAAAAAATGGATAAAACATCTCTTTTGGTTTTAAATAGACTTAATTGGTGTCCAAATATGATTTTCAAATAAGGTTAATTTTGTCATTTTTAAAAGTAATTCAATAGCCAATCACTTTACAGGGTTAGTCACTTGAGCTTAACCAGTTACCTTAAGGCCACTATTACTGTGGTTAATTTTTTGATATTTAATTTTAAATAAACAATGACTATAATAATAAAAAGATTTACCGAAGCAAAAACTATATTATAATCGATAGAAAGATTCACTTTAAACTCGGAAAAGCTCTTTCCCTTAAGCCGAGATCTTACAACATTGCGCTATAGAGATACGCTTCTTTGCGAAACAGTGACTTCTAGAGATGGGTGGCGCCAAACGCAAGACATTGCGATAATCGAAGGAAATGCACTGAATTGCATATAAAGGCTCTACCACTCTTACAGTCAATTATAAGGACAGTGGCCGTGGAAGTTGGAATCCAGCAAGGAGTGTGTAACAACTCACCTGCCGAAGCAACTAGCCTTGAAAATGGATAGCGCTTCATCCCATACCCGGCAGTCGCAGCCGAAAAACCCTAGAGTTTTAAGTCGCGGTGTGTAGGAGAGACGCAGAGGTGCCTGGCGTAAGCCAGCCTTGAGCCGCCTCTGGTGCAGATTTTGGTTGTAGTAGCAAATATTCAAGTGAGAACCTTGATGAGGTGGAGAAGGATTCCACGTGAAGAGCAGTTGAACATTTGTCAGTCGATGGTAAAGGTGTTATTATTGTATGATTTGACTTAGCGTTAATTAAGACTTTATGAACTAAACAACAATATTTCAATGAGGTACAACATTCGTACAGGTCTTACTGCGATGTATGTGTCAGACAACCACAAAAACTGGGGGTTTTCCCTTATTATTGTTATGACATGCGTGGTCTTCTCTCTAAATTTAAGTTTTTCCACTGACAAAAGGAACAGGAGAAATCTACCAAAAAAGAGATTTCAAATTCGTGCCTTTTTCAACACGTATTTAAGCAAATTAAAATCAAATAATAATAATAAATATTATTTACTAGAGTCCTTATCCTACATTCTTCGCAATAAACGTGCCAGCACATTCATTATTTGATATGTATTAAAATTACTTTTAATTATTACGTTAATTGCTTGGAGTCGGATATCCCTAACGATTTTTACATCCCCGACACACTGGTCGTGTCTGTCACTACCTGTGACCTAGCTCGTGGAGCCAAATGTCTAGAGACATTATCCAGCTTATCGTTCAATTCCTTTTAATTACCTCCTTTAATTACCTGCCACATTAAGTTTCAAGTGTCGTGCAATGATATGCAACAGGACGTCTCCAATTACATATTATCACCTTACACTTCACGGTCGAAGCTCGATGCTGAACAGATGAGGTTATAATCACCTCCAACCATCCCCACACCAGGGTCCAGCCTCCAGTTTCCGATCTCAGCGGGCCATATTAGCGAGGCGTCCCTCACTAATATGGTCAACATCAACCTTCCATTCCACTCTACGGGTCATTGTGGTGCAGTTACCGAATGCCTAGGGTTACGATAAACGTCTAGATGCTGAGAAGGGGGGGGGGTGTCCCCCAACTATTCTCGGTTACTCGCTCGATGAATAAAGATCCGCGAAAGCTATATATACCCCTTTTCTGTGCCATAACTATTTTAGCCTTATGCCGCGATATCTTTTAGTGAATTGAAGCATATAATGCATTTAAATTTTAATTTAAAATAATAATATTGTTTAACTGAATCTAATTAAAAACGAAGCTGAAAAAGCAATTTAAAATTCGAGATAGTTTAGAAGATATTTAAGAAAATGTATAAAAAATTAAAGAAATGTGACCGTTTAATACCAGATTGAGTTTGCAGCACGCGCTAATCTATTTTCCATATTTATCATTTAGTCAAAAAAGCAAAGGTGTAACGGGTTGTGTAGGCTTAGGCTTGCTGCAAACTTGGGGTGGATTGAAGAATCTAAATAAAGGTCCACTGAATTCAAATTAATACAGACAAAGGTAGTTTGAAAAAATTTGATAAGACTTCTTTCGGGTACGAGAGTATCTCTAGTTAAACACAGATTTAAATAATGAAATATTGATAAAGTATATGAAGTAATAGAAAGTAAGGTGCTTGAATTGGTTACAAAAGGGTGAAATCATAAGCTTAGTCGAGCTTTATTAATTGCTTCAAAATGATAAACAAAAAATTTTTATTTCTTAAACAGTAGAATGATAAGGAATATCCATTTAATTAGAGTTAATAGAGAGAAAGTATAGTTTATTCTTTACGAGTCCTTCTCTTGGTTAAACAAAGATTTCAATAATGAAAGATTGATAAGGTATATGAAGTAATAGAGAGAAAGGTGGCTGAATGGGCTACGAAAAGGTTAAAACATAAACCTAGCGAGCTTTATTAAGTGGTTCTAAATTGATGAACAAAATTTAATTTATTAAATAGTAGATAAGCTATTTTAATGGTATTTTTTATCGATAACTTAAAACTAAATTCACTGGGTTCTTCTACTCGGGTAGCCCTTTTCAGCCCTTTAATTTTGACTATTATATTATATTATGAGTATCCCATTAAATTCACCTTAATTCACCGTAATTAAAAAGTAGGCAAGATTTTCTTATCATTTGATTTTTAACTTTAATAATATATCTCTTCTCGGCCTATATAAACGAGATTTAAAGATTCGGTACTCATAGATGCACCGCACCAATGATTGGTTTACGTCAGCCTTTAGAATTGTAGTGAACCCTCTCGCTTGCACGATGGTGTCGTCTTCTCACCTATATTTCGGTGACAAGAGGCCTCTTTCTCACGATCTTTTGGGTGTTGTACTAGAATAAACCGAGGCGATTGAATTTAAATCGCATTATTTAGAAATGTGGCTAATTTAATCTATTACACAATTTTAATTAAATATCACTTGTGTGTCACGTACCAGTTTGAGTGTTCAGCATGCACTTAAGTTCAAGCCAAGGAAGTGTAAGCTAATTTTTTTATTTCTGCTGAATACTGAGAGAATCCGCTATATGTACCGAGTTGAACTGTTACCTTCTAGCGAAGTTAGAAACAGTGTATTTTGATTTGTGTTTAATTTCTCCGAATGTCCAAAATAACCCGCTAAGCTTCTATTTTGCAAAGGTTTGAAGCATAATAACGTCATTTAATCAAAGAAGGATAAGTGTATTTGTGACACGCGTAAAATCGAGTTCGCCAGCGCGCGAGTATGTGTAGCCTACTAAATTTGAAGTAGGAAATCACATTACGCATGCAAAATATAAAGCAATTTTGATATTCTTGTGAGAATCAGCTTTATGTATGGGGAAATACTGTAATCTTCTGGCAAACTTGCGAACAGTAGCGTAAGAATTGATATTAATAAGTAGCACGGGCTTTCAAATTAAGTTTTTAGATTTCTCGCTCGTTTCGCAAATGTATTTCGCGCGAAATTGTTGTGTGTTCGCATCGAACTAGGTTATTCATGCCACAAATCTTTAACCGGATTGACATTGAAATTGCTCGTGTTTTATTTGGTATATATGATATGGTTGACCCTAGAGTGAAATATAGACCGAGTGGGGAAAATAATCACGTGATTGAATCTCTTAATGACTGCTAGTTTTAGTTTCACACTTTTCCCCACATAAATTTAATGTTAATCCCAATTAAGTATAGTAGAAATAGTCTTTTAATGCCTACTGTTGTGTATTTTCGGTTACGTTTTAGTTAGTGTGGAGTCACGTAAAATGACGTTTTTTTCACAACTTGGTATATTTTTACTCAGGTCCGCCCTGTCTTAAAAAAAACATAAAAAATTGATTGTGGGGCCAAAAGAGACATCCCTTCTTAACTCACAGCATTTTACCACAAAAAACGTATTTTAGAAGGAGGCTTATATATCTAGAATTTACTTTAAGCTTTCTAGGGTATCTGTAGACTGAGTAGTACCAGAAAGCGAACTTGTACGTCACAGTCCTTATTTTAGCTAGGTTTGCGGAAAGCTTATGCGTTAATTGTTTATTGAATACGTTTACTTACGGTTGTGTAGGTCATGTCGAGGTCATAAGTTGATTTTGATCAAAATTTTGACTAATGGCGTTACTTGGTCTACAAATACTCTAGGGCTTTCAAAACGCCGATATGTTTTTACTGAGGGACCTTGATCTTTCTTATCTAAATTTTAATTTATTGAACTTACAACACTTCATTATTTTGAAATCTTTGACGAAGCTTGTTCTCTAGCGATTGGGCTCGCCGGGAGTGGTGGCGCACTCCTCTAAGCTGGCATCTCAGTGGCATGGTCTGGGTATTGTCCTGATCGAATCGCAGGTCCCTTGACCATAGGGAGTGTTGCGAATGGTCCGCAACGGTATGGTCCTTCCTCTTCCCCTTTCCCTTCTCCATCCGTTGCGTGGGCAATTCCCAGTCCTCATACCTGCGTAGTTTCTTAAACTCAACTGACCCCCCATCGCTCGTGGCTATGAACTAAGCCCCCCGTACGGGTGCAAAAACATCACTGTTACGCACCGTTAACAAAAAAAAACAAGATGGTCAAACCCATATTAAGCCACACCACTTATGATATGAAACAGGATACAAAAATAATTTCCGCATAAACCGGAAACAGGTAGAGAGTCAAGTCAAACTTTTTCATTTTTCAAGTCAAACTTTATCATTTTTCAAGTCAAACTTTATCATTTTTCAAGTCAAACTTTATCATTTTTCAAGTCAAACTTTATCATTTTTCAAGTCAAACTTTTTCATTTTTCAAGTCAAACCTTTTCATTTTTCAAGTCAAACCTTTTCATTTTTCAAGTCAAACCTTTTCATTTTTCAAGTCAAACCTTTTCATTTTTCAAGTCAAACTTTTTCACTTTTCAAGTCAAACTTTTTCATTTTTCAAGTCAAACTTTATCATTTTTCAAGTCAAACTTTATCATTTTTCAAGTCAAACTTTATCATTTTTCAAGTCAAACTTTTTCATTTTTCAAGTCAAACTTTTTCATTTTTCAAGTCAAACTTTTTCATTTTTCAAGTCAAACCTTTTCATTTTTCAAGTCAAACCTTTTCATTTTTCAAGTCAAACTTTTTCATTTTTCAAGTCAAACTTTTTCATTTTTCAAGTCAAACTTTTTCATTTTTCAAGTCAAACTTTTTCACTTTTCAAGTCAAACTTTTTCACTTTTCATGTCAAACTTTTTCACTTTTCAAGTCAAACTTTTTCATTTTTCAAGTCAAACTTTTTCATTTTTCAAGTCAAACCTTTTCATTTTTCAAGTCAAACCTTTTCATTTTTCAAGTCAAACTTTTTCATTTTTCAAGTCAAACTTTTTCATTTTTCAAGTCAAACTTTTTCATTTTTCAAGTCAAACTTTTTCACTTTTCAAGTCAAACTTTTTCACTTTTCATGTCAAACTTTTTCACTTTTCAAGTCAAACTTTTTCATTTTTCAAGTCAAACTTTTTCATTTTTCAAGTCAAACTTTTTCATTTTTCAAGTCAAACTTTTTCATTTTTCAAGTCAATCTTTTTCCTTTTTCAAGTCAAACTTTTTCCTTTTTCAAGTCAAACTTTTTCCTTTTTCAAGTCAAACTTTTTCCTTTTTCAAGTCAAACTTTTTCCTTTTTCAAGTCAAACTTTTTCCTTTTTCAAGTCAAACTTTTTCCTTTTTCAAGTCAAACTTTTCCTTTTTCAAGTCAAACTTTTTCTTTTTCAAGTCAAACTTTTTCTTTTTCAAGTCAAACTTTTTCATTTTTCAAGTCAAACTTTTTCGTTTTTCAAGTCAAACTTTTTCATTTTTCAAGTCAAACTTTTTCATTTTTCAAGTCAAACTTTTTCGTTTTTCAAGTCAAACTTTTTCCTTTTTCAAGTCAAACTTTTTCCTTTTTCAAGTCAAACTTTATTTTTAAATAAGCATCCTCCATGTTATAAGTTCGGCATCCTTCATTGTTTTTAATGTTTTCTATCCTCCAAGTTTTAAAAGATTTTTTAGCTTGGTTTTGTCATACGCGACTTCCTGTTTCTTGGTTTAAAAATAATTTAATATTTGCTTATATAAAACGTGTGGCAAACTTTAGTCATAGTGCCGTGGTCGAGCGGTTAAAGCCGTCAAATATACGCATATTTAATAATCAATTACAATCCAGGTTCGAACCCTGGTGGGGTCAAAAAGGATAAAAAAAATGTAATAGGATAGATGGAAAGAAAATGAGTAGACGAATGTATTTCATTACTTTGTTCAGTCAAATTAATGTAGTAATTAGTAATTTACATTTACTTAAAAGCTATTTGTGCGTTATTTGTGGTTTAAACCTACACGATTACTCATTTTTCTACTCGATGACGATTTTCGTCATTTCTTGAGACATCTGACTTCAGACTTCAGACAGCACGGGTAAGAGCCTACACCACTGAAGTGGTGTGGCTAAAAAAGCGATTGGGCTAGTCAAAATTTTAAATTAAGTTTGATTCGTTTGAATACAATTTATTGGGAAGGAAGTAATTTTTAATTTTAATTATTTGTTTGAAATATTCTTATTTGGACATTTTTGGTATATTTTCAATGACTTGAATTCTAATTTTATTTTTATTACTGAGTTGTGACTGAAATATTAGTTTGAAAATCAAAAGGTTTTTCTGATTCATTTTTCTCTGTACTCATTTTTCGCTTTCGTAAAAGAGCTATTTTACGATGTACCGATTGATTTTCTGATATATTTTAGTTACGAGTTTTATAATTCGAAGATCGAAATATTTCCTAGTTTTTTTTTGTTTTTTTTTATATAGCATTTTGTGTGTGTGTTAAGAGTCATTTAACACAATCCTGAGATTGTTGAATTTATTCAAAATTAATTTGGGTTATTTCGGTGAACCCGGCAGGGTTCAATGTCATGGGCTGATCATCATTTGTAATGCAGTTTTGATTTCCTAAAAAATTCAGTCTTTAGCCAATCAAAACGCTCCATTTTCCCATAGAAATAACATTATAATCGACTTTTTCGAGGACAAGTCCAGTGATTGACAGAACTAAAAGAGGAATTATTTGTTACCGTTAAAACCAGTTTTAAATGGTAGACCAAGGTTCGAATGTAGAACTTTTCAAGTCTCTTTTAAAAATATTAAGTGTAAGTATTTTAAAATTAATTCTGAATTTGACCCTTTTTTTTGATACTTTGCTGGATTCGCGCATGGCCAAATTCGTAATGTTATTCTATGGGATTTGGTTTTTTGAAAGTGGCTTACCTTTCAGGTTTATTTTCCGGATATTTTTAAATCTTGAATTTTCCGTGTGGTATGAATTAAATTTCAAGCTTTATTTTAAGACTAATTTCATAATTTTACACCAATTAGTTGGCCCACAATCTATTTATGAAAACGGAAAAAAATTGAAGCGGAGAAATTGAGTGGGGAAAAACCTAAGCCTAATTTGACAATTTTTTTAAATTCACGCGCAGGAGCGCGCTTGGTTTGGAGGCTATGGGTGTTGAACTCTTATGACTTAATATCTCCTCCTTCCTATTTTTTCCGTTTTTATAAATAGACTGTGGCCAAACTAATCGGTGTAAAGTTATGAAATTAGTCTTAAAATAAAGCCCAAAAATATCTGGAAGCATTAGAAAATAAATCTGAAAGGTAAGTCTCTTACAAAAAATCTAAATCCCATAATATTTCAATTTCTCCCCCACAAAAGTACTCTCCTTTTTAAAAATGAGTGAAATTCCGAACGACTTGCCATTCCGAACGGCAATAAGGAAGGTATTAACATCAAAAATAATGAAAAAATTAATTGGAATTTAGTTTAAAGGGTAATGGAAAATTATAAAGATTTCACTGCGGCTCTCGGAGGTATTAACATCAAAATTGATGAAAAAATT
Source organism: Odiellus spinosus (assembly GCA_963920705.1). Classification (NCBI taxonomy): domain Eukaryota; kingdom Metazoa; phylum Arthropoda; class Arachnida; order Opiliones; family Phalangiidae; genus Odiellus; species Odiellus spinosus. The sequence continues at coordinate 8,423,756 of OY987232.1, read as the reverse complement.
AATTTAAATTTGGTTTAAAGGGCAACGGGGAAAATATAAAGGTTTCACTGCGGCTGTCGGAGGTATTAACATCAAAATTGATGAAAAAATTAATTTAAATTTGGTTTAAAGGGCAATGGGGAAAATATAAAGATTTCACTGCGGCTGTCGGAGGTATTAACATCAAAATTGAAGAAAAAAATCATTTAAATTTGGTTTAAAGAGTAATGGGGAAAATAAAAAGATTTCACTGCGGCTGTCGGAGGTATTAACATCAAAATTGATGAAAAAATTAATTTAAATTTGGTTTAAAGGGCAATGGGGAAAATATAAAGATTTCACTGCGGCTGTCGGAGGTATTAACATCAAAAATAATGAAAATTTTTATTTTAATTGGGTTTAAAGGGCAATGGGAAAAATGTAAAGATTTCAGTGTCTCGCTTTGGGGCTGCCGGAGGTATTAACATCAAAAATGGGCAATGGTAAAAATGTAGAAATTTGACTGAAACAAGGGCGGCTGCCGCAGCTATTAACATCAAAAATGAAGAAATTAATTTTAATTGGGTTTAAAGGGCAATGGTAAAAATGTATAGATCTGACTGAATCAAGTGCGGCTGCCGCAGCTATTAACATCAAAAATGATGAAAAAATTAATTTTAATTGGGTTTAAAGGGCAATGGTAAAAATGTAGAGATCTGACTGAATAAAGTGCGGCTGCCGCAGCTATTAACATAAAAAATGATGAAAAAATAAATTTTAATTGGGTTTAAAGGGCAATGGTAAAAACCTAGATATTTGACTGAATCAAGTGCGGCTGCCGGAGGTATTAACATCAAAAATTATGAAAAAATTAATTTTAATTGGGTTTAAAGGGCACTTGTAAAAATGTAGAGATTTGACTGAATCACTTTTTATAGGGCTAGACTTTTAATATAGAAGTTAACACTTTCGTGTTAGACTGAAGTGACAGATATTATATCAAAAATGTCTTTGCGAACAAAGACCCAGAAGGACATGTTATGGCCTTGAATGTCTGAAGTGACAGATATTAAATTTTCTTTTAAAACATTAAATTTAACTACAATTAGATTTTCTTTTAAAACGAAATTTAAATACAATCACAATCTGGCACGATTTAGAGTTTCAAATTTCAAAACTGATTTTATTCACTCGGAAATATTTAAGAAAAAACATAACAGACGATTTTCTCCCATTGACGCTTAACATTAAATTTCGCTTAGTTATTTTTCAGGGATTACGTGTCAAACAAAACGAAACTTTTCGTTCGATAGAAAAATTTACTTAATTTAGCTTTGGCTTTAGGCATAGACTCAAAGTTCTATGATATGATCTCATACCTTAATTGGATAATGTTTTATTATCCATAGTCGAGGCAATTCGTTCATGTTAGCTTATGAATGCTTATACAAGGAATTTAAAGGGAATAAAAATTCCTCATATTTTAATTTTTAATTTAGTTTTCAAACGAACAAACTAATCCATGGATAATGTTTTATTACAACTCCTCGACTTTAGTCGAGGCAATTCGTTCATGTTAGCGTATGAATTCCCCATATTTTAATTTTTAATCTAGGTTGCAAACGAACAAACCTAATCCATGAATAATGTTTTATTAGAACTCGTCGACTTTAGTCGAGGCAATTCCTTCATGTTAGCTTATTTGTGCTTATACAAGGAATTTGAAGGGAATAAAAATTCCCCATATTTTAATTTTTAATTTTGGTTGCAAACGAAAAAACCCAATCCATGGATAATGTTTTATTATAACTCCTCGACTTTAGTTGAGGCAATTCGTTCATGTTAGCTTGTGAATGCTTATACAAGGAATTTTAATCTAGGTTGCAAACGAACAAACTACTCCATGGATAATGTTTTATTACAACAATTAGTCGAGGCAATTCGTTCACGTTAGCTTATGAATGCTTATACAAGGAATTTAAAGGGAATAAAAAAATCCACATATTTTAATTGTTAATTTACGTTGCAAGCAAACAAACCTAATCCATGGATAATGTTTTGTTATAACTCCTCGACTTTAGTCGAGGCAATTCGTTCATGTTAAATTATGAATGCTTATACAAGGAATTTAAAGGGGAAAAAATTCCCCATATTTTAATTTTTAATCTAGGTTGCAAACGAACAAACCAAATCCATGGATAATGTTTTGTTATAACTCCTCGACTTTAGTCGAGGCAATTCGTTCATGTTAGCTTATGAATGCTTATACAAGAAATTTAAAGGGAATAAAAATTCCCCATATTTTAATTTAGGTTGCAAACGAACAAACCTAATCCATGGATAAAGTTTTATTACAACTCCTCGACTTTAGTCGAGGCAATTCGTTCATGTTAGCTTATGAATGCTTATACAAGGAATTTAAAGGGAATAAAATTCCCCATATTTTAATTTTTAATTTAGGTTGCAAACGAACAAACCTAATCCATGGATAATGTTTTGTTATAACTCCTAATAACTAATTAAGGGTCCATTATGGAAATCATCATTTAAATTGTACGGTTTTAACGAAAAGAAAAATGAAAGTATTACAATTTATTTAAAAACCTTATCCGCTCTAAAATTCGTCGCTTTGAAATTCTCTTCCCTTGCGTGCACAATATAGCTTTGAAAGTACAAATTGTTATGGTTTGCGTCGTCTGCTAAGTTAGAAAAGAACGTGACTTTAAACGGGCTTTAAAAAACACATTTCCCTTGATCATATACCCATTCCAATAAACCGGCGAGTATTTTTAACGATCCGTTCAATTGCGAGTCGTGGAAATCCGGGTTAAATTAAGAAACCAAAAAGTGGACTCGCGTTATACTGAAAAATAACAGTTTAATACACTTTTCCCTGAAAAATAACTAAGCGAAATTTAATGTTAAGCGTCAATGGGAGAAAATCGTCTGTTATGTTTTTTAAATATTGCCGAGTGAATAAAATCAGTTGTTTTGAAATTTGAAACTGTAAATCGTGCCATATTGTATTTAAATTTAATGTTTTAAAAGAAAATTTAAAATCTGTCACTTCAGACATTCAAGGCCATAACATGTCTTTCTGGGTCTTTGTTCGCTAAGACATTTTTGATATAATTATTATAGATTTGGTGTTTTATTTACTTAGAAAATTTAAATCTTTTAAAAAAATGGAAGGAGACGAAGGTATAATTAAAGAGGAACTGAAAAAGCGTAAAGCTAGAGAGAAAATGAGAGAGCTTAGAGCTGATCCAGAGTAACGTAGGAGGGAAAATGAAAGGAGGAAAGTTTTAGCGGCCCAAAGGAAAGCTAGTAGGTCATCGAATGTGGTTAATACTTCTGTTAATATTATACCGACAAGTTTAGGGTCTGGTATACTGAAGCCATGCATTGGTTCAATGTGAAATAACTCTTTACCTATTCGCGAAACTTGGTCTACAAATACTCTAGAACCTTAAAATTCTGATATTGTTTTAAAAGAAGAACATTGACCTTGCTTATTTTTACTCGATATGCATTTATATTAATTGCCGTTCCGTGCGTATTTTGAACAATAACTGATACTTTTCAAAGATTTGCCTACTCTTCAAGGCATCTTTTAGAAGAACGTGTTTCACCGGCAATACAGTGTCAAATTCTCAAACTAACAAATCTAGAGAGTTGTGAAAAGCTCATCAAGTCTCGACCGTCGAATCGATAAGAAAATAGGAAGGAGGAAAAAAAATAAAAAACATTTCTTATCGCGAATAACGTGAACTAAAAAATTTCACTTTTTCCGAGTTCTAAACGTGTCTACTCTACAATCGAACCCTCAGATTGACTGCGGAGCTCACAGGCAAAACTTCTAAGCCAGAACTAATCAGCCTCTCTTATCTAAAATAGGTCAGTATCGACAGCTATTTTTATTTCATTTCTAAATGTGGGTTCCGCACTCGATCTCGAGACATTGATATGGGAAAAACAAGGAGCCAATCTCAACCTGATCTAGAATCCGATGATAATCGGATACAAATGGCTGCTGATAGCTCTATTGCAAAAGACATTAAGTCTATTCTTTTTAAAATAACGGAAATGAATGTTAATCTGAAAGACACCAATATAACTGTTTCTAGGATTGACGCTAAACAATTAGTAATAGAAAAAACTTTAACAGAAATACAGGAAACAATCCAAGAAATAGGGCCTATCAAAGAACGTGTTATTAACCTAGAAAGAGACCTACAGATAGTAGACCTTAGGGCAAGAGAGAACTCGGAAGCCAATAGATTAAGGCTGGAAAATCTTGAGGTATCCATTAAGAGAAATAACTTAGTCATAAGAGGACTACCGGATAACGAGCTTGAAGATCGAAATGAACTATGCCAAAAAATACAAGACCTATTTAATAATCCGCTTAAGACCAATGTCAGAGTTACTGGATCCCAAGTGTTCAGAAAAGGCCCCTTTAATTCCACAAAAATAAGAAATGTTGTCTACAAAGCGGATACATACAATGATAAACAAATCCTTTTTAAAAATGCTTCCCTCCAAAAGGGTACAAAATTATACCTCGACCACGATTTTACTACAGACCAGCAACTAGCCAGGTTTAAATTAAGAGAATTTGTTAAAACCAAGGCACCCAATAGGTATAAATGGGTGGCAGTAAATGCGATCGAAATAGAAAATGTTACTTTTAAATATAACTTTGTAACTGGTAAAATTACTCAATATGAACACTAATGATTGTCCCACCCCCAAAAATATGATTAAAGTTACTTTTCCCTTTTAAATAACATAAAATGCTTAATTTAATATTTAACAATGTTAGAAGTGCAAATGCCAATTTCTTGGACTTATTGCTAACCAGTAGACACACTTTAGGAACCAATGTAGATATATTTGCCCTCACAGAAACATGGTACAATTATGACCACTCAGACAACATTCCCAATTATAGGTTTGCCGCCAATGGCCGACGAAAAAAGAAAGGAGGGGGTGTAGGCTTTTACATAAAAAATAATATAAAATTTGAGATAATAGATAAAGCCTGCATAATGAAAGAGGGGTGTGAATTTTTTTCAATAAAGATTGAGAATGTATTGTTTTCGGTTATATACAGAACAGGTGGTAATATAGAAGAGTTCTTTATTGAACTAGAACGCACCCTAAACAATTTAGGTAGCCCATCCAGTAACAAAGCAATTGTTGGTGATATAACCATTGACCTCCTAACAAAAAATACACATGTAAATAGACTCCTAGATTTGATGGGAAGTTATGGATTAAAACAACTAATTACTGAACCAACCAGGGTTACGAGAATTTCCTCCACACTTATAGATCACTGTTATAGTAACCTTCCCTTAGAGACAAGGGTTCTAAAAACAATCGAAGTAACAGATCACTCACCCTTATACTTGAAAATCGAATTCCCAAAATTCGAAAAACCAAGGCTTAAAATTAGAAACTACTCCCGACATAATAAGACCAGGTTTATGAACATTCTAAAAGATGTAGACTGGGAAAATATACTTGCTAAAAATGAAATGAACTTAGCTTTTAATACATTCAGCGACATCATAGTACGGGAATTCAATAAATGTTTTCCATATTATGAAGTAAAAAAGGGAGACTCACATAAATGGGTTAGCGAAGAAATTCTTGAGGCCATAAAACTCAAAAATAAGTTAATGTCATTATCTAAGCGTATACCGACTGAAGCCAATATTTTGAACTTTAAGCTGGCGCGAAACAAATGCAATAATTTAACCAGAAATGCAAGAATTAAGTTTTACAGGAACGCTCTAGGGCAAAACAGTAACGACTCAAAAGCAACCTGGAGACTAATAAACGATTTAATTGGGAAAACTAAGAAACATAACGATAGACTTGACTCTGAAGCAACAGCTGATGAATTTAATGATTTCTTCACTCCACCCCAAGAAGCCGATCCAAATAAATCAGAGTACTCAAATCTTAGACACATTAACAGGTTACCAAATTCTATGGTACTGTTGGAGGTCGATGAGAGAGAAGTGGGTTTAATTATAAAGAATCTTAAGCAGAACTCTGCAGCTGGGTATGACGATATATCGCCAAAGATTATTAAAGAGATGGCGCCCCTTCTAGCAAAGCCCCTGACACTTCTTATTAACTTATCCTTCAATACGGGAATATATCCTGATCGTTTGAAACGAGCTATTATAACCCCCATATTTAAAAAGGGCGACAAAAACAATCCTAATAGCTATAGGCCTATATCGGTGCTCTCTATATTTGCTAAGATCTTTGAGAAATGTTTTCTTGCAAGATTATCGAATTTCTGCAATAGATTCAATTTAATAAACCCTAACCAATTCGGTTTTAGGAAGAACTCCAATTGTGAAACCGCACTTATGAGTGTCTATGAAAAGATCATTGAATATCTGGATACGAGTAATTACGCGCTTGGGGTGTTTTTAGATCTCCGGAAAGCCTTCGATATGGTGCACCACGAGCGATTGTTAGACAAATTGGATAGGCTAGGTATTAGAGGTATCAGCTATAATTGGTTGAGATCCTTCTTAAAACTTCGCTATACGCAAACAAAACTGAACAACGTCATATCCGGACAACAAATAGTTATTTAATGGTGTCCCGCAGGGATCGGTACTATCACCTTTATTATTTAATCTATATGTTAATGATATCACGTATATATCTGAAAGCAATATTTTCACATTATACGCTGATGATACCCTAATCCTGGAGGGTGGCCCAGACCTGGAAAAGATTATAGATAGAATTAATCTTTATATGGATAAAATTAAAACCTGGCTTGAGGATAATTTCTTAAGGTTGAACGAAGACAAAACCGTGTATATGATTTTCAATAACGTAAATACAACACGTTGCTGTCAGAATTCTGTTAAATTTGGAAACACTATCCTCAAAGAAGTTAAACTTTTTAAATATCTTGGCCTATGGTTTGACCCACATTTAAAATGGAATCATCACGTTGATGAGGTTTCTAAAAAAATAACGTATAGCGCTTATTTAATTTATAGAAACCGAATGATATTAAATCAGAGATTAAAACGGCTCCTATACTATGCCCTTATGCACTCCCACTTAAGTTATTGCCTGACAATTTGGGGAAATACATCTAAGGGCAATTTAAACCGTCTCCTTGTAATCCAAAAAAGGACTTTAAGAACGATAGTGAATGAAAAATTTCTGGCACATACATACCCGATCTTCCAGGGCCTTAAAATTCTACCAATTCACCAACTTTGCGATTTATTCGCGCTTATTTTTATCTTTAAGTCTTTGGCTTCTCAGATGTATAATCCCTTCGAATATAGTAGACTCTCAATATATTTCACCCGTAAAAAGCATATCCTCCACGTTCCTTTTGCCCGGACCTCTTTAAAACTAAAATCAATTTTTTGCTATGGTGTAAATTTATATAATGAACTTAATCCACCAATATCAATAAATTTAGAACGCTTTAAGGTTATAGTCCGAAATTTCCTTGTAATTAAGAATTTGTTCTAGTATACTCTCTAATGTTTTTTGGATTTTATTTTATTTTATATTTAATACAACTAATTTAGAAACAGATTTGTGGCATAAAAGTCGTTATCGACTTAGCCATGTCCCGCGAAATTTACCTGTATAATATTATGAAAATAAATTATTATTATTAAATTATTATTATTAAATTATTATTATTCACCCTAATTCACCGTAATTGAAAAGTTGGCATGATTTTCTTATCATTTGATTTTTTAACTTTAATAATATATCTCTTCTCGGCCTATATAAACGAGATTTGCAGATTCAGTACCCACAGATGCACTGTACCAATGCGTGGTTTACTTTAGCGTTTAAAATTGTGGCGAGTCCTCTCGTTTGTGCAATGGTGACGTCTTCGATTGTTTAGGCAATCGTTTCTCACCTATATTTCGGTGATAAGAGACCTATTTCTCACGATCTTTTGGGTAGAGTACTCGAATAAACCGAGGCGATTGAATGTAAATTGCATTACCTAGAAATGTGACCAATTTATGATATATTAAGTCACTGTAAAAACATTTCACAATGAGAGTTCTAAGGATTAAATATCACTTGAGTTGGACTTCATATCCTGCCAAGTGCTCGATTACACATGAAATTTATAGTTTAACGTTCTCAATCTCTACTTAATTTTTTAAAATACTTGAGTTTTGCGACTAGGATGTGCTTTATTCGTCATTACAACTACGTAATAACGTAGCTATTAAGTAGTTGGCCAATTATTGAAGTCTGTATCTAAAGCACGTCTAACTTAATTATAATAAAAAATAAAGATTTAGAATGTTAAATAGGATATACGAAACGAAAATTGATGTCGGCGAGTTAAATAAACGGCCACATACTTCTGGTCTCCATAATTATGTACTCTTGCTTTAAAGAATGGTTTCGCTTTCAAGCATCTTTTCGAAAGGTAAATCCGTTCGATGTAGCAAACCAGAAGTCGCAGAATTTTGTATCATTGACGAATGTCAATAAACTTCATTCCGCGATATTAATCAAAAGAGTATTTAAACTTCTTTTAAGGCTTTTTTCATCTCTTTAAAATTCCAACAGGATCGAACAAATCCGACTTCTCTAAGATTGTTTCGAACTATCACCACCAGGTTTAGTTCCTTTCGTTGAGAGAAGAAAACGTAATCGTCCATCCTCTTACTCTATCTTGTAAAGAATGGTTCAATCTTCCGTTATCAACATTCGGTTCTCAAACTCGCCGTAGACGATAACTGTGACTGACGAGTTTAAAGGGTTTTTAAATTTCATCGTTAATCGTAAACTAACGTGATTTTCCAAAGAAAAATTTTCGCCATTAGCTCCCTCTTCAGGCGTTAAATCCAGGGCCAGTAAACAATTGCCCTGAGGGTATTCCTCGTACGAGATATCATTTGCTTTATTTTTACCGTAAAAATCTAAAGCCGTGAACAGGGATTGGTATTCGCGACAATAGCGTTTTTCAGCAAGATTTGGTTGAAAAGGTTAATCGGGATAATTTTTATTCCCGACCGTAACGGCTAAATACGTTAGGTCCAAGTGCTCGAAATTAAAAGGATTTTCAGTTAAATCTCCGTTAAAGGCTGATGTCTTTACGAAAGCAATTATAATTCTATTAGGGATTCTACCCAAGAAGACATTTTCTTTCGTCGTGTCAGTGTTACCTCTTTCAATCCCAAAGTACTTTGCCACAGTCTTATTAATCGGGTAGATGCAAGGTGTTTTTTCCAAAACCATGGCCTGGGCTAACATTAAGTCGGGGTTTAACTTAAATTTCCTAACGTAGAGCGAAGCATCGGTGATGACGAATCTATATTGAATGGCGGCTGCGGCCACCGCGGGCGGGACCGGAGGTGGTTCTCGCGATATAATGGGAAACGAAATTCCTGACCTAATAAATTTTAATTTTACATCTACATTGTTTAAGAGGAATTTATTCATTTTACAAATATCCAGATGGAGTTTCACTATCATTTCACATACTAGAGACGTATCAACGCGATCTTTTCTCAGTTTCATACCTTGATTTGACATGTCAAAAATATCCTCGGGTTTTATCTTGGTATCTTTGTAAAACATTTCCAAAGCTAATTGCGTCTCTTTGGCATCTTTACCGTAATTTAACAATGTTTCGAAATAAGCGATTATAAATGTTTTCTCTTCCTCGCCGGGTTCCGCCTGGCTAGCGGCGTTCCAACTTTTCCCCGCGAATTTGGGTAAAAAACGCTGTTTTTGGGAAAAATGTTCGAAGAGAAACCAACACGGGGAAAAACGAGAAAAGCTTACACAAAAAAAAGTGTTTTTGGGGTTTGGGATAAATTGCGTGAGGAGTTTAATCACGTGGGGAGAAGAAGAAAAAGATTCATTTCACGTATGGTTCCTCATAATTGGTCAATCAAAAAATAACACTCTTATATTCATGGTAAGACACATTTGTAATAACACTCAAAAATATAACACTTAATTACTAGGGAAAACAATAATAATTAATATACTCGAGGGACGTTACAACCCGTTATCTCACGGAGTTGGTCGCACGGAAGGTGCTTATAAAAATAGGAGACTTGCCCTTTGCTTATTTGTAAGAGGCAGTCCAACGTTAAGTTTAAACATGTATACGAGGATTTTGGCACGGACGGTGCCTAAAGTTTTTACTTTCGATTTCTAGAGGGGGTTTCAAAATTACGATATATCTATATCTATTTACTTCTTATATTATACAAAAAAGAGGTTGCTTCGCACCCTTAAAAAGGGCTCTTTATCTAACTCGAATCAAACCCGTGAAGGGACATTAATTAATTGTTAGAGAAAGAGCAATTTCATATCTTTAAAATTATAGTTAGTAGATTTAGTCTTCTACTTCAAAGATTTTATTATTATTATATATTTTCCAAAAAACGGATAAAGACGACCTAGGACTAATGATAAATATATATATACATTAAAGAACTCCATCTTTAGCTAATTTTATTAGTGATACTGATAGAATTTCAGAAGACCAGAATTATGTGGCCGTATATTTAACTCGCCGACAAAAATTTCCGTTTCGCCTATCATATTTAACATTCTAAATCTTCATTTTTAATATACTAAAGTTAGATTTGCTTTAGATCCAGACTTTAATAATTGGCCAACTACTTAAAAGCAATGTCATTACGTAGAAGTAATGACGGTGCTTTTGGATCTAAAGCACTTGTCGCAAAACTGAAGTATTTAAAAAAAATAAAGTAGAGATTGAGAACGTTAAAATTAAAATTTCGTGTGTAATTGAGCACTTCGCAGGATGTGTAGTCCAACTCAAGTGATATTTAATCCCTAGACCTTTCATTGTGAAATGTTCTTACAGATTTAAATTCAATCGCTTCGGTTTATTCGAGTATTCTACCCAAAAGATCTGGAGAAAGAGGTCTTTTATCACCAAAATATAGGTGAGAACCGAATGCTGAAACAATCGAAGACGACACCATCGCGCAAGCGAGAGGATTCGTAACAATTTTAAACGCTAACGTAAACCATCCATTGGTGCGGTGCATCTATGAGTACCGAATCTATAAATCACGCTTATATAGGCCGAGAAGAGATATTTTTTAAAGTTAAAAATTAAATGATAAGAAAAATCTTGCAAACTTTTTAATTACGGTGAATTTAATGGGATACTCATGTTATGACATAATAGCAGAAGCCGATGAAACCCTCCTTTGAAGTCTATTACTCCCTGGTCTTGTCTACCCCTCTCTGTATGGGTTAGTTTCAAAAAGCGCGATTCGTACGTCTCCTAACGGTAGATATTTTCGGAGCGGGAGTTCGTCGAGCGAATATCTCTAGCAGCCTCGGAGTTCGTTAAAAAAACGTCGTCGTTTGTGGAGAGAGAGAATTTCCAATTTTCCGTAGACAGGGGGTATGAAGTAGGACCCCTCCGATCTCGTAAAATTGGGAATTTAACCCATACAGAGAGGAGCGCTATATCGAACATTAGAGTAGTAGACTTCAAAGGAGGGTTTCATCTACTTCTGATAATAGTCAAAATTAGACGGCTGAAGAGGGCTACCCTAGTAAAAGAACCCAATAAATTCAATTTTCCGTTAACGATAAAAAATGCCACTAAAAAAGCTTATCAACTGTTTAATAAAATAAATTTTTGTTGATCAATTTAAAGCCAATTAATAAAGCTCGGCTAGTTATCCGTTTTACCGTTTTCGTCACCCATACAGGCATCTGTTCCTCTATTAACTCGAATTCAATGGATATTCATTATCATTCTACTGTTAAAGAAATAAAATTTTGTTTACCATTTTGAAGCAATTAATAAAGCTCGGCTAAGCTTAAGATTTCACCCTTTTTTAACCCATTCAGGCACCTTACTTTCTATTACTTCATTTATTTAATCAACATTTCATTATTGAAATCTGTGTTTAACTAGAGATACTCTTGTACCCGAACGAAGTCTTAACAAATTTTTTCAAAAGTATCTTTGTCTGTATTAATTCGAATTCAGTGGACGGTGGGAAGAGGGAAACGACGACTACGATTTCAGTTATCAAGCGCCGCGGGTTCATTGGAAAAGACATTACGGTTTCTGATGAAATTCGAGTTTAGATAAAGGGATAAACGTGTTTATCCATAAACATAAACGTGTTTATCCATAAACACAAACGTGTTTATCCTAATTAAATTTCACCTCCTATAAAAGGGGTTTTTAAAATAGGGAGCAAAGATTATCCTAATCTCTCTCTTTATATCTCGATAACGTTTTTCTGATTTATATCTTTTTCTTAAAAAGTACGGGAGTTGAATGGTACTACGGTCTTCTAGACTTTGATCTCAACAACAAGCCGACATTTAGATTTGGGGCACAAATAATTCCCTGAGTGGTCAAACGATAAAACAAAATATAATAATAAACAAAAGTACTCAGCACTGCCTGTGTTTTTACGAAAAAATTGGGTTCGGGGGTCGTCGTCTCTCTCGGATTAGCTGGATTTTGTTGCGTAACAGTAGAGCCGTATCCATTCCTGTACCAATCGGTTTCACTGGCTCTCTCCTTGAGGGGTTGGACGTGATTTCTCGGGGTGGCAACTTCGTTGAAATTAGTGATGGCACGGTCTCTCGGGTAGGTTTTCACACATGCTCCGACGAGTGGTCGTCCAGTTTCTTGGGTCTCGAGGGGGGATTTGGTTTACTTTAGTAATTCTCGTCCTTCGTCGTCGTGTTTATAGTTTGATGGATTTCTTGGTTTCGACGCCATATAGCGAGGGAGGCTCCTTTCCTTTGTGGATTGAATATCGTCAGCGTGAATCATCGGATTCTGGAGGGCGAATCGGAGTTCTTTGTGGCCTCGGTGGCTCTTTTTCATTAGTATTGAGATGAGATTCGACTCATTTTTATCTTCTAAGTTATAGCGGGAACTGATTTCTTCTAAGTTATTTCGCGAGTTAAAGTTTTCGTCAGCTACTATGTCCCGAAGGATCGCGGATAAAAAAATGGCAGAGTTCGGACCCTTAGTTTAAGCGGGCTCCATCATCGGCCTCAGCGCCGCGCGCTGGGCTTCTAGGGGGTGATCCTGTTCCTTCAGTGGTTCCTTTCGAAATCTTGAATTCGAAGTCATTTTACCTTCGCCATCTTCTCTCCTTTATGCCTTGGTTCGGGGGGAGGGGAAAGAAGGCGATTCAGGTGCGGTATTGGTACGCGTTGGGTAATCGAAAGTTTTTGTTAGACGCCACGATGCATGTAGGTCGCGTTCCCGTGACCCATCGATGGTCGTTTAGGTGATGCTTCCAGAGAAGTTTCGAGTTGGGATGTGGGATGAAGTGCCATCCGAGGTTTTTTCCAGCGAGTTATGGAAAGTTTGGAAATTCGAGGTGACCATGAACGTGAAAGTCTATGTCATCTCGTTAGATTTTTTGAGGAGGTTATTGAAGCGAGGGTTTAGTTTGTATCATTTTTATAGATAGTGTCACACGAGCTTTTACTCTGGCTAGAGGGGATTCTTAGAATTGGGGTTTCTTAAAGTTCGCTAAAATTTAGCTATCCGGTCCTTTGTTAAGAAGGAAATGGGGTTTTTATATTTTACCCGTTTTTAAGTTAAAATAGTTTCTTTTAAAGGGAAGGTGACACACAATACAACAAAAAGTAGGCTTATCATACACATTAATTACAAAAATTAAAAATTTGATGGTTATAGTGGGGGTGAACTATGTGACGGGGTCACACGATATACGGGGCTAGATTATTAACGGTTTGTACTAGCGTATCATTTATCATTGCTTCTATTTCAGAAAATAAAGCCCATAAGAGTAAATTCACAGGTCCAACTGTGTCTACCGCCGCCATCATATCTTCCCAAGCATAATTCGTCGTGTTTTTTTAATAATTTAACGTTAAGCTTTAATCTGGTTTTTGATAAATCGACATACTGTTCTGGAGTACCGGGGACGAAAAACTCGATTGGTCCTCCATCCGTAATTGAATTGACGGGTTTTAATTCAATATCGTTACTAGCCAAAATATTATAATTACTAACAGGTTTGACGAACAAGTCGGCTTCAGACATCGTACCTTCAGACCCCATCTTGTCGCGTTAGAAAACTACAACTAAAGCCGATGCCGGCAATATCCGGCTATTTATATCCCTAGGATAAAAAATCGGTTTTTCTTCTTCGTTTTACTTTACGACCCTTTAGACTTTTTCTTTTACGTTTACCAGCGCCGAATTGTGAATTGAGAAATTTGTCACCAGCTGTGTGTAATAGATTAGAGCCAGCAATTTTAATATTCCTTTTTAAAGCTGTTTTTGGATCTTGCCCCGCTGAAATATCACCGATCCAGCGACTTCCATTTAGATATCGGCTTTTTCATCACTAGAGAAGCTTCTTAACGTGCAGGTTAAAAAGAAAATCTTGATTTTGAGCTTCAATGGTATATGCCCATTGGATAGATTCCCATTGGGTCGAATTCCCAATGGTTCGAATTAAAAAATATATTTTCCCAATTGATCGAACTATAATTTTCCCGTCCCATGAAAAGAATTCCATTCATCCGACAATTTTTTATCGATGATTATACAATGGGAGATAAAGAATACAATATAAAATTTAAATTTGTTTATTTCATCTTATAAACAGTAGTTAGGGGGAAATTACGATATTCCGACCCCCTAAATATTACTGGCTATGGGACCATTAGGGTATGTACCCCTTTCTCCCAAATATTTCGCCATAAATTATCTATTCCCATTTCGCCCAAAGAATGTTTGGCCCAAAATAATTTATTTGCATTTTGCGCAATCCTACTTCACCCTAACGTATTATAATTTGACCCAAAATATCGATTCCAAATTCGCCCAAACTAAAATTTCCTTGTCTCAATTCGACCAGTTCCACTTCGCCCAATCGTTTTATCAGTTAGCTCAGAATTATCTATTCCCAACCTAAAAATTCCTCTTTCCATTTTGCTTAATTTTATTAGGTTAGGTTGGGATGGGTTGGTTTAGGGTAAATTGGGTTAGGTTATCAAAACTAATAAAGGAAATTTGTTGGGTTGGGTTGGTTTAGGGTAGGTTGGGTTGGTTAGGTTATCAAAACTAATAAATTAAATTTTTTGGGTAGGGTGTGTTTAGGGTAGGTTGGGTTAAGTTAGGTTGGGTTTGGTTATCAATACTAATAAAGTAAACTGTTCTTTAGATTGCGTTGGGGTAGGCTGGGTTAGGTTGGGTCGAGGGGTCCGACATTCCCAAAAAAAGCGTACGGGATTTCGTGATTTCTCAAAACAGTTCGTGATTTTGTGATTTCGGGATTTCGCGATTTCGCTTCAAAGATTTTGCGATTTCATTCGAGATTTTGCGATTTCGTCCGAGAATTTTTTCAAATTTCATAATATATTCAAATGTTCAAAACTTTCCTTAAAGGGAGAATGTAACCCATCAGCAAGTGTTTTTTATCATTCCTTATTGTTTAAATAGTTCTAATCCTTTATTGAAAAAATTTACGAACAAAAATTAAACTAGAAATAAATTTAAAATGATTAAATAGGCTTAGCAGGATTCATGGAGATCCTGATTTGAGGTCTAGCGACCAATCGAACGCAAATGTAAGTCTCGTAGAGATCTCGCGTGAACGACGGGTCTTTACTCATTGGTCGCTAGACCTTAAACCGAGCCTTACACGGAAGCAATTCAGGATCTCCATGAATTCCGCTAAGCGTATTTTACGGGTTTAAATTTATTTCTAGTTTAATATTTGGTTCGCAAAATTTTTATTGGTGGATTATGCCAATTAAAACGACAAGTAATCGATAAAAAAAATAGCTTGTTATGAGGTTGTATTCTCCCTTTAAGCCTTCATAGTTCTCTCAAATATTTCGTCATTTCGTGATTTATTGTTTGAATAATGAATAGTTCTTTGTTTGAAAATATTTTCCACATTTTTCAGAAATACGGCATAGCTTCTACGCGTTCCCACTGTTAGCTGCACCTTTTTCGTGCGCACTCACGTTACCTACCTAAATCATCTCGCGTCAAATTACAGCAAGCTATATCCTAGGCGCCTTAGCTGCGCATTTAAAATTTCGAATTTTCATGGAAGAGTGGGATTGGGGAGTCCTTCTCTAGCGAGGAGTCAGGAGTGTTACACGTAGCATGCGCGAAAAAGGATGCGCATTAGAAAATATGGTAACAGCCAAGGGGAGAAAAACTGGGGAATTGGAGGCAGACGCTGAATTTGAAGGACACACTTCATAACGTGTGGCCGCTGTTCCATCCCCCCTTAGTATTCCTTGGTTCCCACAGTTCTCCTCAACACGTCCCGCACTTTTCGATCCTTCCCTACCCATTTTGGAATAGGCTCATCCAATAGACGATTAAATAAATTCTGACTTCGTCCTAACCTTGGAAAATGGCAACATCTTCCACAGAAACTGGTTCTATTTAACGGCTCTTTTTGTTAGTTTCAAGGTTGGCAAAAGTATAGAAAATCCTATACTTTGAACCAAATCTTGAAAAAAATGGGACACCTTCAATACAAACGGGTGCTTTTTAACGGCTCTTTTATCCATTTCCAAGGTTATAAAATAAAACCGTCTATTTTTCTAGTACCTTTTCCTCTCCCCTACCCGTAACGGCTCTACTCCCACTATGGGAGGGTTGGGGGCTAGGAAAAATAGGGTGTCAAAATAATAACAAACATTATACTGAGGACGGACACTTACAGAGAATTCGTGATTTCGCCGGGGATTTCGAAATTTCGCGATTTCTTCAAAGATCTCGTGATTTCTTCGAAGATTTCAGGATTTAGTATGAAAGATTTCGCAATTTCGCGAGAAGCGTACGGGATTTCGTGTAAATGTCGGACCCCTCGCCCCACAATCAATTTTTTATAAATTGTTTTCAGACAGGGCGGACCTGAGTAAAATATACCAAGTTGTGAAACAAACGTCATTTTACGTGACTCCACACTAACCATAACGTAACCGAAAATACACAACAGTAGGCATTAAAAGACTGGTTCTACTATATTGGGATTAACATTAAATTCATGTGGGGGAAAGTGTGAAAGTAAAACTAGCAGTCATCAAGAGATCCAATCACGTGATTCTTTTCCCAACTCGTTCTACATTTAACTCTAGGGTCAACCATAAGTAGTATATAAAAGGGTGGTTCACCCTCTGGGGAGCCGACTCCATTTTGGATTTTGAACGTCAAACGGAGCCGACGCCATTTTTAAATAATTGTTAATAGAAGAGAGAGCGGGATACCCTCTTATCTCTATACTCGCGGAAGTGGGTCAATAAAAGTCTTTAATTCACGATTCTTCTTATCTCTATGTTCATATTTTCGGGTGTTATCACGTGATTGAAAATTCGTTTCATCGGGCGCCAAATCAATCGTGAAACTATAGCAAACACTGAAACCTCCTTATCTCTTATCGTTTTCGAATTTCGCGCGGGTGTTATATTATCTCTATGTTTATATGCTTGATAGCAACCACGAAGGCAAACTTACTGAAGACGTCGATACAGCATAATAGATGACGGAAACCATTATATTTGGTAATACTCTTCAAATCAGCCAAGTCGATTTGACACTGTTCGTCGATCCTGTAGACTATAGTTTTATTTCTAGTGAAATGTTTCGTAGGAAGCCTGTGAAGTGTATAAGTATCTTGGGTTTTCAAGAAATCGCTTATTTCTCTGACAGTAACCTTTAATCCTCGGTCTTTAACCGCTCGGTATAAGCCGGCAACACTACCGTAAGAGCCCGGATCCGAAACCTTATTATAAATTTTTTTAAGTTCTTCCATTGAATGAACAGTTGTTCGAAGTGCTATAATGCCAGAATACAAAATCGCTAACTTCTATAATTATTATTATAAATAAAATTAAAACTGCTGTTAATAACTTGGGGGAATTTATAAATGACTCAAATAGAGACGCTAAAAGTCCTACAGAGACAACCTCGGCATTACCACTCTCCATGTCAAAGCCTAATTAATAAATGAATCGAGAAAATATATTCAAGTGTATTTTATTGGTATAAATATTACAATGAAATTCAATTACAGAAACCGCGACGCTTCATTGCTCCGCTATCGTCAGAATAATACTCATCTTCCGTTTCATCTTTATATTCCCTCTTCTCGGGTGGGATGACGTCACGTTTGCGGATTTTATTAGAGATCTTGGCGCGTTCAGTTTATACAACAATTCGTAGAACTCTTTCGAGCCCGGCCCCGTGACGGCGATTTTTTTCTTGCATTTTGATACTGAATAAGCTAGGAGATCGACGATGTTCGATCCTACGACTCTACGCTACGCTTGTTGTAAATCAACTCTACGGCGTCAGTTCATTTAATTTTCAATGTTGACTCTAACCACTTGTATAAATATAAACACTCCGAGGTCATATATGACGGCACGCCGGAAACAATCTCCGTACTCCAAATTTGCATTTTTTTTAATTTTATAACTCTCCGAGTGAACTTTAGTTCACGGAGAGGTTCTGCCCTGATTATGTGTGTGTGTCTGTGTCACTTCCTGTGTAAGAGGATATCCTCTGTAAACGGAAATCACGTGACCTAGCTCTAGAGCCAAAAGTCTAGAGACGTAATCATGACAGCTTATCGTTCAATTATTACCTCCTTTAAGCATGGCTGCCACATTATATACAACAGGACGTCTCCAATTGCATATTATCGCCTTTCACCATCCACTTTACGGTCAAATCTCGATGCTGGACAGTTAAAGGCGATTATACGCAATGGGACGTCTCCCACTGTTATAATCACCTCCGACCATCCCCACACCAAGGTCCAACCTCCAGTTTCCGATCTCAGCGGGGCGTCCCTCACTAATATGGTCCACATCAACCTTCCACTCCACTCAACTACTCCCAGTTACCGAATGCCTAGGTTTACGATAAACTTCTAGACATTGAGAAGGGGGGGGGGGTGTTCTCCAACTCTTCTCGGTTACTCGCTCGATAATAAATGTCAGCGAAAGCTATAAATACCCCTTTTCCATGCTCTAACTATTTTGGCCTTATGCCGCGATATATTTTAGTGCATAATTAGTGTATAATGCATTTAAACTTTAATTTAAAATAATAATATTGTTTAACTGAATCTAATTAATAACGAATCTAAAAAATCAATTTAAAATTCGAGATAGTTTGAAGATATTTTAGAAATTGTTCAAAAATTTAAAGAAAAGTGACCGTTTAATACCAGCTTGAGTTGGCAGCACGCGCTAAGCTGTTTTCCATATTTCATTTAGTCCAAAAAGCAAAGGTATAACGGGCAGTATAGCCTTAGTCTTGCTGCAAACTTGGGGTGGATTGAATAATCTAAATAAAAAAGCGTTTACACGGGTATCCAAGATCCCGCCGTCCACTGAATTCGAATTAATAGAGACAAAGGTACTTTGACAAAATTTGATAAGACTTCTTTCGGTACGAGAGTATCTTTAATTAAACACAGATTTAAATAATGAAATATTGATAAAGTACATGAAGTTAAAAAAAGTAAGGTGCCTGAATTGGTTAAAAAAGGGTGAAATCATAATCTTAACCGAGCTTTATTAATTGCTTCAAAATGGTAAACAAACATTTTATTTCTTAAACAGTAGAATGATAAGGAATATCCATTGAATTAGAGTTAATAGAAAGTATAGTTTATTGAGTACGAGTGCTTCTCTTGGTTAAACAAAGATTTCAATAATGAAAGATTGATAAGGTATATGAAGTAATAGAGAGAAAGGTGGCTGAATGGGTTACGAAAAGGTTAAAAAATAAACCTAGCCGAACTTTTTTAGTTGGTTCTAAATTGATGCACAAAAATTTAATTTATTAAATAGTACATAAGCTATTTTAATGGTATTTTTTATCGAGAACTGAAAATTACATTCACTGGGTTCTTCTACTCGGGTAGCCCTCTTCAGCCCTTTAATTTTATTATATCATTATATTATATCACAGTAATTAAAAAGTAGGCACGATTTTCTTATCATTTGGTTTTTTTAATAAATCTCTTCTCGGCCTATATAAACGAGATTTACAGATTCGGTACTCATAGATGCACTACTTCAATGGGTGGTTTACGTTAGCGTTTAGAATTGTGGTGAACCCTCTCACTTGCGCGATGGTGTCGGCTTCGATTGTGTGGGCAATCGTTTCGCACCTATATTTCGGTGATAAGAGGCCTCTTTCTCACGATCTTTTGGGTAGAGTGCTCGAATAAACTGAGGCGATTGAATTTAAATCGCATTTCTTAGAAATGTGGCTTATTTAATCTAATATGTCTCTGTAAAAACATTACACAAAATCCAAAAATTTAAAAAAATGTGACCGTTTAATACCAGTTTGAGTTGGAAGCACACGATAGGCTGTTTCCCATATATCATTTAGTCCAAAAAGCAAAGGTATAACGGGCAGTGTAGGCTAAGGCCTGCTGCAAACTTGGGGTGGATTGAAGAATCTAAATAAAGGTACGTTTACACGGGCATCCAAGATAGAAACAACATAAGACTTAAAGCTGAGGCGGATTGATGCAAAATGTTAAACCTCTTAAGAAAAATTATAGTAGTGAAAACTCTCCTTGGACAGAAGTACAGTAGGTTCACCGTGCTTAAAAAACAACAATTTTGAATAAAAAATGGACAACATTTTTCTCCACTATAAAACCAAGAAACATTTCCGATTATTTTCATAATCAAAAACAGCCGTGTATAGTGAACTTCGTTGGCAGACCATGCGACAAGACGAGACGAGACAAGACCAGACGAAAAGAGCTATGATGACTTAAGTGAGAAAACCAACCAGCGAAGAATGCTATCACCGAGCAGCGACACTGCTTTCATTTATCACCAGAAAGAGACGGCCTGGCTACGAGAAATTGAAACATGCGAGCAGTGAGTGTTATCGGACTCGATATACGAGATACCTACAGTCAGTAAAAGCTCGATAGTTCTTCATACGGCCTCGTTATTCTAAACATAAAAGGAACTATTCAAGTATAAATATTAACGGTATGGAAATTAGTCTACTTTCAGTCTTTAAAATTTTATTTTTATCATAGTATAGTTTATTGAGTACGAGTCTTATCAGCCGGTTTGGAAAATAACCTCTCGACCAGCTCCATACTTGGATTCTTCCAATGACTGGGATCTCTCGTATGATGAAAATATCAGTAATGGTCCTCTATTAGCACGTCAAAACAAGAATTTCAGACTAAACTGTACCGGAAGGAATTGCCAATCATCTACCGACAATGGGTTGTAAATAGAACATTTAGTCTAGAATATTTCTTGGTTTGTCCAAGAGGAACTTGCTACCATATCCTTGCCATCCAAGACTAAATCCTTCGTCTTTATCAAATCAGTGGATTGTCAAAGATAATCACACAGTACAGACTATGCTCAAGTGTTAGTTTATATTACAAGAACATTTATTTTACATATTTACTTTGAAATAAACATTTCATTTGGTGTGTCTAAGAAATCTACGCCCTCCCGCATATAATTATGAGTGACGCAGGACATTTCAATTGGTGTGTGTAT
This sequence comes from Odiellus spinosus, assembly GCA_963920705.1. Lineage (NCBI taxonomy): Eukaryota > Metazoa > Arthropoda > Arachnida > Opiliones > Phalangiidae > Odiellus > Odiellus spinosus. Next base: position 8,402,213 of record OY987232.1, on the reverse strand, counting down.
TAAGAAGTCTACGACCTGCCGCATATAATTATGGGTAACGCAGGACACTCTTTTGCATTCTCTGAAGGGAAATACTTATACTCCGTAACCTAGATGGGAAATAGGGAAGTGTGATTGAAATGCACGCTTTTTCTTCTACTCTTCCAATACTCTACATTTCTTTTCATCTTTTATTTTAGTTAGGTTTTGTTACCTTAACGTCGGGGTCGGGGAGGTTAAATTTAGGTTTCCCAACTTGTTTTAAATACTTGAGTTTTGCGACTAGGATCCAAAGCACCGTCATTACTACTATTTAATGACGTTGCTATTAAGTAGTTGGCCAATTATTCAGTCTGGATCTAAAGCACATCTAACTTAAGTATATTAAAAAATAAAGATTTAGAATGTTAAAAAGGATAGGCGAAACGGAAATTGATATCGGAGAGTTAAATAAACGGCCATATACTTCTGGTCTCCCGAATTATGTGCTCTTGATTTAAAGAATTGTTTCACCATCCATGCCCATTTTTCGTCAATGCGATTCAATATTATAAAATTTAAGATTGGATTATGTAAACTTAGCCGAGCTTTATTAATTGGTTCTAAATTGGTAAACATAAATTTAATTTTTTAAACAATAAATAAACTTTTTATTATGGCATTTTTTATTGGCAACTGAAAATTAAATTCACTGGGTTCTTATGCTAGCGTAGCCCTCTTAAGCTGTTTAATTTCGACTATTATACAGGGTGGAAAAGATCAGACCAAAACCTACCTTTGTGGACGTCCCCCAATAATACCGACGGATGACGTCACTATACTGTAATGTAGACCTCGTATACAGAGTAAGTAAATAAGAGCAATTGTAACCAAATGTAATTTTTCTATGGGTTTAATAAGGTAAAATGCCTGATGGCTAGAAACATTGCTGTTGCGCAGATCAAAGCGTAGTAATTAACTAGACGACTTAACTCTGAGACAATTTATTGAACAACTTTAATAATAAAATAATGATTGAATTGAATTTGCCTGAAACACCAAAGTTGAATCTGTACGGTAAGCAAATCAGTCTAAATGTTCAATGTGTCTGCCATCGTGGTGTAGGCACTCTTCGAGGCGACTTTCCAGTTCTTGCAACGTATTTGTCATCATTTGAGGAGTGATACCATTGATTGCGGCTCGAATACGGTCCTTTAAGTCTTCTGGACCCATCGGCTCTGTTTCGTAAACGACGTCCTTAACATACCCCACAGGGAGAAATCAAGCGGGTTAAGGTCAGGAGACCGTGCTGGCCACGGAGTTGGTCCACCTCTACCTATCCAACGGTTGAGAATGTAGTCCTCCAGCCATTGACGAACATTGATCGCCCAATGTGCTGGGGCTCCATCCGGTTGAAACCACATGTTGCGAACCACTGCTAACGGTAAAGCGTCTATCGCGTCACTAAACTCGTGACGCAAGAAGTCTAAGTACAGTTCTCCAGTAATATTCGCATCGAAGTACAAGGAACCGATAATTCGGTTCCCAAGAATGCCAATCCAGACATTTACCTTCCATCGAATTTGATAGTAATGGTGACGTAACCAATAGGGATTCTGATGGGTCCAGTAATGCATGTTATGACGGTTTACCGTACCATCCCTATGAGATGTAGCCTCGTCCGAAAACAGCACCTTTTGCAAAAATAGTGGATCGGCTGCAATTAGGTCACGCGTGGTAAGACAAAGGTCTTGCCGTAAGTAATCGTCATCTGTTAAGGGTTGATGGAAGTGGATATGATAGGGCCGGTAGTGGTGGCGATGTAAAATGGCAAGAACAATAGCGTGGCTTAGACCGATCTACTACTGGTATGAGGATTGGCTTCAAAACGGGCTACAATATCCACTTCTCGGTCTTCATTACCGACTAGACGGTCTCGCCTACGTTCACGGTCCTGCAAGACAAACCCACCGAGCTCCAGAAGGTTGTCTCTTATGTCGGTGAAAGTGCTTCTAACCGGATGGCGTCGATGGGGGAAGCGTTCTGCATAAAGCAGTGCCGCTCGACAGTGGTTCGCAACATGTGGTTTCAACAGGATGGAGCCCCAACACATTGGGCGGTCAATGTTCGTCAATGTCTGGACGACAACTTTCCCAACCGTTGGATAGATAGAGGTGGATCAATTCCGTGGCCAGCACCTTCTCCTGACTTTACCCCGCTTGATTTCTCCCTGTGGGGTATGTTAAGGGCGTCGTTTACGAAACAGAACCGATGGGTCCAGAAGACTTAAAGGACCGTATTCGAGCCGCAATCAATGATATCACTCCTTAAATGATTACAAATGCGTTACAAGAACTGGAAAGTCGCCTCGAAGAGTGCCTACACCACGATGGCAGACACATTGAACATTTAGGCTGATTTGCTTACCGTAAAGATTCACTTTTGGCGTTTAAGGCCAATTCAATTCAATCATTATTTTATTATTAAAGTTGTTAAATAAATTGTCTCAGAGATAGGTCGTCTAGTTAATTACTACGCTTTGATCTGTGCAACTGCAATGTTTCTAGCCATCAGGCATTTTACCTTATTAAACCCATAGAAAAATCACATTTGGTTACAATTGCACTTATTTACTTACACCCTGTATACGAGGTCTAAATTACAGTATAGTGACGTCATCCGACGGCATTATTGGGGGACGTCCACAAAGGTAGGTGTTGGTCTGATCTTTTCCACTCTATATTTTAATAATCTACAGTTTTAAAGAAGTAAATATAATAATCTTAATAACATTAACTATAATTGAAATATTTTTATCCCAAAAATAAATATCCTTATGGTATATCCACTTGTACCACGAATATAAAATTATACTGGCCAATCGTATTAATAATTAAGTTTTTCAAAGTAACTTTAGCCTCCATATGATTTAATATATTTTTCCTTAGACCAGATTGAGCAATCACACAATTATCACAATTCCTAATCACATCAGCGAGGGCGGGACTTCAGTGTTTAACTAAGCCTATGCAAAATGCTTCTCTTTAAATTAGCAGACGATATTAACCTTTCCGGCCGATAGGTTCGCTACAATCGGAGAACTACTTACCGGAGAGGAGAAAATCGATATTATAGTGAAGTTAGAGTCATCGTGATTGGCCAAAATATAGGGGGGAATGGGGGTAAGTATTTTGTTCTCCATATTTCAGGATCTCTGCAGCTTTTGGATTGTTGTTTAGGGAGAGGCCCCTTTTTACTTTCCATTCCCTTTTGGTTATATCCGAAGGAAACGATTTCGCCCCCCGCCAATGTCGCAGTAGAAGTATAATATAGATGTATGTTTAAAAGGATCATTCTAAGATGAAATAATAATGGTTAAAAGAAAAGTACAATTTTAAACTAGCCAAACCAAAGCGAAACTTTTCAATAACGTTCTATTTATTAGGTTTGTGGGTAGATCAGCGGTTTTCAAAACAGCCGTGTCCGTTTCAGCGGCTTTCAGAACAGCGGTCTCCCATAAAAACTAACTTATCCTAGCCTAAACCGGTTTGTGTCCGCTTGCGCAGTTTTAGATTGCACATGTGTCATTTGAGCTGTTTTTGTTCGCGCCGAATCCTATTGGAACGAAGCCAATCCTATCAACCGAAACTCTCGTGGGCTTTGGCTTCGGTTCTTTTAATTGGAAGATGAATCTTGCCCCGGTACCATTGAATCGATTTGCAATCAGTCCAATTGCAATATGTCGGTAAAATTTTGCTTTGTTTTTCACGGAAGAAAATTATTAGGAATATTAATACCGGCGCTGAAATAAATTTATCGATGCATTCAATTTTATTTCTCAACCACTTCAAACATTTCCATTTCCGTCAACATTATCTCTCAGGAAGAAAAAAATTCTTCCCTATATTTTTCACCATGCGAGTACGATGAAATATTGTGGAAAGGTACCTTCTCTAGTATATTTTCAACCGCAAGTTTCTTCAGTTGTACGATGAAAAAAGAAGCAACACATATTTTACGCGAAGAATTGGAGCACTATACCATCATGGATGTGAAAGTCTTACGACATGGTGTACAATCCTAGATCTATAGCGCGCGAAGAGCCGTGCTAACCTTGAATTCTTCCACGATAACGACCGAGCTAATAAGTGATCATGACGCTTATGGAACACTATCTTAAATTTTATTTTTATTTGAACATTCAAACATTATCCTTAAATTCCGTATCTTATTTATATTATACATATCCCCATACATTTTTGTATTTCATTTTATAACTACTTACGTATTATAGTCGTCTTGTTAGCCTGTTCACTAGGCTAACTAACTGATCTAAAAGGGCCTCCGGTTATCAAAACACACCCAATTCCACCCCGCGAGTCGACGTCGCACCTTACCTTGAGTAAAATTAGTTTTGTGTGGTTTGATAAATGGAGATGGAGCATGATAAGTTTCAAATATTTTACGAGGTACAAAGAGTAAAACAGATGATCGTCGCTTTTATTTTAACACTTCGGGTACACGTCGAAGCGCTTGCAATTTTATCTTGTATTTCGTTAAAGAGTTAATTTCGAAGATCGCCAAATCGATCATGAAACTAACGACTTTGCGGAACTAAAGAATCAGCACAAGGTATTTAAACGATTTACGAAATATCATATTACAATAGGAAACAAGAAATGAGCGGCGTTCCCAGGCTGTCAGAGTTTACTCATTTAATCAAACATGAGGATTAGACCGGATTTGGCACCATAGTAATAAAAATCATTAATTTGTTAGGCTGGTTTAGCGCGTAAGTTGTGATTAAGTTTATCGGGATTTATGGGACTGCGAAGGCTTATACGAAAAAAACATACAGAAATACAATGATAATGAACAATAGTGTATAGCTTCTATTTTGGATTAATTTATCTTGTTTAAATGTAAAATGTCAGTGTCCGTGGACATGCTTGATTATATCTCGAGTATAGGGGTGATGTTGTTTAACGTGGCACCCCTACCCCTTTTAATTTTAAGAGCCGTCACCTAGTGATTTCTTTCCGTGGAACAAATATTTTCGAGAGACTTATCAAACATGGCAAAACCGTCGATAAAATAATATTCTCTTTCCTTTAAAAATTACTGCAGGACAAACATGCAATTATAATTGCTATGTTATCGTCTTTCTTCGATAATGTGTCTAATTGGTACGTTCCATCGTCACCAGTCGACATCTCTGACATCGTCATCGTGTCAACTCCCCTCAAGACCATCACATCTATGAGTTTATTGTTCCTAGCCATGGACACGTCGGTATGTTTGAGCTAAGACTATTAACGGGTAAAAATGAAGAACAAAACGTAAAGCTCATAAGCGTCTTCAAACAAACTTCAGTGAAGATGCTGTTTCGTTTTATATATCATTATATACAGACTCAACAAAGTTAAAGGGAAAATGAAAGGGTGAAACAACCTATTTTTTATCGATTAAGAATGATAAAGTAATGAAAAAACAATAAACTCAACAAAACATTATTCGTTTCCAACGTTACAAACTTTGCAATGCTAAGACTTGGTCAGTTCAAAAGGTTTAACGGTTTTTGAATTAGCTGTATCGTTAATTAATATTCAAAGTTAAATACCATGGTCAATAAGTGTTGCGTAATTTTTTTTCCTGTCCTAAATTTTACGTTAAGCAAGAATAGATAGTATGCTGGTACAGTATTAGAACCGGGGCAACTGCTTCAAATGCAACTGGCCACTTTCAAAAACCAGAATAATTACGATATATAATTAGACTTGAAATTAAGGCTCCTCATCCAGCTTTTTCCGAGTATTGGTAAACTGAGGTTGAAATGGCATGAGTTTGCAAAATGATGACTGAAAATATTACGACGAGCACTTGAAATAGTTTTTTTTTTTATTTATGCAATTCTTGCCAATCGACATCTTTTCCTTCCGGACCCTTCGCTTTTGTTTGTAAAATATGCAGAATTTCAATAATGAAATAAATAATTTTGCCATTGAAAACAGGAATTTATATACATGCTGCAATTAAGTTAATTGATATTTCACGGGTTTCACGGTAAATTAGTTCTACCCCCGTACAACTACTTTTTCTCTGTGCTTTAACACTGGATAACAATCCGCTCCACCTATGCTCATTTTGTATTTTTGAAAAGTACTCTTCAACAGTTCTAAATGCACCAATAGTTTTTTTTGTGGTTAGTGTTAAAGAAAGTGAAAATAGTTCTATCGTTATGGTTTGGTATTTTCTAATGTATATCATCCCTTTCTCAGTCGATTTCACGCTGCAGCCTTCAGCTTGGCCACCTGCAGAGAAAGAAAGATACGGATTTACATTCTTTCTGCCCTGCCCCCCCTCCGACGAGAACTATAGGGACTATACTTAGAAATATTCAAGAAGGTATAAAGAATGACCATATCTGAGGCGGATTGCTACCCAACGTTAAAACTCATTGATTAAAATATATACTTATCAAGCAACCTATGTCAATCCAGGGGGGTGTAACAATTATAGGGGCGCAAAGCCGCAAATGTGGAACGAAAAATAGGAATTTCTGAAAATTCTGTTCCTCAAAGTTTGTACTTTGGAGACAGTTGTCCGTTGCCTAGGTTCTTCGAACTTAAATTTTAAGTTAATACATATACTAACATGGTTAAATCGAAGAAGTCCCTCACTTCTTTCCAAAACAAAAGTCAATCGTGAAAATTTGCAAAGAAATCTTGAATTGATCAGGTAAGACAAATTATTTCTTTAAACCATAGCCTGATTATATATAGTCAATTAAACATTGATTTGTTTTTGGACACAGCACTCGAAAACATAGTCACGTCGAGCTCTTTGAAAAAAAAAAACATTGTAGCTTTATATGTGTAGACAAATCAAAAAGGGAATATTCTATAATAAAGTCAAAACGTTTCAAATGCTTGATTTTTGGTAAATTTTTTAAAATAGTAGCGTTGCAAAATAACAACCAATTGGAGAAGATAGCTCAATTAATGGAAGAGAATCACCACCCTCTGCACCCAAAGAAATATTTTCCAATGGTATTTATGAAAAAACAACCAAGAACTGCATTGACTGTAGTGTTCAAACGGGCGAGGAATTTGACCCTGACAAATTCGTCGAATCTTCATTTTTGGATAATTCTTGCAGTGACGCGATAGAACTTGATCCAGAACTAAACCAAAATAATTTGGTAGGTAGGAGGGTTGTAGATCTGGTGCATTTAATTCGCTAAATTAGAAAGAAAAGCCCAAAAATGCTCTATCTATTAATGATGAAGCCGTTTGGGCTTTTATGGGGATAGGTTCAGGGTATGCGAATTTGGATGAGGTTTTCGCCGTTCTCGGGGTACCAGTAATGACCGAAAAGACCTACTCCCACCTAGAGGATAGATTGGGCATAATTGTGGAATAATGTTTTGACAGAGGAACTTGTAGAGGCGGGTCAAGAGGAGTACATATTAGCGGCTGAAGCGGGAAATTTTTGCGAAGCCCCGTATGACGAGAATTGTTTTATCTCGGTAGTTGTAGATGGTAGCTGGTGCAAACGAAGCCATGGGCATAGCTATAATGCCAGATCAGGATTGGCCGTAATTATTGGCGAGAGAACTGGGAAAATTCTTTTTATAGGGAAAAAAACAAATATTGCGCCAAATGCTCATTTGTGTCAAAAAGGGGTTTAGAACCCGTTGCTCACAACTGTGCCAAAAACTGGGATAAATCGTCTAGTGCTTTGGAGTCTGCCATTCTCGTGGAAGGGTTTAATGAAAGCAAGGATATGCATAAATTGCAATATCGAATTTTTAAATGAGACGGGGATTCCTCTGTATTTCTTGAATTTAAAAATAAAGTTTCAGTTTACGGAAATAAAATATCCATGATTGAATGCGTTAATCATGTAACTAAAAATTACACAAAAGCGCTATTCAATTTGAAAAAAGGACAAAGATAGTACGGGGAAGGTTCAAACCATTTTTACCATAAAAAAGCTAGGGGTTGGAACGAGGTCTGCTATATCTCACCACTCTCGTACCGATAAGTCTGTCCCTGCTCTCAAAAGGGATATCTTAAATGCCCCAAAACATGTTTATGGGTACACCGTGGGTTGTCACGGGAGTTTTTGTTGTAAAACTGGTGAGGAAAGCGACGGCAAAACTAAATGGGATATCATGCCAATAGATATAAAAAGAGGTTTGAAGTCCTCAGCTATTACAGTGGCAGACAAGGCGAGCAAATTAATAACGGGTTTAACTAGCAACGAAGCCGAAAGTACCATGTCAGTCGTAGCGAAGCACATTGGTGGAAAGCAAATAGATCGCACGAAGGGACTTTCGTTGAAACGGCGAGTAGTTGTAGCCGCTTTGAACAAAAATATAGGGGTCGCTTATCATTTAAAAATGTATAGAATGGCCACGCATTCCACGCATTCCACGCCAAATGTAATATTAAAAAGGATAGCAATCAGACTCAATGAATCTAGAAAAGCAGCGAAAAAAATCAAAATTGAATTATTACGAGAGAAAAAAAGCGTTTCTATCCGAAAAAAAAAAAAAAGATTTTTCAGGATAATGGGAAGGCGCATTATGGGGAAAAGCTATGAAAGAGGATATGGCCAACGATACAATTGAGAAACTATCCAAACTTAAATTGGAAGAATTACAGGTAACATCTGAAAAACGTAATCTAGTAGAAATTCAAACAAGAGAACATGGCAAATGTGTAGAGTGGGGAGAATATCGGAATCGCCGATTAACCGCGTCAAACTTTGGAAGAGTTTGCAAGCAAGCTTAGACCAACCATTTTGCCAGGAAATTTAGTGAAAAATATTCTGTATCCTCGACCTCAAACATCTAGTATGGAATATGTTTTTAATTACTGGCATGAAGGGGAAAAAAGGCTCAAAAATACTAAAAAAAAACAGAAAGGGCTTGAAATTTCTGACTGTGGGATATTTATTGACTTGGAACATGGATTTCTTTGAACGTCCCCTGATGGTTTGATCGGAGATGATGAAATTTTGGAAGTGAAGTCTCCTTACAGTTTCAGGTTAATTGACCCTGATGATATTCCAGAACATTTAATCCAAATAAATCAAAACCCAATCAATAAATCCAAAAAAAAAAACTTTTTTGCACCCAAAATGAAAATACAGGGGGATTAAAATTAAAAACAAATCATGACTATTACTATCAAATCCAAGGCCAATTACACGTAACTCGTGGGCAACTTTGTTATTTTGTAATATACACCGAAAAAAATATACATATAGAAATATACATATGAAAATATACATATAATTTTTGGAAAGAAAAACTGGAAAGAAAAACTGGGGGCGCAATTGATTGGATTTTATAAAAACAGCATGCTTCCCGAAATAGTAGATTCAAGATTTGCCAAGGATATGGAACTAAGGGTGCCAAAAAATGTTGAAGAAGCCCAAAAAAAGAAATTCAATATAAAAGAAAGAGCGATAAATACGGTTAAAAATGGAACTCCAAAAGGAAAACGAATTAAGAAAAGGAGGTGACATTGATACCGAAATGATTATTTGTAAGGATCAAAAGGATAATAAGAAATTACCAAGACGCCGCAAATTGTTTTAAAATTTAATTGCGTCTTCCACTTGGTCAATTTTTTCCGACATTAGAAGGCATCTTCCGTTTTGGTCGATTTTTGGTGACATTAGTAGGCATCTTCCGTTTTGGTCGATTTTTGCCGACATTAGAAGGCATCTTCCGTGTTGGCTGATTTTTGCCGACATTAGAGGGCATCTTCCGTTTAGGTCGATTTTTTGCCGACATTAGTCTGAGGCATCTTCCGTTTTGGTCGATTTTTGCCGACATTTGAAGGCATCTTCCGTTTTGGTCGATTTTTGCCGATATTAGAAGGCATCTTCCGTTTTGGTCGATTTTTGCCGATATTCGAAGGCATCTTCCGTTTTGGTCGTTTTTTGCCGATATTAGAAGGCATCTTCCGTTTTGGTCGATTTTTGCCGATATTAGAAGGCATCTTCCGTTATGGTCGTTTTTTGCATCAAATATTTCTCGGGTATAAAATTTTTTTCTTGAATAAACTTTTTTCCTTTTTCTCTTTTTCCATGTTTTTTGTTTCAACATTTTATGTCTCATTCTCCTTGGTTTTTTAGCTAGATCCAAGTACTTGTACATGGTCTAGCTATCATTTTGAGTTGTGCTGGTAGTCTGAAGTCTGAAGTCAGAAGTCTGAAGTCGGTGTCCCAGAAATGAAGAAAAACGTCATCGTATCGAAAAAACATTCGTTTCTTATCCACCAGACGTCACGACGTGATGTCCCAATCAATATATAAAAATAAACATCTATTTAATATACATGCTTTTTTGGGGTGCGCTAATGGACTGCGCTCGATGCCGCATATCTTTTGCGATCGATTGACGGACGCCCTAGCTTTAGTCCACGGAGTTTTGTAATGATAGAGGTGAAAAACTTCTTATATCTTTACAATACAGCAAAAAAAAGTCGTCGCGCAAGCGATAATACGTTTTCTTCTCGAACGGGGTTAAAAGGGAGCTTATAGTATTTTGGTTTTAGACTGTCAGTAATAAAACTAGAAAACCACCAACAAGTCGTCGCGAATAGGATAAAAAAGGGAGGCTTATGCCTGTTGTGTTTTTGTCGGTCAGTAATAAAAAACATGATTTTTTATTTGAAAAATTTTAGTTTTATATGAAAATTTTTTAACTTTTATATGAAATTTTTTTAACTTTTATATGAAAATTTTTTAACTTTTATATGAAAATTTTTTAACTTTTATATGAAAATTTTTTAACTTTTACGTCAAAATTTTTAGACTTTTACGTGAAAATTTTTAACTTTTACGTGAAAATTTTTTAATTTAATAGGCTAACTTCAAAATAATAGGCCAACTTTAAAAAACCCTTTTCCACACCACCTGAATGAGGTAAGGTTGTAGTCAGGTGTGGCGCGCAATTTAGCTGTTACTAACGTATAACAGCTAAATGTGCGGCTTCTTAAGATAAGAGCCGACTGGGGCCCATTTGTTTCAGTGAGGTATTTCCCAGTAGGTGTACGCCTCTCCCAGCACTTAAGCTGGACGGGCACTCACTCACTCACTCGACTGGCGGTGTAACCAGTTGACCGCAAAGGAGCATAATATTTGCTTAAGGGAATCTTTCACCCAATCTACCACAGCCGATTCACATCGAAATGTGAATCTTTCACTGCACTTTGCATTCAGTCTGGCTAGTTTACAAACAAACCTTAATCAACTAGGCTCTCGATGAAAAACAATTCTCTCTCGGTTATCAGTTCACCCTCAGTTACCTCGCTGACCGCAAAGGAGCATAATATTCGGTAATATTTGCGTAAGGGAATCTTTCACCCAGTCTATCACAACTGATTCCCATCGAAATGTCAATCTTTCACTGTATTTTGCTTTCAGTCTGGCTAGTTTCCAAACAACCCTTTTTCAACTAGGGTCTGGGATATCTTCCTACTCTAATTTCTGCCATAAAGGGACAATATGAGAATTTACTTTGAATATTTACATCGGTTTACTTGAAAAGGGACAATATGAGAATTTTCTTTGAATATTTACATCGGTTTACTTGAAAAGGGACAATATGAGAATTTACATTGAATATTTACATCGGCTTACTTTAAATGCAAGTTATTTATCGCCTGATCTTTTGTTACTTTTAGGGATTTTTAACCCAACCTTAAGTTATTAATCTCTCGAGCTTAAGAGACCTTTCACCCGTGCGCTTGAGTGAGCTTTCACACACAGTTAAGGGATATTTCACCCACGCTTAAGTTATTATTACGCCCGCGCTTTCGGGATCTTTCATCCACAGTAAAGAGATGTTTCACCCACAGTTAAGGGAGCATTCACCCAAGCTTAAGTATGGAATTAGCCCGCGCTTTACGGAATTTTCATCCCTACGCTTAAGGGATCTTTCACCCACAGTTAAGGGATCTTTCATCCATGCGCAACTTATATTACGCCCGGGCTTTCGGTATCTTTCACCCGTGCGCTTAAGTGATCTTACACTCACAGTTAAGGAATCATTCATCCAAGCTAAACTTATTTTATACGCCTGCGCTTTCGTGATCTTTCACCCATGCGCTTAAGGGATCCTTCACCCAAGCCTTATTTTTTCCCCCGGTGATTAAAGGCTCTTCCAACAAAGCTTAACTCATCTTTCACAAAGTAACTTATTTTGCGATAACATATAAGTTATCTTCTTGACTTTTTTACCTCTCCGAGTGAACTTTAGTTCACGGAGAGGTTCTGTCCTGATCGTGTGTGTGTGTGGGTGTGTGTGTGTGTAGGTGTGTGTGTGTGTCCGTCGTTCGCCGTGTTCGCAATTACGTCATCGCAAGAAAATTCTATTTTAGTTCAAAACTCTTCTCATAGGTGGCGGTACAATTTCCAAATTCTGAAATTTTCATTTCAAATAAAATCTCTCACAGGAGGTCTCCCTCCCAGTCACTGTCCGCGCTCGACGCTGTTAACTTTTGGGATAGCCATGCCAACGCGCTAGCGGTTATGCTATAAGTACATGGTAGAATCTGAGATAAAAACATCTTAAATCTGTGATAGGTGCTTTACGGAAGCCAGGCCGTGTAATAGTAGCGTCGCGTATAATTCTTTATATATGTATCCAATTAAAAAAAAAATTTAAAAGCTTATTACTCGTAATTTACATTATAAAATAAAATATAACTAGTCTTAAACGATCATAATATAATATTCAAATTTAATTATATTTATTAAATTAATTTAACGTTAACTTTTTGTCACAGGTGACGCTAGATTAGTAGGAAGTAGGACTACAGCAGTATGACGAAATAAAGGCGTACGGTTTTTTTAAAAACTTTAATTATGCTTGATTTAAATTCTATAATAATTAGTTCTAGTCCTCTCAAAAAATCATATTTAAATTTAATTATATTTTGTAAATTAACTTTCTATCTGTAAGCATGGAATAATTAGTAGCTTATGCTGTAGGTGACACTAGTTTCCCTCGAACTCGGCTTAAAGCTTACCTTAATACCTTTCAGTCAAGGAAGGTCAAACTCATTAAGTCATTTTCTATAATTTGTTTAATCACATCATTCTCTTTAATTCAGTCTTAGGTTTAAATTAATTAATAATAAATAATCTAGAAATTCAGTTGTGTTTATTCTTGTAAAATCCATTTCAACTACAATTTGTTTAATCATAGTTAATTGAATTCTATCATCATTACGTTTAATTTAGTCCTATAGCTTGAAAATAATTTAATTATGGTTTTATTGTTTTACTTTTGGTTAGAATAATTTTAATTTAAGATAAACTTCAACTATTATGTATCTGTAAAATAACAGAGGCTCGAAAATTAAGGTAGTGGTATGGCGCGTCCGTGCTTGCACGGAGCATGGGGTCTCTTCGTAGAATATTCGACTCTTTCGAGAGAGTGAAAATAAAACTAAACATGACCATGTAGCTGAATACGTCGCTCCTATTTTTAATTGTCATTAGAATTTGACTAATTATTTTAATACGATTTTTTCGTATCATTTATGCTTAATAAAATAGTATTAGTCTTCTTCTATCATAATATCATATTTAAATTTAATTTCATTTTGGAAATAAATATGATGTAAACGTTCTACCAACAGGTGACACTAGTTTCATCGTGTAAATAGTGTAGCGGCAAAAGTAACCTTATAGCAAGAAGTGTGCCACTCCTCTTTCTTATTTTAACCCAAAAATTATAAAATAAATTTTTAACATCGTCTACCTGGTTTCATTAGTTTTCTTGTTATTTTAATACGATTTTTTCGTATCATTTATGCTTAATAAAATAGTATTAGTCTTCTGCTATCATAATATCATATTTAAATTTCATTTTATTTTGTAAATAAATATGCTGTAACTTTCTACCAGCAGGTGACATAAGTTTCATCGTGTAGTGTATCGGCAAAAGTAACCTTATAGCAAGAAGTGTGCCACTCCTATTTCTCATTTTATATATATTTTACCTATAAGGTAAGATTATACTTTGAGTGGGATCAGCTGTAACAGGCGTAATTCACCGCCTATCTATCGGAAACTATTTTATAGTATATATCAGACCTTGACGACTTCCGGAAACCAAAAAAAGTTTTTTTGTTTTTTGTTTTTGTTTTTTTTTTTTTTTTTTGTTTTTTCAGTTTTTTTACATGGGTTAGGTTGGGTTGGGTTAGGTTAGGTTCCACCAATGAAATAATGTAAAAAAAAAAAAAAAAAAAAATAATAATTATTTGGTAGGTTTTTACATTTTTTTTTTATTTTTTATTTTTTTTTTTTTTTTGGTTTCCGGAAGTCGTCAAGGTCTGACATATACTATAAAAATAGTTTCCGGTAGATAGGAGGTGAATTACGCCTCTTACGGCTGATCCCACTCAAAGTATAATCATACCTATTACAAAATCAATTTTTAACATCGACTACCTGGTTTCATTAGTTTTCTTAATTACAATTAGACTTGGGACGAGGAGAGGTAATATTTTGGTTTCCCAACTTGTCATTAAAAAGTAAACATAACCAGTCTTTTTACGCCTTCTTATAAATGCAAATGGACTTATGATAAGAATAGGTAGACTCTCGGTAACCAGCCTTATAATGCTCTATAAATGGCTTGTTGCCAAAAGCCAAATCAATTTGAGTACCAAGATTCATGGATACCCTGTTTTTTAAGCCTGGCATTAGTTCAAATTCCAAAGTCGAAAAAAAGTTTGTCAATGCCACGCTTCTTTTCAAAAAATCAATGTTAAAATCACCGATTACCAATGTAGGGACCAGTGGGTCGAACTTTTCAGATAACAGCGGCATTAGGTCATCTAGCACCAGTTTTAAACTGGCTTGTGGGGACTTATACAACAGAACCAGAAGCAGATCACACAGGAAGTTTACATCTGTAATGCTTTCTATAGTAACCATCTTTGACGGAAAGATTTGCGAGAAGGGGTTTAAATTTCCAGCACCCCTTCAAAATTTTCATTTTTCGTTTTTCCTCTCTCGTGAAATTCTAAAGTAGGGGGAATTGCATAGGGGGCATATAAGGCCAGCCCAAAAATATATCGGCCAATGACTAGCAGTTTGAGCACGTGACTTGTTTTCCAGTGTAGACTGTAGACTCCGACACCGCCGATTACGCGCAGACCGTAGTTTAACTTTTCAATATGATCCGTAAAACTTAAAAAAGTTTAGCGTGACTCTGCCAACAGTGGTAAGCGGCTGTCGACTGGCCACGAAGTGCAGGTACGGTGAGAGACCGTCCGTGGGAAACCACGAAAGTAAAAGTAAAATTGAAAATTCTGCCCAGGCTCGTTCATGGGAGGGCTGAGAGACGCGACATAACGCCGATAAACCCCGCAGTTCATGGCTTACGCCGTCGCCTGGTAAAAAACTCGGCATGCCGCCGCCGAAACTGAAAACATACGGTCACGCCGCTGCGGCCGCGTCGCAGTCTATCTTCAGCTAGTCTCGTTTCCTCTAAGGGGGGGGGGGTGAAATTTTAGTTATGGTATGATTGGCTTATAGAAATAAGACACGCCTTGATTTAGTTCTCGTTTCTCTCGCTAGCTGGCAACCCTAGAAATCGGTGCCGAAGTTTGCGACATCCCCCGATAGGTGGCGAGTTGTAGCCTAAAAATCTAGATTACCCGTCAAAGACGGGTTTGAAGCGGAGCGGAGATGTAAACTTCCTATGTGATCGGCTTCTGACAGAACCACTGCTATTTTCTCACCTTCTACCTTGCAATCAAGCCAAATCCGTTCCAAACGAGCAATTGGTGAGATTTCTCCGTTTGGAAGCGTTGCTCGTGTTACTTTGAAATCTACCGATTGCTCGGTCATCGATTTTTTTCCGTAAATCGTAGAACCGTACGACTTTCGTTCGGCCCCATAATCGGGCAAAAATAAACCTCCCAATCTGAAAAATTCTGGGATACTTAAATCGTCTGATTCCTTTGCCCTTACTTCAACAAATAAAAGCAAATCCGCGCTCGTAAAAAGTTATCACGGATGACGTCTTGCAAATGACCCCGTAAGGATTCAGGATTATGAAAAAACATAACTGGGCGAGATTGCAACGTCGGAATTAGGATTTGATTGTCCCTTTGCATTCTCTCCATTTCCATCCTTACAGCGTCCGTTTCGCTCGGAGGCACTGGTGCTACAAAATCACGGGCAATATAAAGCCCTTGCGCTGAGGTGGCTCTGCTGCAAGCGACATACAACATGGACCGTTCCATTCGCCGCTTCATGTTAATATGAACCACCACGCATTTATAAGTGTCCCCTTGACTTTTATGAATAGTAATACCCCCCGCCATTTCAACGGAAATTGTTTTCTAGAAACAACGTTTTTGTTAGAGTGGCGAAGAGTGAATGATTTCACCGTCTTTTTAAGCGGAGTCCACGAAGGATCAACCTACGCAGCAGCTATTAAACCGGCACTCTTGGCTCTAATGTCCTTGCCCACTCTTTCGTGATCAAAAGACAACCATACTGTTAAGGGTACGAGATCCCCGTTCGGACGTATCCCATACTCGATTTAGCGAATTCTGCCTGTGGCTACATTGACAATTCCATCTTGGATATCAATGTTGTTGGTCACTATATAGCGGCCGCCAATTTGCAACCGAATCTCCTTCCCTAAACCGTAAGTGGCGGTAGGTTTCAGTTCTTTGGCTCTTGTCAAGATATTTTGCCGTACTTCCCCTTGGAAATCCTCTTTAACGCTATCGAGTGCCAAAGAGATGCAACTCTCGGTCCCCATCTGGGCAAGTCGCTGATAGTTAAACTCTTCCGCCTCTTTATTCGTGGCGTAGAGGTGCACAGCATCGAGAGGAAGATCACCCGTTGTTTTTCAATTAAGGAAATGTCACCCACTCCCATCTGTCCAACGGCCAGTCGATTCAAAGCAACGGCAAAGGTTTTGTCTTCCTTTTGACGCATAATCTCCGTCAAGGAAAAAATCTTAAACTCTTCCCAAACGGATTATTACCAAGAAGTCCGGCGTAAGGGCTGTCTCGAGCATTCGGAGTTTGAAAGGCGAATCTGTCACCAACTGGTTTCAATTGGTTGAAATCACCAACAACCAAAAGTGAGAGCCCCCAAAAGAATCTTGGGATCCCATGATTTCTGACATCTGGAATTTACTTTCATGAGGATTCCCACTCCAGCCATTGAAATCTCGTCAATTATTATCAACTTGAGGTCCTTCCAAGCAACCCTCATTTTGTTCAAAGTTTCCGATTCCATTCTCGACACGGGACCTCGGTATTGGCTTACGGGAAGCGAGAATGCCGTATGGAGGGTCGTTCCTCTAACATTGAAACCCGCTTTACCCGTGTAAGCGCACTTTAAGGCAATGATCTTTGAGTTGTCAGCTCATGGCTGTTTGTGGAACTGCCTGTTAACACCTTCGTAAACAGCATTGATCAAGACACTTTTTCCCACTCCAGCGCCTCCGGTCACAAAAAGACGTAGGGGCTGTTTCAATTTGGTTTTGAAATGACCAAGAATATACCCAAAAACTTCTCGTTGCCTAATGTTCAAATTTTGAACCATCTTGGCATACTCGTTGTCCTCAACGTTACGAGCAGTTTGTAATATTGCGTAATCTGGGGTAGTTAAATAGGGTAATTCTCGTCCAATATCACCACCTCCTTCTCGCAAAGACAGAGTAGCAAATTCAGGATCATCCACCGTGAATTCGCGATCTCTAGCGTCTCGATGTTCTAATATCGGTTGGACATTAGTAACATCAATTTGAGCTTCGTTCTCGAGGAATTCAGCTCTTTCGCGATCAAAATCGGCTTCGTCGGATAGATTCACAAATTCCGCCCTTTTTAACGAAATCAATTCCAAATTTGCCTCGCAGACTTCCTTGAAATCCTTTTCCATTATGTCAGTGGTCTCATTTCGCCACGGAAAATACAAAGTAATCTGTTCTCGACAGAAATCTAAAATATCTTTTTCGATACTGTAATTTCTAAATCGAATGATTTTAGCCATCGTTCGTTTTCGCACGAAACCCTTCGAATCTTTTAGAGCTAGCCAAACAGGGGGAACGTCAGAGTCTCCCTCGTTATCTGTCCCTACATCCTCGTTAGAATTTGGAACTGCAGCCCCTCTGCCTCTTTTCTTATTGAATTCATACCAAGCCGCAAACTCTGCGAGGCAAAGAGAATGCAACGTATCTGGCCTGTAGGGATATCGGTTCAATAATCCCTCTGCGAATATATCCGTACTATCCTCATCAAGCTCAAGTAACTGGGACTTCGGCCGGAGGATGTGCACTCGCTTGTCGGGATGGCTTGTGTTGATGTACACCGAAGCCCGGCTCGACTTTGACACAGTGATCTGCAGGCACATATCAGCCGCTTCTTGTGCCGATACCTCTTGGCCACTGAGAAATCTATTGGCGATTATCTTTAGCCTTTCTTTAACCGTGGAGCCAGCGTTCTTAGCGGCTTTCATCGCTTCTAGTAGTATCTGAGAGATACCTCTTTGGGATTTTCCAATGTACGCGATAATGTACATTATGCAAGCGTATGCGTCAAGAACATATTGAATATCCATATTAGCACGCCATAATCTTAAAATGTCTTTGTTATAAGCGTTCACTCTTACTTCTCGAGGAGATCTTTTGAGCAGAATGACTTATTTCTTCAATTTCAGACAAACACAGTCAATGTAAACTTTTTCCGTCATTTCTAGAGGATTAAAAAACTCCTCTAATAAACTATCCGTATTCTCTGGTCCAGTTTCTCAACTCCGGATCGTGTACGTACGTCCTGGGCATGGGTGGCCAAGGAATTCCAAAACGACAAACAGTCGTTTCACCGAGCTGGACCTTACACGTTCTCGTGTGTTTGTGAGTCTGAAGCGGAATTAGGCCAGTTTGCTCTTCGTCTTGAGACTGCGAGCAAGATATGAAATGATCAGCAAACACCTCAACTTCAGAAGCGTTCGAACCATCTGGTTTCAGCTTTGGAGCACCTGAAACCGAAATTAAGCTATGAACATGTGGGCTGCCTCGATGCTGAAACTCAACCCTATAGTAGTAGTCCACAACAGCCCCTAACGGCGCAGCTTTGCTTCTTAGGTACTGCAACAAATCTCTAAACCTGTGATCAAAATATCGCGCGCAGGTAATTGGGTCCTCTTGAATTAACTTCGCTTTGTCTTTGAAAGCCATACTTTTAAATTCCTCATCAGTTATTCGACTTTGACCAGCAGTAACAAGAAGGGCGTTAATTAAATCTAGCCAACGCGTTTCCGCCGCGCTTACAGTCGCAAAGAATGTCGGAATTCCGAGTTGTCTTGCCATGGCTAAAAGATCTCTAGATTTACTTTGCCAAAAAGTGGGTGAGTTTCGAATACTCTCCAAAATCCGAAAGCCATCATCGTGGTTGAAAAGGGTTTCTAAGCCACCTTCGGTTCTCTATCTCCCTGCGGTAACGCTTCTGCCATCAGAAGCCTTAGTTTTGCGCAAGCAAATTTGAATGGCGCTGCTTACTTTTAGGGTCTCAATTTTAAACCACTTAAAAAAGAGATTTTTAACGTCAGTGGCACACCTTCTATCGGAGCAAAGCAATTCCCACTTAACTATGTCCTGATAGCTGTATTTCACAGTTATTTTTATTTTTTGGCCCCCATATATACGAGGGAAAGAAAGCTCTTCGCAATCCTCATCGAACAGCAAGGAGGCCGGGCGATTCCCTTCCCCATGAGCGAAAGTAATAGTCACATCGTTATCCGGAATTTGATCGTCACCGGATATTAGCAATGAATCCCTATTGCCGCAATTAACCCTCGCTTCTTCTTTTCCCTCATTCCATTCCTCGTCACTATCTACTTCTGGTACACTTGGAACTTGACGGGAAGATTCTCCCCAACAGGTGCATTACTAATGCCCAAGGAAGCCTCGATAAATCGAGCTTCCTCCTCTACCACATTTCTGTCATTTTCGTTGACGAAAAATGAACCCTTTCTTCTAAAATAGACGACAATTCTTCGGAATAGGTCACGTCATTTTTTCGACAAAGTGGCGTTCCTACTAACAACCCAAGGGCTTCTAAAATTTGATTTGGGCGTACTGTTTCAAATAAGAATGGGTTAGCATACTGCATACGGCGCATTAATTTTATTTGAATTGTATGCGTGTTATCCGGCAGTCTAGGCAAAACTGAACAAGACGAGTCCACGCTACATGGGATGTTTACAACCGTTCCCTTAGAGCCCCTCTGCGAATCACACCCCAGAGATCTTATCTGAATGAATGGAATTATAGGACTGATAAGACGTTGCTCGAGAGTGGTTAAGCCAGTAACAATCTCGGGAACATTAGGAAAACAAAAACCATTACCGGGACAATACTTCGGTACTTGTCCCTTGGATACTACCCTATAACAAGCCCGACACATAACAGCTATCGGCGTTATTACATTGTAAGCATTTCCTGTGAGCCTCTGAAATCGTTCAGAGTCTATAGTCGAAGTACTACTTTTGAAACAAAGCCTAGAACACACTTGGCATTTGTGTGTCGGTATGTCCTTTATCATTTCTCTATATAAATTTTCGTGATAGAGAGGGTCGTCTCTCCTAAGCGTACGGCTTTCGTTATTCCTTTCATTTTCAATTTGGCTATAATCAGGATTTAACCTATTCTCAGCCCTAGGAGCAATATCACTAATATGATCGCTCTCGCGAACTTGAGGATTTTCCCTCCTTTAAGCCCAGGAGAATTCGTCCGTTGCTAACTCGCTATCGCGGACTTCAGTGTTTTCTCTCCGATTTGCTCTAGCAGCAACATCCCTAGCCTTATCGCTTATGAGAATTTTCCCTCCTTGTAGCCCTGTACCTTGCATCCCTAGCTAATTGGCTCCTACGGATTTCCGCATTATTTCTGCGCTCCGCCCTAGCAGCTTGTTCGTTAGCTCTAAATACTGGATCATCTCTACGTTTTGAATTCGTTATCCCCACCCCCCTTTCCCTTTGAAGGGGTGTTGCCAGAATTTCAGTGCTTACAAAATTAACAGCTAATCGTCTAGCCTCGCGGGTGGCTAATCGTCTAGCCTCGCGGGTGGCTAATCGTCTAGCCTCGCGGGTGGCTAATCGTCTAGCCTCGCGGGTGGCTAATCGTCTAGCCTCGCGGGTGGCTAATCGTCTAGCCTCGCGGGTGGCTAATCGTCTAGCCTCGCGGGTGGCTAATCGTCTAGCCTCGCGGGTGGCTAATCGTCTAGCCTCGCGGGTGGCTAATCGTCTAGCCTCGCGGGTGGCTAATCGTCTAGCCTCGCGGGTGGCTAATCGTCTAGCCTCGCGGGTGGCTAATCGTCTAGCCTCGCGGGTGGCTAATCGTCTAGCCTCGCGGGTGGCTAATCGTCTAGCCTCGCGGGTGGCTAATCGTCTAGCCTCGCGGGTGGCTAATCGTCTAGCCTCGCGGGTGGCTAATCGTCTAGCCTCGCGGGTGGCTAATCGTCTAGCCTCGCGGGTGGCTAATCGTCTAGCCTCGCGGGTGGCTAATCGTCTAGCCTCGCGGGTGGCTAATCGTCTAGCCTCGCGGGTGGCTAATCGTCTAGCCTCGCGGGTGGCTAATCGTCTAGCCTCGCGGGTGGCTAATCGTCTAGCCTCGCGGGTGGCTAATCGTCTAGCCTCGCGGGTGGCTAATCGTCTAGCCTCGCGGGTGGCTAATCGTCTAGCCTCGCGGGTGGCTAATCGTCTAGCCTCGCGGGTGGCTAATCGTCTAGCCTCGCGGGTGGCTAATCGTCTAGCCTCGCGGGTGGCTAATCGTCTAGCCTCGCGGGTGGCTAATCGTCTAGCCTCGCGGGTGGCTAATCGTCTAGCCTCGCGGGTGGCTAATCGTCTAGCCTCGCGGGTGGCTAATCGTCTAGCCTCGCGGGTGGCTAATCGTCTAGCCTCGCGGGTGGCTAATCGTCTAGCCTCGCGGGTGGCTAATCGTCTAGCCTCGCGGGTGGCTAATCGTCTAGCCTCGCGGGTGGCTAATCGTCTAGCCTCGCGGGTGGCTAATCGTCTAGCCTCGCGGGTGGCTAATCGTCTAGCCTCGCGGGTGGCTAATCGTCTAGCCTCGCGGGTGGCTAATCGTCTAGCCTCGCGGGTGGCTAATCGTCTAGCCTCGCGGGTGGCTAATCGTCTAGCCTCGCGGGTGGCTAATCGTCTAGCCTCGCGGGTGGCTAATCGTCTAGCCTCGCGGGTGGCTAATCGTCTAGCCTCGCGGGTGGCTAATCGTCTAGCCTCGCGGGTGGCTAATCGTCTAGCCTCGCGGGTGGCTAATCGTCTAGCCTCGCGGGTGGCTAATCGTCTAGCCTCGCGGGTGGCTAATCGTCTAGCCTCGCGGGTGGCTAATCGTCTAGCCTCGCGGGTGGCTAATCGTCTAGCCTCGCGGGTGGCTAATCGTCTAGCCTCGCGGGTGGCTAATCGTCTAGCCTCGCGGGTGGCTAATCGTCTAGCCTCGCGGGTGGCTAATCGTCTAGCCTCGCGGGTGGCTAATCGTCTAGCCTCGCGGGTGGCTAATCGTCTAGCCTCGCGGGTGGCTAATCGTCTAGCCTCGCGGGTGGCTAATCGTCTAGCCTCGCGGGTGGCTAATCGTCTAGCCTCGCGGGTGGCTAATCGTCTAGCCTCGCGGGTGGCTAATCGTCTAGCCTCGCGGGTGGCTAATCGTCTAGCCTCGCGGGTGGCTAATCGTCTAGCCTCGCGGGTGGCTAATCGTCTAGCCTCGCGGGTGGCTAATCGTCTAGCCTCGCGGGTGGCTAATCGTCTAGCCTCGCGGGTGGCTAATCGTCTAGCCTCGCGGGTGGCTAATCGTCTAGCCTCGCGGGTGGCTAATCGTCTAGCCTCGCGGGTGGCTAATCGTCTAGCCTCGCGGGTGGCTAATCGTCTAGCCTCGCGGGTGGCTAATCGTCTAGCCTCGCGGGTGGCTAATCGTCTAGCCTCGCGGGTGGCTAATCGTCTAGCCTCGCGGGTGGCTAATCGTCTAGCCTCGCGGGTGGCTAATCGTCTAGCCTCGCGGGTGGCTAATCGTCTAGCCTCGCGGGTGGCTAATCGTCTAGCCTCGCGGGTGGCTAATCGTCTAGCCTCGCGGGTGGCTAATCGTCTAGCCTCGCGGGTGGCTAATCGTCTAGCCTCGCGGGTGGCTAATCGTCTAGCCTCGCGGGTGGCTAATCGTCTAGCCTCGCGGGTGGCTAATCGTCTAGCCTCGCGGGTGGCTAATCGTCTAGCCTCGCGGGTGGCTAATCGTCTAGCCTCGCGGGTGGCTAATCGTCTAGCCTCGCGGGTGGCTAATCGTCTAGCCTCGCGGGTGGCTAATCGTCTAGCCTCGCGGGTGGCTAATCGTCTAGCCTCGCGGGTGGCTAATCGTCTAGCCTCGCGGGTGGCTAATCGTCTAGCCTCGCGGGTGGCTAATCGTCTAGCCTCGCGGGTGGCTAATCGTCTAGCCTCGCGGGTGGCTAATCGTCTAGCCTCGCGGGTGGCTAATCGTCTAGCCTCGCGGGTGGCTAATCGTCTAGCCTCGCGGGTGGCTAATCGTCTAGCCTCGCGGGTGGCTAATCGTCTAGCCTCGCGGGTGGCTAATCGTCTAGCCTCGCGGGTGGCTAATCGTCTAGCCTCGCGGGTGGCTAATCGTCTAGCCTCGCGGGTGGCTAATCGTCTAGCCTCGCGGGTGGCTAATCGTCTAGCCTCGCGGGTGGCTAATCGTCTAGCCTCGCGGGTGGCTAATCGTCTAGCCTCGCGGGTGGCTAATCGTCTAGCCTCGCGGGTGGCTAATCGTCTAGCCTCGCGGGTGGCTAATCGTCTAGCCTCGCGGGTGGCTAATCGTCTAGCCTCGCGGGTGGCTAATCGTCTAGCCTCGCGGGTGGCTAATCGTCTAGCCTCGCGGGTGGCTAATCGTCTAGCCTCGCGGGTGGCTAATCGTCTAGCCTCGCGGGTGGCTAATCGTCTAGCCTCGCGGGTGGCTAATCGTCTAGCCTCGCGGGTGGCTAATCGTCTAGCCTCGCGGGTGGCTAATCGTCTAGCCTCGCGGGTGGCTAATCGTCTAGCCTCGCGGGTGGCTAATCGTCTAGCCTCGCGGGTGGCTAATCGTCTAGCCTCGCGGGTGGCTAATCGTCTAGCCTCGCGGGTGGCTAATCGTCTAGCCTCGCGGGTGGCTAATCGTCTAGCCTCGCGGGTGGCTAATCGTCTAGCCTCGCGGGTGGCTAATCGTCTAGCCTCGCGGGTGGCTAATCGTCTAGCCTCGCGGGTGGCTAATCGTCTAGCCTCGCGGGTGGCTAATCGTCTAGCCTCGCGGGTGGCTAATCGTCTAGCCTCGCGGGTGGCTAATCGTCTAGCCTCGCGGGTGGCTAATCGTCTAGCCTCGCGGGTGGCTAATCGTCTAGCCTCGCGGGTGGCTAATCGTCTAGCCTCGCGGGTGGCTAATCGTCTAGCCTCGCGGGTGGCTAATCGTCTAGCCTCGCGGGTGGCTAATCGTCTAGCCTCGCGGGTGGCTAATCGTCTAGCCTCGCGGGTGGCTAATCGTCTAGCCTCGCGGGTGGCTAATCGTCTAGCCTCGCGGGTGGCTAATCGTCTAGCCTCGCGGGTGGCTAATCGTCTAGCCTCGCGGGTGGCTAATCGTCTAGCCTCGCGGGTGGCTAATCGTCTAGCCTCGCGGGTGGCTAATCGTCTAGCCTCGCGGGTGGCTAATCGTCTAGCCTCGCGGGTGGCTAATCGTCTAGCCTCGCGGGTGGCTAATCGTCTAGCCTCGCGGGTGGCTAATCGTCTAGCCTCGCGGGTGGCTAATCGTCTAGCCTCGCGGGTGGCTAATCGTCTAGCCTCGCGGGTGGCTAATCGTCTAGCCTCGCGGGTGGCTAATCGTCTAGCCTCGCGGGTGGCTAATCGTCTAGCCTCGCGGGTGGCTAATCGTCTAGCCTCGCGGGTGGCTAATCGTCTAGCCTCGCGGGTGGCTAATCGTCTAGCCTCGCGGGTGGCTAATCGTCTAGCCTCGCGGGTGGCTAATCGTCTAGCCTCGCGGGTGGCTAATCGTCTAGCCTCGCGGGTGGCTAATCGTCTAGCCTCGCGGGTGGCTAATCGTCTAGCCTCGCGGGTGGCTAATCGTCTAGCCTCGCGGGTGGCTAATCGTCTAGCCTCGCGGGTGGCTAATCGTCTAGCCTCGCGGGTGGCTAATCGTCTAGCCTCGCGGGTGGCTAATCGTCTAGCCTCGCGGGTGGCTAATCGTCTAGCCTCGCGGGTGGCTAATCGTCTAGCCTCGCGGGTGGCTAATCGTCTAGCCTCGCGGGTGGCTAATCGTCTAGCCTCGCGGGTGGCTAATCGTCTAGCCTCGCGGGTGGCTAATCGTCTAGCCTCGCGGGTGGCTAATCGTCTAGCCTCGCGGGTGGCTAATCGTCTAGCCTCGCGGGTGGCTAATCGTCTAGCCTCGCGGGTGGCTAATCGTCTAGCCTCGCGGGTGGCTAATCGTCTAGCCTCGCGGGTGGCTAATCGTCTAGCCTCGCGGGTGGCTAATCGTCTAGCCTCGCGGGTGGCTAATCGTCTAGCCTCGCGGGTGGCTAATCGTCTAGCCTCGCGGGTGGCTAATCGTCTAGCCTCGCGGGTGGCTAATCGTCTAGCCTCGCGGGTGGCTAATCGTCTAGCCTCGCGGGTGGCTAATCGTCTAGCCTCGCGGGTGGCTAATCGTCTAGCCTCGCGGGTGGCTAATCGTCTAGCCTCGCGGGTGGCTAATCGTCTAGCCTCGCGGGTGGCTAATCGTCTAGCCTCGCGGGTGGCTAATCGTCTAGCCTCGCGGGTGGCTAATCGTCTAGCCTCGCGGGTGGCTAATCGTCTAGCCTCGCGGGTGGCTAATCGTCTAGCCTCGCGGGTGGCTAATCGTCTAGCCTCGCGGGTGGCTAATCGTCTAGCCTCGCGGGTGGCTAATCGTCTAGCCTCGCGGGTGGCTAATCGTCTAGCCTCGCGGGTGGCTAATCGTCTAGCCTCGCGGGTGGCTAATCGTCTAGCCTCGCGGGTGGCTAATCGTCTAGCCTCGCGGGTGGCTAATCGTCTAGCCTCGCGGGTGGCTAATCGTCTAGCCTCGCGGGTGGCTAATCGTCTAGCCTCGCGGGTGGCTAATCGTCTAGCCTCGCGGGTGGCTAATCGTCTAGCCTCGCGGGTGGCTAATCGTCTAGCCTCGCGGGTGGCTAATCGTCTAGCCTCGCGGGTGGCTAATCGTCTAGCCTCGCGGGTGGCTAATCGTCTAGCCTCGCGGGTGGCTAATCGTCTAGCCTCGCGGGTGGCTAATCGTCTAGCCTCGCGGGTGGCTAATCGTCTAGCCTCGCGGGTGGCTAATCGTCTAGCCTCGCGGGTGGCTAATCGTCTAGCCTCGCGGGTGGCTAATCGTCTAGCCTCGCGGGTGGCTAATCGTCTAGCCTCGCGGGTGGCTAATCGTCTAGCCTCGCGGGTGGCTAATCGTCTAGCCTCGCGGGTGGCTAATCGTCTAGCCTCGCGGGTGGCTAATCGTCTAGCCTCGCGGGTGGCTAATCGTCTAGCCTCGCGGGTGGCTAATCGTCTAGCCTCGCGGGTGGCTAATCGTCTAGCCTCGCGGGTGGCTAATCGTCTAGCCTCGCGGGTGGCTAATCGTCTAGCCTCGCGGGTGGCTAATCGTCTAGCCTCGCGGGTGGCTAATCGTCTAGCCTCGCGGGTGGCTAATCGTCTAGCCTCGCGGGTGGCTAATCGTCTAGCCTCGCGGGTGGCTAATCGTCTAGCCTCGCGGGTGGCTAATCGTCTAGCCTCGCGGGTGGCTAATCGTCTAGCCTCGCGGGTGGCTAATCGTCTAGCCTCGCGGGTGGCTAATCGTCTAGCCTCGCGGGTGGCTAATCGTCTAGCCTCGCGGGTGGCTAATCGTCTAGCCTCGCGGGTGGCTAATCGTCTAGCCTCGCGGGTGGCTAATCGTCTAGCCTCGCGGGTGGCTAATCGTCTAGCCTCGCGGGTGGCTAATCGTCTAGCCTCGCGGGTGGCTAATCGTCTAGCCTCGCGGGTGGCTAATCGTCTAGCCTCGCGGGTGGCTAATCGTCTAGCCTCGCGGGTGGCTAATCGTCTAGCCTCGCGGGTGGCTAATCGTCTAGCCTCGCGGGTGGCTAATCGTCTAGCCTCGCGGGTGGCTAATCGTCTAGCCTCGCGGGTGGCTAATCGTCTAGCCTCGCGGGTGGCTAATCGTCTAGCCTCGCGGGTGGCTAATCGTCTAGCCTCGCGGGTGGCTAATCGTCTAGCCTCGCGGGTGGCTAATCGTCTAGCCTCGCGGGTGGCTAATCGTCTAGCCTCGCGGGTGGCTAATCGTCTAGCCTCGCGGGTGGCTAATCGTCTAGCCTCGCGGGTGGCTAATCGTCTAGCCTCGCGGGTGGCTAATCGTCTAGCCTCGCGGGTGGCTAATCGTCTAGCCTCGCGGGTGGCTAATCGTCTAGCCTCGCGGGTGGCTAATCGTCTAGCCTCGCGGGTGGCTAATCGTCTAGCCTCGCGGGTGGCTAATCGTCTAGCCTCGCGGGTGGCTAATCGTCTAGCCTCGCGGGTGGCTAATCGTCTAGCCTCGCGGGTGGCTAATCGTCTAGCCTCGCGGGTGGCTAATCGTCTAGCCTCGCGGGTGGCTAATCGTCTAGCCTCGCGGGTGGCTAATCGTCTAGCCTCGCGGGTGGCTAATCGTCTAGCCTCGCGGGTGGCTAATCGTCTAGCCTCGCGGGTGGCTAATCGTCTAGCCTCGCGGGTGGCTAATCGTCTAGCCTCGCGGGTGGCTAATCGTCTAGCCTCGCGGGTGGCTAATCGTCTAGCCTCGCGGGTGGCTAATCGTCTAGCCTCGCGGGTGGCTAATCGTCTAGCCTCGCGGGTGGCTAATCGTCTAGCCTCGCGGGTGGCTAATCGTCTAGCCTCGCGGGTGGCTAATCGTCTAGCCTCGCGGGTGGCTAATCGTCTAGCCTCGCGGGTGGCTAATCGTCTAGCCTCGCGGGTGGCTAATCGTCTAGCCTCGCGGGTGGCTAATCGTCTAGCCTCGCGGGTGGCTAATCGTCTAGCCTCGCGGGTGGCTAATCGTCTAGCCTCGCGGGTGGCTAATCGTCTAGCCTCGCGGGTGGCTAATCGTCTAGCCTCGCGGGTGGCTAATCGTCTAGCCTCGCGGGTGGCTAATCGTCTAGCCTCGCGGGTGGCTAATCGTCTAGCCTCGCGGGTGGCTAATCGTCTAGCCTCGCGGGTGGCTAATCGTCTAGCCTCGCGGGTGGCTAATCGTCTAGCCTCGCGGGTGGCTAATCGTCTAGCCTCGCGGGTGGCTAATCGTCTAGCCTCGCGGGTGGCTAATCGTCTAGCCTCGCGGGTGGCTAATCGTCTAGCCTCGCGGGTGGCTAATCGTCTAGCCTCGCGGGTGGCTAATCGTCTAGCCTCGCGGGTGGCTAATCGTCTAGCCTCGCGGGTGGCTAATCGTCTAGCCTCGCGGGTGGCTAATCGTCTAGCCTCGCGGGTGGCTAATCGTCTAGCCTCGCGGGTGGCTAATCGTCTAGCCTCGCGGGTGGCTAATCGTCTAGCCTCGCGGGTGGCTAATCGTCTAGCCTCGCGGGTGGCTAATCGTCTAGCCTCGCGGGTGGCTAATCGTCTAGCCTCGCGGGTGGCTAATCGTCTAGCCTCGCGGGTGGCTAATCGTCTAGCCTCGCGGGTGGCTAATCGTCTAGCCTCGCGGGTGGCTAATCGTCTAGCCTCGCGGGTGGCTAATCGTCTAGCCTCGCGGGTGGCTAATCGTCTAGCCTCGCGGGTGGCTAATCGTCTAGCCTCGCGGGTGGCTAATCGTCTAGCCTCGCGGGTGGCTAATCGTCTAGCCTCGCGGGTGGCTAATCGTCTAGCCTCGCGGGTGGCTAATCGTCTAGCCTCGCGGGTGGCTAATCGTCTAGCCTCGCGGGTGGCTAATCGTCTAGCCTCGCGGGTGGCTAATCGTCTAGCCTCGCGGGTGGCTAATCGTCTAGCCTCGCGGGTGGCTAATCGTCTAGCCTCGCGGGTGGCTAATCGTCTAGCCTCGCGGGTGGCTAATCGTCTAGCCTCGCGGGTGGCTAATCGTCTAGCCTCGCGGGTGGCTAATCGTCTAGCCTCGCGGGTGGCTAATCGTCTAGCCTCGCGGGTGGCTAATCGTCTAGCCTCGCGGGTGGCTAATCGTCTAGCCTCGCGGGTGGCTAATCGTCTAGCCTCGCGGGTGGCTAATCGTCTAGCCTCGCGGGTGGCTAATCGTCTAGCCTCGCGGGTGGCTAATCGTCTAGCCTCGCGGGTGGCTAATCGTCTAGCCTCGCGGGTGGCTAATCGTCTAGCCTCGCGGGTGGCTAATCGTCTAGCCTCGCGGGTGGCTAATCGTCTAGCCTCGCGGGTGGCTAATCGTCTAGCCTCGCGGGTGGCTAATCGTCTAGCCTCGCGGGTGGCTAATCGTCTAGCCTCGCGGGTGGCTAATCGTCTAGCCTCGCGGGTGGCTAATCGTCTAGCCTCGCGGGTGGCTAATCGTCTAGCCTCGCGGGTGGCTAATCGTCTAGCCTCGCGGGTGGCTAATCGTCTAGCCTCGCGGGTGGCTAATCGTCTAGCCTCGCGGGTGGCTAATCGTCTAGCCTCGCGGGTGGCTAATCGTCTAGCCTCGCGGGTGGCTAATCGTCTAGCCTCGCGGGTGGCTAATCGTCTAGCCTCGCGGGTGGCTAATCGTCTAGCCTCGCGGGTGGCTAATCGTCTAGCCTCGCGGGTGGCTAATCGTCTAGCCTCGCGGGTGGCTAATCGTCTAGCCTCGCGGGTGGCTAATCGTCTAGCCTCGCGGGTGGCTAATCGTCTAGCCTCGCGGGTGGCTAATCGTCTAGCCTCGCGGGTGGCTAATCGTCTAGCCTCGCGGGTGGCTAATCGTCTAGCCTCGCGGGTGGCTAATCGTCTAGCCTCGCGGGTGGCTAATCGTCTAGCCTCGCGGGTGGCTAATCGTCTAGCCTCGCGGGTGGCTAATCGTCTAGCCTCGCGGGTGGCTAATCGTCTAGCCTCGCGGGTGGCTAATCGTCTAGCCTCGCGGGTGGCTAATCGTCTAGCCTCGCGGGTGGCTAATCGTCTAGCCTCGCGGGTGGCTAATCGTCTAGCCTCGCGGGTGGCTAATCGTCTAGCCTCGCGGGTGGCTAATCGTCTAGCCTCGCGGGTGGCTAATCGTCTAGCCTCGCGGGTGGCTAATCGTCTAGCCTCGCGGGTGGCTAATCGTCTAGCCTCGCGGGTGGCTAATCGTCTAGCCTCGCGGGTGGCTAATCGTCTAGCCTCGCGGGTGGCTAATCGTCTAGCCTCGCGGGTGGCTAATCGTCTAGCCTCGCGGGTGGCTAATCGTCTAGCCTCGCGGGTGGCTAATCGTCTAGCCTCGCGGGTGGCTAATCGTCTAGCCTCGCGGGTGGCTAATCGTCTAGCCTCGCGGGTGGCTAATCGTCTAGCCTCGCGGGTGGCTAATCGTCTAGCCTCGCGGGTGGCTAATCGTCTAGCCTCGCGGGTGGCTAATCGTCTAGCCTCGCGGGTGGCTAATCGTCTAGCCTCGCGGGTGGCTAATCGTCTAGCCTCGCGGGTGGCTAATCGTCTAGCCTCGCGGGTGGCTAATCGTCTAGCCTCGCGGGTGGCTAATCGTCTAGCCTCGCGGGTGGCTAATCGTCTAGCCTCGCGGGTGGCTAATCGTCTAGCCTCGCGGGTGGCTAATCGTCTAGCCTCGCGGGTGGCTAATCGTCTAGCCTCGCGGGTGGCTAATCGTCTAGCCTCGCGGGTGGCTAATCGTCTAGCCTCGCGGGTGGCTAATCGTCTAGCCTCGCGGGTGGCTAATCGTCTAGCCTCGCGGGTGGCTAATCGTCTGGTGGACGGTTATTCTAGCAATCCAGAAATTATCTTTCAATACGATGGTGATTACATTCATGGATGTCCTCTTCACACGAGGTCAATGGAATCCTCTTTTACAAGATACCCTCAAAAATGTGTACGAAAGAACCTTGGATCGAGATGATGAGATAAAAGCAACAACGCCGAATACGTTCGAATATGGAGTTGTGAATTTGTTAAAAAAAGATTTGGAAATGAAGAATTTTTGCCCTTCTCTAAAATTTCAAGATCCCATATCCGGAAGGTCAGCCTTAGATGGAGGCAGGACAGAATGTTATAAGTTGTATTATAAGGTACAGCCGGATGAACGGATATTATATATCGACCTTTGCAGTCTCTACCCCTACGTTTGTAAGACAAAAGATTATCCTAAATACTGATAGAAATAAAGAGACGTCTTAACATAACCAAATTTATTATAAAACTAACTAAACATAACAGAAAGTTATCATATTTATATATATGAAGTATAAACAATCCATTGATAAATAAAAAAAACATTTGGTCTATTTAAGGTATTAAAGTCTATCTAGATCTATTAAATTGTAGGACGCCGTCGCTATTGATCTACTGATTCAACACCCCTTCTCGATGGCGTCCGATAGAGTTGAGTTCAAGTCTCGCAACAAGATGATGGAATCTTAACTTGGGCAATGGCTTTGTAAGGATGTCAACGAGCATATTTTCTGTAGCACAGTACTGGATGTCAATTATTCCCTTTTCTTGTATATCACGCAGCAAATGGTGTTTAACATCAATGTGTTTTGTTCTGGCATTCATTCGCTCGGATAGGCTTAATTTTATACAGCCTTGATTGTCTTCAAAAATTATTGTTGCTTCCATTGTTGGTAATCGTAGATCTTCGAGCAATTGGCGCAACCAGAGAACTTCTTGGGTGGCGTGGGCTGCCGCGATATACTCTGCTTCAGTTGACGATAGAGCGACTGTCGCTTGTTTGCGACTGGACCAGGTAATAGCTGTATTTCCATACTGGAAAATATACCCGCTTGTTGATTTGCGGTCGGCATGGTCTCCAGCCCAGTCAGCGTCGACATATCCAGATAAAATAGGATTAGCCTGTGATGATATGTTAAGCGATAAATCAGACGACCCCTTTAAATATTTCATTACACGTTTCACTGCTGTCCAATCTCTTTCTCTCGGATTTGACACTCTCCTACACAATATTCCGACAGCGTGGGCAATATCTGGTCGGGAAACGGTAGCTATGTGAAGTAGAATTCCAACTGCTTTTCGATAGAGTGTGTTGTTTGGTAGCAAGTCTTCATCACCGGTTAATTTCATATACGCTAAATCCATTGGTGTTTGTGACGGTTTAGCTTCATCCATGCTGAAGTCGCTCAGCATGTTTTTAATCTTGTTTTCTTGATGTATTCTGAAACTTCCGTCTCCCATTCGTTTAATTTGGATACCGAGGAAATGAGAGATAGCGCCCAAATCTTTAATTTCAAAGTGTCGATTAAGGTTCCGTGCAAGGGCGTCAATGATTTCGTTGGAATTATTAGCTATGAGGAGGTCGTCGACGTATAATAAAATGTAAATCCGCGATGAGTCTTTGATTTCTTTAGTGTACAAGCATGGATCTGCTTTACTTCTAGTGAATCCTTGGTCCATAAGGACTTGATTTGCTTTCTGGTTCCACGCTCGCGCTGATTGTTTCAGGCCATAGATACTTCACTTAAGCTTGCAAACCATATCTTCCTGTCCGACTTTCACGAATCCCGGTGGTTGTTGCATGTACAAATCTTCAGAGATTTCTCCGTTCAAGAAGGCTGTTTTTACATCAAAGTGGCGGACATGCATATTCTTGGCAGCAGCAATACGGAGAAGGATTCTGACAGTGTCATATTTCACGACCGGAGCGAAAGTTTCCTCGTAGTCTTCTCCAAATTTTTGGGAATAACCTTTTGCAACAAGGCGAGCCTTGTATGTACAAAGGTTGCCGTACTGATCATGCTTGGCTTTAAAAACCCATTTACAACCAATAGCTTTTCGGTGCTTTGGTAACGGAGAGAGTTCCCATGTATTATTTTGTTGCAATGAGTCGATTTCTTCTTCGGCTGCCTTCTTCCATTTTACCATTTAAGTGTTGGGCATGGTTAGTAAGTCTTCCCAAGAAGATGGCTCTTTAATCTGCTCTGTCGTCACTTTATACGTCAATCTTGGCGGTGGGATCCCCTTGTTAGACCTATGTGAGACTCTTAATTTAGGTCGCGTTACGCCTTCTTCCGCCCCTAAGTTTGGGATTTCGTCTTCTGACTCAGTGGCTGTTTCATATTCATCGTCAGAGCCACGCTTCTCGTCAGCATTGGAGAGAGCATTGATCGGTATTGTACTGCTTTCGGTGGTAACCAGGTCCCCTTCTGAATCTAATAGAGATGGACGATCGTTGCCTTGAGCTTCATTGAATCTAACGCTTCTGCTCATAAAGATCTTGCCAGTCTGGAGATTCAGCATGCGATAGCTCTTTGACGACACACCGTAACCAACCAGTACTCCTTCAATAGCCGTATTATCCCATTTCGTGCGCTTCTCCTGTGGGATGTACGCAAAAGCTTTGCATCCAAAAACTCGAATGTGGCCGATTCTTGGTTTTGAGCCGCTCCAGGATTCGTAAGGCGTTATATCCAAAGGAGCCGTAGGAAGGCGATTCTGTAAGTAGTTCGCAGTCATGATAGCTTCTCCCCAATAGCGAAGGTTCAGCTTTGCATCCAGTAGCATACACTTGGCCATTTCTATGAGCGATCGATTTTTCCGTTCAGCAACACCGTTTTGTTGTGGTGAATACGGTATAGTCTTTTGGTGCTGAATTCCTTTAATCTTAAGGAAATCTTCCACGTCCTTGCCAGAGTACTCTCCACCATTATCAGATCGGATAATTGTTGGCGCTCTGTGGAATTGATTATAGATTAAGGCGATAAATTCTTTCAACTTGATCAGCATATCGCTCTTGTTCTTCATAAGGTATATGTACGTGAACCGGGAAAAACCGTCGATGAAAGTAACTATATATTTATTTCCGCTAGGTGTAGCTACTTTCATGGGACCACAAACGTCTGAATGAATGAGGTCCATCGGTCGTTGACATTTTGTTTCCGATGCTTTTGGAAATGGTTTAGCTGCCATTTTTCCCTTGATACAATCTTCGCAAACTGTAGTTTCCGGACACTTTCGTAGAGCAATACCTATAGCGAGTTCGTGTTCTTCTAGTTTCTTTATAGCAGCTGGGTCCCTATGGCCAAATCTACGATGCCAAAGGTGAATGCAGTTATTATGAGTCGGATTTTTAATAATATTCACGATATTCTTGTACTTCAGACGATACAGCAAGCCATCCATTTCGGCTATTGCTACCACTGTATTCCTTTCGTTGATGGTACAATGATTACCCTCGAATACGATTGTGTGCCCTGACTTTGCCAGACTGTGAACGGATAATAGATTGCCTCCTAGTGATGGTACATACAGGACATTCTTGATCGTTATCTTTTGTATATCACCCTCTGGACCAATACAGTGAAGGATGCCTTCTCCAAAACCTTCGGACTGAATCTCCGACTCGTCTGCCAGATAGATTTTCTCTGTCTTCGGCTTCAAATGCAAGAAAAACGAGCGGTCGCTACACATGTGACTTGTCGCTCCGGAATCTATATAC
Source organism: Odiellus spinosus (assembly GCA_963920705.1). Classification (NCBI taxonomy): domain Eukaryota; kingdom Metazoa; phylum Arthropoda; class Arachnida; order Opiliones; family Phalangiidae; genus Odiellus; species Odiellus spinosus. Next base: position 8,367,670 of record OY987232.1, on the reverse strand, counting down.
CTAGTGGCTAGTGCATTACTCTCTGATGCCTTGAAGGCAGCGAATTCGTAGTTTTTTCTTTCTTTGTTTTCAGCCAATGTAGCGCTCTTCGACTTCTGCTTTACTCGTCCGGGTTGACCTTGATAGCCTTGTTGATTTTGGTACCTTTTGTTCTTAAGGAGTCGACAATCACGGCGATAATGTCCTGGTTTCCCACAGTGAAAACAGCTGGCTAACTCTGTTTTATATCTGACCTTTTTGTTTTTATGCTCCGTTGTGTTAAGCGCCGTTTCGCTGGAGTCTTCTTCAGAACCATGTGCGTTTTCTTTCTTGCGATTGTAATCATCGATGAGCTTTGCACGGACAAAATCAAGGGTGAGATCGGCTTCTGGTCGTACTTCCAATGCAGTGACCAACGTGTCGTACGCTTCCGGAAGGCTACATAAAAGCATGGCAACAATGTAGCTTTCCTTCATATTCTCGCCGAGCCCTCGCAGGCGTTCCGCAATGTCGAGCATGGATGTTATATGTTGTTGCATGCTTTGTCCATCTTTTAACCGCATTTTATGTATTCTTCTGAGAAGAAAGAGCTTGCTGGACATGTTCGCCTGTTCAAGCAATCGCTGTAGGGTTAGCCACATCTCCGCTGCCGTGGTAGCATTGACAATACGGACGAGCTGGTCATCTTCCACTGAAAGAGCAATGGCTGCTTGTGCCTTTGATTCCCGTTTGTCTCAGTCTGCCGGTGGATTCGTGAGAGGCTTAACCTTTTCTATGACGTCCGAAAGACCATCTCGAGCTAGCAATTTCTTTAACTTGAATTTCCAGAGTTGATAATTGGAATTGTTGAGTTTGGCTATGACACATTTCGAATCTTCACTAGAAGCCATGATAACTGTAAACCAGCGGAGGCCTGAGGCTAAATATTAATGTTAACTCAACTAATCTTAACTACTTGACGTTAATTTTACTTAGTCCTAAAAGCGAGTCCTAACATAACCAAATTTATTATAAAACTAACTAAACATAACAGAAAGTTATCATATTTGTATATATGAAGTATAAACAATCCATTGATAAAGAAAAAAAACATTTGGTCTATTTAAGGTATTAAAGTCTATCTAGGTCTATTAAATTGTAGGACGCCGTCGCTTTGATCTACTGATTCCACAAATACTTCCCGGAAGTAATTACACATGATTTTAATTACGAATTTTTTTTTATTTTGGATTAATTTCCTGTAAATTTTTACCTAAAATAGACGCCTACATACCCGCTTTTCCTTATCGAACGCGTAAAAAGCTTTATTTCGCTTTATGTCGGACCTGCTTAGAAAATAATATCGAAACTTGCGATCATACAGATGAAGAACGAGCTTTAGAAGGTGTTTGGACCACCCCTGAATTGTACATGGCGGTTGAAGCCGGATATGTTATTATGGAAATCTACGAAGTGCATCATTACCCTAAAAGATATACATACGTGAAAAACGAAGATTCTGGGTTTTTCGGAAGTTACATCAACACCTTCTTAGAACTTAAAATACAAAATTCCGGATGGCCGCGTAACGTTACCAGCGAGACGGAAAAAATCCAATATTTATCTGCGATTAAAGAAAGGGAAGGTATCGAAATTCAAGCTGATGACGTCACAAATAACCCCCCCCCCCTAAGGGCTATTGCGAAATTGGCCTTGAACTCCCTGTGGGGTCGTCATTGTTTAAACAATAATAAACCAAAAACCCATTTTTGTCAAAACGTACGCTGATTATATCAATATCATTACCGACCCCACGATTGAATTGACAGATGTGAAACCAGTCAATGACGAGACTTGTATGTTAAGCTATAAATACAAGAAAGATTTCTGCCCGACTTATTATAAAGGATCAACGGTTGTGGGAAGTTTCGTTAACACTCTTCACGCCTTTAGTCGAAAACACTACCATTTTAAAACTCCTCGAGGTCTTCCAACAAGGAATTATAGATGCCAGCGGAAAAGATATATAAACGAGTTACCTTTGACGTAAGACCAGTTTAGCGCTATTACCGATCCTGCTTATTTGTTTATTGTATTCATTAATTCAACATCGAAATTCGAAAGAATGCGAATGTTCATTCTTTATCGGTATTTCCACGATAATATCTATCATCGGATTTTTAATTTTCTATTTACATTTTATTTTTTTATATATACTTTAATTTTAATTGTTAAAAATATATTAACTTTTAGTATAATTAAGGCAATAAAATGTTTGATATTTATGGGTGCTATTACTATCTTTACATGTTTTGAAACTCGTGAGAACACATTCTGTTATTTTTGTCAGAAAAAAATTAAAAAAACATTAAAAGTAAAATAATACTAATTGTAAAAATCTTTAATAAAAATTATTCAATACATGATTTGTTTTCGTGACTCATTAAATGAAAACACATATTTAACATTATAAGTACATCATTATACGTTTTATCTTTTACGTTATACATTTCATTCTAGATATTTTCGAAAGAAAAACCGTGTCATAAACTAGTTAAAACGAATATCACGTGACCACCGCATGATAAGGAATTGTTCGGTTGTAATGACGTAGGGTTGTACTTCCATTTTGAAGCGTATTTCGATAAATCCAATCCATAATACGTGGGATCTTCACCGTAACAACAGAAGAAATATCCAATATCTTTTTGATCGACGAAGACGCATTCCCAATGAAAACCATTTTCGGTCGAAGGTTCCGAATTAATAACGAAACAGTAGGGTCGAAAGTTGGGTTTCTCGGGTAAAATATCTTGCGGAAAAACCTCTATAAAAATGATTTGTTCTGGTATCGCATTGTAGAAAATACATTAATTCTTCAGTATTCATATTTTTTGTAACTCGGGTTCGTAAAAAGATCCTCTTATAATTTCACCACTTTCGTATTCGATGACGTAATCAGGTGGATCACGTAGCAGAACTTTACGAATAATGAATGTTTCTTCCGTCCAATAACCCGTATATCCTTTACCAAACACTCCTTTATCCGACAAAATTCTAACTCGATCCCCCACCCTTAACAAGGGTTTTTTATTTTCTTTTTTATGTACAATCGTCTCCATACTAAATGTTCATTATTAATATTTACAACCTTCGGGGCCATTCCAATTGTAGAATGTTTTGCTTTGTTATAACCTTCAACAATTTTTTGTAAATGTTTCACGTAATTCAAATCGTTATTTTTGGTCATAAGTCTAAACATTCGATTTTTCAGTGTTCTATTCCATCGATCTACCATACTACATTTTAAATTACCGTAGCTAGGATACCATTGAATACCTTTCTTTTTTAAGTAGGTCTGAACCGGTTTATTTATCAATTCAGTAACTTCATCCGTATTAAATCGAAAAGGAGTTCTTTGTTTAAAAATTTGTTCTAGAGCTTTAATTACTTCCGAACCCGTTTTCCTTTTTAATGGTTTTGCCCAAGGGTATCTCGATAACAAATCAATTACTGTCAAAACGTATCGATACTTATTATTATATTTTACTCATTTGAATAAATCGATTATATCACCTTGAAAAACTTCTTTCATACTCGTTACGTAGATTTTATTTCTAGGAAAGGTTTTACGTCTATTCCTATGTTTCGTGTACGCTGGTGGAGTCCTTAACTATTCTTGTAACTTTGGTTTAGATACGTTTGGAACCGCCTCTAGTAGTTTTTTCAGAGCCTAAACTAGCTGGATGTTGGGGATTGTAGTACACTCGAGTTAATTTTTCAGCTAGGCGTTTCATAACCATAGTATGTATAATAATGACGTAACACACTTGAATATGTTTTTTTATATTTTTATTTTAACCACAACAATCGCGAAAAACACGTTTTCTCAAATCTACAATATCATTTATTATTTCCGAATACCATTCTTCAAAATTTTCTTCCCCGTAATCACAAAGAAACTCTAACTTAATATCTTCCATGTTTAAAGTTTGAATAACTTCGGCGGTTTCCTTATCATATCTTTTATCGTATTCCGGATTTCTGTTGTTTCTTTTGTAAGGGAAAGGACATTCCTGGGCTATCTTCAAAGTAATTCCTTTGGAGATATAATTACGAATTTGATCGACAATTAAATGTTTCAAACCCTGTTTCCTCCTAACTTGCGTTTGAATTTGTAGTTTTTCATCCAGTTCATGTTTCAGTTGTGTGAGTCTGAGACAAGTATCTTTTCTAAACGTAAATCCATTCGAGGTCGCAAACCAAGAGTCGAGAAATTTTGAACGATCGTGGGTATATTGCTGAAAGTCCAGAAACTTCATGCCGCTTTCCGAAATTTGTCCTTCGATTTGAAAGTTTTCCACTAATCGAGTACAGAAGCGTGGTACCAGATCTTCGAAGAAATCGTTAACAAGATCTTTTAAACTCCAGATATTTTTCCAAAGAGTTTTATTAATAAATACGATTCTTTTGGTATCGTTACGACGAATAAAAACACCATCTCCCGACTCGTTTACTCCGAAAGTTAGTTTTTCGGAGAGAATATGTTCGTGTTCTTCCATGATGAAGGGTTCGAATGATTTTGATTCGAATTTCTCTCGGTTTCCTTCTTATATCTCGTTTAAAGATTTTTTCATCTCCTCAAAGTTCCATCGAGATGATACGAAGGATACCGTTCTTATACTATTACGTAACGTTATAACTAAATTCAAATCTTTTCTGTGAGGGAAGTAAATATACTCATCCATCCTCTTACTCTAACTTTTAAAGGCTGTTTCGATCTTTCGTGATTAATAGTTGATTTTCAAATTCGGCTTGAATTAGACACGTGACTGGGTGTGTTAAAGGGGTTTGTAATTAATGGATAAGCGAAGACTACAGTGTTTTGAAAAAGAATAATGCTCGGTACTAGCTTGCTCTTCCGGAGTTAAATCAATCACGAAAAATGTATTACCCTTGGCGTATTCCTCGTACGTAATATCAGTACCTTTATTTTTACCATACGTATCAGTTCCAGTAAACAAACTCATATACTCTCGACTCCAGTGTTTAGAATTAAAATTTGGTTTAAAGGCTTGATCCGGGAAATTTTTATTACCAACCGATAGGTATAATTGCGTTATATTTAAATGTTTAAAATGAAATGGATTTTCACTTAATGCACCATTGAAAGCGCTAGTTTTTACAAAGTATATCGTAACCCGATTCGGAATTCGACCTAAAAATATATTTTCTTTAACCGTTACGCTATTTCCGCTTTCAATATTAAAATATTTTGTAACTGTTTGGTTTATCGGGTAGACACAGTTGGTTTTTTCCAAAACCATAGCGTGCGCTAACATAATATCGGAATTAATTTTTATTTTTCGAACATACATCGACGCGTCTGTAATAAGATATTTGTATTTAACATGCGTTGGTGCCGCGGCATTTCCTGCCGCTGGTGGAGGGATGGATATAATTGGAAAACTATCCGAGGATCGGATAAACTTAAACTTAACATCCACGTTATTTATCAAAAATTTATTCATTATACAAACATCAAGGGGTGGAACACCTCTCATTTCTATTATTTGTGATAAATAACTTCTATTTTTTCTACTAGCCCTACCACTATTCTCATCGTTAAATATTTCATCGCTATCAACTAACAAATCCTTATAATACATTTGTAAAGCCAATTGTGTTTTTTAGCGTCTGTTCCATAATTTAAATGCGTTGCCGTATAAGCCGAATAAGGAAAGACAGTGTTCAGAGATTGAACTAACGTATCGTTAAACAGGACTTCCATTTGCGAAAATAGAGACCAAAGCAATTGATTTACTGGACCTACTTTTGTAAGTGCCGCGGTAATATTTTCCCATCCACCAGTAGCATTTTGTTTCAACATTTTAACATTAATTTTAACTTTGGTTTTTGATAAATCAATGTAATTTTCATCGGTACCCGGAACAAAAAATTCCAAGGGGCCACCATCCGTTATAGTATTAACGGTTTTTAATTCTACATCATTACTTCCTGTTATATTGTAATTACTAAGAGGTTGAGAGAACAAATCTATTTCAGACGTCATTCCTTCCATCTTGTATGACGTTATAGAAGTGAGGAGTTATATCATAAACACCATCTTTTTTAATCTAAAAAATCAGCCTTTTTTATTCTTCTTCGTTTCCTTTTTTTCGGAGCACTCCTTTTTCGTTTACCACTACCAAACTGAGCCAATTTATCCCCCGCTCGATGTAATAAATTGGACCCAGCAATTTTCAAAATTTTCTTCAAAGCATTTTTGGGATCCTGACCCGCCGAAATGTCCCCAAACATGCGAGTTCCAACACCTAACGCTTTCACTGCGGGTTTAAAAATCGGTGTAATAAAACGAACTAAACTTTTGAATATAGAGCCTATTCCATTTCCCCGTTGGAAGACCACCACCCGCTTGACGAAGATAATATGAGTAATAAGGATTATGACCCGTCATTATCTTCTTCTTCGAAAATGTAAAATAACAACTGTTTTTCCAAGTTTTAACGGTATTTTAGCGTCAGAATCGGTTGTAATGTTAATTTCAATAACGTTAAAATTATTTACACATAGCGGGTAATAATTTATCGGGTTACAAATAATATTATTTGGTGTGTTGTATTATTGTTTTCTGGTCGACTAATTATTCGAATTAAACCACCCCACGCGTCACCTATTAGTTGTGGGTAGATCAAATTATTACGAATAAATAAACTCATGACACCTCTATTTATATCAGCCACGAAAAATCCTAACATTTTTCCTAATCCAGGGCTATCTTTGTTAAATTTAATAGCAAAGATATTGATGTATTCTTTCTGTTTAACGGATAATTCCGTCTCCAAAACACTGATGATACCTACACCACAATGTAATTTTACCGTTCCGTTTTTGTTATGGCTAAAATCAAAGTATTTATAGATTTTTTTCGGTAGACAGGCTTTCATTTCCGTAAGTAATAATTCTATACTTTCATACGTACGGTGTGGTTATACTTTCATACGTACGGTGTGGTAAATGGAAAAGTTTTGTTACAATTATCGTCTCTATATCTTCATCAATGTTAGCCGTAGTCTCATTCTCAGGTCTTTTAACTTTGAGTCTAATTTGGAAAGGTGATATATTTTCCATACTAATTTGATCAAGTGTAAGATCTCTAGCTTTGAAACACATTAGAGATCCAGACTTTAACCAAACGTTAATCCTCTCCATCTGCACACCTAGTATACTATTGTATTCAGGTGGAAATTCAATAGATATATCTGAATTATCCGAATTATCCGTTTTAATACAAATATGTGTTTTACCACTAGGTAGGAGCTGTAAAGTAAACCAAATTTTACCTTTCATAACAGTTTCATTAATAAGTCTTGTTAAATTAATCATTATTTGATCATAAACGTTTCTAAATTCAGTTTTTTTTATTTGTCCGATTCGAGAGGCGTCAATGTTAACGATTTCATATTTAAAATACATATCGGGATGTCTAGCGTAATATTCATCATATCGATCAGTGATATTATCCCATTTGGAAGGCATTGTTATTTCGGATAATCCTACCTCCCATTTACATTCTTTTTAACTTAAGGTTGTGGCTAATTGAGTTTTAAAATTAGTTTTAGTATTCTCGGGAAAAATATTCATAGAAGCATTACTAGCTACTGTACAGAAAAAATTATCTTCATTTGATATTAACATAGACATGTTTGATAAATAGATAATTTGTATATATACAAGGTGTTACCATTCCCCTCCAATATCCCTGTCTTTATAAGGTAGATTAAAAAAATCTTTTCTTATATTACTTCAAATTGACTTCAACCATTACTGGTCAGGAAGGGTGGTTTCACTCTCCCCTTTTTGACCTCTTGCCCGACTCGTCCATTTGAACATTAAACCTGGCCTAAAGTACCAGACGAAACGTAATCATTTATTTACCAATGCCTGGCCCAAGCTCTGATCCACCGAAAAACGATCGCAGCGTCACTGTTGAGGAATGGGGGAGTTAGCTCCCCGTGGGGGGTATTCCTACTAACAGTCAAGACATCCGTTAAACTCGAATACTTCGTTCTTATAGAAACCGTCTACTTTGATTTTTTCTAATTTAACTTCTTTACCCGTGAAAGCGAATTGAATCGTTATACCCCTCTGAAAAGCGACCCATTGCAGCCACTCCACAGCGACAGCCGACTGGTTTTCTTTTAAGCGATAATTATTTAGCTGCAGAATTCCAATAGTATCTTTTCTATAGAATGTTTTTCGGTAAACATAGGAGCAGACACCGGGTAGTGTAATCGCCCCACACGTAAAAGGGTCTACATCCGCTATATCTAATAACATTTTACGGTACGCGAGGCATCCGTGTTTAAGTAGAGACACATCGATTACGCAATAATAATCAAGTTCCCTTTGAAAATTGAATCCTATTTCCGCTTTAGTTTCATCAGCGTGCCATTGCATAAATTTATTAAGACTATCGTGATCAAAATATTGGGCTCCATAGGCTTCGGTCGGCGGTAAGGTTTTGTTCAAAACGTAATTGGCTTCAATGTGTCGATTAATATCGTAATTATGATGCACTACATTAAATATGAAACGCGGGAAGTAGCCTTTTGCTGTCACATTTTTTAGTTCGAATGTCGAAGGGAACTTTGCTAGCGCAATCGGAATAAAACTGTACGAATCTAAGAAAACCAGATTGAATAGCTTCATTTTAATTATTTTCGTGCCATTGATAATAACTTCCGGTTTCCACTGTTCATCTCTATTCATGATTTCTTTAATTATTAGTTGATTATTGTAATTGGCTCCATTATGACTTAAAAGTACCACGTTTTTAACAGCGTGTAACGTTTGCAGATAGTTCAGAAAACTCGCGACGGGTTTGGGAGGCGGAAAACGATTCAAACTAGGACCAAATTGCGAGCAATTCACGCACGGTAGGTGGACGGCCTTCTGGTCAATACAAGTCTCACATAAAGTTTCCGAAACCCATAGAATTGCCTCGTGTACGAAGGCATCCTTTTTTTCGTCGGATTTCTTAATTTGAATAGTTTCAAAATCGAAAAAAAATATATAGACAGTTAGGAACACTTTGTTTTTGTTTTTTTATCGACGGTTTGTTTTCGTTAGGTTTAATCATTTGTACGTAAAGTATGCTTTTCTTGACGTCTGTCGTGATCTATTGTTTTGAAACATTCCTTACATGTAAATAATCGCTCGCAAAGAGATTTTTTGACCCGATTTTGTTTAGATGACTATCGAAACACTCTACCGTTAAACATTCTAGAACACTTGGCGCAGGTAATTTTTTCGCCTCCGCATATCTGGTCTCGCATGCAACTAAAGCAGAACGCGTTACATTTATGCGATCGCGGACGCCAATATGGCTCGAGACATAGAAAACAAAAATATTGCGAATTAAATAGCGGCTTTAGATTCGTAATAACTTTAAAATGTTTTTTTTTTTTCATTTAGGAGTAATAGTCGAGGTCGCTGATCTTCAGGGGCGTAGGAACATTTTCATATTGGACGGGGAAAAATCCGCAAATGTGATAATGTTTTTGCATTTTTTCCTACATAGAAATTTATTTTCAAATGCATACCTTTTTCAGATGTGAGGGGGGCAGATATCATAATTTTCTTTTTACACTAAAAGGTATTTTCATTTTTCAAATACATACGTCCTACCCAAAGGTATTGTACAACACAAAGTATTGAAGAATACTTTTCAAATAAATCACTAGAGTAGAGACAGGTACTCCATGGTTAAAATAAACAGTTTATTAAATAAACGTTTTCAGGAGGGCTTTCGGACGTATATTTGTTATTTTTGTAAATTTTGTTTTGTGAGAGTAGAAAAGGATTGAAATGGGTCACTACTCTAGCAGGTCCGAAAGCTCTCATATCCATTTAATAAACTGTTTCTTTTAATTATGCAGAAGCTGACTCTTAAATTATTTTGTTATTATTATACGTTATTCACCATGGTCAAAATTTTGTGTAATTGTATTTACCTTCATATTTGGATTTTATGTCCGCAATATAGTCCGTCAGTTTTCTTTTTTAGACGTTACTTAAGTAAAAACGTTAACGTAGAGAATTCACGCAACAGCCCAACGGCCAGTCTAGTCTAGTCAGGGCTGAGGTTCGGGAGTTTGTTTTTAACTTTTGACACTGTATATCAATATTTTTCTACTTCGCCATTTACTGTAATAACTACTTTTGAAGATAACTTAATTTACCAAAGGATTAGAAAGTGTCTTTAGGAGTTACAATTTGTTTACAATTATCGTGGGACAGCTTGGAAAGCTGAAGGAATGTTTGGAATCCGAATATCACTAAAAGAATCAATGTAAACCCAATAAATGTTTTCAAATACTACGCTTTTCCATTCTTACGCATATATCGTACGTTGGCCTACTAAGGAAAGGGAGTTCATGAATCACTAGATCCGTTAAGACCCATAAATATCTGTTGAGACGTGTCCGACAAAAGGACGGGAAGGGGACCGGGTCAGTAACCACCTGGGGTGCCCGAGTGCCGAAAAAGGGGAGTGGTGGTGGTGGTTAAAAAAAACGCACAGGTCGGGGAAAACAGGGTAGGGGTACAGGGGGGAGGGGTGTTTAAAAAATTGCGTAGGTCGGTGAAAAAATGGTAGGGTGCAGGGGTTTAAAAAAATCGTCCAGGTTCCCTAACGAGGGGGTGAAAATCGCTCAAAAAAGGGGGGTCAAAGGTTGGTAAAATTAAAAAATGAAATCGGTATAATAAGATATGCATTATCTCCCAGACGAGCATTGGTTTCATTTATTCTGAAACTGGCTGTATCTCTTTGAGAGTGTTCCTCCAAAAGATAATTTTCATATAACCAATCATTTCTTTTGCAGGTATTATACATTTAATTAAAATATTTTTCACAAGGAGTCACTGCAGTTTTATTTATCAATAATTTTATTGACTAAGACAACGTTTCGGAGCTATTACTCCATCATCAGGTCCACTACTAATTCCCTTTCATTAATTACATATTTTATATATACACAACTTAAAAAACTTTAACAATCTAATCATTTAAAAAAATTCTAATTCTTTTAAAAAAATTTTCTAATCATTTAAAAAAAATTTTTAATCATTTAAATCCCTGTCCATCTACCCTTAATGCAAACCGGTTCCAAAACCTCCTCTTATCTAATTCTATCTAATTCCCCCCTCCTTCCCTCCCTCCCTCCCTCTCTTCCAGCAACCTTTAATTTTTAACCCTTCCTCTAAATTCATATTTCCCTTTTTTCTATTATTAAGCTTTCTCCTATTTTTCTTTTCCAGTAATCTTTCTCCATTTTTACAATTTTAAAACTATCCCAATTAATTTTATGCTCTTTATTATTTTTTATATGCATTGCCAACGCATTTTTTTCCTCCCCTCTTTTCACCGCATATTTATGTTCTTTTTTTCTTTCACTAATCGTCCTTTTTGTTTCCCCAATATATTTTAAATCGCAATTACAATTAACCTCGTATATGATACCTTTCTTATTTTCGTTAAAATTTTTTCCCGTTTTCTATATTCTCCCCAATTTAACATTTTTTTCTCTAATGTTTCAGTGCCTCTACTTACTACATCTATTCCCATTTTTGAATTATCAATCATACCACCCGAAAAACGTAAAAAATGGGATAATATCAAGTTTAGTTAATAGGGTAGTTAGACTATCAGACGAGAAAGATAAGGATTTACGAATGATCAAGGAACAGTTATTAAATAGTGGATATCCCGAGAAAATGATCGACAGAGAGATTGAGAAACAGAAAGATAAGGATAGATTAACGGAGAAAAAAGAAAAGGAAAAAGATAGAATATGGATAGTTTTACCATATTATGATGGTTTGAATGAAAGCCTAAAAAGAAAGTTAGGGAAAATGGGAATAGATGTAGTAAGTAGAGGCACTGAAACATTAGAGAAAAAAATGGTAAATTGGGGAGAATATAGAAAACGGGAAAAAATTTTAGACGAAAATAAGAAAGGTATCATATACGAGGTTAATTGTAATTGCGATTTAAAATATATTGGGGAAACAAAAAGGACGATTAGTGAAAGAAAAAAAGAACATAAATATGTGGTAAAAAGAGGGGAGGAAAAAAATGCGTTGGCAATGCATATAAAAAATAATAAAGAGCATAAAATTAATTGGGATAGTTTTAAAATTGTAAAAATGGAGAAAGATTACTGGAAAAGAAAAATAGGAGAAAGCTTAATAATAGAAAAAAAGGGAAATATGAATTTAGAGGAAGGGTTAAAAATTAAAGGTTGCTGGAAGAGAGAGAGGGAGGAAGAGAGAGAGGGAGGGAGAGAGGGAGGGAGGGAGGGAGGGAGGGGGGGAATTAGATAAGAGGAGGTTTTGGAACCGGTTTGCATTAAGGGTAGATGGACAGGGATTTAAATGATTAAAAATTTTTTTTAAATGATTAGAATTTTTTTTAAAAGAATTAGAATTTTTTTAAATGATTAGATTGTTAAAGTTTTTTAAGTTGTGTATATATAATAAAATATGTAATTAATGAAAGGGAATTAGTAGTGGACCTGATGATGGAGTAATAGCTCCGAAACGTTGTCTTAGTCAATAAAATTATTGATAAATAAAACTGCAGTGACTCCTTGTGAATAATATTTTAATTAAATGTATAATACCTGCAAAAGAAATGATTGGTTATATCAGTTAATACAGGACCAAGGCCTGATAAAATTAGCGTTCGCGTACAAGAATAATTTAGACAAATTGGCAAGGAAAAGAAATCATATCACGTTTCTGTCCAAATGTCGGAAATGGAAACTGGTTCCAAGATGGTTAAAAGTAGAAAGGAAGTACAAAAGAGGAATGGACAGCAATCTAGAAAAGAGGAAACTACAATGGCAATTAACGGAAATGACGCACGAAATTGGTGAGATCAAATTTGAAGTGGGAAATTTAGAAAAGGATAATAGATCAATAGAACAGAGGATAGAAGGAGAACTAAGCACAGAAACATTTAGTTTAATTAAAAAGTGGGCAAAAAATGCGTATTGGTGGAAATATGAAAAAACCAAGGCTATTCAAAGATCAAAATTTGAAAAAATGAAGAAAGAAAAAATTGGTGAAATAGAAAAAACGAGAAAGGGAAGTGGTTGCAGCAATAATGTAATAAACTTATCAGGAATAGAACTTAACAGAGAGGAAGAAGAGATCTTAAACTTAGGACTAGGATATGCCATGAAGCCCAAGAAATTTAAACCGGAAGAAATTGAAATGGAATTTGAAAAAATGTTTCATGTAAATAGAATGGACGAAGATGAATGTAGGGAGATTAGTATAATAGTAAGAAATGAATTAAATATAGAGAAAAGAAAAAAAAGAGAAAGGAATCATCTAGAGGAGAAGATAGTAAATAGCTTAGCGAAAAGAGAAGATATCGTTATCGTTCCGGCAGACAAAGGAAATAAGATCGTAATATTGAATAGAGTAGAATATATTGAAAAAGTGAATAGGGCACTGAGTGTAGAAACTTTTATCAAAACTGGGACTTACAAATTAGAAAAACAAATGAAGAGAGTGAAAGAATTAACTTTAAAATGGTGCAAAGAAAAAAAGATAGACAATAAGACAAAATTTAAACTCAGAAATGATAGTGCGAAAATTCCAAAAATTAAAGGTTTAGTGAAAGCGCATAAAAAAGATTATCCGATTAGAGTTATAATTTGTATGAATTCAAGTCCAACGGCAAAAGTGGCAAAATACTTAGCAGAAATTTTAAAAAAAATAGTACAGTCGGAGAAAATATTAAAAAATTCATTTGATTTAAAAGAGAGGTTAGGAAAATTGAAGTTAGGAGGAGGAGAAAGATTAGTTAGTTTTGATGTTGTAAGTATGTTTCCGAGCATACCTAGAGAAGACATGATACAAATTATAGAAATAGCTAAAAGGTAGTACTAAAGAATTTAGAAACAATTTAGAAATAAAAGATATAATAGAGGCGACAATATTGTGTTGGGAAGACACGGGGTTTAAATTTAATGAAGAATTATTTATGCAGGTACAAGGGTTACGGATGGGTTCAGCAATTTCTTGTGTTTTGGCAAATTTATTTCTAATTAAGATCGAGGATAGGGCGGTAAAATTATTTTTAGATTTCCCAAGGTTCTGGGTAAGGTTTGTAGATGATATCTGCGCTGTGTGGAAAGGTAGTGATAGGGGGGTGAAGGTATTTTTAAACAAGTTGAATAATATTTGCCGTGAAGTAAAATTCACTATAGAATTAGAGAAAGATAAAAAATTAGCCTTCTTAGATATGAAATTAGTGAGAGAAAAAGATAAAATTAAAACAGAAATATACCAAAAAACGAGCATGCAGGGACATTTTTGAATTATCAATCATACCATCCGAAAAACGTAAAAAATGGGATAATATCAAGTTTAGTTAATAGGGTAGTTAGACTATCAGACGAGAAAGATAAGGATTTACGAATGATCAAGGAACAGTTACTAAATAGTGGATATCCCGAGAAAATGATCGACAGAGAGATTGAGAAACAGAAAGATAAGGATAGATTAACGGAGAAAAAAGAAAAGGAAAAAGATAGAATATGGATAGTTTTACCATATTATGATGGTTTGAATGAACGCCTAAAAAGAAAGTTAGGGAAAATGGGAATAGATGTAGTAAGTAGAGGCACTGAAACATTAGAGAAAAAAATGGTAAATTGGGGAGAATATAGAAAACGGGAAAAACTTTTAGACGAAAATAAGAAAGGTATCATATACGAGGTTAATTGTAATTGCGATTTAAAATATATTGGGGAAACAAAAAGGACGATTAGTGAAAGAAAAAAAGAACATAAATATGTGGTAAAAAGAGGGGAGGAAAAAAATGCGTTGGCAATGCATATAAAAAATAATAAAGAGCATAAAATTAATTGGGATAGTTTTAAAATTGTAAAAATGGAGAAAGATTACTGGAAAAGAAAAATAGGAGAAAGCTTAATAATAGAAAAAAAGGGAAATATGAATTTAGAGGAAGGGTTAAAAATTAAAGGTTGCTGGAAGAGAGGGAGGGAGGGAGGGGGGAATTAGATAGAATTAGATAAGAGGAGGTTTTGGAACCGGTTTGCATTAAGGGTAGATGGACAGAGATTTAAATGATTTAAAATTTTTTTTAAATGATTAAAAATTTTTTTAAATGATTAGAAATTTTTTTAAAAGAATTAGAATTTTTTTAAATGATTAGATTGTTAAAGTTTTTTAAGTTGTGTATATATAAAATATGTAATTAATGAAAGGGAATTAGTAGTGGACCTGATGATGGAGTAATAGCTCCGAAACGTTGTCTTAGTCAATAAAATTATTGATAAATAAAACTGCAGTGACTCCTTGTGAAAAATATTTTAATTAAATAATTTTCATGCTATGCAAAATCTAGAATTTCCTTGGTTATTATTTTTGTAAAATTTAATTGGTTTAAGGTAAATATTTTCCTTGTTAATAAAAAACGTTTCTTTACTTAAAACTAGATATCCATCATGAAAGGTTGGGGAGGAAAAGATTTATAAAGCATTACACGAAGAGTGTTGAAAAAACTTTTCAGCATGAACTAGTTTTGAAGATGAATTGGATTGGAGCAAACGAAAAGATTGCCTTCAGCCGATTAAAGTTGAAAGATACAATAAAAGGTATATTTTTCGGACTATTTGTTTGGACCATATGCTAGGTACAGTCCACATTTACTAGGCCTGTGCGAATAGTGAATTTTGGGTGTGGAGTCGAGTACGAGTAATTGAAAATTTTCTTATCGAGTCGAGTATCTAAATTTCTGTCGAGTACTCGAGTAATTTGATTTGGGAAAAAGGCAGTCGAGTAGCAATCGAGTAGTGAAAATCATAATGGGTAGTGCGAAAAATTTAATTTAATGTTGAATAAGTTTAAATTAAAAATAAATTACTACTAGAACCTAATATAATGATAGTTCCCTTCTTCAATATTTTGCTCCAACTTGACTGTTTGTTTTAGGGCTTTCTATTTAAAACGTCCAAGGTTTAATCCTACAAAATACTGTAATTGGGATAGGAAGCTTTCTGAGCATCCAACTCAAGTTTTTTAGTATATATTTCATACCTCCAGCTGCCATGAATACCTCACCTCCCCTCAAACTATTGGGCATGATTTCTGTTGGGACGTGTGTTGTCTTACGCGATTAAATAAACAAACGGTACTTTGCGCAACATAATGAATACTTTAATTTAATATAACTTGGTTAAATAAATATATATAAGTATATTATTGAAGTATAAATAAACAATGGGAGGCAACTATTGTAACATGCATGAGTGAGCCAATGGAGAGAGCTAGAGTGAAACTAGACGAGCGAGTTTAATTTAGAGAGTGTTGAAGAGTGAGTTTGAAGGAGAGATAACATCAGTTTATATCTGTGATCGTTATCTCCCCTGTCTCTTTTCGCTATACAAATGTCTGTAGGTCAGTAGATGAAATATATGATATTCATAAAAAATAACAATTTCAACAACAAAAAATTTTCCCCAAAAAAAAAATATTTTATTTCACTTTCCCTTCGAGAAGGGTTCGGTTTATTTTCCACCCCTCCAGCAGATGGGCACCCAACTCCCTCACTCTTATAGCCAACAGTTTTCTCTGGTTTTCTCTCTCATTCTAGGTCGCTGACGGAGGTCTGAAATGGGAGTACTAGGGGTGTTAGAGGACTCTGAAAGGTTGTTTTTCTCGGTACTATGACAAGTTTGCGCTGGTATATCGCTTCGCTCTTGAATTTGCGGGACTATTTTTTGACCTAAAGGTTATACAAATAATAAATAAGCTATTCGAGTGACATTTAAGCCTTGTCACGAGTAATTGGAGGGAATTTTTTGCTTCTCGAGTACCTTTCGAGTAATAGAAATTTAGTGTGTCGAGTATCGAGTAATTGTAGAGTATCGAGTACTCGCACAGGCCAAACATTTACCCTAAAATAAAATAATAATATTTCATGACAATATCCTTATTCGAATTTGGTGATTTGTCTCTTTAAGTACAAGCTTTTTACACATAAACATTGAATTATTTTTCCTGGGCAGTGCTGAATTTCTAGTTGGTTAGTTGTCATGGATATTTTTCCACCGAAGCTAGACTGTCGAGATAGTTTTAGTCAATTCCTAGCTTGGCTGAGAATGTTTATAAACGTCTTTCCGAGGTAACTGATTATGACATGGAAAATATTATTCAAAAATGGCTCAAGTACAAGGCCGAACAAAACGAGCTTTACAAAGTGCACGAAACAAAGCCACGGAGAAAATAAAGACAAAGGAAAGACAGAAATTGATGGATAAAGCGAACAAGACGAACAAAGTGAGCGGGACGGACTAAGCAAACCTCATGAAACTTTCACATATCAAGAAGCCAAACGTTGTCATTCTACCGTACACCCTCAACATTCCAGCCGAACTAAATTAGCAGAAGTTCCTCGACGATTCGTATGAACTCGTCTAATGGAAAACTCAACTATTTGGAAACAGTTATGTTGTGCATCAATCACAACGGGGCCAATACAGTCGGGTCGCGGAACGCTCTCAACGAGGCAGTTAAAATCAACTATTGGAATGCTCTCACCGAGGGGATTACAATAAATCATTGGAACGCCCCCAAGTGTTACACATGAGTATCTAGGCTACCTTCAACGACAGGAAGTTTCAAGAAACTTAACTTTCCATTAAGAAAGCTTAAATGGAGAATGCTACCTAATAACAAGTGATTTTTTTATCAATTCCTTATCCTTTAAATAGGCCTAATCCAACAGTAAAAAATTGACCAACAAATATTAAACTAGAAAATAATTTATGGTGAAGCTATAGGGTTAAATCGAAAAGTACGGTCTGTTCAACCCATCATATCTTGACTTCTGGACTAGGTATTGTCATGGGAGTTATTGTATTATGTAGATCTATTCTTTGGTACTATATTTGCGATATTTCATATCAATTGACAGAAAACTTAATTTAGATATTTAAATGTAATTAGAGTCGATTAGGGAAATACACCTAATTACATTTAAATGTCTAAATTAAGTTTTGAGTCCATTAATATGAAATATCGTAAATATAGTACTAAAGAATAGATCTACGTAATACAAAAACTCCGATGACGATACTTGGTCCAGAAGTCAAGATATGAAGGGTTGAACCGACCGTACTTTTCGATTTAACCCTATAGCTTCACCATAAATTAATATTTGTTTGTCAAATTTTTATTGATGGATTAGGTCTATTTAAGAAATCGATAAAAAATCACTTGTTATTAGGTTGCATTTTTCATTTAACAGAATTAAGTTTTTCACAAAGAACTCTTATTGGAACCAGTATAATTCTGCCCTCTTTTTCAATATCAGACAGTCTTCCTGAATTTTGAAACGTGATTAACTGTTTTTAACTGCAAAACATTTGAGTTTAAATGTTCTCCGGCGCATTTCAACAGCTCGTAAAAATTAAAAATATTTTTAAGAGTCTAATATCAGTTTTTATTATTCTAACAAATAGCATTTCTAAATTTTATTTAATTGGTATAGCCACATTATATCTCTTAATATACTTTTGAATCATTTAAAAAATATATTGCAGTACAGGCTTTATTTGTAATTTAAAAATTCAATCAAAGAACTATGGAAATGCTTTAAGGTAAACTTTGATATTATTTGGTTTGTAATGATTTATTTTACTTGATACTCTTGCAATATTAAATTTGCTTTAAAAAAATGTTTAAAAAACTTTATTTAAGTGTACATTTTTAACCTCTTGCTTATTTGTGGCAAAAGAAAATCAGTGGACATTTCGATTATCAAACGAAAGATGACGATCCGTTTCACATACGTAGGCAAAACTAAAAATCCAATAAATTTGGCCAACTGCGTTTCTAAGTTGGCCACAAATTTCCAAGGTGGGAAATTAGAGTCGTAAAGAAGTTGGGGTGACTTCGTACCAACCCAAATCAAATGGACATTTCAACTCTAAGTTTACAACCTCCCAACGCTGTTCCTACTATCGGTACAACTCAATACCAAATAGTAGGATCACACACGTTCTCGAGTTGGGAAATTAACCGTCTAAAAAGGATGGTGCAACTTCCTAAACGAGCGAATATATTTAGAACACAGTTTCCCGTCTAGTTCTCAACCCGTTTCCGACTTTTTGGTTAAATGATCGGGTCAGCTACGTTTTCAGATTGGCAAATAAGAGTCGTATATTTGTTGGCTAAGTGTCGAGCAAACTCAAAACCAGACTTACATTTCTACTTTAAATCTACAGTTTCCCGTCTAGTGCGCCCAACCATTTACCAACTTCTCGGTTAAATGATCGGGTCAGCCGCGTTTTCAGGCTGGCCAATAAGAGTCGTATATTAGTTAGCTAAACGTCGAGCGAACTCGAAACAAGGCTTACATTTCGACTTTGAAATTACAGTTTCCCGTCTAGTTTCCGACCGTTTCTGACTAGTTGTATCAAGCAGTTGGGCCAGCCGCGTTTACGGTTTGGCAAAATAGAAGTTGTTAAAAGGTTGGCGCGAAGCTGCGCCAACTCAAAACCAGGCGGACATTTCAACTCTCAAAATATAAATCCCCAACCCTTTGTTGACTATTTTAACGACCCATCGTAAAAACCGTAGCCAACTGTGTCGGCCCACCGTCGACGGTGCTACAGGGGCTGTTATATAATATTATTGTCGTCTGTCGAGAAAAAGGCGGAATGGTGCAGAACGTTAACGCGTTGTCAAGCTTGGGTTTTACAAGGGGGCAATAATAATTTTGGTGTAGACGAAGGGGAAAATGGGGGTCTGCAGAAAACTTAAACTACTGTTAACAGATCTTTTAACCGAGCCTCATTAATTAACTGAAATCATCATAAACATTAGAATGAACAAGCCAGCAGTCCAGCATATCGTTGAACAAGCTTAAATACACCATTTTTTAAAATGTAGAATACACAAAATACACAAATAATTTATAGTTTTAGAAAGTATACATTTATAATTTCTCAAGGTTTTTTTTGGCTTTCGTGCAGAAATAGCCTTGAAAATTTAAAACGAGTCAAAACCAAGCCTCTATTACTATTGTATTAGACAACGGTCCTTGTTTCGGTGATAGCAAGCGTTCGATATTCTGGCCAAATTCAAATTTGGCGTCAATTTTGAAAGACTTTAGAGCGTACGATATTTTTGGTCTGAAATCCATAATTTTCAGGACTTGATACTATGATTTAATTCTAACGACCTGGAAACGCTGATTCGAATCGGAATTCACGTCACTTTTCGTTCTGGATATCGATTTTTCGCGGCTATGAGTTTTCCAACAATCTCCCAAGCAAACGTTTTCCCGAGAATAATCGTTAAAACTGGTTACTTATAAGCGGTGCAGGCTGATGGAATAGATCGCTTGTCGCTCCAATATTAATCCGAAAAAAAAAGAAAATTAAAGTTCGGAGGAAGCGTAATTGGAGTAGCCGTCTGCTTCTGTGTTTCATCGAAGTAATTTGTCAGTTCTCCTTTCCACCTTTTTGAGTTTAGTGGGGATTCACGACCAGACGTTAAACGATTTATCGTAGAAAACGCTTCTGGAATTTAAAATAGAGCTTAGCCTTTTCCATATAGATTTGTTTTCTAAACCGACAACAAAGACAGCTATAAAGGAAAACCCTAGATACCGTCCGAAATACTCGAAATTAGAGGTAAAAACTATCGTATGAAAGCCGACAAGAAGAGTACCGCCGGCCAATTCTAATTTTTGAAAACTTAAATGTAACCAAACATTCGGTTACTCTCTTAGTTTCGTTCCTCTTAAATCGCCATCTTTAACTTGGCTCGAATTGGAGCTCGATTGTTTGCGGACCCTGGCTGCCCCACTCTTTTGACTGGCGTTTCTATTCGAGAACAGTTATCGGCTATTCCCTCGACATTTCCTTAGAGATTAAACTTCGTCACTTTCGTGTCAAAATATTTTAAATGAAACACCTCGCATTGTTTTAATGTTGGAAATTCAAGGGTCTGAAGGAAGAGCTAGAAACGACAAACGGCATTCAATTTGCGGCGTGATCTAGTGTCATACATTTGCTCCGCGTGTCAGCCCTCAGTTCGAAAGTAGCTCGGATTAATCTTCGAAAGCTCCGTTTTGAACGCGTCAGACTTTGTACAATTAGCAAAAATTTGCCGAAGCCATAAATTGGGGATTTTATAGAACTCTTTTGTTTGGGAGAATTTTCAACTATTGGAAGAACTGGGAAATGGGGTTAAATGGTCATCTTTGGTTAAATGGGATCGGGAAAACGTTTTTTGGGTGAAACGCAGACAACCGGATGAAAAATCGGTCCATCTGTCGGAAATAACCAAAAATTCGCAATTTGGGGTGACCGGTTTCTGATAATAAATTCGAAAGTTTTTAGGGGAAATTCGCGAACATTTAGGAGTGAGACTCGCTCGTGACGGCACTTCTTTTTCCAGTTGAGTGACGAGCTTAGAAGAACCGAGATATGATTAAAAGGCGTTTTCAAACGGGAAGAGACATCAATTCCGAGCTTGAAACCAGGGGCCTAACAACTAGGGGGCACAGGGGGCATTGCCCCCTGAAATAAATTCCTTTGCCCCCTGCAATGTCGAATTTGCCCCCTGCAATGTCGAATTTGCCCCCTGCAATGTCGAATTTGTCCCCTGCAATGTCGAACTTGCCCCCTGCAATGTCGATCTTGCCCCCTGCAATGTCGAACTTGCCCCCTGCAATGTCGAACTTGCCCCCTGCAACATGTTTAGATTGCCCCCTCCAAAGCTTTTAGAAAGCCCTTCCGAAATGTTTAGATTTTGTGGAGTAGAACATTTTCCCTGTTAAACACCCAATAATTATTTAAAAAAATACTTCTAATTATCCTATATTGGGAGAAATAATTAATATCAAATCTAAACATATATTTCTTTGGTTACTACTAGACCTAGTTCATTATATTGAAAAATTTTACTGTTTTTAAAGTTGGCTACTCATCGGCCAAAAATTACTAAGGTTAGGCTTTAAAGGTGTCAAATATAATACACAGACAATCCCACTCTTCGCTTTAATCGCTTAAAATAAAGCAAAAAGTACACTTCAAAAACATAATGGCCAAATCCAAAATTAAAAGTTAAAAACATAAACTCCCGAACCTCAGCCCTGACTAGACTGGCCGTTGGGCTGTTGTGTGAATTTTCTACGTTAACGTTTTAACTTGAGTAAGGTCTAAAAAAGAAAACTGACGGACTACATTGCGGATAAAAATCCAAATATTAAGGTAAATACAATGTACGGGCCTTTACACAAAATTTGTTGATCATGGTGAATAACGTATAATAATAACAAAATAATTTAAGAGTCAGCTTCTGCATAATTAAAAGAAACAGTTTATTAAATGGATATGAGATCTTTCGGATTCGGACCTGCTAGAGTAGTGACTCCCATTTCAATCCTTTTCTACTGTAACAAAATTTACACAAATTAAAAAATATACGTCCGAAAGCCCTCCTAAAAACGTTTATTTAATAAACTGTTTATTTTGAACCATGGAGTAGCTGTCTCCACTCTAGAGATTTATTTGAAAAGTATTCTTCAATACTTTGTTTTGTACAATACCTTTGGACTTGGACGTATGAAAAAATGCAAAAACATTATCACATTTGCGGATTTTGCCCCCTCCAATATGAATAACGTTCCTACGCCCCCGCTTGAAACTGACCTTAATAACGATATTGTAAAATATTCAGAGTTGGCATTTCAAACAGCGCTAAGTAGGATATCATTAATGGTTAAAGGTGTAGTTCTACCACAGCGCCTATAAATTTATTAATTTTCGTTTAGAAATATACCGAAACGAACGGAATAACAACGCCAAGTCATTAAAAGTTAGAATAATTATATTTTTCAAAGTCGATTATGAGCGAAGAGACGAGATTTTCCCAGTAATTGTTTTCTATTCCCGCGAATGTAAGTCCGAGTTCGAAACGATAACGTGTTCCCCCTAAACTCGCGCGCGATTTGCTGGCCCAGATTCCCTGACTCAAACTATCCTAACGGCCCAGGCCCTTTGTTGTGGTCAATCAAGGTCGAACAAATTGATCCCACCTTCCAACGCTGAACCTTACATCTAAAAATGTCTGTCCTTCGCTAAATGGTCATTGTATTCCAGTTGCAGCCTCGTTTATATGAAGATATTTCCCAGGTGTTGGACACTGGCCTAAATCCCGTACCCTGGGCAAAACTCAAAAATGGGAAATTAACGTTAAAATCCCAAAAGCTCG
The DNA here is from genome assembly GCA_963920705.1 of Odiellus spinosus. Lineage (NCBI taxonomy): Eukaryota > Metazoa > Arthropoda > Arachnida > Opiliones > Phalangiidae > Odiellus > Odiellus spinosus. Next base: position 8,344,360 of record OY987232.1, on the reverse strand, counting down.
ATTCGAATCACGTTTTGAATGGCGACTCCAATTGGTTACGCACTTTAATTTATCTGGTGTAAGTTACCTTCTACTTTTCACCCGAAAGGGTCCAAATCTCAAAACGTGTTTACGCTTCGAGTCTAAGTATATTAAGATTGCGGAATAATGAATTGATTGTTTGCTAATTCAAAGGGATAATGAAATTGAAAACCAATTTACATATTTCTTTCTTTAAATAGACCCTAAAATAAAATCGTTCGAATTTTCCAACGACATTTACTCTTGCACAAGAGCTTGCTGGGAAGAGGCAATATAAGGCCGATCCCGATTGGACGAGTTGTTCACGTGACTGCGCCTCGCAGATAACTGAATTTTATCTTAGCGCCTATAGAGAGAAAACCACCTTGAATTGTCACCACGCTCTATACCTCCAAGGGCAAAATCACGGAGATAACGCGGCATAGGTGCTGACAAGTCACGGTGGATTATTTTTGAGCTACTAAAGCTAGCCACTAGGTTTTACCCGTGACGCTTAAATATTTAATTGTTTATTAAATAATAACGAAAAATTAGAGAATATTTATTGCGGTTAACTAGAAATTGTTTATTAAATAATACCGAAAAATTAGAGAATATTTATTGCGGTTAACTAGAAATCTTAATACATCAATTACTTAATTTTCAAAAGCCTAATTTATTTTTAAGAATGACCGAAAAAAAAAGTCGTTAATAGATTTTTATCACGATAGATGGCTGTAGTAGCAATTTTAAATTTTTACGCCCCGTTTTCATCCCCACTTCTTAAATATTGCTTGCCTGGGGGCGTGGATTTTCAGCCCGTTTTATTTTAGGGTCTATTCGCTATCATTAATTTACTACTAATTCGAGGGGCTTAGTACCATTGGATCGAAATTCATTTGATCGCCACAGGGTCCATTAGATCGAAATACAATGGATCGACATGCAGAACCAAATGATCGACACTTAAAAAAAGAAGACTCAAATGATCGACACTTAAAAAAAGAAGACTCAAATGATCGACAGGTAAAAAAGAAGACTCAAATGATCGACAGGTAAAAAAGATTGAGTGTAATAGACATGCAGTACCATTGGATCGAAATTCATTTGATCGACACAGGGTCCATTGGATCGAAATTCATTTGATCGACACAGGGTCCATTAGATCGAAATTCAATGGATCGACATGCAGAACCAAATGATCGACACTTACAAAAAGAAGATTCAAATGATCGACAGTTTAAAAAAGATTGAGTGGAATAGATATGAAGTACCATTGGATCGACATCCAGAACCAAATGATTGAAAATATCAAATAAGACTAAAATATTTGACATGTAGTTAATTAAAATTCAAAAAGATTTGATACTGCATATATTTAAAAATCGATTAGTCTATTTAAAACCTATCGATTTTTAAATCTTGAAGTTTGATCTTATGGGAAGTTAAAAAACGCATATTTATACAAAAAAATTAGAGTGAGGCTCTCATTATTTTAGAATGCCCATGGATTATTTAATTAATATTTTAGAATGCCCATGGATTATTTAATTATTATTTACATCTCTGGGTTGGTGTGGCTAAAAATTGAGGCGGTTGGGTACGTAATGTTTGTACTCGAGTTTATATAGAGTAACGACTTCAAAGGCGGGTTTCATCTACCCCTGTCCAACATTATATATGTCCTAACCTAACCTAACCCTACAAAACCCAATCCTTTTATTTATTAACCAAATAATTTCGATTATTTAACACACCATTTTAACGATGCGGGTTCAAACTCAGTATCTTTTTACAATACATGCGGGCTACCCTTTCGGGCAACGGGTCACGGCATCTCAATTAAAACGAGAGAGACTGTCGATCAAATACATTTCGATCAAATAGGGCTATTCCGTCGATCAAATGAGACACACTGGCGATCAGATAAAATTCGATCCATAGGACCCTTTGTCGATCGGATGAATTTCTATCTATTGGTAGTATCCCAATTCGGCTAACACCTTAGCCTAATTAACTTATAAAACGTGCAATATTCGTCCGATGTTAAGCCTTCGTAGATTAATGAAAAACATTTGACTTCCATCGTAATTTTTAAATCTCGAAATCTGGATTGAAAACAATTAACTTTACTTCGTTATTCCGTTAGCTTGAAATTAACGGTTTCCCCGTTTCCTCTTCGCGTTTGTTAGATTACAAAAATAACATCAAACAATTGTTCGTTACTGGATGTAAATAAGGACTAACTGAACGATGTTTCGTAAAATCACCGATGCTTCCAAGAATAGGAGCTCTTGAATTTGTAAGCGTACACTTTATCAGATACTGATGCCTGTTTGCCAAGTTGTAAGTGAATCGGGAATCACACATTTTCCACGGAAAAATCTGTTACATATAGCTCGGAATCGGATAATGAATAATTTAATGCTATTATATTTATAGTACGAGTCATTCTGTTCATTGAGACTTTTTCCTAAATATAAAATTGTTTTACCATCGTTATATTTATAATGCACCTAATTATATAATTATAAAAACAAATGTTTAGGATTTGAGAGCGGAATGCGAACCACCGTGGCTTCGGGGAAGAGTATCAGGCTAACAATCAGAAAACCTTGGATCGATTCCCCGTTTATGATATAATTTTATAATTTGTAAATAATTGTTTATAATTCATGATGGTAATTTCAACAAGTTAAGTGCGACTAGGATTAAAAATAGGGAGACTGGGTGGGGAAGATATTACTGTAATGGAGATTTTGTTATCTCACGGTTGAAAGCCAGTATTTACTAGGAATGGTACTTTTTTAAGGGACAATAGAAATTTTAGGGGAAAATGAGTTTTGTATTTCACCTAAACTAAACGGGACCAGGGGTGAAAAAGAGGCTTTGGCTAGGGGAAAGCTGTTTTTGGGTTGGAATGTGTTTAGGTTTTGATATGTTAGGTTGGGTTAGGTTACGTTAGGTTAGGTAGGGTTGGATTAGATTGAGTTAGATTGGGTTAGGTCCAGTTATGTTAGGATAGGTTTGATTGAGTTTGGTTAGGTAAGGTTGGGTTTGGTTGAGTTACGTTAGATTAGGTTAGGTTTGGTTGGATGAGTTGGGTTAAAAACCTTGAATCGATTCCCCGTTGTGGAAATGTATGTTTTTGAAATATATTTTAATAATTTGTAAAGAATTGTTTATAACTCAGGATACATGATGGTAATTACAACAATTTAAGCGCAACAGGGTTAAAAATAGAGGTAATTTTTGAGGAAGTTATTATTGTAATGAAGATTTCGTGTTTTCACGGTTTAAATACTGTATTTTACTTTTTTAAGGGACAGTGGTATTTTAGGGGAAAATGCCTTTTGTATTTCATCAACTAAACGGGACTAGGGGTGAAAAAAGGGCTTTGTGTAGGGGGAAAGGCTGTTTTGTTGGGTTGGATTGGGATGGCTTTAGGTTTTGATGGGTTTGGTTGATTTGGGTTAGGTTGGGTTCGGTTGAAATATGTTTAGGTATTGATGGGTTTAGGGTTTGATGGATTAGGTTGGGTTCTGTTAAGTTAGGTTAGATTAGGGAAATACCCAAAAACGGCATCCAAAGCATTGTTACGTAAGTAATAGGACAAATTTATATAAATAAAAGTCAGCAGTTCGCTTTATAATGTTAAATTTCGGTGTATTTATAATATTTTGTTCTTCTAAACTATAAAGTTTACTTAATATTTCACAAAATGTTTGGGTCTAGAAATGATGTATACTCTACCATTAAATCATTATACGTTAATCGGATCTTTTGCTTGCAAAGATTGAATCCTTGCGTTCCCGGGAATTTATCTAGATTTTAAAAATTCCATCGGGTATATTTAAGCAAAGATTCTTGTCCCAATGGACAGTTCAATTGTACCGAATCCACCAAAGTGCGGGTTCTTGGGTTGAATGGGATTGCGTTCGGTCGAATGGGACCAAACCAAATCAAAAGGAACAGTGACTAAATAATTCTTGCTTCGAAATCTCAATTTAGGTTAAAATCAGCGCGAAGAAACTCGAAATGTTTCAAATTGTCGTTATTGGCGAATGAAAAACTCGTTTAACTCGTATGAATTTCATACAACAATAAGTACGATTTGTAAGTTTACCATTACATTTGGGTATACGTTAACTCGAATAAGAAATGTATATTATTTTCGCTAATTGAAAAGTTCCCGTTTCTTGGAACTTTCCATTCGCGCGACTAACTAACGTTGGATACCATGATGTCAGAATTTCTGTAACTTATGGGAGATGTTAGAGAGAGCGAAGCAAAACAATGTACTTTATTAGGTTCTGATTTGGATTCCCATCGAGTGACGAGGAGATACTTTGACCAGACTTCGTCTCAGCAGATAGAATTCGACGCTGAAGGTGAAGATAGCCAAAAACATCCCGATAATCCACGTACGAAACACTGGCGACAAGAAAGCGATACTCTGGGCGGACCAAGACATTGTCGACGCAAGATCGTCCGTTGGATCGAATACGAATTTCCTAGCTTGGAATTTCTCACGTCTCAATTTTGGCTCGGTCTGTCTGGTTTCAAATAATCTCGATGTTCTGAAATTAAATTAATAACTTTAACTAAAGTAATGGCGTCACCGATTAAAAAAAAAATGCTAAATTTTATGTATTGTAAAAAATGATATCAACTTGACTTAACGTTTAGTCTAGTAAATGAGACTGTGGAGAGGTCCTTACAGATAGTCGATGTCTTCTTTGATGGCTCGAGGGAGCCGCTTATTGAATATCAAGTGAGTGGATCGTTTGCGGTAACTCTTCTTTCCATTGTACTGTTTCCTTTTGGCTTCTTTCAGTTTTTCGACCCGGAAATTAAAATAGGTCAGGGCTGATATTTGTTGGCCGAGTATTACTCCTCTTCCGTTACCTAGGAGCTTTACCCATTCATTATCGTATTTGTTATCGACGTATCGAATATTCTTCTTTTCGTAGTCTTCGAACCTGGGATCACCTTGCTGTTCGTTCAAACGGAGTTAACTAGTTAATTATCTAAACTAAAAACTGTAATTGGTACTTTTGGAAATCCCATTACCGTTTCGCCAAAAATATAACGACCTTTATAGTTCTTCGACATGATCAAGATCAGCTCGGGCCTGGAGAACAAATCCACTAAAGTATCGACGAAAGACGATTTGTCGATTAGAAGATCGCTCTTCATTCCGGCGACCCAAACTTCAGTCAAAAAAACGATCCCCAGCAGCCACCAGGAGCGAAGGTACCTTCCAGGTCTAGATCTAATTACGCCGGCGTCGGCTGGCAACAAAAAAGGTGCCAAGTTCAAACTAACCTTTTGGTAGCGGATGTGTTTAGGTTCGAATTGGTTTCGAAGTCGTCTCACGGGTCGCGTCTACCCGCTCCGAACTCAGTTGAGGGGTAGATGAATTGGGTGATAATTACTTACAGTTGTTTACGATATCGGCGGCGTAGATCCAAACGTTGTTCATCCAAGAGTTCAAGGGTCTCTCGCGACTATCCTTCTCGATGATGAAGCTGAAATAAGTAGCCAATCCCGACACCACCAGCAGCGAGAAACCCACCAGGACCCAAACGGAGCTTGGTAGTCCCTGGAACTTTCACTTCGGGCGTCCAAACTAACGCTAGACATGATGATGTCGGAATTTGTGTGGCTAATGGGAGACACGTGTACCATTTCCGTTTCACGTGGCGTAATGGAAAAAAATAGCGTCGCCGTGTCGATTACCTGTAAGAAACGATGGGCAGATTATGTCCGCGAATCGTATATTGTAGTATCGTGTCGCTCGAGTCAGTCGCTAGGGATTTAACTGTCCTACTGCCTCGTTATTGCCGCTGGAACTCCCGAGATTGAATCGACTGATGTCTCGAAATTAGCTTTTCCGCAACCAATTACGCGCGTGCGGTTTTAGTTTTAAAAAATCATGCGTCATTGACTACGACGTCACGCCGCGGGTAGATTCTCGCGAAAGTACTTAACCCTGAACGTCCCACCATTCTACGTAAAATATATTTGTCTCAAGCCACAGATTTACAATTATCACGACCGGTTTTTAATTTCAATTAATTTCTCAATTTGAACATTAAAGTTTAATCGCGAATGCGATTCGTTTTTAATCCAACACTTTGCCCCACCTCGTTCGATTAAACCCTATTCGGATCTGTCGCGATGTTCATTCAAGTAGACGTCGCTAGTTAATCATCTTGTCCGCGCGGTTATCGATTTACTGCGATGTAATCATTAATAAACTCGATGATCGATAAGTGGAAGTTCAGTGCCCGTATTCTGCAAATTTATCCCCCCCGAAGCGAAGCCCAACCTCCTCTCCTAAGCTCTCTCATTCGTTAGCCAGCAATTGCGTCACATTATTCTAGGATTTTTAATTGCTTATGACGTAATTAACCTAAGTCATTTCATTCGATGAACACAACATTGACAACATAATTTGCAGAATGAATTCGGTTCAGTTCTATGCTAGATTGACACTGAAAACCGGTGTATCGGGTGTAAGGTGTACACGAGTCACGTGACTTCTATAGAGGGCTATATAGTGATATATATCCTTATTAACGCCATCTATTGTGTCGACGTAGATAAAGTTTTAATGCCGAGGAAGGATTAGCCCAAGTCTATTCATTCATATGTAAATTTGTAATTTCCAACGGTTTAGGCCGTTTATAAAAATTTCAATACATTATTTTTTCACGCAGTATCCAATGATGTATTGTACAACATGCTACATTAGTATTTAAGCATTGAATTTCAACAATAAAAATAATATTATCTAAGCCTTGGCATAGAAATAAACTATAGGGGTTATTAGACAAATTCATTGTTTTTATTCCTTGGTAGAAAAGTACAAGTGTAAATGTTTTAACATAGCAAGACCGTGGTCCAACAAACGTTGGCATCGTGTTAATACTAGTTGTACATTACATTATCGTAAGAATTAAGATTACAATCTTTAACATTTAACTAGTGACCTTGATTTACCCATTTTTGCATATTGTACAATAGAGTACACGTAGGTTAAAATTATAAAAAAAATATTATCTCAACCTATTTTGCATGTAGTTCGTTATAATTTTAAAATCTTAGAGTTCAAACATGCCGGTATATACTTTGCAAGAATTACAATTATTTACATTTTGCAGAAAGAAAGTTATTATTTAATTTGAATTAACAACGATTAAAAATAAAAAAAGATAATTTGTTTTCTGTGATACCGTGTCCTTGAAGCGACTTTCCAAGTAGAATAACGCTTCCACAACCATCGAACTGACGATGGGCTGCCAACCAATTCGCTTCAAAAGATACTGAAATAAAATACGTTAAAAAGTAACGAGTCGTGTTTTACAACGTCATTTTAATTCCCAAAATATGCATTTGCATAAAGGTGAATATGTTAAAAATAAAAAGTGCTTTTAAAACGTAATTTTACTACACTAAATATACATTTAATTGTCATGCGAACATACGGTGTAGAATAGTGCTATAAAAATAGGAAAATAAGAAATCATGCTTTTAAAACATAATTTTACTACACTAAATATACATTTAATTCTCGTGCGAACATAAGGGGTAGAATAGTGCTAATGTATCCAATTTCCATCGTAGGTAACATCCAACCGTCCAACGTGAATTAAAAATTTTATGTTCCACAGAAACCATTACAAGTAAATAGATTAAACTCGTCAAAGATTAAATACCGAACTACATAAAACATTAAAAAGTATTATAATATCGTTTATCAATGTTTTAATACATTAATGTTAAAATACGTAGGCACTTGCGGCTGCAAAAGAATAAATAGAAAGATATTTAAAGCGCACTGTACTTACAATATACCATGATTGAATCCAATCTATGACTATAGAAGAAATTAAAAATGTAGGTTTAATTGTACAGTACCCATACTTGTAATTTGTAAATCACAAAAACATAAACGCCAAGGGTTAGCTAATCTTCCCTTAGCTAATACTCACACAGTATGATAACTAGGTAGTACATACCTTTCCTCACGAGCTCTAATGCAAAAATGACTCTGAGCTTGATGCAAAAACGTAACGTTCAGACAAAAACTAACCGGTTGCCCCGGTTTTAAACCATGGTTAAAACGGTACATTTTCGGTTAATTGTCTTAACACTAAACTTAAATTGCGCGGGAAACTTTGGCGTATCAAAATCCTTATGTCATTTACGTCATAACCAATTAAAAACCCTATGACAATGTGACGCAATTGCTGGCCAACGAATCAGAGAGCTTAGGAGAGGAGGCTGGGCCTTACTTGGAGGAAGGAAATTTTGCAGAATACGGGCACAGAGAGCTTAGGAGAGGAGGTTGGGCCTCACTTGGGGGAAGAAAATTTTGCAGAATACGGGCACAGAGCCATTCATTTTCTACGCGTTTACGAAATTCATTTACGAACATCAAAAACACGAATCATTCGTAGACTTTCTTGTTAGTTATTCGATTTTTAGCTACTGCCGTTAGCGCGTAATATTATCGCGGGACAGATTCGAGTCTGGACGAGATTAACGGATTTACTCACGCCGTATTGCATAGCATCAAACGTCAGAAGGAACTGATTCGGTTTTTCGCTCTTTTCCCCGGTGACGTTTGATAGACGCCGGATTACTTCTTGTTGACTCACGAACTGAAGTGTGATGTGCTTTAAATATCCTAAAATGAGGCTAAATAACTGATAGGCCCGATAATCGTACGGATCATACGGATTACTTAGAAAATACTCGCTGTATTTTTCTTCGCTCTATTTTGAAATAATTTATCAAATTTGAAGAGATATTGTTACCAAGAAATGTTTAATCTAATTGAGAGGGAAATGATACGCGAAAGGTCCTTATGCGGAAGCGCGTTTGCGGGCCAGTTGCCCTCTACCCAATTGGGTCACGGGCCACGGTAAATAATGGAATTAGGGGAATCATTTCGTCCGTATTATATCTTAGATTTTGAGGTTAAGCTATAGGGTTGAACCGAAAAGTAGGGTCTGTTCAATTCATCATATCTTGACTTCTGGACCAGGTATCGTAATGCGCGTTTTTGTATTACATAGCTCTAATATTTTTTAGTCTACTTGCGAGGTTTCAGATTAATAGGCTTAAGACTTAATTTATAAATTAAAATGTACTTAGGGTCAATTTGGTGTTTTTCCCTAATACCTGGTTCACGTGAATCAACGGTTTATAGGAAAGTCCGATCAGATTCGGTCGAGGAATATCTTAAAATGAGAATGAACGTGTTGTCTATTTTTGCAGAGAAACCAAAATTGTTAAAAAAAAATAATAAGACGATTAGAAAAAAAAACTCTTTTGGCCATTTTATGAGCGGTCATTTGATTAAATTTTTTATTATTTAAAAACTACTAAGGATCATTCCACGGGAAATCGACCAGTCACGACACCATGGGTGAGCCGATTTTTATGAAACTTTCAACAAATGTTTAGAGACCCAAATATTTTGATTACATCGACTTTTATAGCGATTTTAAAAAAAGCCTGATTTTCGCTTTTCGCCGTTGCCTGTTTCGGTAGCTTTCAGAAAAGTTTTAATATTTAGATTTTGAATTAAGCTAAACACCCTTCTATGGCTCGCGGTGAAAAAGGTGCAACTTGAATTTCTTGAAAATGGACATTTTTCAATTGCTTTTGGCAATGGCTTTCAGAATATAAAAATATTGATATAGTTATTTGGGTCCTAAGGTGTTTTTTTTTCTAAAAATCAAAATAATGTTTTTTAGTTTTTGAATACATTTAATATAACGTATACAAAAAATACGTGCAAATAATTTTTTTTAAAAGTTAGCCTTATTTAATTCTTTTGATGAAATTTTGAAAACTTTGCTTGGTTTTCTGGAAATTAATGAAGGTTCTACTACTTTCTTGGGCCACGTCAACATATTTTCTCTGTCTCTGTTCATAAAGTTGATTAAACAATCCGATTCTAAAATACATTATTTTTGTTACGACACCGATGAAGCAATCTTGGTCATAAAGAGCCGCTACATACTGCCCAACTTAAATATCTTTAAGTGTGATGGTTTCTTCAGTAAACAATATTACTTTGACCGTAGTATAGTATTCATCAGCAGAAATACGATGCATGTAAAGCTCATTTTTAGAAAATGGAACAAATCTGTGATGGCTACGAGTACCAAAAATAGTGCAAGCGATGGATAGTCTCACGTTTAGGGCTTCTTTGGCACCTTTAAAATCATCTTTCGCAACATAAAAGAACTTAATCCCTTCAATATTTTCATTTGCAAATTGAAAGAATTGAAGAGGTGTCACAATCTGATTATATTCAGACCATCCATCGCTAGCACTATTGGTGGTACCCGTAGCCATCACAGATTTGTTCCAATTTCTAAAAATATACTCCACATGCATCGCATTTCTGCTGATGAATACTATACTACGGTCAAAGTAACATTGTCCACTGAAGAAACCATCACACTTAAAGATATTTAAGTTGGGCAGTATGTAGCGGCTCTTTATGAACAAGATTGGTTCATCGGTGTCGTAACAGAAAAATGTATTTTAGAATCGGATTGTTTAATCAACTTCATGAACAGAGACAGAGAAAATTTGTTGATGTGGCCCAAGAAAAGTGACAAATGTTACGTTCCCTTGAGCTGTATCTTGTGTAAAGTAGCAGACCCGTCATCAATTTGCATACATTATATTAAATATGTGCAAAAAACTAAAAAAACATTATTTTGATTTTTTATGACCCCAAGAACTATGTCAACATTATTATATTCTGAAAGCCCTTGCGAAAAGCTATTGAAAAATGTCATTTTCAAGAAATTGAAGTTGCCCGTTTTTCACCGCTATCAATAGAAAGGACCCCCCCCCCCCCCCCGAGTTTAGACGTCAATTACGGAAGATCTATTCATCTTAGGTTTTCGAATTTTACACCATCGTGTTCGTCACTTCATTTTCTATAAGGCGTTAAATTTGCGAGTGTTTAGCTTCAAAATTTAGATATGAAAACTTTTCTGAAATCTACCGAAACAGGCAACATCGAAAAGCCAAAATCAGGCTTTTTTTCAAATCGCTGTAAAAGTCGATCTTATCAAAATAATTGGCCTATACTTTGGATTACCTATTATTTTGGGCCTATAAACATATGCTAAAAGTTTCATAAAAATCGGCTGACCCATGGTGTAATGACTGGTCGATTTCCCATGGAATGACCCTTAAAGTAAACCTTTCTTATCCCAGAAAAGTCAAATGGAACAATTTGACCAATTTTTAAGTGAGATATTACAATTTGAAGAGACCCATGTTTTGTTGTTTAGTCCGCCCTCCGATTTTCGTTGTATAGTATCCGCGGCGAATAAACGATGGAGGCCGCCACATCGAAATTTAGAAGTCCTTGAAATTTAGGGGTCAAGAAATGTGTCGACTATGAGTCGCCCTCTATGACAAATATTTAATTTGTTTTAAATTATCTCTAATTAAATTAGTTTTAATAAGTTTAATATAACTAAGAGGTATTTTAATAATTATTTGGGCGCAATTGAAAAAATAAAATAAAGTTGAGATTCATATTTGTTGTAGTCACGGGGTGAATTTTCAGTATATATTTTTAATCGTAAAAAAGGGTGGGGTAAAATTTGAACGGAAATAAAGCTTTAGAATTATATAGTTATAATCGTGGATGGGGTTGTCCATGAATATTCTCTTTTAGTAAATTGAAAAATTTTAAATCTCGCCGTCACTTTAAAGTAAATGATAGTTGCCAGTATATTTTTATTTTTGGTTTCCGATTTAATTTAATTGATCATTGCCTGTTTAATTAAAATTTTAGCCTCGGGTACAAATTTTCGTTGCCGGTGTTATTTTAAAGTCTTTAAAACGGAACTTTATTTCGAATCTATTTGCCAATTTAAATTTTTGGATTCAAGTTACACCCTTTAATTCTGATTCAAGGATTTAAATTTTAAATTCAAAATTTTCATCATGGATGAAGCGGTAAAAATAAGCTCGAGCGTCATGGCGACAAATAGCAACATTTCAACAAGATATTCAAAGCCACAATTTACTTCCTAATATATCAATACACATTAAATATTAAAACACGTGCTTAGGAAGGACATACATCTTGTAGTTAAATCGTAGGATAAAGTCTATATAATAAGTTTGTACGTGCTGACAAACCAAGGTGTCACTGTAGCACAAAAGCCTTTTTTTGGAGAAAACCCCTTCTTTCTTGTCCTTGGAATTCATTCCGTTTAATTGATGCAACGCGTACAAAGCTTGAGAACGGTAATATTATTACAGTTCGGCCTACTGGGTCATTTTACACGGGTTCGAACACTCATGTTACCATGAGTCGGCCGATTTTAATGAAATTTTACATCCGTTAATTTGAGGCTATTTGATTGTCAAATCCCAGTTTTTAGCCCAAAATATTTATTAGAAATAAAACTGAGGCTTTTGAAATTACCCCCCGTTTTTAGGTGTACGCCATGACGATATTCGTACCCCTAAATATTATGGCGAATAACCTTTTCCCAGTTTGATCAAATCTCATAATATTTTCAGTTTTAAGGTATTATTTAGCTTAGATTTCAATAGTGCTAACGAAATGTTTCTATAAAAACGTTAAATAATTTACGAGACAGCTACTGCATGGTTAAAGCGAAACAGTTTAATAAATAAACTTTTTATTCGGAGAACTTTCGGACGTACTAGTCCCTTTTCAATCCAATTCTACTCTAATACAAATAACAAAACAACAATCTAAAAGAGAAAGTTGGAAAAACAAACTACTACCCATAGCCGCAATTTTGTCTCTCTTCGTTTTCATTTTCTTAGTCCTCAACGGGAAACCCGTTTTTAGCCCCCCCCCCCCCCACGGTTTTACCTCAACCCTTCCCTTATCGAGATTGAGCTCGCCCCTCTCGGCAATGTAAACACCTTCCTTGAAAGTTCTACGAAACCAATTTTTCTCCCTGTTAAGACTTTCGCATCGTCCCACTTTATAGAATGTCCAGTCTTAGAGTTGCACATATGCTTTGCTATACCATTCGACATATTGGGCATCACGCATTTTTTGTGTTCATTAATACGCGTCGACAGAGTACGTTTCGTTTCTCCAACATATTTTTTACCACACTGGCAGCCAATCTCGTACACTATACCCGAAATATTCAGCGGATTTGGACATAATAAACTTATGTTTGTTTTTAATAAGCATAGAGCCTAAAGACTTGGTCCCGGAACTAACCACATCTACACCCAAAGGTTTTAATTGGCGTGTTGTCTTTTCGGTGATAGATTTTACATATGGGAGGACTAAAATATTTCTTTCTTTCTTCTCTTTTAGTAAATTCGGGATTTTAACATCGTTACAATCGAATAGGGCTTTAACTAAAGGTCTTGGGTAATTACAAGAAACCAATTGCTGCGTGAATATCTCTTTGTCGTCTTCCGGAAAATCAGATAGGGCCTCAATTTTATGTTTAATCATTTTAATTGCTCCAATCTTTACATTCTTCGGATGTGCGGAATACAAATCTACGTAACTCCTCGCATGTGTCGGTTTCTGATAAATTTTTGATTTCAAACGGTCTCTATCCCCAACAAGAAACAGGTCTAAAAAGGGTAGGCCCTTATTAATTTCGGTTTAGTAAGTAAATTTAATGTCATTATCTAAAGAGTTCATGAATGTTATCAGATCGTCATTCCCCCATGACTTTGATTTCAAAATCAAAACATCGTCCATAAATCTACGCCACACTTTTATTTTTGAGTTCAAATCATATTCAGGGGAATTGAAAATCTGACTTTTAAATTGTTCTAAATATAAATTCGCGATAATCGGAGAGAAGGGGCTTCCCATGGCTAGACCACGGATTTGTTTATAGAACGAATTATCAAACGTGAAATACGAGTTTTCAAAACATAATTTTGCCAGTTCTAATACAGTTTTGACAGAAAGGGTGGTCCTCGAGCGAAACGTTACATCACTTTCTAGTTTATCCTTAAGAATTTGTAACGCTTTGTCAACCGGAATCATAGTACATAAGTTTATTATGTCCAAATCCGCTGAATATTTCGGGTATAGTGTACGAGATTGGCTGCCAGTGTGGTAAAAAATATGTTGGAGAAACGAAACGTACTTAGTCGACGCGTATTAATGAACACAAAAAATGCGTGATGGCCAATATGTCGAATGGTATAGCAAAGCATATGTGGAACTCTAAGACTGGACATTCTATAAAGTGGGACGATGCGAAAGTCTTAACACGGAAGAAAAATTGGTTTCGTAGAACTTTCAAGGAAGGTGTTTACATTGCCGAGCGGGGCGAGCTCAATCTCGATAAGGGAAGGGTTGAGGTAAAACCGTGGGGGGAGTTAAAAACGGTTTCCCGTTGAGGACTAAGAAAATGAAAACAAAGATAGACAAAATTGCGGCTATGGGTATTGTGACGTAGTTTGTTTTTCCAACTTTCTCTTTTAGATTGTTGTTTTTCTTGTTATTTGTATTAGAGTAGAACTGGATTGAAAAGGGACTATAGTAGCCCCAACGAAAGAAGAGCCCTGAGAAAAACGTCCGAAATGGGGTCGCCAACATCGACCCCATAGTTATTAATCAACTTGTTTTTCTCTCGCGATGTCTGTCTGCAATATCGTCTGCTATCGAGATTGAGTGGATAAGTTCGGTGTTATTGAACGTCGGCTTTTTGCAGTGTATATGCTGTTATATTTTGTTTATTGCGATAAAGTATTCTCTATAACTCATAACATAACGAAACAACATTAGAAAGTACACCAGTACTAGTTTTTTGTTTATTACGATTAACCTCTGAATTTAAAAACATTGAATATTTAAGGAAAGACACCATTAGTGAAAAACATAAATATAATCAAAAATTAATGTAATTGTCTTAGAATTCAAGCACTCTTTGCCCGTTTAGTTCGAATATTCATCGGAGTCTTCGCTGTCATCTTGCATGTTGATAATTAGAGGTTCAATCGCGGTTTCGATGATGGCATCTTTTTCCCAGTACTCTTCAAGTACCTTTTCCACATGCATAATCGCGTTGATCCAGTTTTCATAGAGTTCCGCTTTGAGTGAAGTTTTGTCATAGGGAATGTGGTGGTCGTCGAGCCATTTCTGCATGTCGCCTTTACGAGTTGCTGTGGTAGGTGCTTTGTCTACAATAACCGAGTGATATGACGCGTTGTCAATGAAGATGGTGGCATTTTCAATGTTAGGAAGAAGTTGTTTTATAAACCACTCTTTGAAGCATTTGGCATTCATGTCGGCATGATAGTCTGCAAGGCCCGATTTAGATGATTCAATCTTCACAAAACGATTCGAGGAACCCGCGTGAAGTACAATAAGTCTCTTTCCTTTACCAGAAGGGACTTTCGGACCGGATATATAGTCTGACTGCCAACTTTGGGATACCGTATGGTTTTCATTCACCCACGTCTCGTCAATAAAAATAACGTTGTCCTTCAAATCAATACCTTTTACAGTTTTTAGAAATTGCCGACGGCGAGCCACGACGTCAGTTCTTTCCATAAGATGCTTGCGACTATCGACCTTTTTATACTCGAAACCAAGTTGATTTTTAAGTACTTGTCGTAATGATTCACGACCACCGCTGAAAATGGCTTCTTGCGTCACATCGTCGACTTGTCGAAGGGATTCCAGTAATTTCTCTACAGTGGGGAGCTCTTTGTCTAAGTGGAATTGATGTACTCGACGTCTAATGGCTTCAAGCTGAAAGCTATCTACCTCAGTTACTGGGGATGAACGGCTTCTAGACTTTCCGGGACTCTGGGCAACCTCGGCGTATGACTTTCCTATCTGTTTGGCATCTTTCACTTCCTTCTGAATCCTTTTAACCTTTGTACAACTTACACCAGTTGCTTCTGCCGTGCGAACTTGAAGCTGTTCAACCGGATGCAAGACATGTTTTTCGTTGCGCTCACTTTCAAAATAACTGGCTACATTAGATATAATTATTCGTGCCTGGCGGTGGTTAGATGAGCCTCTACTACATTTCGGCATGGTTAACTATGAGCTGCACACTCCCATTGATTAATACCATGCGCGATAAAATTGTCAAACGTTTTAAATATTTATTATAGATAAAATAGTCAATTTAAACAAGAAAAGTGCTCTTAATTAAAATGGGCAATTCTTTCCGCTTAACTAAAAAACAAATGAAACCACGGGTAATTGAATATTTTTTAAATTGAATATTTTATCTAAAATAAATATTTAAAACGTTTGACAATTTTATCGCGCATGGTATTAATCAATGGGAGTGTGCAGCCCATAGTTAACCATGCCGAAATGTAGTAGAGGCTCAACTATCCAACGCCAGGCACGAATAATCATATCTAATGTGGCCAGTTATTTTGAAAGAGAGCGCAACGAAAAACGTGTCTTGCATCCGGTTGAACAGGTTCAAGTTCGCACGGCAGAAGCAACTGGTGTAAGCTGTACAACGGTTAAAAGGATTCAGAAGGAAATGAAAGATGCCGAACAGATAGGAAAGTCATACGCCGAAGTTGCCCAGAGTCCCGGGAAGTCTAGAAGCCGTTCATCCCCAGTAACTGAGGTAGATAGCTTTCAGCTTGAAGCCATTAGACATGAATGCCAAATGCTACGAAGAGTGGTTTATAAAACAACTTCTTCCTAACATTGAAAATGCCACCATCTTCATGGACAACGCGTCATATCACTCGGTTATTGTAGACAAAGCACCTACCACAGCAACTCGTAAAGGCGACATGCAGAAATGGCTCGACGACCACCACATTCCCTATGACAAAACCTCACTCAAACCGGAACTCTATGAAATAATTAAACTTCACAAGTCAAGAACCCTGAGATACGAAATTGACGAGATTGCTGAAATAGAGGTCACAAAGTGGTGAGGCTTCCACCGTACCATTGCCAGTTTAACCCAATTGAGTGTATATGGGCACAAGTGAAGAACGAAGTTGCCAAGGAGAATTCTGGTTTCAAACATTCGACGGTCAAAGATACCACAGTAAGATCCATAGAACGTGTTACACCGGAAAATTGGATCAACGCGATTATGCATGTGGAAAAGGTACTTGAATAGTACTGGGAATAAGATGCCATCATCGAAACCGCGATTGAACCTCTTATTATCAACATGCAAGATGACAGCGAAGACTCCTATGAATATTCGAACTAAACGGGCAAAGAGTGCTTGAATTCTAAAACAATTACATTAATTTTTGATTATATTTATGTTTTTCACTAATGGTGTCTTTCCTTAAATATTCAATGTTTTTAAATTCAGAGGTTAATCGTAATAAACAAAAAAACTAGTACTGGTCTACTTTCTAATGTTGTTTCGTTATGTTAAGAATTATAGACAATATTTGATCGCATTAAACAAAATATAACAGAATATACACTGCAAAAAGCCGACGTTCTATAACACCGAACTTATCCACTCAATCTCGATAGCAGACGATATTGCAGACAGACATCGCAAGAGAAAAACAAGTTGATTAATAACTGTGGGGTCGATGGTGGCGACACCATTTCGGACGTTTTTCTCAGGGCTCTTCTTTCGTTGGGGCGACTATAGTGATCCCCGGGTACGCGGGTGCATGCCTCAAAATGGCTGATTGGAAGAGTAGAAGAAACAGCGTGCATTTGATTCACACTTTTCTATTTCCCATCTACTTTACAGAGTAAAAGTATTTTCCCTTAACCTCAAGGATTCAGAGAATGCAAAAGAGTATCCTGCGTTACCCATAATTATATGCGGCAGGTCGTAGACTTCTTAATAGACACACCAAATGAAATGTTTATTTTCAAAGTAAATATGTAAAATACAAGTTCATGTAATATAAATTAACACTTGAGCATAGGCTGTACTGTGTGATTATCTTTGATAATCCACTGATTTGATAAAGACGAAGGATTTAGTCTGGGATGGCAAGGAATTAAAACGACGAAGATATGGTAGCAAGTTCCTCTTGGACAAACCAAGAAATATTCTAGACTGAATGTTCCATTTACAACCCATAGTCGGTAGATGATTGGCAATTACTTCCGGTACAGTTTTCGTCTGAAATTCTTGTTTTGACGTGGTAATAGAGGACCATTACCGATATTTTCATCATACGAGTGATCCCAGTCATTGGAAGAATCCAAGTAGGGAGTTGGTCGAGAGGTTATTTTCCAAACCGGCTGACAAGACGTTAGTTTCCAATCCTATGATACAAAAATATCTTAAAGACTGAAAGTAGACTAATTTCCATACCGTTAATATTTATACTTGAATAGCTCCTTTTATATTTAGAATAACGAGGTCGTACGAAGAACTGTCGAGCTTTTACTGACTGTAGGTATCTCATATGTCGAGTCCCAAAACCTCACTGCTTGCATGTTTCAATTCTTCGTAGCCAGGCCGTCTCTTTCTGGTGATAAATGAAAGCCGTGTCGCTGCTCTGTTGACTTCAAATGGTGATGACATTCTGCCCTGGTTGATTTTCTCACTTAAATCATTATAGCTCTCTTTCGTCTGGTCTCGTCTCGTCTTGTCTCCTGGTCTGCTAACGAGGTTCACTGTACACGGCTGATTATTATGAAAATAATCGGAAAAGTTTCTTGGTTTTATTGTGGAGAAAATTGGAGCCTATTTTTTTTCCAACATCAGATGTCCATTTTTATTCAAAATTGTTGTATTTTAAACAAGGGAAATCTAGTGTACTTCTGTCCAAGGAGAGTTTTCACGACTATAATTTTTCTTAAGGAGTTTAACATTTTGTATCAATCCGCCTCAGCTTTAAATCTTATTTCGTTTCTATCTTGGATGCCCGTGTAAACGTACCTTTATTTAGATACTTCAATCCACCCCAAGTTTGCAGCAAGCCTTAGCCTATACTGTCCGTTATACCTTTGCTATTTGGACTAAATGACATATGGAAAACAGCTAAGCGTGTGCTACCAATTCAAACTGGTATTAAAGGGCTGAAAAGGGCTACCCGAGTAGAAGAGCCCAGTGAATGTAATTTTCAGTTCTCGATGAAAAATACCATTAAAAATAGCTTATCTACTGTTTAATAAATAAAATTTTTGTGCATCAATTTAGAACCACTTAATAAACCTCGCTAGGTTTATGTTTTAACCTTTTCGTAACCCATTCAGTAACCTTTCTCTCTATTACTTCATGTACCTTATCAATCTTTCATTATTGAAATCTTTGTTTAACCAAGAGAAGCACTCGTAAACAATAAACTATACTTTATCTCTATTAACTCGAATTCAATGGATATTCCTTATCATTCTACTGTTTAAGAAATAAAATTTTTGTTTATCATTTTGAAGCAAGTAATAAAGCTCGGCTAAGCTTATGATTTCACCCTTTTGTAACCAATTCAGGCACCTTACTTTCTATTACTTCATATACTTTATCAGTATTTCATTATTTAAATCTGTGTTTAACTAAAGATACTCTCGTACCCGAAAGAAGTCTTATTAAATTTGGCAAAGTACCTTTGTCTGTATTAATTCTAATTCAGTGGACGGTGGGATGTTGGATACCCTTTATTTAGATTCTTCAATCCACCCCAAGTTTGCAGCAAGCCTAAGCCTATACTATACTATCCGTATTGATTACTATCCGTCATACCTTTGCTTTTTTGACTAAATGATTTATATGGAAAGTAGTTAATCGCATGCTGCAAACTCAAGCTGGTATTAAACGGTCACATTTCTTTAAATTTTTGGACAATTTCTTTAATATCTTCTAAACTATCTCGAATTTTAAATTGATTTTTCAGCTTCGTTATATATAAGATTCATATACTTTATTATTTTAAATTAAAATTTAAATGCATTACACGCTTCAATTCACTAAAATATATCGCGGCATAAGGCCAAAATAGTTAGGGCATGGAAAAGGGGTATATATAGCTTTCGCGGACCTTTATTCATCGATCGAGTAACCGAGAAGAGTTGGGGAAAACCCGCTTCTCAACGTCTAGACGCTTATCGTAACCACAAAGACCCGTAGAGGGAGGAGTTGAGTGAAGTGGAAGATTGAAGTGGACGCCTCGCTAGTATGGCCCGCTAAGATTGGAAACTGGAGGTTCGACCTTGGTGTAGGCATGGTCGGATGTTAGTATAACAGTGGGAGACGTCCCAGTGATTATAATCGCATTCAACTGTGCAGCATCGAGGTTCGACACTTAAAGTGGATGGTGGAATGCGATAATATGAAATTGGAGACATCCTGTTGTATATCTTTGCACGACACTAGAAACTCAATGTGGCAGCCACGCTTAAAGGAGGTAATTCCCGTTAAACGGAATTGAACGATAAGCTGGCATGATTACGTCTCGAGACTTTTGGCTCCACGAGCTAGGTCACGTGATATCCGATTACACAGGATATCAGCTTACACAGGAAGTGACAGACACACAGAAACGACCAGTGTTAAAACTCCCCTGAACTAAATTTCAGTCGGGGAGGTAAAAACCTAACCTAACCTGGAAACTAACCAAGCATATTTTCCTAAGTTTACCATTTGCCATCTAGTGGACATAGGTGGATTTCACGTCTGGGTATAGAACATTTCTCTTATTATTACTTAATATGCTTAATATACGATAATTTTCTTATTATAAATAATAAATACACGTAATTTATGTTGACAAATGACAGATATATGGTAGTTTTAATATATAAATACATTATTTATTTTCAATAACAATGGTAGTTATTATGCATAGTTATTCACAATTCATCGTAACCTGACCCATCTTTATTTCCATCATCGTTTTCTTTAAAGGCATTGTGACAACATATTCCGTAAAATTCACTGCACATGGCCGCTTTGCATCCACAGAATATTAGATTCAAAATCCTCAAAGGCGCAGGCGCTTTTTCACAACGAATGGGTTCCAAAATTTGTCCGCTCCTTTTCCAGCCCCAGAACTCGGGTTAAAAGTGATTTCCTAGCCAATTTTGCTTTGTTAGTATACCCTTTAAATATGACGTGTTGAGGCTGGCGATGTTGGAGGAAGTGAAGCTAGTTCAAATGAGTTTTTCAGAAGTTGTTTTGGAGCGAATTTGTTGTACGTAAAATATCGGTGCTCGTTAAAAGTTTTGGTTCGTGCATTTGCACCATAAAAGTGTAATTCTTATCTCAGCTTTAATAAGACCTTGACGATAAGATTTACTTTCGTTGAATATCATTGCTGTTTCAATCAAGTCTGGATGAGCAATGAAAAGCTTTAAGGCGGTTTCTTCCCATTCTTGTCGAAAGATGACGTAGTGTCACAACCCGAAAAGGCAACGGTAAAAGGCAATATTTTAGCCCGATCCCTTTTTTTCTTCAAACAAGATATATCTTTAATATTGTCATACGAGGAACCTTTCCCGCGTCGAACCATGAAGATGCCTTCTTCTTTACAATGGTAAATTAACAAAACAATTAAGTCGGTGTCATCAGCAACGACAAATACGAAGATTTTCTTTCGTAGTTTTTTAAACTAGTGCTTACTACCGTCAGAGGGCGCGTGGACAACACGTATACTGCCCATTTTCAATACTTCAGAGTTCCTTCACGAGTAACCTTTTGTTTTTTAAATTAGATAGAAAATCGCTTTGAGGAACCGAGCCGAATAATCCTGGTTGTACAACTATATCTGGAATATTTTTATTTCTCTTAAAATGCCCTTCCGACTTAGTACTTGTATATTCTTGATCGTAATCGTCCAATACAACAATAAAGATCGTATTCGATCCATAGTGATATTTCAGGTGTTGAACATCTTTGAGGAACCGAGCCGAATAATCCTGGTTGTACAACTATATCTGGAATATTTTTAGCTCTCATAAAATGCCCTTCCGACTTAGTACTTGTATATTCTTGATCGTAATCGTCCAATACAACAATAAAGATCGTATTCGATCCATAGTGATATTTCAGGTGTTGAACATCTTGATCAAAAATATTTGAGTTTGTAGAAGGTCGGTGCCATGTTACTTTGTACAATAAATGTCCACCTTCAATTACGAATTCGTTTGTTGAAGTTCACGCTAACTTTGTTAATTGCTGATTCAATTTTGTCCAGTTCCATGAAAAGATTTGACTTAGCGGTTTTACGCAAGAATCCATTTGAGAATATCTTTTTGAGGGTATGAAGCCAGCTCGTATTCAAAACATTCTTTTAGTTCGTCTGTGGATATGTTGGTAAAAATTATCCAATTAAAAAGTTGCGCTGAATTTCAATTTTCCGTCCTGACGACCTATGGTGCATATATGCACGCCAGGCGGCGCAGAAGCCATTCTAATCTATGATACATCAAATGATAGGATTTCGTATGCTTAATAACTCTTCCAAAGGTAGTATAGACCTATCTAGTGCGGTTTTTATGAAATTGGCAAAAACGTGAAAATATACACAATGGCGGCCATTTTTACACATGTTGTCCTTCGCAGAAAAGTGGTAAACTTTTTTTTGGCCCTTCAGCATCCCTAACAGACCCTAAAACCGTTGAGTGTTGCTTGTACCTAATTAGTTCCGGGTTCGGCCCATTTTATTTTAACTTGACTGGGGTAGAGACTGCTACCAGGTATTTAAACTGAATTGAACAAGTATCATTTAAATTCGTATATATCAAATAATTCAATAATTACAACGTACCATTTTCTGAAAGCAGGTTCGAACTCACTATCTTCTGGTTAACAGACGTCTATGCTAACCATTCTTCTACCGGATCACGGCGGCTACCTCAAAAACCATTAAAGGCGCGTTGTGACTATCCAACTTTAGTCAGCTGACAAGGTCGATTGACTAGTCAGCCCGACTTGTCAGTTAGTGTGAATGTTTGCCCGACATGGTTTTGTCAGCTTCAAGCCCGATTTTTAATCGGGTCGTTAGCCGATCTGGGTCAGGCCGACAAAAATTGGAGGGTTTTATCCAATCATGAGGTAAAGAATTTGATGTCACGTGCCAAATTATTGCACGTTTTTTATTATAACTCATTTTTTAAACTGCCATTTTTTCCTTTAAGCCTTTGCACATTGTTTTGTCAAGTTTTAACATTTTAAGCGGTTTTAAATTTGATCCTTAGTATTTAAATATGAACTCATGCATAGGGAAAACAAAACCCGCGGTAAGTTAGAAAAATAATTTTGTTTTTTTATATATATCGAACTATAAATATTAATTATAAAATCTCGTGGCTAAGAATAGAATTTAAAACTTCCAAAATAAAACGGTTAGTGTGAATGAGTGGACTGACCTGACTAGTCGGCCGGACATGTCAAGCCGACTAGTCGGGGTTTTGTCAGCTGTCAAAAGTTGGATAATCTGAACGGGCCTTAACTTAACCTTTAAATTTTAAATATTTTTACTGGGGGCGGGTATTTTTTCTTTTGATGGGGGATTTTTGGGCACCACCCTTTTTGAACAGCGTTCGATCATTTAAGTTTCGATCAAATGAGAATAAACCTAAAAATTGTAATTCTACTACAATATTATTTAACTTCGATCAATTGAAATTCGATCCAATGGACATCGATCAAATGGACCAAAAGTTAAAACGAGTATAAAATAAATTTGATCGAATTCGCTTCGATCATTTGAATTAAAATTTGATCGAATTCGATCACATATTTTTCGATCTAATGGAAATAAACGTATTTTTTTTTTTTTTTTTTTTTTTTCAGTTTTGTACATGGGTAGGTTGGGTTAGGTTAAGTTCGGTTATGTTAGGTCCCATCAATTAAATAATGTAAAAGAAAAAACTGGAATTAATTTTTTAATGTGTTTTTTTTGGTTTCCGGAAGTCGTCAAGGTCTGATATACACTATTACAAGCTGGGAAACCAAAATAGTACCTCCCCGACACCCACGTGATGTAACATAACCTAACCTTTCACAAAATATTAAAATGTATGGCATTGGTGGAAGACGAAGATTGGAAGCGAAAAGAAATAATATCTCAATTAAACAAACACTAAATACATTAAACCCATAATTCATAACAAAAATATACATCTTACCAAGATAAAGTTGAATTCAAAAGAATCACACTTAATTCAAAGTTCGAACGAGAGTACGAATTTTAAGAAACAGAGTCAGCAAAAATTTGCTCTCTAATGAATTAATTTTAATAAAAATGAATATCGAATAAAATAAGCAAGGTCAATTTTCTTCTTTTAAAACAATATCAGAATTTTGAAGATTCTAGAGTATTTGTAGACCAAGTAACGCGAATAGGTTAAATGTTATACCACATTGAACCTATGGATGGCTTCGGTGTACCAACCCAACCCTAAACTAGCTGGTATATGAGTAACAGGAGTATTAACCACATTCGATGACACACTGGCTTTCCTTTGAGCCGCTAAAACTCTCCTTGTTTCATTTTCCCTCCTACGATACTCTGGATCAGCTCTGTGCTCTCATTTTCTCTCTAGCTTTAGGCTTTTTCAGTTCCTCTTTAAATATACCTTCGTCTCCTTCCATTTTTTAAAAAAGTTATATTTTTAATGTAAATAAAACACCAACTCAATTATAAATAACCCAAATTAATTTTTAATAAATTCAACGAAGCAATCTCGGGATTGCGTTTAATAACTCTTAACACACAAAAAATACTAAACAAGATAGTCAAGCCCATAGGAATAGCTAGACCCACTACATCGTAAAAGAGGTCGAAAGGAATGATCCAATATAAAAGTTTAAAATTTTCATATAAAAGTTTAAAATTTTTCATATAAAAGTATAAAATTTTTCATATAAAAGTTAAATTTTTCATATAAAAGTTTAAAAATTTTCATATAAAACTTAAATTTTTCATATAAAATTTTTTTTCATTACTGACCGACATAAACACAACAGGCATAAGCCTCCCTTTTTTATCCTATTCGCGACGACTTGTTGGTGGTTTTCTAGTTTTATTACTGACAGTCTAAAACCAAAATACTATAAGCTCCCTTTTAACCCCGTTCTCGAAGGAAACGTATTATCGCTTGCGCGACGACTTTTTTTGCTGTATTGTAAAGATACAATACACCTCTATCATTACAAGCCTCCGTGGACTAGAGCTAGGGCATCCGTCAATCGATCGCAAAAGTTATGTGGCAGCGAGCGCAGTCAGTGGGTGGGTGGGAGACCCCAAAAAAGCATATATATTAAATACATGTTTATTTTTATATATTGATTGTGACGTCTGGTTGATAAGAAACGAATGTTTTTTTCGATACGATGACGTTTTTCGTCATTTCTGGGACACCGACTTCAGACTATCAGCACGACTCAAAACACTAGCTAGACCATGTACAAGTACTTGGGTCTAGCTAAAAATAAAAAAAAAACCAAAATATATCAGAAAATCAATCGGTTAATCATAAAATAACTCTTTTACGATTCAAGCGAAAAATGGGTAAAGAATTAGAAAATATCTTTTGATTTTCAAACTAATATTTCAGTCACAATTCAGTTATAAAAATAAGAATTCAAGTCATTGAAAATATACCAAAAATTTCCAAATAACAATATTTCACACAAATAATTCAAATTCAAAATTACTACCTTACCAATAGATTTTATTCAAACGAATCAAACTTAATTTAAAATTTAAGCAAGCCAAATCTCTATCTATAACCAGCTTCGTCAAAGATTTCAAAAGAATGATGTTATTTAAAGTTCAATATAAAAATTAGATAAGGAAGGTCAAGGTCCCTCAGTAAAAAACTTTCGGCGTTTAGAAAAGTCTAGAGTATTTGTAGACCAAGTAACGCCATTAGGCACACTTTTTTGATCAAAATCAACTTATGACCTCGACATGGCCCTCACAACCGCTAGTACACATATTCAATAAACAATTAACGCATAATCTTTCCGCAAACCACGCTAAACTAAGGACTGTGACGTTCAATTTAGCTTTCTGATGTCTTCAGATTCCCTAGAAAGCTCTATAGTAAATTTAAGATATGTAAGCCCACTTCTAAAACACGTTTTTTTGCGGTATAATGCTGTGAGTGAAGAAAGGACGTCTCTCTTTTGGCCCCACAATCAATTTTATATATATATATATATATTTTTTTCAGACAGGGCGGACCTGAGTAAAAATATAAATAGTTGTGAAACAAACGTCATTTTACGTGACTCTACACTAATTAAAACCTAACCGAAAATTCACAAAAGAAGGCATAAAAAGACTGGTTCTACTATATTTAATGGTTAACCACTGTGAGAGCTTGGGGAAGAAACTAGTTATAGGCAGTGATGCTAATGCTCATCATGTCGCTTGGGGCAGCAGTGACTGTAACCAACGTGGTGACGACTTAATGGAATATTTAGTAAGTACCAAACTTCATATTCTTAATAAAAACAATGTACCAACTTTTGTTACAAGGAGCAGAAGTGAGGTTATTGATATTACCTTGTGTACAGAGAACGTCTTGTCCTCTGTCACTAACTGGCGTGTTTCTAATGAACCCTCTCTTGCGGATCACAGGCACATTTGCTTCTCGGTTTCAGTTAAACCAGCTCGGGTTGTAACTGAAATACGGAACCCCAGGACGGCCAATTGGGCCGGCTACAGAGAGGACTTAAGTCTTCATTTAAGAGGGTGTAGTTCTAAACTATCCTCAGTGGTCGATTTCGAACTTGCCGTTGACCACATGCAACGTGCCATTACTGAATCCTATCACCAAAACTGTCCGGTGAAATCTATCAATCAACCAAGGTTGGTTCCTTGGTGGAGTAAAGAGATTGGTAGACTTCGCAAACATACTCGCAGTCTCTTTAATAGGGCTAAGAGAACGGGCGACTGGGAAACCTATAAGGAAACCCTTACCGCTTATCACAAAGCTATCCGTGAGGCAAAGAAAGCCTCATGGAGGATGTTCTGTGAGGGTATTGCTGACGTACCCCACACTTCCAAATTGATGAAAATCATGGCGCATGATAACACGAAACATCTCGACACGATCATGTTGAAAGATGGTATTTATTCTAATTCTGGCAAGGATACACTCTCACATATGTTAAGTGTTCACTTTCCAGACTCCCATGATACAGATTCTGATGACATGGGTTTTCTTCCTTTAAGGTTTAAAAAAGCTAAGAAGGAAGATTGGAACGTGGCAAATAAAATTGTCACTTACTCCAGGCTGACATGGGCTATTAATTCTTTTAAGCCCTACAAGGCACCTGGTCCGGATGGGATTCTTCCCATACTTCTGCAGGAAGGAATTGGTCTCCTTGGTCCTGCGTTATGTAGAATATACAGGGCTTGTATAGCCCTTGGGCATATTCCAAGATCCTGGAAGCACTCTAAGGTAATCTTCATTCCGAAGCCAGGGAAATCTAATTATCTCGAGGCTAAGGCATTTAGACCAATCAGTCTAACTTCCTTTCTTCTAAAGGTGTTAGAAAAATTGGTAGATAGACACGTGCGAGAGGTGACGCTTTCAGAGAAGCCTCTCTCTGATGCTCAGTTTTCCTATCAAAAAGGCAGATCAACTGAGACTGCCCTTCATGGTATCGTAAGCTGCCTTGAAAGGGCTATTGAATTCAAGGAAATAGCCCTGGCTGTTTTTCTTGACATAGAGGGAGCTTTTGATAAAGTTTCCAGTGCAGTCATACTTAAGGCTGCAAAACGGTTTGGAATCAATGACACTGTGTCATTGGATCAAGTCAATGTTAACGAATCGAATGGTTGTAGCCTCTCTGCTTGGAGAATCCCTTAAGCTCTCCACTAGCCGCGGGTGCCCGCAAGGAGGGGGGGGGGGGGTTCTCTCTCCCTTGCTGTGGTGCCTGGTTGTGGATGAACTTTTGCGGATGCTAAACAGACATGGTTGCCGCTGCTTTGGTTACGCTGATGATGTGGCTATAATTGTTACTGGGAAGTTTCCAAATACAGTTACGGCATTAATGAAAAACGCTCTCGCCTCTGTGGAAGACTGGTGTAGGGATGTTAACCTCACCATCAACCCCAGTAAAACGGCTCTTGTCCCTTTTACTAGGAGGAAGGTACAGGAGTCGTTTAATGAGATATCCTTCTTTGGATCAATCTTAAATAAGTCTACGGAGGTTAAGTACCTCGGGGTGACTTTGGACTGCAAACTGACATGGAAGCTTCATCTTGATCGTAGTATCGTTAAAGCTAAAATGTTATTTTGGAGAGTTAGAAGTACCATTGGCAAAACTTGGGGGCTTAGCCCAAGAGTCGTCAACTGGATCTACAGCTTGATCATCAAGCCCGTGCTTTCATACGCGGCTGTGGTTTGGTGGTCGAGGGTCAAGCTTACTTCAGTACAGTCTGAATTACGTAAATTACAAAGGCTTGCTTACGTAAGCATTACAGGAGCCATGAGAACTGCCCCCAGTGCTTCTCTGGAAATTCTACTGAATTTTCTTCCTCTACATCTTTATATAGAGGAAATTGCTGTTATGGGTGCCTATAGGTTATACCATAATGGATGGTGGCGGCCTACAAACTGGGAATGTAGCCACACCAAACTATTCCGACACTATTCTAATCAATTACCCATTATATTACTGGGTTCTGATAATACGGTCACAAAGTTCTACTTTAATAAGCCCTTCGATGTGAGCTTTCCTAGCCGCACCGAATGGTCTCTTGAAACCATTTGTGGAACAAAAGGCGATTTAGTCTGGTTCACAGATGGTTCCAAGACTGACTCTGGCGTAGGTGCTGGGGTCTACTGTCAAACTGGTAAGTTTGGGTTTTACGAAAGCCTAGGGATTCACTCTAGTGTTTTCCAGGCGGAAATATATGCCATATGCTTATGTGCTGACTTCTGTGTTAAGAAGAATTATCGTAGCAAGGTTATTCAGATTTTTTCTGATAGCCAGGCTGCTCTTAAGGCTATAAATAGGTTTGATATCTCCTCAAAACTGGTTTGTAGCTGTCTGGATCTGCTTGTGACGTTAGGTACCCATAATAGGGTTCACCTTTATTGGGTACCTGGGCATCAAGGCCATCGGGGTAATGAGGAGGCCGATATCCTTGCCAGAAGGGGGGCGGAAGTTGGGTTCTGCGGACCCGAACCCTGTGTCCCTATACCAACTGGCATGGTGCGGAATCAACTTAGGAAAACCCTGACCGACCTCCAACTACGGCTTTCGCATGAGATGGAGGGTCAAAGACAAACCAAAGAGTTTATTCGTGGTCCGTCTATAAAGAGAGCAAAGGATTTACTCGCTCTCTCTAGGCCTAGTATTAGGTTGTTAAGTGGTCTATTAACTGGGCATTGTCATCTTAATAGGCATCTCAACTTGAATGGTATTGGGGACGATCCTCTCTATAGGACCTGTCTCGCCGAGGAGGAAACCTCCTCTCACGTTCTGTGCTGCTGCGTTAACTACTCGGCGCAGAGATTTGAGCATCTTGGTATGCATCAAATGGAAACGCAAGAGTTTTCTGACGTCCCGATGAAGCAAATTCTTCGCTTCATTACCGAAATTGGACTTTTTAAGTCTTGAACTGTGTGGGATTGTACAATCGAAGTACAAGGTCGGACGTGTCTGGCCGCCCCTCCCTCAATAATAATAGTAATAATATTTAATGGGGATTAACATAAAATTCATGTGGGGAAAAGTGTGAAACTAAAACTAGCAGTCATTAAGAGATCCAATCACGTGATTATTTGCCCCACTCGGTCTACATGTCACTCTAGGGTCAACCATATCATACATTATACAAAAACCTTGTTTTGCCTCGCACTTCAAAAAAGTTCAATTATAGGTAAGAATATCAAACCCGTGAAGGGACAGAAATTATAAATTATCGTTGAAAGAAATATGAATGTCACAGTCTAAGAAATCAGAAAGCTATAATGAAATAATTAATATGAATAAAAAAATTACATATAAATTCGTCCTATCGAAACTTTAAATTATGTAGAAGTCATTCGTAGAAATCACTCTTGGAAAGGGTAACTTTAAGCCTACTATGCGTTTAATGGTAGAATTGCGTAATACCAATTAGTTCAAGCTGGCGCTTTTGAAATGTTTAGTTCTTAGGGTGAAGAATTATAGTACTTTAAGAGGGGTTGCTGTTTGGATGCCACTCGATATTTTGAGCATGTTTCACCACGGGGTATACACTAACAAACCTTTACTTGTGACTTATCGTCACCTGACACCTCTGACAAAGTTTAGTTGATTCTTACTTCTTCCCTTCTCCTAGACTTTGGTGATATCTTATGGTGATGATTGCAGTTTCCAGCTTGTAAATGCAAACACTCGACTTTTTATAACCTTTACATTCTTTAACTCTACATAATTTAAAGTTGCGATAGGCCGAATTTATATGTAATTTTTTATTCATATTAATTATTTCATTATAGCTTTCTGATTTCTTAGACTGTGACATTCATATTTCTTTCACGGGTTTGATATTCTTACCTATAAATGCACTTTTTTGAAGTGCGAAGCAAAACAACGTTCTTGTATAATTAGTGTTTGCTTTTGGAAAAATTAAACACTAGTAAATCAATTAACCCATTTTTTTCATTAAGTGGTAGGTACTTAAAATTGCAAATTTACAAGTTTAAATTGAAATGATTTAATATATATGATTATTTTATATTGTACAAACTTTATAATCGGTTATTGTTGTTCTAAATTATGGGGCCCTATAACTGTGGTTTAAGATTAAATATCCTATGGTGCACGCGACATATTTTTTAATCTCTATCGCAGCACGTTATTCGATCTTTTTATAAGTAAATTGATTAATTTCTTGTTTTTGCCATATTCAAAAATATTCCCTCGAGCCACTGCAGAACGAACACGCGTTGAATTCACCGTGCTCTAATCATCAAATTACTCTTATTGCGACGGCGAATGAAGTGTTGACGTGCCATACAAATCTACCGATTCGCGGCGTGCAACCCAAGGTGTCTTTCAAATAATTATTTCACTACGCCCGTGCTTAAAAAAAAAAAAAAAAAAAATATATCAACTTATTAGTTAACAATTAAATATCTACATTTCGCGTTCGTTGCACAATCTCGCCTACTCGTGAACTTTGCCCGGCGTCTTTCCTTCGTCTCTCGCTTCAAATCTCTCAGCAGAGCGCCAGCAACTCTCGAACAAAAAACTTATCGCTTATTTATTTTCAGGTAACTATAGTGTATCTTATTTACTCTACCATTTTGACATTGGCGCTCTCACCCGTTGGTTAAAATGGGATCGAAAGACTCGAATTTAACGCTTGCAGATATCTTAAAAGAAATTAAAACATCAAAAGGTCAGCTTACGTCTGAAATAACCGAAATTAAAGCAGGTATTAAACACGTAACGCAGACAATTGACCAGGTATCAGCTGATATAAAAACAACGAATATTAAACTTCAAACAGTAGTAGAGCAGGTTAAGAGTCAACAACGGAGAATTGAAAAATTAGAATCGCAATATCTTGAAGTAGAGTCTATTAAATTTGATTTGGATAAACATGTAGACGAAAATGAGGTGAAATTTAAAACTAGGGACAAAGCCATGGAAGAACTGAAAAATAGAGTTGACTTTCTAGAGACGGACGCTCGCCGACTTAACCTTGTAATTTCTGGCCTGCCAGAGAAACCAAATGAAGACCGCAACACATTAGCTAAAGATCTCATGATCATCCTAAATGACCTTTTGGGATGGAAGGGCTCTATTAAACCTTTCCAAGTGTTTAGACGAGGGCAGATTAGTCTTAACCAAGCGCCTCGCAAGATTGTCCTGAAGCTCCCCGATATGGCATCGAAAATGGAAATCCTCAATGACGCTTACAAGCTCAAAGAAGCTCAGATCTTTATCTCGATTGATTTTACGCCAAAACAAGAGAAAGCTCGATTCAGACTCAGGCAATTTATTAGAACCCAACCTAAAGATAATACTAAGTTTATTTCTTATTATACAATTCAATCGGGTTCTAATAGATACATTTATGATGAATCTAGCGATAAAGTAATCCTAAAAAATTTAAATGCTAACATCTAAATTAGTTATATTTTGAATTCCTCTGAACTAAAGCTCTCCCGCTATAATGAAACTTGTTTATAACAATATCCGTAGTGGTAATTTTAATCTTGATAATCTATACGCAAATATTGACAATCTCAACTTAAAGTGCGACATAATAGCTATTACAGAAACCTGGTTCCGTAATGGCCATCACCACTCTCTCCCGAACTTCAATTTTTATGGTATGGGGGATAGAAAAGGGGGCGGTATAGGCTTCTACTGTCATAAAAATATTAATATTAAACCACTCTCTAATGTATGCCTTTTCAACTCAAATATAGAAAGTTTCGTAATCCAATGTACCAATACCAAGGACATATATGCATTAATTTATCGTCCCCACTCAGCAAATTATGACGATTTTCTGTCCTCACTTGAAATTATCATTAGCTCGTTTAGAACAAATAAAAATAAAAAAACACTATTAGGTGATTTTAATGTTGACCTTTTGGTCAACTCCCCCTGCGCAGTCTCATTGACGAATCTTCTTTCGAGTTATAATCTTCACAGACGAATATTTGAACCAACCCGTGTCACACAAAACTCCTCTACATGTATAGATAATATCTTCACCAATGTCAATGGGGAGTTTAAAGTGTTGAAAGAAATAGACTCATCTGACCATTTCCCTATTTGGCTTTCATACGATGCCTTCGCCTCACAACCTTCCGAAATTAAAATAAGAGACCTTAGTTTAAAAAATCAGATACAGTTCGCCAATGCCCTGTCCAATACCACCTGGGCTGACCTTTACGAAATGCTAGATATAGACAAAGCTTATACATGTTTTATTGAAAAAATCTCCTTATCCTACGATAACATCTTTAAGTTTAAAACGATTAGGCTAAACTCTGATACATGGATGAGTAGTGAAATTCGGTTATTGCTAAAACAAAAAAATAAAATTCAAAAGATCTTTAAAAAACGTCCAACTGACCTCAATAAGCAAAATTATGTGGCATTGAGAAACCGGTGTAATAATCTAATTCGAAACCGACGTAATGAATTCTTTTATAAAAAGCTAAAGGACACTAAATCGGCAAAAGATAAGTGGAAAATTGTTAATAGTCTTTTAGCTAGAGATAAAGGTAGAGAGTTCGAGTCCCCGGTGGCCGCTGACACTTTTAACCAATTTTTCACATCCGTAAATCCAATGACTGCTAATTCCGAGGAGTCCGAAGTACATAACAACCCTAAGACTATGACACCTCAACCCGATATCGGAGGCGGAGGTAACTAATATAATCAATTCAATTGCTCTCTCGTCAGCACCAGGATTGGATAACCTAAGCCCCAAGCCCTTAAAATTTGCTCTGAGTTTCTTAATCTACCCTCTTGTTTTCTTAATTAATCTATCATTCTGCACCGCAAAATATCCAACTGCCCTTAAAAATACAGTGATTATCCCTATACATAAAAAAGGTGATCCAAATTTACCCAGCAATTACCGCCCTATTTCCTTACTCTCTTTTTTCGCAAAAATATTTGATAAGGCTTTCTTATCGAGATTGCAATCATTCTGCAATGACTGTGACCTTCTATCTAATCATCAATATGGTTTTCGACCGGGGAGAGGGACCATTGATGCAATTTGCGCGGCCTATAAATATATCCTGGACGCCCTCGATAACAGTCAGATTTGTATAGGAGTCTTTCTCGATTTACGTAAAGCTTTCGATAGCATTGATCACAACCTCCTAATCTCTAAATTATATAGACTGGGTGTGAGGGGCAACGCGGGTCTTTGGCTTTCTAGCTATCTGTCACATAGGCGCTGCTTCACTAAAGTGAATAATCAGTTGTCAAATCCCAACGAATTAACTGCTGGTGTCCCACAGGGATCTGTACTATCCCCGTTATTATTTAACCTATTCATCAACGACCTAACCAATTCCTTATCTCTTCACCACATAATAATGTATGCTGATGATGCCCTTCTGCTCTGCAAATCGGCGAGTCTGACTGCGTGTGCAAACTCAGTCAACATGGGACTATCGACTGTCCACGCCTGGTTGAAAGCTAATGCCCTTGCTCTCAATACTCAAAAAACTGTGTTTATGACCTTCTCGAACCATAACAAAATTCTAGACTTTAGTAGTATAAAAATTGTGATAAATAATATAATCCTAGAACGAGTGGACTCTTTTAAATATCTCGGAATCTGGTTCGACAATCATCTGACATGGTCCAATCACATAACCCATATTTCCGCAACACTCTCTAGGGTCTGTGGCATGGTATACTATGCCAAGTCTGCAATCTCCCTTTTTTACTCCACTTTAATATATGGTATTAGTGTCTGGGGTAACACATCTAATTTCAATCTCAGTAGACTAAGGGTTATTCAAAAACGAATTGTTAGGCATATTTATAACGCCCATTACCTCGCCCATACTAAAGACTTATTTACACGGGCCAAAATGTTTAACTTAGATCAAATCATTGAGTATTTTAGCCTATGTCAAATCTTTAAAAACTCTAGATCTACGATCAGTTTGTTTACAAAAAATGTTAAAGATAGGAATACTAGGTCTAAGATCGACCTTAAACTACCAGTGTGTAATACGTCAAAAAAAATAACGTCCCTCTTTTATGCGGGAGTTAAATGGTTTAACAATCTAAGTGCAGATGTCAAAGACGTATATAATATCTCATTATTTAAAGCCAGAATTAAGCCATTTATCTTAAATAAATTCTAAATTATATTAAATATACTCGGTTTTAGTTACTCTTAGTTCTCTCGCGGTGGTTTTTTTCGTGGTTTTTTTACTCAACTCATTGTAATTATAAATTATTTATTATTGTTATAGCGAACCTTCTCGCTTTTGTTTCTATACTAATCTTTAAAGTAGGATTTTACTACTCTTTATTTAACTATATCAGTATGCTCGCGGGGCTTACAAGTCGCTAGTTGACTTAGCCCCGCAATACCTCATTGTACTAACTTTGTCTAATAAAAATAAATGAATTGATACTCTCAGCATAAAACTATAGTTCTTAAATTTCATTTCACACAGTTTAATTCAGAAGTGCTTTCGATTTAGATGAATATTAACATCGCTTAAGCCGTTGTTTTCATTTTGATGGTTTATACCTATGAATTTTCATTTTTCACTTAGATTTTAAATAAAACCATTCAGTTAATTTGCCGGTTAATTTCCGTAGGAAAACTTCAACTTTATTGTATAGTATAGTATTTTCACTATCGTTTTCTTGTTCATTAAATATTTCTGGAATTAAATCTGAGCTGAAATTTTATTCCGTATAGAGTTATTATTTGTAATTGTTTTTTGTTAATTCAAAAATATGCTCTCGAGCCGTATCGAGCAGAGAGTACGCCACTACTCTCAACATAATTTGTTTAGTTCTCAAACTTATTATAATATCTTGTCAGAGAGTTTATTTCAGAGTATCTTCGATATAGATGAATATTTGTGTTCATAGAAAACGTATAATCTTTACTTTCCACTTGGATTTAAAATGAAATGATTCAGACTATTAGCCAGTCAATTCCATAGGAAACTTCAAAAATGTATTACATAACAGTTTCACTATGGTCTTCTTGTTCATTGAGTATTTCTGGAATAAAAACGGCACTGAACTTTCCATGGTAAATGATAAAGGTCTTTCTTTGTTGGTATTCGTCAACATAAGTTGCATCCAAAGTATCACGTGTTGATATCATGAAGTATTAGGTTTTGAGAGTAAATGTGACTCTACTTCATTGCGATTTTTCTATAAGTTTATTAATTGTAAATACCGAATTAAATGAAAGCAAATGCTTTTGAACGTTTCACAAACTAATCACAAATATAGGTATTAAGCCGTAAAGAGTATAAAGAATTAAAATTGTTAAAGATACAAATATGTTCGAAACAATTAAACTCCCCCCCCTCCCCAAAGGCGCAGGCGCGTATTAAGGTTTTTGAAGGATTATAGAGGGTACATTGTACCACTGCACATTCCGTTCCTGCACCACTGCAAAGACTGGGCAAGTCTGCCTCTCGTTCGGTTTTATACCATTGTATCCTAATTTGCTCCGAATATCATTTCGACTATCCACCCCCACTATATGCACGCACCTATTGTTCGTCTATTTTGGAACTAAGTCATAAGGAGTTAGTATCAACGCCAATGATATCTACATGTCTTATTTAGTTTGTCTCAACGCCCACGGCCTGGTTTTAATGAAATTTATTAACAACACTTAATAAACACTGATCTGCCATGGTGCACCTCATGGGCTATTAGACTAATAGTTTTGACCTAATTAACTGGTACCCTTTTAAAATAGCTTTGAACTCACTCGTTTTCCTGTGAGGACGCGTTACACGACGCGCACAATTAAAGATTGAAATGTATACAGAATACTGGTCGCTGACGTCTCGTCATCGCGTGATTTCGAATCATCCGATTGCCCGGTTAGATTTTATTTTGTTCATGGCGATCGAGCCTGGCGATCGAGCCTTTTTCTTACTCCGTAGACTTAAACTCAATTTAAAAATTATGACCTCTTGCTTTTAAGTCTCCAGTCCAACCTTCAGGATACCAGTAAGTAGAAAAATATATAATTGGTACCATGCCGCGGCATACGCGGGCATGGCAACTAAAGGAATTTAAAGTTTTCTTAAAATTGAGTACACATGGGACCGATTTATAAAAAAGAGGAAGCCCATGTGCAAGAAAAACCATTACAACTCTAACCTCCGACCTCGCGCTAGCCAGATACGCGTATCGGAAGACCTAAAAGAAACAACACCCTACGACTGTAATTGTCCTGGGAGGGGGCGAGTCTCTGCCCTTTACAAATAAAAGTATTTACGAATTAAAGGGTAGGAGTCAAAGATTTTAAAGGTTACATAGAAAAATATAAATAAAGTCCGAATTTGCCGTTACATTTAATATGACTCTTTCTTTGTTTCCATCCCTTTATTCATCCACTACGCATAGTTTAGAATAAGAACGACGAAAGCGGCACCTCGTAACAAATCCGCGCATAACGAAGTTATACCTCAATCGCGCCATGGCTCTGGAAGATTCGCTTCAATTCCGAACTCGTCAATTAAAAGAGAGAAGGGTGATACCAAGGGATTACTAGCTAAAGGGATATTGGCTAATTCGAGTGATAAAAAATACTAACCTGGCGTGACCTTACTAGCGTTGTTTTAATCTGCTAACTTAAAGATAACTAAAAGTGATTACCATGAACATCCACTAAGATACTAAAATATCTACTCGTGAATTAACGAGACGATCGAGACCAGAATAGACATTAAACTTTATTATAACAAGTATAATCAGAAATTAATAATTATAACAAGAAGTGTACTACTTCATTGAATTTTCAACTTTCACCATGTACTCCATCAAATTTCTTGAGCAGACGAAAGCACTTTTTGCATTGACCAATGAGAGAGAGGAAATGTTGAAAATAGTTCTTTAAGATCACGTGGGGCGCCCGTCATAGTCGCGCGTCACAGTCTCACAGATGCGATAGTAAACAAGTAAAATGGCGCCCGCGCGTCGCCCGAGACTGAAGGTTTTACGATTACCGGCTATAAACAATTATATTTTTGTAATCCTACATAAATAATCGAATTTTAGTCGCAAATTGCATTTTAACCTTTCTCAGTTTCACATTATAAGTTTTAAATTCAATTTAATACCACGTATTTGTTAGTCCAAAGTCTTTAAACTCGAATTGGTCTAAGCCTTGGTTAGTTCAGTTGGTGGAAACTTGGATATTAAACTATCGCTCTAGACTCCGACGCCGCCCATTACGCCCGGCTCCCTGCCCGGCTCCCTGCCCGGCGCTACGTTCAACAATATTTTTGGCGCGGCCACCGGTATGGAAAAATCTCGGCGAGGTGCGGCCGCCGGTATGGAAAAAACTCGGTGAGCCGTGGCCGCTGGTATGGAAAAACTCGGCGAGCCGCAGCAGAAACATAGTCATGCCGCTGCCGGGGTTTTTTTTTTTTTTTTTTTTTTCACGGCGTCTGAGTCTATATCGCTCGCAACTTGATCCATTAACGGTTACTTAAATAAACCGAGCTCAATTTTAAAATGCGGCTCACCTTCTGTCTCTGCCAAAACAACAGTGTGATCTTTATTTAAAACCTTTAGTAACAAAACAAATTCAGCGTGACAACTGTTTAACGTATCGATTCAAACAAATGCGGTAATTATTAAAGATATAATTGACACTAATGATTCATCTCCGGATTTTATTTTTGCAAAAATAATCTACTTAATTAAATTTATCGAAAATATTATGCCTATGCCTAGTTTTGATTTGACATCCTCCATAAACAAGTTTTAGAGGAACTGGTTTTTTGGCGCAGTGCCACTCTTTCTCTATGTACCAAGTGAAGCGGCCGTCCAAATCACGTGGGCTTCAAAACCGCGTTACATTAATATTCGCCTCCGCGCCTAGGGGGGGAGAGCAATGAAAATTTGATGGAGCGGGAAAATTCAAAGCAATACACTTCTTGTTATAATTATTAATTTCTGGTATAATTCTCATAAATTCAGTGAGCCCTGCTAAAAAAAAGAAAACGAAGTCGTAAAAGCAACATCGCGTTAAAGAACATATTTGCAAAAAACTATGCTAAGTCCTCCGCACTGTTCCTAAAGAAACGTAAGTCTTCCTTTACTCTGCTGTCCAAGAGATGTACTGGATGATGGCCCCAGGCATCTTTCCACTACTTGTCCTCTTTTTGGCCTATCCTAATCCTTGATGGCTAGGACGTTCTAGGCGTCACCACGGAACTTCCACCTCTGCAGCAGACTAGAGCCGTTGACTTTTTTTACACGATGTTGAACGCATGAATGACAGAGAGACAATGTGTTCTATCCATAGGCACAAATGACTTTTATCTCTCGAAAAACTACGTCGACGTCCCTTAAAAAAACGGATTTGGCCTACTGGCGATAGGCCAACTGAAAAACGTATATACATCCAATTGTAAGAATTGGACGACTAGTCCGAAAGTTCGTTATGTCGAACATGTGATAGTACCGAAAGTTCGAATACTCTAAAGGGGCTGACTTCGCAACTAAATCAGACTGAGACTGTTGCACTCTACTAACGTAACCTTACCTATAATATAATAAGAGGGATGGGTTAGAGCAAGTGTTTAACTAGTTGGAGGGATGACGTAGTTCGAGTGATTAACTAACGTAACCTTACCTAAAATATTACAAGAAGGGCAAGGAAACAAAATGTCCATTCGAGGTTGTGAACTATCGATAAAGATTATGTACAGTCGCGGACAAAAGTTTCGGGCCGTTTTGTTTCGGTCGCCATATTATTTGTATATATGCTAGCACGGTCAAGTAGGACTTTTTTGAGAGCTCAAAGACTCTTGTATAATATTCTATCAAAATTAATATAATATTCATTCGTGAACGAAATTCGCGTGATAAAAAGTGGACCCCCGCGAAAATAACATAATGAGAAATGACCAAATAATTTCGGGAATTATATCAATCGACGCAGCTTTTCATTCTGCAAGCTAATTTACAAACAAATTAAGTACCACGCGATCGCGTGGTACGTTATCTGTGACTCTGCCGATAAGCTGGGATTTTCTCTCTAAGTTGTGTCGAGGGGAGAACAACGAGGATGATGATGAGGATGATGATCGTTCGCTGTCCGTCAATTTAACATTGGTAACGCCCATCGAGCATAGCTCAAGGTAAAGCTAATTATAATAACTGGAAGCATGAAATGCGCCGACTCTCAAGGAACCTCCTACTACTCTCAAGGAACCTCCTACTCCTTGAATAAGACATCCTTGGTATGATATAAACGGGACCCTACTCCTGGTTGTAGAAATTCCCCGGGTTTGAAACCAATTCAGACGAGACCCTAGGTTTGTACGCGTTGAAATTCCGTCTGGCTCTACCTCCAGCCAATGAAAATCCTGGCTATACATCCAGGTTGAAAATGCACTTCGCGCTGAAAGGCGACCTACGCATCCGCTCTCTACATTCATTCTGAGATTGAGAAAAAACGCTCCCTTTATACTCGCTGAATTCACGAGGTGAACTTAGCTACTAAAAAGTGTCGCTTAAAACAGTATTTCACGATTTTTTAAACCGTATACTGTAATGTTATCTCTTAACATACCTAGATGGAGCCACTACTACATATAATCTCGGACTCTTCTAGAACGTTCTTATCGATGTTATCAGCGAGTATATAAGAGACCGTAATCACGTTATTTAGTTAGTTAATCTTCGTACTCGATACGGATCGGTACTCTCAATGTCGGGCTCTACAACTACTGTATTTAATCTTATTTAACGACGCGACCTCCGGTTCTAATGTATAATTGTTGACGTGTTAATAAACGTATGAGTTATTGAATATAGACTTATTATTCAACATGGTGTCAGAATTACGATCGAAGTATCTACGCTCATCGAACGACTAAGACCAAGGTAGATCAGTAACTTGCGACGCCGGATATTACGGAGACACTAGACGAAATCAAGCAGCTTACGGCGCAACATTTCTGTCCCGACAAGGATCACTTCATAAAAAAAAAAAAAAAAAAAAAAAAAAAAAAAAAAATGCCTGAGACAAGTACCAGTGCAATTAATTTCGCTTCATATCAGATATCGACGCCGGAACAATTCTCCTTCAAGAATCCAGGCGATTGGCCAAAATGGAGCCGAGATTCGAGCCTTTCAGAGTAGCATCAGGTCTTTGCACCAAGACGGAAGAAGAACAAGTAAATTCTTTAATCTACGTTATGGGTGACGAAGCCGAGTTAGCCGATAAAGATCGCAAAGTTTACAAGACAGTCGTGGCAAAATTTGAAAACCATTTTATTGTCAAACGTTTCAAGAGGTACGAGAGGGCCAAATTTAACCTTCGTAACCAAGAAGACGGGGAGTCAATCGAATCATTTATATCAGAGCTACATACATTGGCGGCAAGAAGTGAGTACAGCATGACACGGATCGACTATACTTCGTCGAGCGACTGAATATTAACTAAAGGTTAACATAGATTAAATTTAAAAGAGACGTTTTCGTAGATAAAAATCACTTTATTATAGCGCTAAGGCGCGCGTGGTTGATCGTTTAAAACATTGAAGTTAACTGACTAAATACAGGTTTTTCATTTTACAACTCGCTTCTTATCTGTAGGTGAAAACTGCAAGCTCTATATCTTTTTTATCGATAACAAAGTCCCTAAATTAGGCTTACATCATAGTGATGTCATACATTATTTTTTGGTCTAATAATAATAGTTTTTCTTTAAAGTTTATACCTATACCTAAACCTAAAAAAACCTAATACGTATTGAATTCTCTTCATTCTCCCCCCCAATGAGTAACTCATTAAATTATGCACATTATAAGAATATTTAAAATTTCACAGCGCAAAAATATAGCTAAACTACTGAATTTCTATGGGATACAACAATTTTAAAGGTCTTTTAATAATATGTCCATTTGTATTTCGAATTGAACAAGCTCTTATTATTCCGTCACGTCCGGGATGTAATTCTGTGATTCGGCCAGTCTTCCAAAGGTGTCGAGGTAACCGATCGTCCTTAATAGTGACAACGTCATCGATTTTGATCTCTGGTTGATTATCTTTGGCTCGAATAACCTTCTGCGCAGTTCGAAGTTCAAGTAGATATTCCTGTCTCCATCGGATCCAAAAACGGTTGAGTAACTCCTGTCTATATTTCCATCTCTTGGTCAGATTATCTTTCGTTGACCGGACTTCAAACATTTTAAATTTGCGGGAAGGAAGCGCGTCGTGTCGTCGTCCTATTAAAAAATGTGACGGGGTTAACGGTGATGGCTCATCTTGGTCACTACTAATGTAAGTGATCGGTCGCGAGTTCATTATGGATTCTATTTCAATCATCACAGTTTCAATTTCTTCAAATGTGAGGAGCGCGCGTCCCAATGTTCTTTTAATGCAATCCTTCATGGTCCTTACCATCCGCTCCCACATGCCACCCCACCATGGTGCACGGTCTACGATAAATCTCCACTCTATACGTTTTTCTCCAAAATACTCCTTGAGTTCGTCTGTTACAACTGAGTCCCATAACCTCGATATCTCCTTGTCGGTTCTTTTGAACGTTTTGGCGTTGTCAGACAGAAAAATATTACTGACTCCTCGTCTTCCAATGAATCTCTTCAGAGCCAGGATAAAGTGCTCAGCGCTAAGACTTGAAACGAGTTCGAGATGTACGGCTCTGGTAGTAGCGCACGTAAAGAGGGCAATGTAGCTTTTGGATGGGTTCCAAGATTTCGTTTCATCGTTATAATGCTTTATAATCACAGGGCCAGCGAAATCGACTCCAGTAGCTTGGAAGGCTATGCTTGCTGTAACTCTTTCGGGTGGTAATGGCGCTGTGTCTTGTTCAAACGGTTTCGATTTCAAGATTCGGCATTTCTGGCATTTGGATAATACGTTTTTAATTATTTGACGTCCTCTTGGTACCCAGAATCTTGATCTCAAACTGGCTAACGTAGCACTAACACCCATGTGCATCAGTTGAACGTGATACTTCATAATGAGAAGACGTGTAAATGCGTGATCTTCTGGTAGTAGTATAGGGTGTTTTTCTTCGTATTCTAAATCCGAAAATTGAAGTCGTCCGCCAAGTCTCAATACATCTTCTTGATCCATAAAAGCTTTTAAATCGGATATCCTTGAACTTTGAGCTATGGCAACGTTATTCTTGACGGCCATAATTTCGTCTTGAAACGATTCTAACTGCGTTCTTCTGATCCAATACATCTCTCCCTCTAAGATTTCTTTGGTACTGAGAGCTCCTGTGTGCCGCTTCTCTAAATGAAGTTTCAGATTTGAAATGTATCTCTTCACCCAAGCTATAGTTCGTACCACTCTTTCATAATTTGAGTGATTCGTCAACTCCAGAAGCGCTTCCCTTTGTGGCGTCTTTATATTCAATGCTGCTAATACTTCAACCATGGGCTTTAGTCTTCTTTCAGCTTCGATATGGAGTTCATCTTTGTTTACTGATATTGTTTTAGGTTGTTCTGGCCATTCTCGTTCAGACTTCCTTAAGAACTCCGGACCCTTCCACCATAGATCACTTGATTTTAGATCTATTACATTCAACCCTCTGGTCAAAATGTCTGCTGGATTCATCACTCCTGGAATGTGTTTCCACAGGGCGGGGTCATATGCGTTTTGGATTTCGCTAGTCCGGTTACTGATAAAGGGTTTCCATTGCTTGGTTGCAGCCTTGATCCATGAAATGGTTATCGTCGAGTCACTCCAGAAATGAACCGTTGGATTTTCCTTGACGAAATACGATCGTACTGTGGTCATTAATTTGGTTCCCACCACGGCGCCCATAAGTTCAAGCCTTGGAATGGTTAACTTTTTAAGTGGAGCCACTCTTGATTTGGCTACCACTAAATTTACGGTTACGTCTTCCTTGGAGTTTTCAATTCTAATGTAGACTGCGGCTCCGTATGCTTTCTCGCTCGCGTCTGTAAAGCAGTGTAATTGTACTTTATCTTCTCGCATTGTTCCGTAAAATCGGGGGATTTTAATTCCTTCTAAATGACGTAACTCCGAACACCACTTCTCCCATCGTTCCTTCAAGTCTTCCGGTATCGTTTCGTCCCATTGAGTACCCCTCTGCCAAATCTCTTGAAATAGGCATTTAATTCGGATCGTGAATGGGGTCACAAATCCTATTGGATCAAAAATTCTGGACGAAGATTGCAGAATAAACCGTTTTGTGTTCTCTCGGCTACAAAGAAATTCCATCAGACTTGTTACATCGAATCGGAAGATATCATTTTCTGGCTGCCATGCCAAACCTAATACTTTCAGAGATACTCCTTCTGGCCTCAGTATT
Organism: Odiellus spinosus; assembly: GCA_963920705.1. NCBI lineage: Eukaryota > Metazoa > Arthropoda > Arachnida > Opiliones > Phalangiidae > Odiellus > Odiellus spinosus. Next base: position 8,300,431 of record OY987232.1, on the reverse strand, counting down.
TTTGTTTCCGTTTCCTTGATTTCTCCAAGTTGATTACGAAGCCAGGGCGAATTTGATTGAAATTTTCTCAAGGGCATTCCTGCGTCTTTAAGAATTTTTTTGGCTTCACGTGCTAATCTTAGCGCGTTATTTTCGTCTTGTGCTCCTCCGAGCAAATCGTCAACATACAGAGAACTCTTCAATAGTTCATAAGCTTCTGGTAATGTGTCCTTATATTTCTCCAGATGATATCTGATGGTGCCGGCAAGTAGATATGGACTTGCGTTCATCCCAAAAAGAGCTCTGGTCATCCGTAGAACCACTTTCTCCGAATTGTTTGATTCGATGTCGTTATTTTTAATCCAGAAAAAACGAGTAACGTCGCGATCTTTCGGTGTTAATGAGATGTCTGCAGTAAATACGACTTTATATTTGCGAAATTTGAAGAGAAGTCCAAGTAGATCGACGTTCAATGTCGCACCGGGATGAAGGCAATCATTTAAAGACGGCGAACCTTTGGCGTGAGAAGACGCATCAAAGACTACTCTCGTTCTTGTCGTGACTCTATCTTGCTTTATAACTTCTCGATGGGGTAAGTAAAACGTTCTTCCTAACTGGCCACTTCCATCAGCCACTTCCGCAATTCCACTGTCTAGATATTTTTCGATAACTTCTGCATAATCCTTGAACAATTTTGTATCTTTTCTAAATTTCTTGAGTTGGTGTTCAAATCTTCGTTCAGCTACAGCTCGGTTGTTGTTGGTAAGTGTTGCGTCCTTTTTCCACGTCAACCCAACAGTATATCTGTGTCCATCGTATTTTATCTTGGATTCAAAATCCTTCCTGATGATTTCTTCATTTACGGATTTTTCAGATGGTTTGTCGACAATTCCCAAGGAGTCCAGGTCCCAGAATGCTCTCAATCCTTTCGATATTGATCGGTCTTCTTCCTCTCCGATTAAGGAATTGAATATACATACATTATAGACTCCATCATTATTGTTCTTATGGCGCACGTTAGAAGCTGGTCCGAGAAGACACCATCCGAACAAAGTCTCGGTTGCCATTAAGGAATCTTGTATTTTTTCCATGTTACTGGTAACGATTTTCCAATAGAAATCCGCTCCCACCAAAAGCCCAATTTCATCTTCGGAATCTCTTCTCGCAGTTGGATAAACATCGGCCAATTGAATACCCTTCTCTTCCGCTATCGTAATGATATCTTCACTAGGAAAACCTAGTATTGCTGCGCTGATTTTTGGTGATTCTACGGCTTCGATTGAGATTGACTGAGAATTGTCGAGGTTTCCAATGGTTAGCTTCACTCTTCGTCTTTCTATTTGCCGATTTCCGGCTTCAAAGCTATGCATGTTAAGAGTTTCCTTTCCAATTTCGGGTAAATTTAACTTCTTGGAAACTTTATCCAGCAAGTAAGTACGGTGACTTCCATTATCCAAGAAATAACGAATGACTAAATTCTTCTTCCCATTTGTAACTCTTGCCCATCCGGTTTGAAGGTAAATTTCCGATTTCGTGTTCAGCGTCCCCATTAACGTAGTGCTGGATTCTGTTTTATCAGTCCTTGATTTTTCCTGTTGGCTAGGGAATTCTTGTTCACAGACTGTCTGATGATGGCGCCGACCACAATATTTACAGGAAACTCTCTTGACTCTGCAAAACCTCGCTATGTGATCTGATTCTAGGCATACAAAACATCTTGATTGGGATTTTATGATTTCTTTTCTTTCCATTGATGTAAATTCTTTGCATTCTTCCATTCGATGTGATTTCTTGCAAAAGATGCAGCTTGATTCTTTCCTTGCTGGTCTTGAAGCGTTATTAAACGACATGGTGGAAAATGGTGGCGTGGATCTTGGTTTATAATTCGAATAATTGTCTTTACGATGTGACGTTGGTTCAAACCGGACCTTGAACTCCCGATCGGTTTGGTTTACCGTCGTGGTACTCTTCAGTTTTGTTGCTTGCTCTCGGCTTTCTACTTGGTCCTTTAGGAATTCTATAAGTGTCTTCAATTTTGCTCCTTTTTCTTTTCGACTGCGTAACGTATAACTTAATACGATGTCTTCGGGTAAAAGTTCGGTTACCATAGGTATTAGAAAGACAGCGTACGATTCCGTGTTTTTATTCAACGATTCCAGACTTTTTATGTTGATGTATAAGGTGTCGAAAAATCTTCTTAGACCTGTCGTGTCAGACGATTTTCTTACTGGCTCCGTATTTCGTAGTTTAGTCATATGTGCTTGAATTAGAAGATCTTCTCTTCCAAATCGCTCCGTTAACGTTTCAATAGCAATCTTGTAGTTTCTGCCTGTCAAGGATAATCCGGCAATGCAGGCTTGGGCCGTTCCGCTCAGGTAGCATTTTAAGTAAGTGAACTTTTCTTCGTCTGCTAAGTTAGGGTTATTGTGAATGGATACTTGAAACTGTGGCCAAAATTCTTGCCACTTGTTTATGTCGCCTGAAAATCTTTCGATGTTTATTTGCGGTAATTTGACTGTGGGTTTCTGAATGAGAGGAACTTGACCCTCAACATTACGAATTGAGAATAATTCATTTTCTATGCCATGAATGGATGCAACTGGAGTTGACTGTTCAATAGGCGTACCCAATAGTCTTAGTGACGCTCCTTTTCCTTCATTCGTCAAGTCTTGCAGGGTTACTTGACAAAGTGCTTTACAATTCATTATGTTATCTAAGTACTCTTCACATTCCAGTAGTTCTGCATCATATTCATCGGGATCGTTGATTTGATTTTGAATAAACGCATCCAATTCTTTTAACTTTACTTCACTATCTTGGAGTTGTAATAAGTACTTTGTTACCGCAGTTCTTGATATAGGTGTCGCGGCAGCTCCAAATTCACTTTCAATTTTTTGAATTAACTTCGTGAGTGTGCCTCTTATTGAACCTCGTTTTCTTTTCGACTTCGAGTACACATCCATAACTTTAGTTGATGTGTGGAGGCAAGTTCACTTATGCAATAATCTTTCCGGATCACCATGAAACGGATGGACTATACTTCGTCGAGCGACTGAATATTAACTAAAGGTTAACATAGATTAAATTTAAAAGAGACGTTTTCGTAGATAAAAATCACTTTATTATAGCGCTAAGGCGCGCGTGGTTGATCGTTTAAAACATTGAAGTTAACTGACTAAATACAGGTTTTTCATTTTACAACTCGCTTCTTATCTGTAGGTGAAAACTGCAAGCTCTATATCTTTTTTATCGATAACAAAGTCCCTAAATTAGGCTTACATCATAGTGATGTCATACATTATTTTTTGGTCTAATAATAATAGTTTTTCTTTAAAGTTTATACCTATACCTAAACCTAAAAAAACCTAATACGTATTGAATTCTCTTCACAGCACAGCCGAGCTAACGGAAGAATTAACTCTTGACAGATTTGTAGTCGGCATACGAGACAAGGCGTTATCCGAGAAATTCCAGTTTGCTGATAAACTAACGCTAGATGAAGCCGTTATGTAATCTTCAATCCGAAACCAGTCAAGCGAACGGATCAAGTAACGTGGACAGAGTCCAAGTGAAGAAATTCAATCATAAGGGTCATAAAGACTTCAAGCATGGTGGAGCGAAAAAGTACTCCTCCAACGAACCTTCACATCGGTCAAAGCCCTTCAAGCCAAAGGGATGTCTGCGATGCGGAAATTAAGTTGAGCATTCTCGCGAACAATGCCCAGCAAGAGACGCAGTCTGTCGATATTGCAAAAAGAGAGGACACTATGCCAAGTCTGCCTCAAAGCGAAAGCGTCGTCAGTTCAAGAGGTCGATAGCGAAGAAATTTTCCTGGGTTCCATAAGCAGCGCGCTAGCTCGACAGGAAGCATTCGTGGACGTAGTAGCATCACAGTCAAGACGACAGAAATGGATACTACGCGTCATCGCCGCTAGCAAACCACTCAACTTCAAAATCGATACAGGAGCAGATGTTTGCGCACTACCAGAAACACTATACAAATCACTCTTTTCGCAATACGAGCTACAAGTTCCTGACAAACGTCTCTACGGTCCAGGACGAAAACGTCTAAATTGCCTTGGAATGATCAGCGTCCAACTCCAGTACAAAGATCAACAAACCCAAGAGAAACTATACATCATCCGAAATCTTGAGTTACCATTACTTGGATTGGGTGCCAGTGAAGATCTAGGTATAGTATCCTGTATAGATGGCGTAACCTCAGAAGTCAATCCCGTGGAAGAATTTCCGTCATTGTTTAATGGTCTTGGCAAGCTCCAAACAAAATATCGCATTGAACTCAGTCCAAACGCCGAACCACAAGCCTTAAGTCATGCAAGACAAATTCCAATTCCATTACTGAAGGCAACGAAGAAAGAGTTAGATCGGATGGTCGAAAACGGAGTAATTTCACCCATTGACGAACCGACGGACTGGTGTTCAGCTATGGTAGTTGTTAGGAAGAAAGAAAAGCTTACCAAAGTGGAAGATTGCAAGAAGGACGAAGTTGACCTTCGCATCTGCGTGGATTTCACACTATTGAATAGACACGTCAAAAGAGAGCGCTATCCACTTACACCAGTCGACCATATTCTAGGACAAATCGCCGGAGCAAAATATTTCAGCAAGCTCGATGCAAACAGTGGATATTGGCAAATACCACTTGATGAAGACACGGCAAAACTGACAACCTTCATTACACGATTTGGAAGATACTACTTTCATCGTCTACCATTTGGACTCAGCTCCGCATCTGAACAATTTCAAAATCGTATCAATAGAATAATTGAAGGAATCGAGCGTTCCGTCAGCCTTCAAGATGATATTTTAATATCGGGAGCGACGCGAGAAGATCACGATCAATCTTTACGAAAAGTTCTCTAGCGGTTATCCGAAGGAGTAACTCTCAACCTGGCAAAATGTCTATTCGCACAGACTAGAATAAAGTTCATCGGTCACGTCATAGACGAACATGGAATTAAACCAGACGGTGAAAAAGTCGAAGCTATCACCAAGATGTCTCCACCAACAAACGTAACAGAGTTGAAAAGATTTCTCGGAATGGCAAACTACTTAGGAAAATTTATTCCAATGATGTCAGAAGTATTTCAACCTCTAAATAAATTACAAAGCACCAAAATCGCTTGGCAATGGGACGTTCCTCAAGAAAAGGCATTCAATGAGATCAAGACAATCTTACCAATTGCGCCCGTTCTCGCCATTTTTGATCCGAAGAAAGAAACCATTGTTTCCGACGACGCATCATCTTATGGCATTGGAGCTGTCCTTCAGCAACGTCAGCAAGATGGTACACTTCGAGTCGTTGCGTATGCATCAACAACAATGTCTGATGCAGAAAGGCGATATGCCCAAATAGAGAAAGAGGCACTTGCACTAGCGTGGGCTTGTAACAGATTTATAAACTACATTCTGGGAATGAAAATCAAACTAGAAACCGACCACAAGCCATAGGTTTCGATCCTCCAAACAAAGGCACTCGACGATCTCTCACCAATAATCAGATTGAGACTGTTGCGCTCTACTAACGTAACCTTACCTATAATATTATAAGAGGGATGGGTTAGAGCGAGTGTTTAACTAGTTGGAGGGATGACGTAGTTCGAGTGATTAACTAACGTAACCTTACCTAAATATTACAAGAAGGGCAAGGAAACAAAATGTCCATTCGAGGTTGTGAACTATCGATAAAGATTATGTACAGTCGCGGACAAAAGTTTCGGGCCGTTTTGTTTCGGCCGCCATATTATTTGTATATATGCTAGCACTGTCAAGTAGGACTTTTTTGAGAGCTCAAAGACTCTTGTATAATATTATATCAAAATTAATATAATATTCATTCGTGAACGAAATTCGCGTGATAAAAAGTGGACCCCCGCGAAAATAACATAATGAGAAATGACCAAATAATTTCGGGAATTATATCAATCGACGCAGCTTTTCATTCTGCAAGCTAATTTACAAACAAATTAAGTACCACGCAATCGCGTGGTACGTTATCTGTGACTCTGCCGATAAGCTGGGATTTTCTCTCTAAGTTGTGTCGAGGGGAGAACAACGAGGATGATGATGAGGATGATGATCCTTCGCTGTCCGTCAATTTAACATTGGTAACGCCCATCGAGCATAGCTCAAGGTAAAGCTAATTATAATAACTGGAAGCATGAAATGCGCCGACTCTCAAGGAACCTCCTACTACTCTCAAGGAACCTCCTACTCCTTGAACAAGACATCCTTGGTATGATATAAACGGGACCCTACTCCTGGTTGTAGAAATTCCCTGGGTTTGAAACCAATTCAGACGAGACCCTACCTCCAGCCAATGAACATCCTGGCTATACATCCAGGTTGAAAATGCACTTCGCGCTGAAAGGCGACCTACGCATCCGCTCTCTACATTCATTCTGAGATTGAGAAAAAACGCTCCCTTTATACTCGCTGAATTCATGAGGTGAACTTAGCTACTAAAAAGTGTCGCTTAAAACAGTATTTCACGATTTTTTTAAACCGTATACTACCTTATTTCCCTTCTTATTGTTTTATTTTCCCTACTTTAGTGTTGGATTTTAATTGATGGCAGGTTTTGTTGACCATTTCGACTTAAATATATATGAAACGGAATTTTAAGGCGCAAAGGCTTACGATCTTGGTTTTAAATACGCTATTCTAAACGGGCCATTGCCAGCCTCAGGCTCCCGAGTCCCGCCGCCCGTCTGAGAGAGAGATTATTTTGCCGCTCGCTCCCAGGCTAAATATTCTATTTTAAATTATAACTCAATAGTGGAGTCTATTACTGAAGATATAAAATGTTTTTTACATCGAACTCAAATATAGGACGCCAACCATGTCGTACAAACAACTAAATTTCAAGTATATCTTAACCTTGGTAAATAATATTATAATATAATGAAGGGGCCTTAATAGAAGTGTTTATTTTGGCCGGTTTTTCGGGCCTCTTAAATTCCCCGACTGAAATTTTAATATTAAGTTAGGTAAGGTTAGGTTAGTAAGAGGCCCGAAAAACCGGCCCAAATAGTCAGCAGCCAAGAGGGCGCTATTTTGGCGGGTTATGGCCGACGCCCGTAAAAACGGCCAAAATAGCCGAGTCTCGGCTCGGGGCTATTTTGGCCGGTTTTTCGGGCCAAAATAGAGCCCGCTCAGCAAGGAGCTATTTTGACCCGAAAAACCGGCCAAAATAGACGCGGCCAAAAAATTATACATAGTATTCACGCCTGGGCGGAGCTTAGGTTTTCCCCTCTTACTAACAGGGGGTTGGAATTTCAAACTGTTTATCGGTAAATCATGAACTCTCTCGGCATTTGGGTGGTCAAGTATTGTGTGGTTTATAAGGCGCTTTTGCGTATATGATAATTTACATATTATTTAAAGTAAGTTTGACCTTAATATTGCGTGTTAAACCAACGTTGAATAAGGTTCACGGAAATATATTCTTCGTCGAGGCAGTGATCGAAATCATCGCCCGTTTTAGATCGTAAAGACGCCTTAGTAAGCCTAGGCTCCTTGTTCTCGCCGCGAGGCTCTCTGGCGCTTATTCCGTTCCCACCCAAGGCTGTCGCGGCGTCGCCCGTCTTGACGAAAAACGAAGAGAGGAGAGAGGGTCGCCGCTCTCCGTAGTCGTTGAGCGACGGGCGATAGGCTTACGCGGAACGGAAAAAGCACGAGTGCCGGGAGCTCGAGACCAGGGAGCCTAGGCCTACAAACGCAGAAGGCCCCGTTCCTCCGTAACGATCTTCGCGAGCGAAGTGAAATTTGGTGATGCCACGGGTGGAAAATTCGACGAAAAAGTATTAAGAAAGCCGCGGAAGGCAACAGAAAAAACCAAGCGTAGCAGCCTAATAGCAGACGAAAAAATAGATCCCAACGACGTTTTATAATAGACCGCGCCATCTATACCTAATTTTATATAATTTTTTAATTTTATCTTTGATTAATTTATATATATATATATATATATATATATATTTAATCGTTTCGGGGCCCAATAATTGTTTGTATAATTTAATATAATTTAATTCCTTATTATTATTAGTCGGTAACGCCATCTGTTGAGATGATTCATCGTAAAATTTGTAATTCAATGGCGTAAGCCCCTGTAAGTTGGTTTATGAGTATATATATATATTTAATCGTTTCGGGGCCCAACAATTGTTTGTATAATTAAATATAATTTAATTCCTTATTATTATTAGTCGGTAACGCCATCTGTTGAGATGATTCATCATAAAATTTGTAATTCAATGGCGTAAGCCCCTGCAAGTTGATTTATGAGTATGAACATTCCGAATTCGTCAATACGGTATAGCAGTAGTAGCATACCGAAAAATGACCACCCAAATGGTTTCCGAGTTTAACTATTAAATTTCTTTTCAAAGTAGAGAAGAGACTTTGTTCTGTGTTTCAAAGTTTAAAACCCAGTTCGTGATATATGTTAAAATTCTTCTTCTTAAACAAGATGGTGTTTAATAAATCTTCTAGATTACATCTTTTTTTACTCGTTTTTAGTCACACCAATTTCAATTGGTGTAGGCTCTAACTATATACCGTACTGTCTGAAGTGAAATTTTAAAACTTTTACATGAAAAATTTTAAACTTTTACATGAAAAGTTTTAAACTTTTACATGAAAAATTTTAAACTTTTACATGAAAAATTTTAAACTTTTACATGACAAATGCCTCTATCCAGCATTATCTTAATTGGTGTGCCTTATTATGGGGTTGACCATGTTGTTTATATTAAAATAAGTCGCTCCCTTTTCATTTTCAAACAGACAGCTGAGCCTTTTTAGTGAGATATTGAGACGGGTATTCGTTTTGGTGTACAAACAAAGACCATATAATCATTTTTGTGTGATTTTCATCACAATAGTTACTTCAAAGGGGCAGATATTATAAAAAAAAACAGTTGGGCGGATGCCCATCTAGAATGGAAGGCTATCTGTGACAGATATTACAATTCAGAATGGACAGATATAATTTTTTATAACTTCCCAGAATGGACAGATATAATTTTTTATAACTTCCCAGAATGGACAGATATAATTTTTTATTGCAACTCAGAATGGGCAAATATAATTTATTACAACTCGGAATGGACAGATATTATTTATTACAACTGAAATGGACAAATTTCCCTTTTAAATAACTGCAATTAAGCCAAACCTCTCGCAGATAACTCTGCCCTTTACATGAAACATTTTCATTGAAAAATCAAACATTTGACGTTAAAAATGTGTAGTAAAATAATTTCTATTTATATCATAAATGTTAATTTTATATTAAAAATTAAGAAAATAACGTACACTAAATATAAATGCTATAGGCGCAATAAATAGGTTACACATGTTATATAATATTTCATAGTTCCTTTCGAATTACAGTGTTTCTCATTGAAAAATAAATTATTTGACGCAAGAATGTGTAGTTAAAATAATTGAAATATTTATATCACCATCGTTAATTTATTATTTATAATTAAGAAAATAACGTATACTAAATATAAATACTACAGGCACAATAAATAAGTTACACTGTTTATATTCCAACAAATATTGCATACCTCCTTTCCAATTCCACAGTTTCGTATAAAGGGCAGAGTTATCTGCGAGAGGTTTGGCTTAATTGCAGTTATTTAAAAGGGAAATTTGTCCATTTCAGTTGTAATAAATTATATCTGCCCATTCCGAGTTATAATAAATAATATCTGTCCATTCCGAGTTGTAATAAATTATATTTGCCCATTTTGAGATGCAATTATATCTGTCCATTCTGGGAAGTAATAAAAAATTATATCTGTCCATTCTGAATTGTAATATCTGTCACAGATAGCCTTCCATTCTAGATGGGCATCCGCCCAACTGGTTTTTTTTATTATTTGATATCGGTTAAGAATTGAGAGAGTAGTGGTCAAAATAGTGGCCAGAATACTCGTATTTTATAAGCCTAATTGATAATAATAATTATTTGTTGCAACCCAAGTTCAAAGCAAAGATGAATTGAGTATTTGTAAACTGAGTAGCGGGAATTGGCGAAATTCGACGTCTTAAGGGCCTTTCACACCAGCCAATCTTTATCTCCAACTAGTTGGTACAACTAATCGGAGCAATTAGTTGGTCCAACTCCACCGTTCACACACTAAAAAAATTTATAAACATTTTCCTTCAATTTTTATGAACATCCAATCATTAAGGGTTAATCTGATGTCATAAATTTCGCCACTCCCTGTCTTTTTTTTTTTTTTTTTTTTTTTTTTTTTTTTTTTTTTTGGTACTTTTTAAATAATCACGGCCGAATTTTTGTGGCTTATTTTTAAAAATTATGCGCGGGTGCCACCTAGCAGAGATCGAGTGAAGAACTAGAGAGACTCAAGAGAGGTCAGACTCCTGGGTTTCGCCACACAGTTATCGTTTATTTAATTGCACTTGAGGATAAATAGGAGTTTAATTTCACACTTTAAAGCCTCATTTTCATGGTCGCTTGTAAGCTAAATTTTTACACGTAACACGCGAATATCTAAACGAAATAGATATTTCACGCGCACGCCATAGCTTCAAGCTCTAAATTACGAGCGAAAAAATACGCTAGCATTTTCTCCACGCTAGTTTTAGCGTACACGCGACCACTAATTTAGAATTAGTTTTCGAATTCATTGCCAATCGGTTCCAGAATAGAGAAAAAGTCAAACGATATGTCCACCAACCAGCCCAATCAAAAAGAAAATGGCTACCAATCTATGCCAGAAGACCGGGATTTTTTTTATGACGGTAAACTAATTCCTATCACGTGACGGAGAGGCCTCTGATTGGTCAAACTCTTAAAGTTGGCGCGACAAGTTGCCATGAAATTGGGTCAGCAACCCAATTTTTTCAGGACAATTTTAATTTTGCCAACTCCATCAATTTTTATTCACACGGAGCAACTAGTTGGGGCAATTTGAGTTGCCACAACTAGTTGGAGCTAAAAATTGGCTGGTGTGAAAGGCCCTTTAGACCATCATTAAACTTAGTGACCAGACAGAAGGCTAGAAAGTCTGCTGTCGGGTCTATAGGGTGAACGGTTGGTTGAAAGCATTCTAATCTACTCGGTTTACATATACTATCGTTTTGGAAGTGGTGAAGTGAATGTTTTCAATTGATAGAACTGTTAATAATTCAGTATAAAAAGGCATGGACCATACGCCAAACTATCAGTCGAAAGTTTTCCACGTTTATGATCATCTTGTTATATCGCAATTCTTCTTTGCTTTGAACAAAAACTTTACTTCGAAAATTTGTGAATATATACTTTGGTAATTTGTGGATCTATTCTTGGGAAATTTGTGGACATATTTGGGAAATTTGTGGACATATTTGGGAAATTTGTGGACATATTTGGGAAATTTGTGGATCTATACTTGCAAATTTTGTGGACATATTTGGGAAATTTGTGGACATATTTGGGAAATTTGTGGACATATTTGGGAAATTTGTGGACATATTTGGGAAATTTGTGGACATATTTGGGAAATTTGTGGACATATTTGGGAAATTTGTGGACATATATTAAAGAAATTTGTGGAGTCTATACTTGTGAACATATTTTAGTACAGGCATTCTAGCCCAAAAAAAGGGAGAACCCGGAACAAATTAGAACGGTTACGAAAATTTCCATACTTATAGAATCGAATGCGCTCTTTAACGTGGTGAGGTCTCCCAATCTCGCAGGCGTGGGGAAAATCCGCCATCTTGGAAAATGGCCGCCAAAATTACTAAAAATATGCATAACTTTAGATGTAATTATCGGATTGACTGATGGTTAAGCTCAAAATGTAGCTTAAGACACTCCGCACAAAATTTGTTCTATGCATGTTTAGCGTTTATCAAACCGTAAGCTCGCAAACATGCATTGAAACTGGTGAAATTGATAAATTTAGGGAAATATGAAGTTTCCGCGGAAAACCATTTAAGATTTTGTTATAATTTCGCTGTTTCAATAATAGGACGCGTTTTTCTAAGTATGTTGCCTTTAAAACGTTTAATGAAGAGAAAATATTCCGCCATTTTGGAAAATGGCGACCAAAATTTTAAAAACTAACCAGATGAACTTAAAAATGATTGTTTGTATATAGTATCATTCGTTTGTTATATGAATTTTAAACGTTAATCAAACCGAAGCTGGCAAACATGCCTTAATAATTTCCAAAACTTAATAATGCTCTAATATAACAATATATATTAATTTCTTTGTAAAACAATTCGAAAATATTTATTTACAAACTATCGTTATATTTAAATTTACAGTTAATGTAAATGTTATCATTATATAATGTAAATGTTATCATTATATAATGTAAATGTTATAATTATATAATGTAAATGTTACCATTATATAATCTAAATGTTATCATTATATAATGTAAATGTTTTTAAATGTCTAAATTGTCCATCTCGCCATCTAGATAAAAATCTCTGCAGTCGTTTGTGCATGAAATACCGTGACATTTTCTGCACATTGCGGAACACATCAGACCTGTTTTTCGACATTCGCATTTTTCGTCGCAACTACCCTTACACTTGCAAGAAATCATATTTAAAATTTCGCTCGGGTGGTTATTACTGGGCGCAACACGTGGCCGACTCTTTTCCACCCCCAATCTTCTGCATTTATGTCGTTGCCAAGCCACGTTTGGACTTGATGGTAGACTCTTTGCATGTGTTGGCTAGCAGCTGCACTTGTGGGTGGATGACTTGCCAGTTCAAATGAGCTACTTATCGGTGAATTTCTGGTGGCCTTTGTAAATACAACGTAGCGTTGCTCATTTAAGGTACTACTTTTAATAGCACCGTATAAGGACAAAAAGGAATATTCTCCTACAGCAGTTATTTCTGCGATAATAGCGCCAGGCTGATTAAAAATCAAAACTTTTTGACGGAGATCTTCGTTTTGTTTTAGTATTTTGAAAGCTTTTTTTTTCCTTGGCGATAAAGGGCAGATGTAGTATCGCAACCCGTTGCAGCATGGAGAAAGAGTAAAACATGTGCTTGTTCTCCAAGTTCTTTTTTTATTGCCTTGATGTCAAAGATTTTCGTTGGAGAGTTTCCTTGCTGTTGTTTTACCAAAAATAAAGAATTTTGATTTTCGGTATCAGCGAGAACTATCAAAATTATAAGCACGTCTGTGTCTTCTGCGATGACAGCAATAGTTTTGTAATTTTCGCATTTTCCAAAGTCAAGCGCTGTTTTTGCTATAAGAACCTCAGCGTCACTTTTTGCTTGAATGGCTCTAAGACCAGATGATTGAAATCTAGTAATAAGATGGTGTATCAAGGACTCTTTTTTTTTCGAATTTTTAAGGAATGCGTCTTGAGAAGTCGTTGCGAGGTTATTTTCTTCTATTTTGATATCCGGGGCCATTGATTTTGCTTGCCTTCTCCTATGTTCCTCTCCTTTAGTGGTTAAATCATTTGAATGGCCGTCAAAAACTACAGTTGTAGTTTCACCGTAGTGGTTTTTAACATAATCTACGTACAGGTTGATGGTTGAAGATATTTCCGTATGTGCAAGGGCGAGGCCACACTACACGATGAAGCAGAAATCCACCATCCACTACCACTTGTTTATAAACCATCTCTTTAGTTATTATTAAAGGACTAACATCCTCAAGAAGATGAGACAGGGTTGCTTTGTTTGCCTTTCGAAATGAGAACTCATCAAACATAGATGGAGCGACCGGAGAAAGTTCATATGACATGCAGTTTTTTAAATCAGCTCCTCGTTGTAACGCGCAGGCTATTCTTCTAAACAATTGTTGTGGGTTCACAACAATATACTCTCCGTCAACGTTTAATACGTTTTTCATTCCCGCTAGTGGTTTCACTTTGTCATTTCTCTTAAGTTTAGCTTCCAGAAACGACTTCCCGACCATTCTTTCCATTGAAATTTTCCCAATTTCTACTGCAGAATCGCAATTTACAGTCTCATCAGCTACAGCACCGGAAGCCAGAGACACCAACGAATTCTCGTACTTGAATGGTGTGTGATCTCTTAGCCATCCATAAAACTTCTTAGCGTCTGTCGCGTCGCGTACTTGTCGTGATTCTCGAATCTCTACATGTTGTTCTGACGTTGTTGCGCAAACGCCACAGTAGTCTTCCAAAGCTTCACTGAGCTGCAGACACACCGGAATAGTTAGGATCCATCGAGCGAGTGTGCTTTCGCTCAAACCGCGACCCCTTTTTAGTCCACCAGACGTTTTCATTGATCGCATTAGAACTTGCTCAATTGTCATGTCCGACCAAATACCAGACCACATTTTGTCGGATCGTCTAACGGTAAAAAATCCCAATTGTCCAAAGTTAATGTACTCTTCTTCACTCATTATAGTAGATAATTGAGACATCGTTTGTACATATAACTGATTAGATTTCGCGTAAGCAAGGTGAGCGGCTGCGTGTAAATATGGCAACATTTGTTTAAGACAATATAAGTGTAGATCCCAGTTTCCTGTCCGTTCAGCTCTAACAAATAGTCGCATTATTTCAACCTGGTCAAAATAATCGAGCCACAATTTTCCTGTGCGACCAAAATTTTTGAATTCTTTCTTTTGAGTCTCAAATGCTGATAATAAACTCATTATTTCTTTTGTTCTTCGAACATCATCAGTGCTTACAGCATTTTGCATTATATCACGGTGGATTTCTTTAATTTTATTCTGTAAGTCTTCTTTTATGATCGGCATGGATTCAAGAATAATCTGACCGATTGCCTTTTGCGCCAGGAAGTGAGCCCGAAGTGCCCGGGAATAGGCATGTCCATTAAGCATGTGAGGCACTGACGCTTTGGCGTAAACGGTTTCCCACATTTCAGAAATTCCACTACCAGCCATTATATAGCCCACAGCACCCATAAACGACATAAGGGTGTGAAATCCCCCAAGTCGAACTATTACCGATGACAATTTCTCGGTCAACCCAAAACCATCTCTACCGCTTTAATGTATAGCGGTTGATCAAACGTAACTACACAAGATTTCAGGTCATATCGATGGCATTGGTCGACGGCAAGAGAAGTGTAAATTGTTGTCAAGTTCGACGGATTTAAGTTAATAAATGGCAGTATGATTACTTTGCTTATAGCGTAATTATTTTCACACTTTGAACTTAATTGCATGTAACCATTCCATTCTGGGCTAGGACTTGGCTGCTTCAATATATATCCACACATCCATATGAAGTGGTCTTAACAGCGGAAGAAGGTGTAACACACATTATTCCTCCCATGGAATGGAAGGTTCCTAATCCGTCAAGGGTTCGAATATTAACGTCCGCATTGTCAAAAACAAATTGTTTAAACGAACAGTCCAAAATTTGGGACTCATTAGACACCAAAATACTGTTCTCAAATTTCGTTACTTCCGTGTAGGATGAACAGAAACCTAGATGGGATATTATGTCAATTACGTAACTCGACCCGATCTGCTTGTGGAGATGAACGGCTAAGCCCAACTGAATAGGGGATATGAAAGAACGTGGCCTTGTAACCGCTACTCTAGCGTGCCCAATGCTGTTAAGCTTAACGTGGCTTGATCTCGAAACGTTTTTTTTCCCGACACTGCTTTTAAAAATAAGTCCAAAGTTATAGGAATTAGGTTAGCTGAACCGTTTCTTATCTCTTCTTCCGAGGGATATTCTTCCAGATTGTAAACGCGAGTTTGAATATCCTCTCTAATAATTTTCGCAGCAGCTTCTACGATTCGCATTCTTTCGTCTTGCTCATTCAATTTTCTGCTAGAATACCAAGTATTCGATATTATCTTATACGCCTGATCTTTCAAACTAATTATGTTATCTTTTCCAATAAGTTCAGATATTGTAATTTGTTTCCCATAACGTCGGATGAGTCTTTGTTTTAAATACTTCGTACCGTAAGGCTCCACTCCTTCATTACAAAATTCCTTAAAACGTTTCTCTAATTCTGTCATAGAATACTGGCACTCATTGTTACCATCAAGGTAGGCACAAAGAGATATGAAAGCTTCTTCTCGTTCGGCATTTACTCCCCGACCGATTTTCTTTTTCTCAGTATTTTCAGTTAAGAATTTTGTATAGCAAGTTTTATGGTAGCGCGCTTCAGCAATCTACAAGATCTATGATATTTTCAAGACGGACTAGTACGACCCGCGACCACTCATCATTTCGATCTTTTGATCTTTTAATTAGTGTTGATTTTATTTCCATTGTTTCAACCAAATGCACAATACCTTTAATTCTAGATGTATGTTTTTCATCGGGGACTGCATTATTTCCACAGAGTAAACAATTTGTTTTAAACTCGAACGAATGAACCTCGGATCTCAACAATTTATCCTTGGTTGGTTCCTTTGACGTGGAGCTACCATCGTCTAGAAATTTCACAATATTTTCCTCTCGCGTATAGTGTTTTCGACAAGCTTCGTGCAAACGAACTGATGTAAGGTGTTCAAGACGCTCGTGTAGTCCATCTTTTCTCCTCAACAGTTTGGAGACCCTTTGTAACTAGAACAGTTTTTTTATTCCCAAAATCCGAACTACATATCAGACAAACTACTTCCATACTTGTTTTAAGAAATATATAATATGACTAACAGCTAAAAACAACAACATTCGACTGAGCCTTTTTCTCATTTCTGACAAACTTTTATGGCATTTCCTTGAACCTTCGAGCTGGTCATTTTACTAGAGGCAGAAAGAAAACAAAACCGACCTTCGAACGGGTTCGTAACTATACGCTAAATTCCCTGAGGCTATATGTGTAAGAGCTCTCTGCTTTAAAATTGTACCAAAATATTTGTATGGGTTAAAACTGGTAGCAAATGAACTTAAATAACTATACTACATTTTAAGTATACCTGGTTATGTTATGAAGTTTTTATAATTTTGGTCGCCATTTTCCAAAATGGCGGAATATTTTCTCTTCGTTAAACATTTTAAAAACAACAATACTTAGAAAAACGCGTCCTATTATTGAAACAGCGAAATTATAACAAAATCTTAAATGGTTTTCCGCGGAAACTTCATATTTCCCTAAATTTATCCATTCCACCAGTTTCAATGCATGTTTGCGAGCTTACGGTTTGATAAACGCTAAACATGCATAGAACAAATTTTGTGCGGAGTGTCTTAAGCTACATTTTGAGCCTAAATATCAGTCAATCCGATAATTACATCTAAAGTTATGTATAGTTTTATTAATTTTGGCGGCCATTTTCCAAGATGGCGGATTTTCCCCACGCCTGCGAGATTGGGAGACCTCACCACGTTAAAGAACGCATTCGATTCTATAAGTATGGAAATTTTCGTAATCGTTCTAATTTGTTCCGGGTCAAACCTTAGAATGCCTGTACTATTTAGGAAATTTGTGGACCTATACTTGGGAATTTTGTGGATCTATTCTGGGGAAATTTTGGGATCTATACTATCGAAATCACAAATTTCCCAAGTATAGATTCATTAATTTCCCAAGTATAGACAAACAAATTTCCCAAGATCCAAAAATTTCCATAGAATAGATCCACGAATTTTCCCAGATTAGATCCACAAATTTCCCAAATATAGGTCCACAAATTTCCCAAATATGTCCACCAATTTCCCAAATATGTCCACAAATTTCCCAAGTATAGATCCACAAATTACCAAAGTATATATTCACAAAATTTCGAAGTAAAGTTTTTGTTCAAAGCAAAGAAGAATTGCGATATAACAAGATGCTCATAAACGTGGAAAACTTTCGACTGATAGTTTGACATATGGTTCATGACTTTTTATACTGAATTATTAACAGTTCTACTGTATTACACTATCAATTGAAAACATTCACTTCACCATTTCCAAAACGATAGTATATGTAAACCGAAACGTATAGAAAAATATAGAGTACCCCCTTGATCCTAACATATTGTTCTCTCTCGAATGCAAACTCTTAATTAAACGGCTCGGGGTCGGGAGACGATGATTTCAGTTATCAAGTTGAAAAAGTTTACCACCTCATAAGGGTAATCTCCATAGACGTTTCTGATGAAATTGTGAGAGACCTATAAATAAACCAGGCCGGCACGACCCGGTTTTAATATCAAATAAAACACGAGCAATTTCAATGTCAATCCGGTTTAAGAAAGTTCGACAACTGTAAATTGTGGCATGAATAACCTGGTTCGATCTGCGCATCCACACACGTAACATTTCGTGCGAAATGCATTTGCAAAACGAGCGAGAATTCTAAAAACTTAATTTGAGAGCTACTGCTAGTTATTAATATCAATTGTTACGCTACTGTTCGCAAGTTTGCCAGAAGATTACAGCTTTTCCCCATACATAAAGCTGATTCTCACAAGAATATCAAAATGGCTTTATATTTTACATGCGTCACGTGATTTCCGACTTCAAATTTATTAGGCTACACATACCTGCGTGCTGGTGAACTCGATTTTACGTTTGTCACTAATACACTTATCCTCCTTTGATTAAATGACGTTATTATCCTTAAAGCTTTGCAACATTGAAGCTTAGCATATTTTACGCGCACTTATTTATTTTAGATAATCGGAGAAATTAAAAACAAGTCAAAATACACTGTTTCCAATTTCGCTAGAACGTAACAGTACTTCCAGGTACATATAACCAAAATGTAACATCCCCGACCACGACGTTAAGGTGACATAACCTAACCTAACCCTACCTAAAATAAAAGATGAAAAGAAATGTAGAGTATTGGAAGAGTAGAAAAACAGCGTGCATTTGAATTACACTTCTCTATTTCCCATCTAGGTTACGGAGTATAAGAATTTTCCCTTAACCTCAAGGATTCAGAGAATGCAAAAGTGTGTCCAGCGTTACCCATAATTATATGCGGTAGGTCGAAGCCTTTTTAATATACACACCAAATGAAATGTCCTGCGTTACGGCAAGGGGTAGATTTCTTAATAGACACACACGAAATGAAATGTTTATTTTCAAAGTAAATATGTAAAATACAAGTTCATGTAAATTAACACTTGAGCATAGGCTGTACTGTGTGATTATCTTTGATAATCCACTGATTTGATAAAGACGAAGGATTTACTCTGGGATGGCAAGGAATTAAAACGACGAAGATATGGTAGCAAGTTCCTCTTGGACAAACCAAGAAATATTTTAGACTGAATGTTCCATTTACAACCCATTGTCGGTAGATGATTGGCAATTACTTCCGGTACAGTTTTCGTCTGAAATTCTTGTTTTGACGTGATAATAGAGGACCATTAGTAATATTTTCATCATACGAGTGATCACAGTCATTGGAAGAGTCCAAGGATGTAGCTGGTCGAGAGGTTATTTTGCAAACCGGCTGACAAGACGTTAGTTTCCACTCCTATGATAAAATAAAATATCTTGAAGACTGAAAGTAGACTAATTTCCATACCATTAATATTTATACTTGAATAACTCCTTTTATGTTTAGAATAACGAGGCCGTATGAAGAACTGTTAACCTTTTACTGACTGTAATTATCTCATATGTCGAGTCCGAAAACACTCACTGCTTTATAGTCATTATAGGTCTCGTCTCGCCTCGCCTCGTCTCGTGGTCTGCTAACGAAGTTCACTGTACAAGGCTTCTTTTGATTATGAAAATAATCGGAAATGTTTCTTAGTTTTATAGTGGAGAAATCTGAAGCCTATTTTTTCCAATATCAGATGTCCATTTTTTATTCAAAATTGTTGTTTTTTAAACACGGGAAACCTACTGTACTTCTGTCCAAGGGGAGTTTTCACGACTATAATTTTTCTTAAGAAGTTTAACATTTTGTATCAATCCGCCTCAGCTTTAAATCTTAAGTCGTTTCTATCTTGGATGCCCGTGTAAACGTACCATTATTTAGATTCTTCAATCCACCCCAAGTTTTCAGTAAGCCTTAGCCTATACTACCCGTTATACCATTGCTTTATGACTAAATGATATATTCAAAACAGCTTAGCGTGTGGTGCCAACTCTTGCTGGTTATTAAACGGTCAAATTTCTTTAAATTTTTGGATAATTTCTTATATATCTTCTAAACTATCTCGAATTTTAAATTGATTTTTCGTCTACATTATTAATTAGATTAAGTTGAACCATTTTGATATTTTTAATTATAATATAAATTCATATTGAGTTTCATTTCCCTAAACGATATCACACATTTGCATTCACTTCATTAAGGTAGTCGAGCAATGTGGCCATGAAGTTGGGAGGAAAACCCCTTCCCTTCAATGTCTAGACGATTTAGCTGTCCAGCATCGAGGTTTGACCGTAAAGTGGATGGTGGAAGGTGATAATATGCAATTGGAGACGTCCTGTTGCATATCATTGCACAACACTTGAAACTTAATGTGGCAGCCACGCTTAAAGGAGGTAATTCCCGTTAAACGGAATTGAACGATAAGCTGGCTCCACGAGCTCGGTCACGTGATATCCGCTTACACAAGAAGTGACACACACACCCAGACACGATCAGTGTAAAACCTCCCCCTGAACTAAAGTTCAGTCGGGGAGGTAAAAATAATAATAATATAATCATTTCTTTATCCCTGTGAACGCGCCTTTATCTCTTATCTAAATTATGTCGTTTCTATCTTGGATACCTGTGTAAACGCATCTTTATATTCTTCAATCCAACCCAAGTTTGCAGCATGCCACAGCCTACGCACCCCGTTATACCTATGCTTTTTTGACTAAATGATATGAATGGAAAATGACTTAGCGCGTGCTGCCAACTCAAACTGGTATTAAAGGGTCACATTTCTTTAAATTTTTGGACAATTTCATAAATATCTTCTAAACTATCTCGAATTTTAAATTGATTTTTCGACTTTATTTTTAATTAGATTAAGTTTAACCATTTTGATATTTTCATTTATAATATAAATTAATATTGTGTTTCATTTCCCTAAACGATATCACACCATAAGGCTCATTTGCATTCATTCGAAAAAGGTAGTATATAAAACATTAGAAGGCTTTATTAATCGAGCGATGTGGCCATGAAGTTGGGAGGAAAATCCCCTTCAATGTCTTGTTGATTCTTGATCTCTAGGTGCTTGGTTCGCAAAGCTCGTTTACCCATTGGTGGGGCGATGTTTGGAGAGTGGAAGGTTTATGCGGGCCATAGAGAGGGACGCCTCGCTAGTATGGCCCGCTGATATCGGAAACTGGAGGTTGGACCTTGGTGTGGGGCTGGTCGATGTGATTATAACAGTGGGAGACGTCCCATTGCGTATAATCGCCTTCAACTGTCCACCATTGAGGTTCGACCGTAAAGTTGATGGTGGAAGGCGATGATATCCAATGTGAGACGTTGTATATAATTATCTTGATTTTCCATTCTTTTTCATTGCTTCATTGTTTTTTGGTAATTGTACATCGACACAAAAGGCTTGAAACATTCATCAATATCCTTTTCAGTGATACTTGCTGTAAGAGTTGCAGCTAAATTCTTCTTTGAGAAATCGAAACCATCCGGATTAATTTGTAAATTATTCGTTAGTATATGTTCTTCTAGCTTCCTTTTAGATCTCCATTTATTACCCTGAGAATCGTGGTAATAGATGTCAGCTAGGCCTTTCGATGCTAATTTCTTTCTAATGGTTACTTCTCTTAGCCACCCTACAGGTAAATTGTAAATCGCGTTTTCTTGAAGTGCATTTTCTACTGTAATTAATTGTTGAGCGTTTTCTACTGTAGGTAATTGTTGAGCGATTTCTTCGGTGGGTAATTGAGCGTTTCTACTGTAAGATCGTTGATTATAGTTTTAGTTGGGATTGAGTCTTTTATCGTGAAACCATTTATTGCGGGTTGAGACTGTGTAACCATATTATTTACGATATAATTGTATTCGTCATTGTTGTCTGATGGCCAGATTATAACTTCATTTTCCTCCTGAGACGCTTTACATCCCTCTCTATCGAGTATGTTTTCATAGAATTATACGTGTTTTGCATTTACAACAGTTCGTTCTTTCGGATACCTAATTCTATATCCTTTCGTCTGATTGGCGTATCCAACCAAGACTCCCAATTTGGCTCGGTGTTATAATGTATTTCTCCGACATTGATGCGGAATGTTTACAAAAGCGAGTGAACCGATACGTTTCAGGAAACTGGCGCTTGGCTTTCGTCCCATCCTATATTCTAGTGGCACCTTGTCAAGTTGTGAATGTCTAACGCGATTCTTTAAAAATCCTGCTGTAATGACAAGTTCACCCCACAGATACGCCGGCAATTTAGCATCTTCCTTCATGGATCTGACCATATTCAATAAAGTTCTGTTGAATCTTTCAGCGACTCCATTTATCTGTGGGGAATAAATATTTGTCCTTTGAATACTGATTCCTTCATCTTGACAATACTTCTGGAATTACTTTGTACAATATTCTAGACCATTGTCCGTTCGTAGGGCTTTAATACGTTTACCCGTCTCTTTTTCGACTTGTATTTTATATTGTTTCAATCGATCAAACGTTTCGCTTTTCTTGGCCATCATGAATACTTGTATGAGGCGACTGTTGTCGTCTATGATGATATGAAATACTTAGCTCCCCCTAACGAGCTCACATGTGACGGGCCCCAGACATCCGAATGTATTAGGTCAAGTACTTCCCTGCTTTTAATACCATCCGTCGTTTTATAAGGTTGTCTGGTACTTTTGGCGAGTTTACACGGTATACAGGTGTGTAATTCTTCCGTTAACGGTTTCAGCTCTCTTAACATCTCATGACGTCCCATGTATTTTAAGTCGTTTTCATTTAAGTCACCACATCTTAAATGCCATAACCAGCTTGATCCAGAATACGTTCCGATATTAGGTTCTTTCTCATTCGAGGAGTAAAAATAATAGATTGCCAGTCTTGTTTATACGAATCCAAATGTCTCCTCGACCCTTTATTTTTGATTTACCTTCACCAACAGTAGCTTGTGGCTCGAAAGGAGTAAACGTGAAAAACCAGGCTCGTTTGAATACAAAAATGTTGTGTTTCGCCTGAATCAACAATCCAATCCAACGTCGTTGTATTTGTAAGTAAGGCTGAGGCAAAATGAGCTCCTGTACCTCCCTCTGGTTTTTGAATCTCTTGCCGTATTCTCGGTTTATTCTTAAACCTTTTCCTTGTCTGCAGTCGGCGGCTAGGTGTCCCATGCGGTTGCAATTAAAACATTTACCAAAGAAACGTGGTTTGGTATACTGTTTTTTATTTGACTGCGCTTGGGCTTTCTTTATATGTTGAAATGCGTAGGCGTTTGTAGCCGATTCATTAGACGTGTCTCGTTGCGTCTGTCTTCCCTACTCGGCGAGTAATTTCTTTTTCACGAATTCCGGCTTAAATTCGTCATGGTTAAGTTGATAAATATTAGAAACCAAAGTGTCAAATGATACTGGTAACGTACCAAGGGGCGTAGGAACGTTTTTCAGATAGGAGGGGGGAAAATCCGCAAATGTGATAATTTTGTTGCATTTTTTCCTTCGTAGAAATCTATTTTCAAATGCATACCTTTTTCAGATGGGAGGGGGGGAAAATATCATAATTTTCTTTTTTACAATAAAAGGTATTTTCATTTTTCATATACATACGTCCTAGTCCTACCCAAAAGTATTGAACAACCCCAAGTATTGAATAATACTTTTCTAATAAATCACTAGAGTAGAGATAGCTACTCCATGGTAAAAATAAACAGTTTATTAAATAAACGTTTTCAGGAGGGCTTTCGGACGTATATTTGTTATTTTTGTAAATTTTGTTTTGTGAGAGTAGAAAAGGATTGAAATGGGAGTCACTACTCTAGTAGGTCCGAAAGCTCTCATATCCATTTAATAAACCTTCATATTTCTATTTTATGTCCGCAATATAGACCTCAGTTTTCTTTTTTAGAGGTTACTAAAGTTAAATCCTTAACGTAGAGAATTCACACAACAGAACAACGGCCATTCTAGTCTAGTCAGGGCTGAGGTTCGGGCCATTATGTTTTTGAAGTATACTTTTTGTTTTATTTTAAGCGATTAAAGCGAAGCGTGGGAATGTCTGTGTATTATTTTTTGACAACTTTAAAGGCTAACTTAGTCATTTTTCTGCGGTCTTAGCCGATGAGTAACCAACTCTTTTTACTACGGTGTTTTTCAATAACAGTAAAATTTTTCTATATGAACATAATGAACTAGGTCTAGTAGTAACCAAAGAAATACATGTTTAGAGCTACACGATTTGGATATAAATTATTTCTCCCAATATAGGATAATTAGAAGTATTTTTTTAAATAACAGGGAAAATGTTTTACTCCATAAAATCTAAATATTTCGGAGGGGCAGTCTAAAATTTTTTTAGGGAGCAATCTAAACATTTTGCAGTGGGCAAGTTCGACATTGCAGGGGGCAAAGGAATTTATTGAAGGGGGCAAGATTAACATTGGAGGGGCAATTCCCCCTGTGCCCCCCTAGTTGTTACGCCCCTGAACGTACCGATCATCTTATAGGCAAAGTCTGTATCTATCATTGTATATCCTGCCTCTTCTAATTGTAGGTTAACGTAGTACAACCTACGTAGACAGAAAGTCCGGCAGAAGTTCTCCCTCTTGATAATCTGATTGCGAAAAATTCCGTTAAAAGAGCACCTACTCTTGCTCGAGAGATGGGTTCAAAGGCTTGCTGTAATGAATCCCAAAGAACATTGGAAATTCTAATGCTTGAGAACATGCTTCTTATTGTTGGATCAATAGACAATGCAATAGTTGAGTAAGCCCTAGATTCTCTTACTTTATACTTTAATTTTTCTTCTGCAGATGCCGTTGACGCTGGAGGGTTTTCTAATTTCGTAACTATCTCCCATAATCCTCGCTCCCGAAGTATTTATTCAATCTCAAACTTCCATGTCGTTGACTTAAGTTTCGTAATTTGATTATCTATTGTTACCATCGTACCACTTTCCGCCATCTTGATTTCGTGTCTGGACCAAATAAACGAATTCAGAATTGAAGAGGAACTTGCAGGGGCAGCCTCCATTGCAGTACACTCTTTATGCGCCGATCTCTTAAGAGATGTCAGTATTGTGTAGTTCCCATTCTGATCCTATTCTAATTGGCTACGCTATGACGAGAGAGACAAACTAGGCGATCGATAATTATTCCCCTCTACGCGTTTCCCATAGCAGCGGGTGTAATGCGTGGATAGGTATGAAAACGAGAGATAAGATTGAGGGGCAGGCGCGCCATCTATTGCGATAATTCATTATTATATTTGTTTTTAGCCCCTAGAAGTTGGTTTATGAGTATGGACATTCCGAATTCGTCAATTCGGAAAGAAAAACGTTGATCTAGAATTATATCTGATGTAACGTCGTCAATTCACTTATCCTTGGCAGGGCTTTCTTCATATCAGTTCGTATACTGCGCGTTTTAATAATATACTTGAACCACGCACTGCTACCATTTGTTACGTTTTAATCAAAGATGATTCTTAAATAAATTAGTATACGTTTTTAATAACTGATTAAAATTAATTAATACAACAATTCCATACGCGACAGGAGAGATGGTGAGAGTAAAACTGCGCCTGCTAAGGACACCACGAACCTCGACCCAGAGGGGCTTATCTTATGTAAACCTGCACACTTCCCACCTCACTATCGCCACCTAGCAGCAATTGTTTTACGACGTTATGTAGAGTCAAAGTTCAAAGGTCATCTACGTTTAATAAGATCTGATGATATACAGACGCACACTGGACAACGAATTAGAGGGGTGGACACTTCATTGGCAGTTAACTTTTACGCATGCGATTGGTGAGATAAAATATCAAGGTTATGTTTTAGAAAAAAGGAGATTAAATCAATTGAAGAGGGATTAAATAAAGAGACAGGGAAATTGGTCAAGAAAAGGGTAAAGGCTGCATATTGGTGGAAATTCGAAAAAACTAAGAATAGTCCGAGAGTAAAATTTCAAAACCTGATGAGAGAGAAAACAAGCTTAACAACAGAACAGACAAAAAATAGAAAGGTCGATAATGTTATTAACCTAACGGGAAAGGAGCTAGCGGAAGAAGAATTAAACCTTTTGAGTGTAGGACTAGATTATGCAATTAAACCCAAGAAGTTTAACCATGAAGAAATAGACTTGCAATTTGAAAAACATTTCCACACAAATAAAATGGAAGAAGATAAATGTAGAGAAATAAGTATATTGGTGAGAAACGAGATAGAAATGGAAAGGAGGAAAAAGCGAGAAAGGAATTTCATAGAAGAAAGGAAGAAAGAAGACAAAGTGATAGTACCGGCGGACAAAGGGAATAAAATAGTTGTTATCAACAGATTAAATTCGGAGAACCCGGTAGGGTTCTATGTTATGGGCTGATCATCATCTGTAATGCAATTTTGATTTCCTTAAAAAATTGGACCTTTAGCCAATCAGAACGCTCCATTTCCCCATTGAAATAACATTAAAATCGACTCTTCCGAGGACATGTCCCGTGCATCGCAGAACTAAAAGAGGAATTATTTGTTACGGTTAAAATCAATTTTAAGTGGTAGAGCAAGGTTCGACTGTTGAACTTTCCAAGTTTCATTTAAAAATATTAAGTCTAAGTATTTTAAAATTATTTCTAAAGTTGACCCTTTTTTTGGTAATTAGCTGGTTTCGCGCATGGCCAAATTCGTAATGTTATTCTATGGGATTTGGTTTCAGGTTTATTTTCTAATACTTCCGGATATTTTTAAAACTTGGATTTTCAGTGTGGTATGAATTAAGTTTCAAGCTTTATTTTAAGACTAATTTCATAATTTTACACCGATTAGTTGGCCCACAATCTATTCATGAAAACGGAGGGAACAACAAGGCGAGAAATAGATTCGCCAAAAACCTAAGCCTAACTTGACAAATTAGGCTTAGGTTTTATATGGCTTTTTAAAATCACGTGCAGGAGGAGCGCGCTTGATTTGGAGGCTATGGGTATTGAACTCTGACTTAATTTCTCCTTCTTCATATTTTTGGCGTTTATAGACTGTGGCCAAACTAATCGGTGTAAAATTATGAAATTAGTCTTAAAATAAAGCCCGAAAAATGTCTGGAATCATTAGAAAATAAATCTGAAAGGTAAGTCTCGTACAAAAAATCTAAATCCCATAGAATAACATTAAGTTTCAATTTCTCCGCCTTAAAACTTAAAAGTACTCTCCTTTTTAAAAATGTGAAAGTCCGAACGACTTGGCATTTCGAACGGCAATAAGGATGGTATTAACATCCAAAATAATGAAAAAAAATTATTTAAAATTAGTTTAAAGGGTAATGATAAAAATATGAAGATTTCGCTGCGTCTGTCGGAGGTATTAACATCAAAAATTATGAAAAAATTATTTTAAATTTGGTTTAAGGACAATGGGGAAAATATAAAGATTTCGCTGCGGTTGACGGAGGTATTAACATCAAAAATGATGAAAAAATAAATTTTAATTGGGATTAAAGGGCACTGGTAAAAATGTAGAGATTTGACAGGAATCAAGTGCGGCTGCCGGAGGTATTAACATCAAAAATTATGAAAAAATTAATTTTAATTGGGTTTAAAGGGCACTGGTACATATGTAGAGATTTGACTGGAATCAAATGCGGCTGCCGCAGCTATTAACATAAAAAATTATGAAAAAATTAATTTTATTTGGGATTAAAGGGCACAGGTAAAAATGTAGAGGTTTGACTGAATCAACTGCGGCTGTCCCAGCTATTAACATCAAAAATAAGGAAAAAATTAATTTTAATTGGGATTAAAGGGCGCTGGTAAAAATGTAGAGATTTGACTGAATCAACTGCGGCTGCCCCAGCTATTAACATCAAAAATAATGAAAAAATTAATTTTAATTGGGATTAAAGGGCAATGGTAAAAATGTAGAGATTTTACTGAATCAAGTGCGGCTGCCCCAGCTATTAACATCAAAAATAAGGAAAAAATTAATTTTAATTGGGATTAAAGGGCGCTGGTAAAAATGTAGAGATTTGACTGAATCAACTGCGGCTGCCCCAGCTATTAACATCAAAAATAAGGAAAAAATTTATTTTAATTGGGATTAAAGGGCACTGGTAAAAATGTAGAAATTTGACTGAATCAAGTGATGCTGCCCCAGCTATTAACATCAAAAATAATGAAAAAAATAAATTTTAATTGGGATTAAAGGGCAATGGTAAAAATGTAGAGATTTGACTGAATCAAGTGCGGCTGCCCCAGCTATTAACATCAAAAATAAGGAAAAAATTAATTTTAATTGGGATTAAAGGGCAATGGTAAAAATGTAGAGATTTCACTGAATCAAGTGCGGCTGCCCCAGCTATTAACATCAAAAATAATGTAAAAATTAAGTTTAATTGGGATTAAAGGGCAATGGTAAAAATGTAGAGATTTCACTGAATCAAGTGAGGCTGCCCCAGCTATTAACATCAAAAATTGTGAAAAAAAATAATTTTAATTGGGATTAAAGGGCGCTGGTAAAAATGTAGAGATTTGACTGAATCAACTGCGGCTGCCCCAGCTATTAACATCAAAAATAATGAAAAAAATTAATTTTAATTGGGATTAAAGGGCAATGGTAAAAATGTAGAGATTTGACTGAATCAAGTGCGGCTGCCCCAGCTATTAACATCAAAAATAAGGAAAAAATTAATTTTAATTGGGATTAAAGGGCAATGGTAAAAATGTAGAGATTTCACTGAATCAAGTGCGGCTGCCCCAGCTATTAACATCAAAAATAATGTAAAAATTAATTTTAATTGGGATTAAAGGGCAATGGTAAAAATGTAGAGATTTCACTGAATCAAGTGCGGCTGCCCCAGCTATTAACATCAAAAATAAGGAAAAAATTAATTTTAATTGGGATTAAAGGGCACTGGTAAAAATGTAGAAATTTGACTGAATCAAGTGAGGCTGCCCCAGCTATTAACATCAAAAATTGTGAAAAAAATTAATTTTAATTGGGATTAAAGGGCGCTGGTAAAAATGTAGAGATTTGACTGAATCAACTGCGGCTGCCCCAGCTATTAACATCAAAAATAATTAAAAAAATTAATTTTAATTGGGATTAAAGGGCAATGGTAAAAATGTAGAGATTTGACTGAATCAAGTGCGGCTGCCCCAGCTATTAACATCAAAAATAAGGAAAAAATTAATTTTAATTGGGATTAAAGGGCAATGGTAAAAATGTAGAGATTTCACTGAATCAAGTGCGGCTGCCCCAGCTATTAACATCAAAAATAATGTAAAAATTAAGTTTAATTGGGATTAAAGGGCAATGGTAAAAATGTAGAGATTTCACTGAATCAAGTGCGGCTGCCCCAGCTATTAACATCAAAAATAAGGAAAAAATTAATTTTAATTGGGATTAAAGGGCAATGGTAAAAATGTAGAGATTTCACTGAATCAAGTACGGCTGCCCCAGCTATTAACATCAAAAATAATGTAAAAATTAATTTTAATTGGGATTAAAGGGCAATGGTAAAAATGTAGAGATTTCACTGAATCAAGTGCGGCTGCCCCAGCTATTAACATCAAAAATAAGGAAAAAATTAATTTTAATTGGGATTAAAGGGCACTGGTAAAAATGTAGAAATTTGACTGAATCAAGTGAGGCTGCCCCAGCTATTAACATCAAAAATTGTGAAAAAAAAATAATTTTAATTGGGATTAAAGGGCGCTGGTAAAAATGTAGAGATTTGACTGAATCAACTGCGGCTGCCCCAGCTATTAACATCAAAAATAATGAAAAAAATTAATTTTAATTGGGATTAAAGGGCAATGGTAAAAATGTAGAGATTTGACTGAATCAAGTGCGGCTGCCCCAGCTATTAACATCAAAAATAAGGAAAAAATTAATTTTAATTGGGATTAAAGGGCAATGGTAAAAATGTAGAGATTTCACTGAATCAAGTGCGGCTGCCCCAGCTATTAACATCAAAAATAATGTAAAAATTAATTTTAATTGGGATTAAAGGGCAATGGTAAAAATGTAGAGATTTCACTGAATCAAGTGCGGCTGCCCCAGCTATTAACATCAAAAATAAGGAAAAAATTAATTTTAATTGGGATTAAAGGGCACTGGTAAAAATGTAGAAATTTGACTGAATCAAGTGAGGCTGCCCCAGCTATTAACATCAAAAATTGTGAAAAAAATTAATTTTAATTGGGATTAAAGGGCGCTGGTAAAAATGTAGAGATTTGACTGAATCAACTGCGGCTGCCCCAGCTATTAACATCAAAAATAATTAAAAAAATTAATTTTAATTGGGATTAAAGGGCAATGGTAAAAATGTAGAGATTTGACTGAATCAAGTGCGGCTGCCCCAGCTATTAACATGAAAAATAAGGAAAAAATTAATTTTAATTGGGATTAAATGGCAATGGTAAAAATGTAGAGATTTGACTGAATCAAGTGAGGCTGCCCCAGCTATTAACATCAAAAATTGTGAAAAAAATTAATTTTAATTGGGTTTAAAGGGCAGTGGTAAAAATGTAGAGATCTGATTGAATAAAGTGCGGCTGCCGCAGCTATTAACATCAAAAATTATGAAAAAATTAATTTTAATTGGGTTTAAAGGGCAATGGTAAAAATGTAGAGATTTGACTGAATCACTTTTTAAAGGGCTAGTCTTTTAATATAGAAGTTAACACTTTCGTGTTAGACTGAAGTGACAGATATTATATCAAAAATGTCTTTGCGAACAAAGACCCAGAAGGACATGTTATGGCCTTGAATGTCTGAAGTGACAGATATTTAATTTTCTTTTAAAACATTAAATTTAAATACAATTAAATTTTCTTTTAAAACATGAAATTTAAATATAATTAGATTTTCTTTCAAAACGAAATTTAAATATAATCACAATCTGGCACGATTTAGAGTTTCAAATTTCAAAACAACTGATTTTATTCACTCGGAAATATTTAAGAAAAAACATAACAGACGATTTTCTCGCATTGACGCTTAACATTAAATTTCGCTTAATTATTTTTCAGGGATTACGTTTCAAACAAAACGAAACTTTTCCTTCGATAGAAAAATAAACTTAATTTAGCTTTGGCTTCAGGCATAGACTCAAAGTTCTATGATCTGATCTCATACCTTAATTGGATAATGTTTTCTATGGATAATGCTTTATTATAACTCCTCGACTTTAGTCGAGGCAATTCGTTCATGTTAGCTTATGAATGCTTATCAAGGAATTTAAAGGGAAAAAAATTCCCCATATTTTAATTTTTAATCTAGGTTGCAAACGAACAAACCTAATCCATGGATAATGTTTTATTATAACTCCTCGACTTTAGTCGAGGCAATTCGTTCATGTTAGCTTACGGATCATGCTTACACAAGGAATTTAAAGGGAATAAAAATTCCCCATATTTTAATTTTTAATTTAGGTTGCAAACGAACAAACCTAATTCATGTATAATGTTTTATTATAACTCCTAATAACTAATTAGTGGCCCGTTATGGAAATCATCATTTTAATTGTACGGTTTTAATGAAAAGAAAAATGAAAGTATTACAAATTATTTAAAAACCTTATCCGCTCTAAAATTCGTCGCTTTGAAATTCTCTTCCCTTGCCCGCACAATATAGCTTTGAAAGTACTAATTGTTATGGTTTGCGTCGTCTGCTAATTTATGAAAGAAGGTGACTTTAAACGGGCTTTAAAAAACACATTTCCCTTTATCATATACCCATTCCAATGAACCGGCGAGTATTTTTAACGATCCGTTCCATTGCGAGTCGTGGAAATTCGGGTTAAATTAAAAAAACAAAAAGTGGACTCGCGTTATACTGAAAAATAACAGTTCAATACACGTTTTCCCTGAAAAATAATTAAGCGAAATTTAATGTTAAGCGTCAATGGTAGAAAATCGTCTGTTATGTTTTTCTTAAATATTTCCGAGTGAATAAAATCAGTTGTTTTGAAATTTGAAACTCTAAATCGTGCCAGATTGTGATTATATTTAAATTTCGTTTTAAAAGAAAATCTAATTATATTTAAATTTAATGTTTTAAAAGAAAATTTAATTGTATTTAAATTTAATGTTTTAAAAGAAAATTAAATAACTGTCACTTCAGACATTCAAGGCCATAACATGTCCTTCTGGGTCTTTGTTCGCAAAGACATTTTTGATATAATTAAATTAATGAAGTTAACAAAGCCTTTAGTGGAAAAACCTTTGAAAAAACGCAAACATACAAATTAGATAAACAATTGAAGAAAGTCGTAGATTTAACGTTAGAATGGTGCAAAAATGGGAAGATACAACAAAACCAAATTGAAACTCAAGAATGAAGAGGCAAGAGTGCCAAAGATTAAAGGTTTGTTTAAAGCACATAAGAAAGACTATCCCGTTAGGGTTATTGAATTCAAGCCCGACAGCTAAATTGACCAAATTTCTAGCGGGGATTTTTAGAAACTCCATACACCCAGAAAGAAAACAAAAAATTTCATTTCCCTTAAAAGATCGTTTAGTTATAATAAAGATAGAAAAGGGGGAAAAACTAGTTATTTTCGATGTGGTTAGTATGTTCCCTAGTATACCGAGGTAAGAAATGCTACAAAGTATAAGAATATAATTAAAATATAGAACTCTATAGTCCAGAGAAATAAGGGTTGACCTAGAACAAATTAGTAACAAGCTTATTCCAACGGATATATAATGTACTTATAATGCTTATTAATTGGAAAAAAGTTCTTTCACTTCCAAGGGTATGTTCCTATTTGTCCCAATTGTGATTTCTCCCAAGATTATCAGTTGTCCCAAAAACTTATAGTCCCATTTCACCCAATCCCATTTCTCCCAATGGGGGCCCCATTTTACCCAAAAATATTGATTCCCATTTCTCCCAATTCCATTTCTCCCTACGGTAATATTTCTTCGAAGGTTATTTATTCTCATTTGACTCAATATGACAATTCTCAACCACATCATTTTGCCTTATGTTTTTAACGAAATGTCAAATTTCGAATATTTCATAATACCATGATTCTTTTTCCAAAAATATCTAGATTGAAAACGCGTCTTTAAATATCCGCTTCTCGGTCACTTAAAGCCTGTTAACTTGAGTTTAAACAAAAGATTCCCCTTTTTTTAACGCGAAAGCTCGATTCTTGGCTGAAAAATCTCGACTGAAAAGGTGGCTTTAAATCAGCGACGAAAAAAAAAACAACAGCGAAATATTTTAGAGCAAACTACTTTAGTTGTCAAACAACTGAAGACTTTCAACATATGAAGAGGTCCAAAATTACCAAATGGCTTGTGTTTGCTCCCAAATTTTATTGTTTTACGGCATATTATTATTATTACCAATTTTTAACTCTATACTTTTTACCTCCCCGACTGAACTTTAGTTCAGGGGGAGGTGTTACACTGGTCGTGTCTGTGTGTCTGTCTGTGTGTCTGTCTGTCTGTCTGTGTGTGTAAGCGGATATCCTGTGTAAACGGAAGTCACGTGACCTAGCTCGTGGAGCCAAAAGTCTAGAGACGTAATCATACCAGCTTATCGTTCAATTCCGGGGAATTACCTCCTTTAAGCGTGGCTGCCACATTGAGTTTCAAGTGTCGTGCAAAGACATACAACAGGACGTCTCCCATTGCACATCATCGCATTCCACCATCCACTTTACGGTCGAACCTCGATGCTGAACAGCCGAAGGCGATTACAAGCAATGGGACGTCTCCCACTGTCATAATCACCTCCGACCATCCCCGCATCAAGGTCCAACCTCCAGTTTCCGATCTCAGCGTTCCATACTAGCGAGGCGTCCCCCACTAGTACAGTTCACATCAACCTTCCACTGACTCCAAACATCGCCCCACCAATGGGTAAATTGCGTCGCCAAGCGCCTAGAGATCAAGAATCAGCAAGACATTGAAAGGGGGGGGGTTTTCCCCCTAACTTCATGGCCATCACGCACGGTTACTTCGATTAATATAGCCCTTCGAAAGGTTTATATAGTATCTTTTTGGAACGTATGCAAATTAGCCTCATGGGGTGATTTTGTTTGATATTGTTTAGGGAAATGAAACGCAATATTAATTTATATTATAATTAAAAATATTAAAATGGTTCATCTTAATCTAATTAATTAGAAAGTCGAAAAATTAATTTAAAATTCGAGATAGTTTAGAAGTTATTTGAGAATTTATGCAAAAATTTAAAGAAATTTGACCGATTAATGGCAGTTTTAGTTGGCAGCATGCGCCTAAGCTATTTTCCATATATATCATTTACTCGAAAAAGCAAAGGTATAACGGGCAGTATAGGCTTATCTCTGGTGCAAACTTGGGGTGGATTGAAGAACTTAAATAAAGGTGCGTTTACACGGGTATGGAAGATTGAAACAACATAATTTAGATAAGAGATAAGACAATAATAACTTCGATTATACTCGGTGAATTTTTAACCAGTTCAAGGGGAATTGGTGTATAAGATTTGAAGCTGAGGCGGATTTATGCATAATGTTAAACCACTTAAGAAAAATGATAGTCGTGAAAACTCTCCTCGAACAGAAGTAGAGTAGGTTTCCAGTGTATTTGTGACACGTGTAAAATCGAGTTCGCCAGCACGCGAGTATGTGTAGACCACTAAATTTGAAGTCGGAAACCTCTTTACGCATGGAAAATATCAATGTGATTTTTTTTGATATTCTTGGGAGAATCAGCTTCATGTATGGGGAAATATCGTAATTTTCTGGCAAACTTGCAAACAGTGGCGTATTTGGTTTTAATTACTGGCACGGATTTTCAAATTAATTTTTTTATAATTTTCGCGCGTTTCGCAAATGTATTTCGTGCGAAATTGTGTACATGCGCAGAGCGAACCAGGTTAACGCGGATACACACAGACCTGTTTTTACGCGTTTCACGCTCGTGAACTCATAGAAGTACCATTAGCACGCGCGAGTGAGGTGCAAACCACTCTAGAAAAATTTTGTACACCTGATTCCAGATTCATTTGATTGTCAGTGATTCCGAATCAATTCGCGTGATTCCGAATTGATTCGTGATTCGCGTGATTCCGAATCGATTCTCGTGATTCCGAATCGATTCACGTGATTCCGAATCGATTCGCGTGATTCCGTATCGATTCGCGTGATTCCGTATCGATTCTCGTGATTCCGAATCGATTCGCGTGATTCCGAATCGATTCGCGTGATTCCGTATCGATTCTCCTGATTCCGAATCGATTCGCGTGATTCCGAATCGATTCGCGTGATTCCGTATCGATTCTCCTGATTCCGAATCGATTCGCGTGATTCCATTTAGTTTGTACACCTGATTCCAAGAGTGGTTTGCCCATTGCCCCTCGCGCGTGACCGTGAAAAGCGTGAAAATAGGTCTGTGTGAATCCGGCTTTAGTCATGCCACAATTAACAATTGACGAACTTTCTTAAACCGGATTGACATTGAAATTTCTCGTGTTTTAATAGTAATGTATGATATGGTTGACCCAAGAGTGAAATGTAGACAGAGTGAGGAAAAGAATCATGTGATTGGATCTCGTGATGACTGCTAGTTTTAGTTTCACACTTTTTCATACATGAATTTAATGTTAATCCCAATTAAGTATAATAGAACCAGGCTTTTTACCTCCCCGACTGAACTTTAGTTCAGGGGGAGGTGTTACACTGGTCGTGTCTGTGTGTCTGTGTGTCTGTCTGTGTGTGTAAGCGGATATCCTGTGTAAACGGAAGTCACGTGACCTAGCTCGTGGAGCCAAAAGTCTAGAGACGTAATCATACCAGCTTATCGTTCAATTCCGGGGAATTACCTCCTTTAAGCGTGGCTGCCACATTGAGTTTCAAGTGTCGTGCAAAGACATACAACAGGACGTCTCCCATTGCACATCATCGCATTCCACCATCCACTTTACGGTCGAACCTCGATGCTGAACAGCCGAAGGCGATTATAAGCAATGGGACGTCTCCCACTGTCATAATCACCTCCGACCATCCCCGCACCAAGGTCCAACCTCCAGTTTCCGATCTCAGCGTTCCATACTAGCGAGGCGTCCCCCACTAGTACAGTTCACATCAACCTTCCACTGACTCCAAACATCGCCCCACCAATGGGTAAATTGCGTCGCCAAGCGCCTAGAGATCAAGAATCAGCAAGACATTGAAAGGGGGGGGTTTTCCCCCTAACTTCATGGCCATCACGCACGGTTACTTCGATTAATATAGCCCTTCGAAAGGTTTATATAGTATCTTTTTGGAACGAATGCAAATTAGCCTCATGGGGTGATTTTGTTTGATATTGAAACGCAATATTAATTTATATTATAATTAAAAATATTAAAATGGTTCATCTTAATCTAATTAATTAGAAAGTCGAAAAATTAATTTAAAATTCGAGATAGTTTAGAAGTTATTTGAGAATTTATGCAAAAATTTAAAGAAATTTGACCGATTAATGGCAGTTTTAGTTGGCAGCATGCGCCTAAGCTATTTTCCATATATATCATTTACTCGAAAAAGCAAAGGTATAACGGGCAGTATAGGCTTATCTCTGGTGCAAACTTGGGGTGGATTGAAGAACTTAAATAAAGGTGCGTTTACACGGGTATGGAAGATTGAAACAACATAATTTAGATAAGAGATAAGACAATAATAACTTCGATTATACTCGGTGAATTTTTAACCAGTTCAATGGGAATTGGTGTATAAGATTTGAAGCTGAGGCGGATTTATGCATAATGTTAAACCACTTAAGAAAAATGATAGTCGTGAAAACTCTCCTCGAACAGAAGTAGAGTAGGTTTCCAGTGTATTTGTGACACGTGTAAAATCGAGTTCGCCAGCACGCGAGTATGTGTAGACCACTAAATTTGAAGTCGGAAACCTCTTTACGCATGGAAAATATCAATGTGATTTTTTTTTTGATATTCTTGGGAGAATCAGCTTCATGTATGGGGAAATATCGTAATCTTCTGGCAAACTTGCAAACAGTGGCGTATTTGGTTTTAATTACTGGCACGGATTTTCAAATTAATTTTTTTATAATTTTCGCGCGTTTCGCAAATTTATTTCGTGCGAAATTGTGTACATGCGCAGAGCGAACCAGGTTAACGCGGATACACACAGACCTGTTTTTACGCGTTTCACGCTCGTGAACTCATAGAAGTACCATTAGCACGCGCGAGCGAGGTGCAAACCACTCTAGAAAAATTTTGTACACCTGATTCCAGATTCATTTGATTGTCAGTGATTCCGAATCAATTCGCGTGATTCCGAATTGATTCGTGATTCGCGTGATTCCGAATCGATTCGCGTGATTCCGAATCGATTCGCGTGATTCCGTATCGATTCGCGTGATTCCGTATCGATTCTCGTGATTCCGAATCGATTCGCGTGATTCCGAATCGATTCGCGTGATTCCGAATCGATTCGCGTGATTCCGTATCGATTCGCGTGATTCCGAATCGATTCTCCTGATTCCGAATCGATTCGCGTGATTCCGTATCGATTCTCCTGATTCCGAATCGATTCGCGTGATTCCATTTAGTTTGTACACCTGATTCCAAGAGTGGTTTGCCCATTGCCCCTCGCGCGTGACCGTGAAAAGCGTGAAAATAGGTCTGTGTGAATCCGGCTTTAGTCATGCCACAATTAACAATTGACGAACTTTCTTAAACCGGATTGACATTGAAATTTCTCGTGTTTTAATAGTCATGTATGATATGGTTGACCCAAGAGTGAAATGTAGACAGAGTGAGGAAAAGAATCACGTGATTGGATCTCGTGATGACTGCTAGTTTTAGTTTCACACTTTTTCATACATGAATTTAATGTTAATCCCAATTAAGTATAATAGAACCAGGCTTTTAATGCCTACTGTCGTGTATTTCCGGTAACATTTTAGCTAGTGTGGAGTCACGTAAAATGACGTTTGTTTCACAACTTGGTATATTTTTACTCAGGCCTGCCCTGTCAGAAAAAAAAAATATAAAAAATTTATGGTAGGGCCAAAAGAGAAACATCTATTCTTTACTCACAGCATTATCACCAAAAAACGTGTTTTTAGACGTAGGCTTATAAGGTATCTGTAGGTCGTGTAGCACCAAAAAGCGAAATTGTACGTCACAGTTCGTAGTTTAGCGTGTTATGCGGAAAGCTTATTCGTTAATTGTTTATTGAATATGTTTATTTACGGTTATATGACGATACCGAGGTCATAACTTGATTTTGATGAAATATTTTGCCTAATGACGTTACTTGGTCTACAAATACTCTAGTTTTCTTAACGCCGATATGATTTTACTGAGGGACCTTGACCTTGCTTATCTAAATTTTAATTTATTGAACGTAAAATCGTTTCATTTCTTTTGAAATCTTCGACGAAGCTTGTTCTCTAGAGATTTGACTCGTTGAAATTTTAAATTAAGTTTCATTCGTTTGAATACAATTTATTGGTAAGGAAGTAATTTTGAATTTGAATCATTTATTTGATGCGTTTATTATTTGTTTGGACATTTTTGGTATATTTTCATTGACCTGAACTCTAATTTTTATTACTGAGTTGTGACTGAAATATTAGTTTGGAAATCAAAAGGTTTTTTTTTTCTGACTCATTTTTCTCTGTAGTAATTTTTTGTTTTCGTAAAAGAGTTATTAATGCCTACTGTCGTTTATTTTCGGTGATGTTTTAGCTAGTGTGTAGTCACGTAAAATAACGTTTGTTTCACAACTTGTGTTGTATACTGAAGCCATGTATAGGTTCAATTTGATATAACATTTTGCCTTTTCACGTTACTTGGTCTACAAATACTCTACAACCGTCAAAATTCTGATATGGTTTTAAAAGAAGAACCTTGACCTTGTGTATTTAATCTCATATCGAGATTAAATGTTTTTCGCATCTAATTTTAATTGGTTTATCAATATGTTATTTGTATAGATATTTTTTAAGATTTTATATTTTTTAGATTAAAATAAATTTATTATTCCAGAAGATTTTGTAGAATCTAGTTCTCAGGATTACCGGTGTTGAAAATTTATTTTGCTAATGTTATCTTGATGTCTGTGTTTTCTGCCCGCTATTTGGTAGTGGTAAGATTAATATTTTTAATTTTAATTAATTGACTTATTTGGCGTTTATTTGATAATTTGCTTTACTTAAATTGTTCGTGTAAGGGCTATTTTACATATTACCAAAGATTGCTAATTTCAGTTGTCTTAATTCTGATTTTTTTGTTTTAATACTGAATTATGGACTGGATTATTTATCTTGAAATCTATGTGGTTATATCTTATTTATTTTCCTTTTTTTCTCTAGTTAGGTTTGGTTTTAAGTAGAGAATTATTTAGGGTTTTGTTGGTATACTGAAGAAATGCATATAGGTTCAATGTGATATAATATTTTGCCTATTGGCGTTACTTGGTCTGCAAATACTCTAGAGCCTTCAAAATTATTATATGGTTTTAAAAGAAGAACCTTGACCTTGCTTATTTTACTCGATACGCATTTATATTAAAATTAATTCATTATTCAGCAAATTTTTTTTCCGACTCTGGTTCTCAAAATTTTATTTTGAATTAAGTTTGATTCTTTTGCATTCAAATTTATCTTGATAAGAAGTATATTTTTGATCTGAATTATTGGTTTAATATATTTGGTGTTTAATTGAGATATTATTTCTTTTTGCTTTCAATCTTCGTCTTCCACAAATGCCATAAATTTTAATATTTTAGGTAAGGTTAGGTTAGTTAACATCACGTGGTTGTCGGGGAGGTAATATTTTGGTTTCCCAACTTGTAATGCCTACTGTCGTGTATTTCCGGTAACATTTTAGCTAGTGTGGAGTCACGTAAAATGACGTTTGTTTCACAACTTGGTATATTTTTACTCAGGCCTGCCCTGTCAGAAAAAAAAATATAAAAAATTTATGGTAGGGCCAAAAGAGAAACATCTATTCTTTACTCACAGCATTATCACCAAAAAACGTGTTTTTAGACGTAGGCTTATAAGGTATCTGTAGGTCGTGTAGCACCAAAAAGCGAAATTGTACGTCACAGTTCGTAGTTTAGCGTGTTATGCGGAAAGCTTATTCGTTAATTGTTTATTGAATATGTTTATTTACGGTTATATGACGATACCGAGGTCATAACTTGATTTTGATCAAATATTTTGCCTAATGACGTTACTTGGTCTACAAATACTCTAGTTTTCTTAACGCCGAAATGATTTTACTGAGGGACCTTGACCTTGCTTATCTAAATTTTAATTTATTGAACGTAAAATCGTTTCATTTCTTTTGAAATCTTCGACGAAGTTTGTTCTCTAGAGATTTGACTCGTTGAAATTTTAAATTAAGTTTCATTCGTTTGAATACAATATATTGGTAAGGAAGTAATTTTGAATTTGAATCATTTATTTGATGCGTTTATTATTTGTTTGGACATTTTTGGTATATTTTCATTGACCTGAACTCTAATTTTTATTACTGAGTTGTGACTGAAATATTAGTTTGGAAATCAAAAGTTTTTTTTTTTCTGACTCATTTTTCTCTGTAGTAATTTTTTGTTTTCGTAAAAGAGTTATTAATGCCTACTGTCGTTTATTTTCGGTGATGTTTTAGCTAGTGTGTAGTCACGTAAAATAACGTTTGTTTCACAACTTGTGTTGTATACTGAAGCCATGTATAGGTTCAATTTGATATAACATTTTGCCTTTTCACGTTACTTGGTCTACAAATACTCTACAACCGTCAAAATTCTGATATGGTTTTAAAAGAAGAACCTTGACCTTGTGTATTTAATCTCATATCGAGATTAAATGTTTTTCGCATCTAATTTTAATTGGTTTATCAATATGTTATTTGTATAGATATTTTTTTTAAGATTTTATATTTTTTAGATTAAAATAAATTTATTATTCCAGAAGATTTTGTAGAATCTAGTTCTCAGGATTACCGGTGTTGAAAATTTATTTTGCTAATGTTATCTTGATGTCTGTGTTTTCTGCCCGCTATTTGGTAGTGGTAAGATTAATATTTTTAAATTTAATTAATTGACTTATTTGGCGTTTATTTGATAATTTGCTTTACTTAAATTGTTCGTGTAAGGGCTATTTTACATATTACCAAAGATTGCTAATTTCAGTTGTCTTAATTCTGATTTTTTTGTTTTAATACTGAATTATGGACTGGATTATTTATCTTGAAATCTATGTGGTTATATCTTATTTATTTTCCTTTTTTTCTCTAGTTAGGTTTGGTTTTAAGTAGAGAATTATTTAGGGTTGTGTTGGTATACTGAAGAAATGCATATAGGTTCAATGTGATATAATATTTTGCCTATTTCGCTGTTTCTTCTACTCATCCAATACTCTACATTTCTTTTCATCTTTTATTTTAGGTAGGGTTAGGTTAGGTTAGATTACCTTAACGTCGGGGTCGGGGAGGTTATATTTTGGTTTCCCAACTTGTTTATATTCTTATCGTATATGATTATTACAGTTTTTTACTTAAGATTTTGATTATCTTTTAATCGTTTATAAATCTTAACTGATTCGATTGTTTTTCATTTGAGAAATGGAAGTCGATTGGATCCAAACATCTAAAGGGAAAACGGTCCCGCTAGTACGCCGAGAAGTAATGTCGATTAAAAACACGGTTAACAATAAAAAGTACTGGCATTGTCCTATTGCGAAGTGTAAGGTTACAATGGCTACGGAAGGAAAAACGGCTTTATATATAAAAAATGATCACCAGCATGCCATAGATCATTTAGAAGTAATCAAAAAACTGGCAGTGGAATCGATGAAGACCCTCTGGAATCAATAAACAAAGTAAGTGTACCGTTTTGTGAGTCTGTGAATATGACTTTAGCCTGGGTTAGGTTGGCAATATTAAAAGTGCTGCCGAAAACAATTTCATAGCTTATTAGTACAGTTTGGGTTATTTCTATTGTTAGTAAGGATATTCTAAATATGGTACTAAACAATTGGAAATATTTCATGTACTATATTTTTTATGGTAGGTTCATACCAAGTTCGTTCAACGATAACTATGGTTGCAGAAGGAAACGATCGAGAGGATGATGTAAGGGAGGGCATTCCTTCACATTATTCTGTAAAGTCGTCTCTCTACAGACATCGAAGTTTAAATCATCCCGCCAATCCGGCAACCCGCCAAGAGATCAATTTGTCTGGGCAATGGACGAGAACGAAATCGGACAAAAACTTTCTGCTCGTAAACGATGGTTCTGCAGACGCAATTGTAATTTTTGGAACTGATGTTATGTTAAAGAGACTATGTTCCGCGGAACGTATTTCAATGGATGGGACGTTCAAAGCTGCACCGGCTCTCATTAACCAGTTTTACACGTTTCACTGCAAGGTAGAACAGAAAATACTGCTTCAGCTGTTTGTCCTTCTACCAAACGCACAACGCACCACCGATGATCGCATGTTTGACTGCATAATAAAGGCGGCAGGTAATCGTGGTTTAATATTTAATCCCCCTGAATTCATGATAGACTTTGAACTCGCAATGGTTGCTTCAATTGAGGGAAAGTTTCCTTTGTCACGTTTAAGAGGATGCTTCTTTCATTATGCGCAATCACTTTGGCGTCAAGTTCAGACACGAGGTTACACAAAAATCTACAACAATAACCCAGACTTTGAAAAATCAATTCGGAGGATGATCGGCTTGGCAATGGTTCCTGAAAATCTAATCGATACCCTGTGGTTGTATATGGAAAGCAAAGCGCCAGCCATTCCTGAGTATGGCGACATGGCAGATTATTTCGTAGATACCTGGCTCTGTGAAACCATGGTGATAATGCAGAAGCACGTACCAACAACGATACTGAAGTCAGTATCCGAACATCTACGCCTTGATAGATTTCATGAAGAACGAAGAGGAAAATTTAGAATTGGAGATAGACTCCATCGCACGTCTCCACCCGGTTAGACCACCAGCAAGAGAGTACAAGATGTTGGAGAAAAGAAGGCGAGAACTTCGACACCAATTGGATGCAGGAAACAAAACCCCACAAGAATTTCTCGAAG
Source organism: Odiellus spinosus (assembly GCA_963920705.1). Classification (NCBI taxonomy): domain Eukaryota; kingdom Metazoa; phylum Arthropoda; class Arachnida; order Opiliones; family Phalangiidae; genus Odiellus; species Odiellus spinosus. The sequence goes on along the minus strand of OY987232.1, from coordinate 8,257,382 downwards.
CAATAAAATGGGGATTCAAACTAAAATGAAATTGGCAAAAAATTGGATGTACTTCAAATAACAAAATAAAACTTTGATTAATGTTAATACCATATATACGATTGTGAGAAATGGGATTGGGAGAAATATGAATTGGGAGAAATGGGAATTGGGATAAATATGAATTGGGAGAACTTTTTTGGGAGAAATGGGGGCAAACCCTTCCAAGGGGTGGAAGACCCCCAAAAATGGCCGCCATTTTGAAATTTGCGTTTTTTAACTTTTACGCTTAAACCGTAACCACAGAAGTAAACTGTCAATATAGAAAATAACGAGGCTTTGACATTCAATCTAACGGTACATCAATCAACTTTCTTTGATTTACCGTTCTAAAGTTAAAGCCATTTGGATGAAGCGACATTTTGAATTTTTGACTTTTTTTCTAAACCCGGAAAAATCCTGCTAAAAGTACTACTAAAATCGACTAGGCTTGTGTGAGCATTTTTTTCAGAGGTCTAGAAAGTAAAAAGAAAGGGGCGGGCCGAGGTACCTTGTCTTAGAAGTTCCTGCTATAATAAATCGGAATACTCAAAATAATATGACGGTTTACGTCGTTTCTTGCGTTTTCCAAACGGACTCGTTTCTAATAACGAAAGACTTTCCAATCTACGTAAAGGAAAAAGAAGTTACTCAAAATATTTAATGGAATTGAGGTATTCGTGTAACAGGTTTGTTATAAGGTTCAGATTCCCTTTAAATCCCGAACCCTCATCTCTTTTCGTACACTATACTCCGTCCAAAGAAAGAGAATTTCACCCAATTTGGGGTCGCCACCATCGACCACATAATTATTTATCAACTTGTTTTCTCATTTCGACGATTGTCCGCTTTATAGTCTGCTACTAAAACGATAGGGTTAATCGAGTTTGAGCTGAAAATTCGGGGTTTGAGGAAGTCGGCTTTTTGCAATGTATATTTTGTACGTTTATGTGTTTTGAATTACTATTGAGTATTTTCTATTGTATACGTCAGGGTGTCTATGGCTAAAACTCGAGTAGTCGTCTATAATAAAAATTGATTTTTTTTGTTACGATAAGCCGAATGAAGAGAGACGAAATGGCCTAAATTAAGAAAAAATATTAAACAAAGGTTACTGAAACGTTAAAACGTTTCAGTGACCTTTGCTTCCATAATATGCCACGTTGGTACCCCTATATATTACACAATGACGCAGGAGCCCATATCAAATGACAACTACATGTTAGAAGCCTCTTTTTTAATATTATTTGCTTATTATACCATTTCGTTTCTCATCATTCCGGTTTATCGTAACAAAAAAAGGAAATTAATGGTAGATTTCATTAAAAAATAACCTTAAATACATATAAGCTTACGTCTTTACATTACGGTATTCTTTGACTTGGTTACGGTAAAATAGTTATTCAAATATGGGTAAGGTAAAAGGACATGGTTGTATTATTGGCCGGCATGGACGGCTTATAGTTGCCAATGTGACCAATTACTTTGAAAGAGAGCGAACTGAGAATCGTTTGTTACATCCGGTTGAACAAGTTCGAGAACGAACGGCAGACGTGACGGGTGTCAGTTTGGCAAGTATTAAACGAATAAAAAAGGAATCTTAAGACGCTGAAGAGCAGGGTAAAGACTATTCGGAGGTAGTCAAAAGTCCTGGGAAAACAAGGATTCATCCTTCGAAGGTTACGGATTTAGACAATTTTCAGTGCGAGGCCTTTAGAAGACGAATTCACCAATTCTACTTGGAAAAGGAGCTGCCGACGTTAAGTAAATTGCTGGAAGCTCTTAGTCAAGTTGATAAAGTAACCAATGACGTCCTTTTTAACAGAAGCCGAGAATCACTGCGATATGTAATAAAAGATAAACTTGGCTTTCAATTTAAAAAGATTGACAATCGTAAGCACCTTATGGAAAGAAACGATGTTCTGGCCCTTCGCCGAAAATTTCTTAAAAAAGTAAGAACTATTGACCTGAAGGATAACGCTGTATTTTTGGACGAGATATGGGTGAACGAACACCACTCCGTATCGAAATGCTGGCAAGCAGATGACGTAACTGGTCCGAAAGTCCCATCTGGTAAAGGAAGGAGACTCATTATTCTTCATGTTGGTACGTCAAAAGGGTTCGTTCAAAATGGTTTATTGCTTTTCCCCTCAAAATCGGGACTTGCTGACTACCATGATGACATGAACGCGAAATGTTTCAAAGAATGGTTCAAGACGCAACTACTTCCAAACCTTGACCACCACTCAACGATATTTATGGACAACGCATCGTATCCCTCCGTTATTGTGGACAAAGCTCCTACCACCGCTACTCGTAAAGCCCATATGCAGAAGTGGCTTGAAGACAGTGGAATTCCCTTCGAGAAGACTCTATTGAAAGCTGAACTCTACGAGATTATAAAACTGTACAAATCAAGAACCATACGCTACGAAATTGATGAGCTTGCTAGAAGTATGGGCCATGAAGTGGTACGAATCCCGCCTTACCATTGTCAGTTTAATCCAATCGAGTTAATATGGGGACAGGTAAAAGGCTACGTGGCTAAGGAAAACTTTGGGTTTAAACTCTCCACCGTAAAAGATCTGACACTGAAGGCCATTAACGCAATTAAACACGTGGAGAAAATACTTGAAGGGAACTGGGAGAAAGAGCCGGTAATAGAGAAAACCATCGAACCCCTTATCATCAACATGCAAGACGACGGCGAAAACACTGACATAAGTGTATAAGACTTTCTTAAACAAGTTATTTCATGATAATATTTGGTATATCATATTTAATAAAAACAATTATCATATGTACAAGTCTATTGTGGTTAATTTTTTCCTTTTCACGTATACAACATAGTGGTAGGCCTAATACATGTGTAACGGTTAAAAATATGTTTAAACGACAACTCGAGCTTTAGCCATAGACACCCTGATGTATATAATAGAAAATACTCAATAGTAATGTAAACAAATAAACGTACAAAACATACATTGCAAAAAGCCGACTTCCTCAAACCCCGAATTTTCAGCTCAAACTCGATTAACCCTATCGTTTTAGTAGCAGACTATAAAGCGGACAATCGTCGAAATGAGAAAACAAGTTGATAAAAAATTATGGGGTCGATGGTGGCGACCCCAATTTGGGCGAAATTCTCAAGGCTCATCTTTAGTTGGACGGAGTATAATCATACCATAAATATTACAAGATGGACGCGGTAGCCCGAGAGATTAACTACTTGGAGGGATTAACTAACCTAACCTTATATAAAATATTACAAGAGAGACGGATTAGTCTGAGCTAGGTATTAAATAGTTGGAGTGAAGGATACTTCCAGGGATGAACTAAGATAACCTTACCTTAAAGATTTCAAGATGGACGTGGTAGCCCGAGGGATGGGCTAATTTGATGGATTAACCAGTTGGAGGATGGGCTACTTCGAGGGACTAACTACCCTAACCTAAAATATTAGAGGGACGGATTAGCCCGAGCTAGGGACTAATTAACCTAACCGTACCTACAAAGTAACCAGAGGGACGGGCGAGCACGAGGGAATTTATAATCTTATCTTACTTTATAATATTGAATCGCATCGACAAAAAATAGGCATGGAAGGCGAAAGTTCTTTTAAGCAGGAGAACATAATTCAGGAGACCAGACGTATGTGGCCGTTTTACTTGCCGACATCAATTTCCGTTTCGCCTATCCCATTTAACATTCTAAATCTTTATTTTTTAATAAACTTGAGTTCCATAACTATTATGTGCTTTGGATCCAGACTTTAATAATTGGCCATCTACTTAATAGCAAATACGTCATTAAGTAGTAGTTATGACGGTGCTATTAAGTTTGTTCAGTAAGCAAAATAGTTCAAATGTTTTTTGTTATTACCACGCCAAATTAATAATTGTTTTGTTTTTAACTATACATTTATCTTGTATATTGTTTTTTATCTTTACTATATAACAATGAAAATAAACATTTTCTAATCAGTGTTCAATTCAAGTTCGTAATGGTCATTCATTCGGCCATCTCGCGCCCTTAATTAAGTTTTTAGATTTAATTTACTTATTTTCTACAAGGAAACTCTGCACGTTAAATATTTTAATATATTTATTTAAATACGACGACGTTTCGAAGTCACAGCTTCATCATCAGGTCTACAGCTGATGATGAAGCTGTGACTTCGAAACGTCGTCGTATTTAAATATATTAAAATATTTAACGTGCAGAGTTTCCTTGTAGAAAATAAGTAAATTAAATGAATTTTACCTGCAATAAGAATAGAAAGTTAATTATAAAAAAAGTTTTTAGATGTTTTCCCATTGCAAGGTCTGGGACTCTTTGACTGCCTTCGACTAGACACGAACATAATGGTCCGTCGAGCCGGATTTTTGCCGGTTATCTTTCACGTGGGATTCTAGTTGTTGCGTTCATTGATGTCACAAGAGAGGTTTAATAATTCAAGATGCCTATCACAGCCTTGGAAAAAGCTATTGCGGAAAGAAGTAAAGGCGAGATGCATCTAGACATCATAACTAGAAGAATTCAAACCAGTCAATCGAAATTAAGCATTCATCTCATTGAAACATTCATTCAAGAGAGCATGGACTACGATCCATGATGCTCATCAGAAGATAATATCTAAAGAATCAGAGAAGACCAAGGACCATATCACGTCGTTAGATTACCTCGACGCTGTATCCGAGCTAAAGAATCTTAAAGCTGCCGTATCTCCTAAGCCAGTTATTAGACATAATATGGGTTCTCATTCCGAGATTAAGCTACCGAAAATAAATCTTCCGACGTTCTAGGGAGAGGTTCATGAATGGATCTCAATCTCATTTCGCGATATGTACCTAACAGCCATTCACAATGAGAAGACTTTGTCTGAAGTACAGAAGTTTACCTATCTACAATCAAGCTTGACCGGGAGCGCCGCTAAGTTAATCAAGTCTTTTGACTCTATCTTGAGCCAACTACGCAATTGCCTGGGATATCGTTACAGAGAGATATGAAAATAATCGGGAACTATATTTCTCCATCATGAAAAGATTCACTGCTTTACCAACCCTCTCGTCAAGTAATGCCAACTCCCTACGGTCAATTGTGGATACGGCGATGGAAAGCACACGAGACATTGACACTCTCAAGATTAGCGATAAATGGGATGCAATGCTTGTATATCTCATTACGCAAAAATTGGACCCGACATCGAAGGAACAGTGGGAACTCAGTCTGAAAGATACAGAGATACCTGCCTGCAAGGACCTATTGGAGTTTATTAAACAAAGAGCCCGCTCATTAGCGGCATCTGGCACCAGTAATCCAACGAAAGATTCTCATCCAAAAAGGATCAGCCTTCAATCTCGAACGGAAGCAATACCTACTCACGGCGCTTGTACATTCTGTTCCGGCTCACATTTCAACTATCGATGTCCGAAGTTTGTCTCATGGAGGATTAATGAACGGAAAGCTCAAGTCGAAAAATCAAAACTTTGCTTCAACTGCCTTCGTAAAGGTCACCAAGTCAAGAATTGTCCATGCAATAGATGTTGTAAAACCTGTGGACGAAAACACCATTCTCTTCTTCATTTTGAGAACACCAACCCACCATCAAGTTCCTGTCAATCCAACGATAAAGCGGCCGATGGAGAAAGTTCTTCGGGATCAAATGGACAATCGAACCAAACCCAGAATTTTCATTCGCAAGAAGACCGTAATTCAAAGTACGAATCCATGTTGGCCACTGCGATCATTCGAGTTAAGATGGCTCAAGGCGGAAGTCTCATGTTCCGGGCTCTTTTGGATGGCGGATCAACTGTCTCATGCATTTCAGAAGCATGCATTGGACAATTGGGACTGAAACGAAAGAAGGATGATACAGAAGTGGTGGGTTTGGGTTCCGTTCGACTTGGCCGTGCTAGAGGAATTGTTCCAGTACACTTTAAACCGCATTTTGATTCCAAAAATCTCGAACGATTTTACGTCACCGCTTACGTCTTAAAGACAATAACATCACCATTACCGAACAAGAATTACGACACCAGTAGCCGGCGCCATATAGCTTGCCTTCAATTGGCTGATCCTGCGTTTAACATCCCAACAGATGTGGATATTCTCTTGGGAGCTGATGTATTTTTCAAGTTACTACTTAGCGGTAAGAGATCAGGCAGTTGCAACTCACCAGACGCTATCAGTTCCAAGCTGGGATGGCTTGTGTCAGGACCCACAGAGATTCAACAACCGAAGATTCAAATATATCATACGCTGAGTCTAGAGAAAAATCTCGAGCGATTTTGGGAGGTGGAACAGGTCCCGAAGCCGCAGGCAATATCAAAGGAAGAACGAGATTGCGAAGAGAATTTTCAGAAGAACAATCACCGGGACAATGACGGCAGATTCGTAGTTCGAATACCAATGAAACAACCGGAAGTTCCACTCGGGGCGTCATGCGCAATAGCAGAAAAACGATTTCTACAGGTGGAAAAGAAAATGGAATTATATCCTGACATAGGGAATTTATACCGAGAATTCATGGAACAGTATGAGACCTTAGGACACATGGCCAAGATAGCAACAAGTGAAGAGAAAGCTCAAAGGAATTACATTCCACACCATTACATAATGAAGGACTGGACTCGGATTAATAAATTTCGCGTGGTTTTCGACGCTTCCGCAAAAACAAGCTCTGGTTTCTCGCTAAATGACGCTCAGTTAATTGGTCCGGTTGTTCAGGATTCCCTGTATACCATTTTAATGCGCTTCAGGATCCATAAAGTAGCGTTCACAGCGGATATAACGAAAATGTATCGCCAAATTCTAATCGAACCTAACCAATGCATTCTATGGATCAGCATCAGACCTGCAAATTAAAGGATATCAACTCCACACCGTCACATATGGAACGGCTTCTGCACCATTCTTAGCGACAAGAGTTTTAAAAGAATTAGCCAACCAGGGCGCATCCGAATACCCGATTGGATCCGACATTACGAAAAGAGATTTCTACATGGACGACGTAATGAGCGGCAAAGAAAACGTTGAAACATGAAAAAATACTATCAATCAACTACGTCAACTTACCTCCAGCGCGGGGTTCACTCTGAGCAAATTTGCTTCGAATCATGCAGCATGCCTAACCGAAATCCCGACGGAGCTGAGAGAAATTAAGGAAACCATAGCAGATGAAGATAATTCAATCGTACAAGCACTGGGTCTTTATTGTAATACTAGAGACGATACATTTTTATTTAAAGTCAAGGTTCCAGAATTGCAATCAAATATTACGAAGAGAAACCTGTTATCTGAGATTTCAAAGCTTTTTCGATCCAATGGGTTGGCTCGCACCGATCACAATTCGATCAAAGATACTCATGCAGCAAGTCTGGAAGGAGAAGATTAGCTGGGACGAATATCCGACATTGGCCATCCAGCTTCAATGGCAAGAAATTCAAGCAAATATCCAGAAAATTCAGAATATCTACCTGGATCGATGGATACACACTTCGCCGACCGACTGCAGTCTTGAACTGCACGGTTTTTCGGACGCTTCTGAGAAAGCATACGCCGGAGTGGTGTATCATAAGATCGAAGGACCTGGCTGGGAACATTCATATATCCCTCATAACTGCCTAAACTAAGGTGGCTCCTGTCGCCAAGCAGATGACAATTCCACGTCTAGAACTCTGCGGTGCTTTACTGCTTGCCGATCTGATGGAATCCGTCCGGGATTCTTTGGGACTTTCCTTTGGTCAAATAAGGGCTTGGACAGATTCCATGATCGTACTTTGTTGGATCAAGTCTTGTCGAAGTCGATGGAAAACCTTCGTCGCTAACAGAGTCTCAAGAATTCAAGAAATTATCCCTATGTCTCAATGGGGTCACATACCCGGAACAGAAAATCCAGCTGATGTAGCATCAAGAGGAACTCTTGTAGCAGATTTAGTAAAACATAAGCTGTGGTGGAAGGGACCAGCTTGGTTGGCCGATCAAACAATTCAAAACCTCGAAGAATATTGCAATGTTAACCTCGAAGAAAAACCGAAAGCCACCATCGTAGTGGCGAAGGTCCAGAAAGCTGATAACACCATCTTTTCAAGATATTCCACTCTTATTCGATTACGTCGATTTATCGATTCTGCAATAATGCTCTCTTCAATTATCATAAGAAGATGACTCCTCTAACGACTATAACCAAATGTACTGGACCACTTCAATCGAAAGAATTGGAATTTGCGCTATAGGCGTTAATAAAATTGGCGTAGGATTCATCTTTCTCGAATGAAATTTATTCATTAAAGGAAGGAGCACTATTGAACAAAGGAAGCAAACTGCTGTGTCTGCGACCAGAACTAGATTCTAACGGACTTCTGATAGTTGGTGGAAGACTGAAGCATGCCGATAGAGCAACTTGTAGAAAACGTCCAATTCTATTACCACGGCATCATCGACTTACAGAAATGATCATTCAGGAAGCTCATGTCCAACATTTCCACGCTGGAGCTCAGATGGTCCAAGGAATTCTATCACTAAGGTACTGGATCCTGAGAAGCCGAGATGCCATAAGTTTCCAGATACGCAAATGCGTTATTTGTACTAGACAGAGCTTCAACCGTAAATCAACTAATCGGCGATTTACCGAAATCAAGAGTGCAGTATACTCGAGCGGGAGTCGACTACGCTGGCCCATTCCTGTTACGCGCAATTACACCAAGAAGCAAGACTACCTTCAAGGCATATGTAGCACTCTTTGTCTGTTTTGTTACTCATGCTTTACATTTGGAAATTGTATCATCTCAGACTTCAAATGCCTTCATTGCAGCTTTACGAAGATTTACTTCGAGACGAGGAAAACCGATCGAGATCTACAGTGACTGCGGTACTAACTTCGTTAGAGCAGACAAAGCGCTCAAAGAGTTCCTACAATTGGCAAAATCCGAGAAGCACAATGCAGCTGTCACGGATCACATATCTTCTCAAGGCATTAAATGGCATTTTAACCCGGCAAGCGCTCCTCATTTTGGCGAATTATGGGAAGCGGGGGTCAAGTCAGTCAAATACCACCTACGTCGAGTCGTTGGCCCAACCCGTCTTACATACGAAGAATTCTCGACAATCGTAAGCCAAATAGAAGGATGTCTCAATTCAAGGCCTCTCACGCCATTATCATCCGATCCAACGGATCTTGAAGTACTAACGCCGGCGCATTTCCTAATTGGGGAATCATTACAAGCTATTCCAGATCCTGATTTAGCCCATATCCCCACGAACAGACTTAATCGATGACAACTACTCCAAAGGTTAAAGCACGTTCATAAAAGGTGGCTTCAAGAATACATCAGCCGATTAAAGCAACGACCTAAATGGATGATGCCGCAACGAAACATCACAGTGGGGGATATGGTACTGGTAAAATCCGATATCGAGCCTGCTGCTCGTTGGCCCCTAGCACGAGTCATCTAGATATACCCGGGTCAAGATGGATACACAAGAGTCGTCACCTTACGCACCAGCAAAGGGGAGATCAAGAGACCTATTATAAAGTTATGTCCCTTGCCATTCGATAACGAACAAGTTGGGAAACCAAAATATAACCTCCCCGACCCCGACGTTAAGGTAACATAACCTAACCTAACCTTACCTAAAATAAAAGATGAAAAGAAATGTAGAGTAGTGGAAGAGTACAAGAAAGAGCGTGCATTTCAATCACACTTCTCTATTTCCCATCTAGGTTACGGAGTATAAGTATTTTCCCTTAACCTCAAGGATTCAGAGAATGCAAAAGAGTGTCCTGCGTTAGCCATAATTATACGTGGCAGGTGGTAGACTTCTTAATATACACACCAAATGAAATATCCTGCGTTACCCATAATTATATGCGGCAGGGCATAGATTTCTTAATAGACACACCAATTGAAATGTTTATTTTATAGGTAAAAATGTAAAATACAAGTTCTTGTAATATAAATTAACACTTGAGTATAGGTTGTACTGTGTGATTATCTTTTATAATCCACTGATTTGATAAAGATGAAGAATTTAGTCTGGGATGGCAAGGAAGACAAGGAATGAAAACGACGAAGATATGGTAGCAAGTTCCTCTTGGACAAACCAAGGAATATTGTATACTGAATGTTCCATTTACAACCCATTGTAGGTAGATGATTGGCAATTTCTTTCGGTACAGTTTTCGTCTGAAGTTCTTGTTTGACGACCATTACTGATATTTTATCATACGAGAGATCCCAGTCATTGGAAGAATCCAAGGATGGAGCTGGTCGAGAGGTTATTTTCCAAACCGGCTGACAAGACGTTAGTTTCCACTCCTATGATAAAAAAAAATATCTTAAAGACTGAATGTAGACTAGTTTCCATACCGTTAATATTTATACTTGAATAGCTCCTTTATGTTTAGAATAACGAGGCTTATGAAGAACTGTCGAACTTTTACTGACTGTAGGTATCTCATAAGTCGAGTCCGAAAACACTAACTGCTTGCAAGTGTCAATTCTTCGTAGCCAGGTCGTCTCTTTCTTGTGATAAATGAAAGCCGTGTTCTTGCTCTGTTGACTTCAAATGTTGATGACATTCTGCGCTGGTTGATTATCTCACTAAAGTTATTATAGCGTTTTTTCGTCTCCGGATCTGCTAACGAAGATCACTGAACACGGCTACTTTTGCTTATGAAAATTATCGAAAATGTTTCTTGGTTTTATAGCGGAGAAACTGAAGCCTATTTTTTTCAACATCAGATATCCACTTTTTATTCAAAATTGTTGTTTTTTAAACACGGGAAACCTACTGTACTTCTGTTCAAGGAGAGTTTTCCCGACTATAATTTTAACATTTTGTATCAATCAGCCTCAGCTTTAGATCTTATGTCGTTTCTATTTTGGATGCCCGTGTAAACGCACCTTCATTTAAGGTCAATTTAATGGGATATTCATGATATAATATGATAGTCAAAATTAAAGGGCTGAAGAGGGCTACCCGAGTAGAAGAACCCAGTGAATCTAATTTCCAGTTATCGATAAAAAATACCATTAAAAATAGCTTATCTACTGTTTAATAAATTAAATTTCTGTTCATCAATTTAGAACCAACCACTTAATAAAGCTCTCTAGGTTTAAGTTTTAACCTTTTCGTAACCCATTCAGCCACCTTTCTCTCTATTACTTCATATATCTTATCAATCTTTCATTATAGAAATCTTGGTTTAGCCAAGAGAAGCATTCGTAAAAAATAAAATATACTTTCTCTCTATTAACTCGAATTCAATGGATATTCCTTATCATTCTACTGTTTAAGAAATAAAATTTTTGTTTACCATTTTGAAGCAATTAATAATAAGAAGGCGCCGCGTTAATTACATGTCTAACTACTCTGCCTCAATCTGCGCATGCGCAAACGCGACATATCCGCGCGAAACGTATTTTCGAATTTTATGTACAAGGTACGTTCGAAAACGCGTGAGAAATTTGAACAAGTATATGATAGGTAGCAACAGTCAAGGACCTCGCGTACTTGGCTGGTTTCAATTTTAAGCGCACGCGACTTCTCGACATATTCAATGCACGTCTAATTTTAGAAAGTTCGTGACTTTGGCAAATTAACGCGTTAATTAGTAGAAATGTCTAACTACTCTGCCTCGATCTGCGCATGCGCAAATGCGACATTTCCGCGCGAAACGTATTTGCGAAATTTTTGTACCAGGCACGTTCGAAAACGCGTGAGAAATCGAAAAAATGTAACTGCAAACGCGTGCTATAAACTGTTTTTTAAAACCAACTGTGTGCAAGTTATCGAGAAAATTCCGTTTTTTTCCAAAATATAAAGCTTGTTTTCGCAAGATGATCAAAATTCGTTTGATTTTTCGCGTGAGAGAAGTGGTTTATCGACTTTAAATTTAGCACTATACTCGTGAGCTACACATTCTGGCATGCTTGCGAACTTGATTTTAGGAGTATTGAAAATAAGCCTCCTTTGCTTGAATGTAGTTATTCCGCTAAACAGGCATTTTAAAATACGCACTGATTTATATTAGACATTCGTACCTTCTTTAATGCTAAGGTCATCAGTTCTTTTAAAGATAGCTTAACGTACGGGTTCTCTCATATGTTTTCTCGATCTTTGTAATCTTAGATACATTTTTTCGAATACAGATACTCTCAGTTTGAATTTGATGACGTGATAAATGCACCATTTAATATTCTTAAGATAGCCAAGTTAAATGTTTCCATTCGCAATATTTAGCCGAAATGGGAAAATTGAATTCCAATATTCTTATTGGCGTGTGAACGCGCCTTTATCTTCGTGTAAACGCACCTTAATTAACTAGCAATATTTAGCCGAAATGGGAAAATTAAATTCCAATATTCTTATAATATTCATATCTATATCATGGATACCCGTGTGAACGCGCCTTCATTTTCGTGTAAACGCACCTCAATTAACTTAACTTTTTTGCCTAAAATCTTAAATATCTTCGAAACTTTCTTTTATATTACATTTAAATTTCAGCGAAATTTTAAATTAGACTACGTTAAACAATTTAAATATTTTTAAATTACAATTTAAATGAATAATCCGTTTCAATTCACTAAAGATGTGATGGCATATGGCAAATTTGAGTTATACTATTTTTAATACTATATATAAGCGTTTCGAATACCTTAACAGTTATCTGCAACTTAAAGCTGAAAACAAAGGGGAACACACCCCCTTGTCAATGTCGGGAGGTAGTAAATACACCTGGCGCTCAGTGTAGATGCGAACGTAACCCTTGACCCGTAGAGGGGGAGAGTGGATGGTTTCAATGGTTGATTTGGATCATATTAGGGACGCCTCGCTAGTATGACCCGCTGAGATCAGAAACTGGAGGTTGGACCTTGGTGCGTGGATGGTCGGAGGTGATTATAACAGTGTGAGACGTCTCATTGGCTATAATCGCCTTCAACTGTCAAGCATCGGGGTTCGACCGTAATGTGGATGGTGGAAGGCGATAACATACAATGGGAGACGTCCTGTTGCACGTAATCACAAGACACCTGAAGCATATCAATGTGGCAACCACGCTTAAAGGAGGTAATTCCGTTGTACGGGATTGAACGATAAGCTGGTATGATTACGTCTCTAGACTTTTTGGCTTTAAGAGCTAGGTCACGTGATATCCGGTTACACAGGAAGTGACACACAGACAGACAGACAGACACACAGACAGACACGATCAGTGTAATAAAAAAGCTTACTGTTTATCAATTAAGAGCTACTTAATAAAGCTCGGCTAGGTTTATGTTATAACCTTTTCGTAACCCATTCAGGCACCTTTCTCTCTATTACTTCTGATACCTTATTAATCCTTAATAATTGAAATCTTTGTTTAACCAAGAGAAGCACTCATTCTCGATAAAAACTTTACTTTCTCGAATTCAATGGATATTCCTTACCATTCTACTGTTTAAGAAATGAAATTTTTGTTTATGTTTTTGAAGCAATTAATAAAGCTCGGCTAAGTTTAGGTTTTCATCCTTTTGTAACCCATTTAGGCACCTTACTTTCTACTACTTCATATACCTTATCAATATTTCCTTATATAATCTGTGTTTAACTAGAGAAACTTTTGAACCCGAAAGAAGTCTTATTAAATTTTGTCAAAGTACCTTTGTATGTATTAATTAGAATTCAGTGGGCGGTGGGAAGAGGAATACGATGAAGACAATTCCAGTTATCAAGCGCCGCGGGTCCATTCGAAAATACATTACGGTCTCTGATGAAATTCGAGTTTAGATAAAGGTTATAATAATACTTATATCGTGTTGGTCGTTTAAAAGAATAGCAAACCCGCCGTTTGGCTAATTTCATCAAAAACTTTGGCGGAATTCGGTCCAATAGGAATTCGGTCTAATTGGATTCGGCGCAATAGGAATATACCGATTTGCTCTCAGTAAGGGCATAGACACACTAGGGAAGAAAATCGTATATTGGGGCGAGGTTAAAAGGTCAGAAAAAATCTTAGATGAGAACAAGAGAAGTGTGGTTTAAGAGGTGAATTGTAATTGCGAACACAAATATTTAGGGGAAACAAAGAGAAAATTCAAAGAAAGAAGGAAGGAACATTAGTATGCAGTCAAGAAATTGGATGAAAAAATGGAATAGCTGTGCATTTAAAAAACAAAGTGAAACATGAAACGGATTGGAATGGTTTTAAAGTTTTGAATATAGAGAAATATTATTGGAAGAGAAAGATAAGGGAAAGTCTAATGATAGAAAGAATAGGAAATATGAATTTAGAAGAAGGTCTAACGATTAAAGGATTTGGAAAGGAAAAAAAGAAAACTATTAATAATAAATATATGTAATTATTATCTGCATAGTAGATAAAATGTGTTTTTTACAATCGTTTTAATAGGAAAAAAAACCTATTTTAGTATTAATATCATTAGACCTGATGATGGAGTTATAGCTCCGAAACGTTGTTTTAAAGTTCAATAAATATTATTGAAAAAATTAAGCAGTGACTTCTTGTGAAAATTTATTTTAAATATGTATTATATCTGCGGAAAAAGAATAATCAATTAAATACAAATGTATTGCCCAAACTTTGAACACCCGGGGTTGAACATTATTATAGGCAAAAAATAGTAGACCCAGTTTTTTTCATAGAGCAAATTCGGAAAATGGACAGCGATATATGCGAAAATTCAAATAACAAGCAACTTGGATATTCTATTTTGAAAGAGAGAATAGTTCCGTGATGTTTTCTATGTTTATTTATCGCTGTTCAAATTGCAAGAAACAAATGGAAATTTGTACAGACAAGGTAGCGGAAAATTTCTCTAAAAAAGGGAAAACAAAGATAACCAGCTTTCAGTGTGTGATTTGTCAGTAAGGGGATTTATGGGAATAGGTTCGGGCTACGCTAATCTTAAGGAGTTATTTTCTGTAATTGGAATACCCGTCATGGCAGAAAGCAGGTTGAGTAAAATTGGTAAACGTCATGGAGATTTGTGGGTCGATGTACTAATGGATAACATGTTAGAAGACGCGACGGAAGAATACAGACTAGCGAAAGAGGCTGGGAATATTTGCGAGCAATGGATGCTGGAGCAAAAGAAGCCACGGCCATAATTACAATGCGAGGTCAGGAATAGCCGTTATAATCGGAGAGAGAACTTAAAAACTATTTTCGCGGGAGTAAGGAATAATTACTGTTATAATTGTTCTTAAAGAGTGCGTAGAAACTTAGAACCCTTGGACCACGATTGTCACAAAAACTGGAGTGGTTCTTCCAGAGCAATGGAATCGAATTCGGAGAACCCGGCAGGGTTATATGTTATGGGCCCATCATCATTTGTAATGCAATTTCAAAAATTCGACCTATAGCCGATCAAAACGCTCCATTTTCCCATTGAAATAACATTAAAATCTACTCTTTCGATGACATGTCCCTTGCATCGCAGAACTAAAAGTGGAATTATTTGTTACAGTTAAATTTAATTTTAAATGGTAGAGCAAGGTTCGAATGTGGCGCTTTTTCAAGTTTCATTAATAAATATTTAGTCTAAGTATTTTAAAATTAATTTTGAAATTGACCCTTAGATTGGTTCTTAGCTAGTTTTGGTCATGGCCATTGGCCAATCGTAATGTTATTCTATGGGATTTGGTTTTTTGAAAGTAACTTACCTTTCAGATTTACTTTCTAATACTTTCAGATATTTTTCAGACTTGGATTTTCCGTGTGGTATGAATTAAGTTTCAAGCTATCATAATAATACACCGATTAGTTGGCCCACAATCTATTTATGAAGACGGAAAAAAATTAAGGCGGAAAAATGGAGTCGGAAAACCTGAGCCTAATTTAATAAATTAGGCTTAGGTTTTCCATAGCCTTTTAAATAACGCGCAGGCGGCAGGAGAGCGTTATTTGGAGGCTAGCAATCAAGCTTGAAACTTACTTCATATTTCAATGAAAATACAAACCTAAAAATGATCTGGAAGCGTTAAAAAAATCCGAATCTACCTGGGGCTACATTCATGTATTTACCGAGAAAAATTCCGGTCAGTTAAGGCGAATTTAATTTTTAAGTAAGAGAAAAAGATTCAATTTTGTACCTTAGAAATTTTCATCAAGATCGGGTATTTTATAGTATTTTAATTTCCATATTTCAAGTTTTTGTGGTAAAAATAGCATTAGGATATAGGTACCAATACAATTATAATACATTCATATTTGGTGCCTCAACTGTAGAGCGCCTACGGAATTTTTAGCTAGACCCAACCCTAGTGGGGTCTAGTTACTGTATTCACTGCGGCGTCGGCGTCGGCGTTGTGCAAGAAGACGAAATACCTCGTCGAATCGAAAAAACTTCGTCTTTTACCCACCAGACGTCACGACGTGATGTCCGATACAAATTTAATATATATTCTTGTATTTAAGATATATGCTGTTTCTCCAGGTAGTCTCCCTCCCAGAGGCCGCGTAATTTACGATCGAGTGTCGGACGCTCTACCACTTTACAACAGGCTCTTAAATTTAGAGAAGAGAAAAACCTCTTATATCTTCACAGATATACAATACAGTAAACAAGTCGTCGTTAATAAGGGGTCGTCGCGAACGACATAAAAAGGTAGCTTATGAATGTTTCGGTTCTAGTCTGTCAGTATTGAAAACTCAAAAACAACAAACAAGTCGTCGCGAACGAAATAATAATGGAGCTTATGCGTGTTGAGTTCTAGTATGTCAGTAATGAAAAATCCAAAACAATAAACTAGTCGTCGCGAACGAGATTAGTAAGGGAGCTTATGCGTGTTGAGTTCTAGTTTGTCAGCAATGAAAAACATGTTTTGAAAAACATGATTTGAAAAACATGATTCGAAAAACGTGATTCGAAAAACGTGATTTGAAAAACATGATTGCTCACAAGCAGGGATATTCGAATATACGTCTTTTACAATAGACCCTAAAATAAAATCGTATTTTCCAACGACTTTTACTCTTGCCCAAGAGCTTGCTGGGAAAAGGCAATATATGGCCGATCCCGCGGAGGTATTAACATAAACAAGACGGTCGCAGGGGCCCGTAATACTAATTTCACAGGCCTAATGTCTTACGCAATTTCGCAGCCTAACCTAACCCAACCTACCCTTATAACTTTACAACTAAACAATTAACTAAAATTAAGCTATCACCACGTACTACCTATAACGGAAAAAAACTAAACATGAGTCAAAAATTAACATTATATAAACCATTATCTATATCTAAACATATATAAACCATTATCTATATCTAAACATATATAAACCATTATCTATATCTAAACAATAACGTAAAAAAACATGAGCCAAAAATAAACAAGAACCTACATCTAAACCATTAATTATACTTAAACAATCACCTAAAAGAAAACGTTAGCTAAAAAATAAACAATAACCTACATCTAAACCATTAACTATACTTAAACAATCACCTTAAAGAAAACGTTAGCTAAAAATAAACAATAACCTACATCTAAACCATTAACTATACTTAAACAATCACCTAAAAGAAAACGTTAGCTAAAAATACTCCGTTACCTGTATCTAAACCGTTACCTGTATCTAAACCGCTACCTATATCTAAACCGTTATCTGTAACTAAACCGTTACCTGCATCTAAACCATTAACTGTATCTAAACCGTTACCTATATCAAAACCGCTACCTATATCTAATCCGATCCCTATATCTAACCCGTTACCTATTAGATATACAGGGGGTTAAAGATCAGACCAACACCTATCTTTGTGGACATTCACCAACAATGCCGTCGGATGACGTCACTATTCAACAGTGTAGAACTCGTATACAGGGTGTAAGTAAATACGTGGTATTGTAACCAAATGGGATTTTTCTATGGGTTAAATGGGGTAAATGCCTGATGGCTAGAAACATTGCAGTGGCACAGATCTCAGCCTCGTAATTCGCTAGAATTAACTTCGAGACAATTTATTTAACAGCTTTAATAATAAGATCATGATTGAATTAAATCGACGCGACGCCTGAAACACCAAAGTTGAATCCGTACGGTAAGAACATCAACGTAAATGCTCGATGTGTGGGAAAGTTGTGGTTCAGCCATTGACGAACATTGACCGCCATAATGTGGTGGGCTCCATGCTGTTTTAACTACATATTGCGAATCACTGCTAATGTCAATGTGTCTATCGCGTCAATAAACTCGTAAAGCAGGAAGTCCAAGTACAGTTCTCTAGTAATGCTCGTATCGAAGAAAAAGGACCGATAATTCGGTTCCCAAGAATGCAATCCCAGACATTTACGTTCCATCGAATTTGATGGTAATGGTGTTGTAACCGATAGGGATTGTGATGGGTCAGTAATGCATGTTATGACGGTTTTCCATACGATGACCAATAATAAAACACGATTGGTGAAGTTGAGGAATCCATGCGAGGTTTCGCTAGATTGATTTTTGGTGTAGAAGAACAAAGTTCCCTTTCACGCCGAGAAAAAAAGAAATATGTTTAATTAAACTTGTGCGCCCTAAGGTACCATCTTAGTTCGTCTTACCGTAGTAAGACTCGTGTTGTAGTCAAATGCCAGCCTATTCCAACCAATAAAGATTAGACAAGATGTTTGGGTTAATGTCTAGGTAACGTACGTCGAGCGGGCACTCATTTATGCAGAACATTGCCCCCACCGACGCCATCCGGTTCGAAGCACCTTCACCGACATTAGAGACAACTTTATAGAGTTCGGTGGGTTCGACATGCAGGACGGGGAACGTAGGCGAGGCCGTGTGGTTCCAACAGGATGGAGCCCCACGACAATGGATAGTCAATGTTCGTCAATGGCTGAACGACCACTTTCCCAACCGTTGGATAGGTGGAGGTGTACCAATTCCGTGGCCAGCATGGTCTCCTGACCTTACCCAGCTTCATTTCTTCCTATGGGGATATGATAAGGGCGTCGATTACGAAACAGAACCGATGGACGCAGAAGACTTAAAGGACCGAATTCGAGCCGCTATCAACGGAATCACTCCTCAAATGCTGGCAAATGCATTGAAAGACCTGGAAAGTCGCCTCAAAGAGTGCCTACACCACGATGGTAGACACATCGACATTTACGCAGATATGCTAACCATTCTTCTGTAGAAGCCCTAAAATATTCAATAATATAAATCCGCCTTCAAATATTAACCTTAGTAGGTACAAATGTATAATACGGGATTATATTTTTAGCACTAAAGAATAGGTTTTGAATTGTTTACCTATTTCCATATTTTTATTTTATTTTGTCTAACCTCTCCTTAATTGCTATACTATTAATCTACCTTAATGTGGCCTAAAAGTCGTCTTGCGACTTGGCCTTCAATGACAATTGTATAATTTTGTAGCCAAAAAATAAATTATTATTATTATTATTATTATTATTATTATTATTCAGTTTTGGCGTTTCAGGCCTCGCGTCGATTCAATTCAATCACTATCTAATTATTAAAGTTGTTAAATAAATTGTCTCGGAGTTAAGTCATCTAGTGAATTACGAGGCTCAGATCTGTGCCACTACAATGTTTCTAGCCATCAGGCATTTATCCTATTAAACCCATAGAAGTATCTCATTTGATTACAATGACACGTATTTACTTACACCCTGTATACGAGGTCTACACGGAAGTATAGTGACGTTATCCGACGGCATTATTGGGGGACGTCCACAAAGATAGGTGTTGGTCTGGTCTTTACCACCCGGTAGGAAACGTGTATAATTTCTGCACCACTTATAAATTGTCTCTAGCGAATAAATAACTGCGAACATTTCATTTTGAATCCTCTCGTAT
Organism: Odiellus spinosus; assembly: GCA_963920705.1. NCBI lineage: Eukaryota > Metazoa > Arthropoda > Arachnida > Opiliones > Phalangiidae > Odiellus > Odiellus spinosus. The sequence continues at coordinate 8,237,531 of OY987232.1, read as the reverse complement.
ACAATCGTATTTCATTAGCACTCCTCTCAAACAGGCTCTTTGGCGCCCGAGAGAGCTCGGAGTAAGGTTTATATCTATCGCGTAATAGCTGAGCAACGCCGTCTATCTCTAGCATTGTTGCTGCCGGAAGTATTAACATCAAAAATGATGAAAAAAATTTTTTAATTGGATTAAAAGGGCAATGGGAAAAATGTAAAGATTTCAGTGTCTCGATTTGCGGCTGCCGGAGGTATTAACATCAAAAATGATGAAATTTTTATATTGTGTTTAAAGGGCAATGGGAAAAAAGTTAAGATTTCAGAGTCTCGACTGCCGCTGCCGGAGGTATTAACATCAAAAATGATGAAAAAATTATTTCAATTAGGTTTAAAGGGCAATGGGTATAGTGCAAATATTTCAGTGTCTCGAGTGCCGCTGCCAGAGGCATGAACATAAAAATGATGAAAAAATTTCTTTTAATTGGGTTTAAAGGGCAGTGGGTGTAATGTAAAGATTTCAGTGTCTCGACTGCCGCTGCCGGAGGTATTAACATCAAAATGATGAAAAAATTATTTTAATTAGGTTTAAAGGGCAATGGTATAGTATAAAGATTTCAATGTCTCGACTGCCGCTGCCGGAGGTATTAATATCAAAAATGATGAAAAAAAAATAATTTTAATTGTGTTTAAAGGGTAATTGGTATAGTGTAAAGATTTCAGTGTCTCGACTGCCGCTGCTGTAGGTATTAACATCAAAAATGATGAAAAAAATAATTTAATTAGGTTTAAAGGGTAATGAGTATAGTGTAAAGACTTCAGTGTCTCGACTGCCGCTGCCGGAGGTATTAATATCAAAAATGATGAAAAAATTAATTTTAATTGGGTTTAAAGGGCAATGGGAGAAATGTAAAGATTTCAGTGTCTCGACTGCCGCTGCCGGAGATATTAACATCAACAAGATGGTCAAGCCCATAGGAATAGCTACACCAATGACACTTCATTTTGCCACTATTTTTCCACTTCATTTTTCCACCTAATCATTATTAATTTATCTTTTGAACGCATCTTTATATCTAATATTTATTTATTTTCAACTTATAAACCCATGTGAACGCGCCTTCATATCTAATCTTTATTTTAACCTTGGATACCCGTGTGAACGCGCCTTTAAATCTAATCTTTATTTCGATTTTATCTTGGATACTCGTGTCAACGCGCCATTATATCTAATATTTATCAAGTTATTTTATCTTGGACATCCGTGAAAACGCACTTTTATCTAATGAACCTATAAGAAAATATTGAATATCTTCGAAAATATTTTCTATATTAAATTAAATTTTCACCAACATCCGTTTTTAGATTAAGTTAAATCATTTAGATAGTTTTAATTATAATTTAAATGAATATTACGTTTCAATTCATTAATAGTTCTAGCCTCAGAAGGCTAAAATAGACTCGCAACCAAAAGATACTATATAAGGCGTTCGTGGATCATTATTAAATAACAAACGAGTAACGGTAGCTGCTGTACAATGAACCGTAGTGGGTAAACTTATATAGCAAGAAAAAGCTAATAACTTAGACATGAATTTCATTGGAAATTCAAACGCCGATGGTGATGACGTTTTCTTCCGATGACGTATTCCTCCGATGACGTGATTGCGAACATTACAGTTCATTAAGGGGTATTCGTGTTTTTCAAGCTTTTACGCGACTTTTTGATTTTCTTCATTTCCAACGGCGGCTGCGGCGAACCATCGAATGTAATAGCTACACTTTTGGTGTAGTTAAAAATGATAAAAAAAATTTAATTGGGTTTAAAGGGCAATGGGGAAAATGTAAAGATTTCAGTGTCTCGACTGCCGCTGCTGGAGAGCTCCTGTCCCATTCGACCGAACCAATTCCCATTCGACCGAAAAACCCTCACTTTGGCGGATTCGGTCCAACGGAAAATCCCATTCCACCGAAAAACCACCACTAGGATTCAGTCAATTGGACAAGTACTTTGCTTAAATATCAACATCAGTGTGAATTGTTAAGGGGATGCACCGTAAACAGAGTATACATAACACCCCCGCCAATCCATGCGACTGCATCATTTGTCCGCAAAGTGCCACACGCGAAACCCAGGAGGATGCCTGAGGCCGCACCCCGTAGGAACGGGTAGTACGCCCCCCCTCCCCGTGAGCCGGCCGGGAAGGAGCGAGACGGCCGTGTTACTCATTCGCGGAACTAGGACGGATCCTAGAACTCGGGCCCCCTCACCATGACAAGGAGGTGACACAACCCCCACCCTGCGCACGGATAGGTGGGGGAGGGGGCTTAAATATAACCGATGCATTATTTAAGCTTAAATATAACCGATGGAATTTAAATAAATTAAATTCCCAGAAACGCAACGATTCTATCTTTGTAAGCAAAAGATTTGATTGCCTTATGATTTAATGGCCAAGTAAAATGAGCACTAGCCATAAATTATTTTGTGAAATATTTACAAAAACTTGTTGTTTAAAAAAAAAAAAAAAAAAAAAAAAAAAAAAAAAAAAATTAACCAACGAAATTTAATTTTATAAAGCGAATTGCTAATTTTTATTTGTATTTTTAAGTCATATTCATTACGTTAAAATGTTGCGGCTGCAGTTTTAAGGTGTTTGTTAGATATAATTTAAACAAGTTGGGAAAATATAACCTAACCGACCCCGACGTTAAGGTAATAAAGCCTAACCTATCCCTACCTAAAATAAAAGATGAAAAGAAATGTAGAGTATTGGAAGAGTAGAAAAATCAGCGTGCATTTGATTCACACTTCTCTATTTCCCATCTAGGTTACGGAGTATAAGTATTTTCCCTTAAACTCAAGGATTCAGACAATGCAAAAGAGTGTCCTGCGTTACCCATAATTATATGCGTTAGGTCGAAGACTTCTTATAGACACACCAAATGAAGTGTCCTACGTTACCCATAATTATATGCGGCAGGTCGTAGACTTAATAGACACACAAAGTGAAATGTTTATTTTCAAGGTAAATATGTAAAATACAAATTCTTGTAATATAAATTAACACTTGAGCATAGGCTGTACTGGGATGGCAAGGAAGACGAGAATTAAAACGACGAAGATATGGTAGAAAGTTCCTCTTGGACAAACCAAGAAATATTCTAGACTGAATATTCCATTTACAACCCATTGTCGGTAGATGATTGGTAATTACTTTCGGTACAGTTTTCTTTTGAAATTCTTGTTTTGACTTGTTAATAGAGGATCAATACTGATATTTTCGTCATACGAGTGATCCCAGTCATTGGAAGAATCCAAGGATGGAGCTGGTCGAGACGTTATTTTCCAAACCAGCTGACAAGACGTAAGTTTCCACTCCTATGATAAAAAAATATGTTCAAGACTGAAAGTAGACTAATTACCATACCGTTAGTATTTATACTTGAATAGCTCCTTTTATGTTTAGAATAACGAGGCCGTATGAAGAACTGCTGAGCTTTTACTGACTGTAATATCTCATACGTCGAGACCGAAAACACTCACTGCTTGCATGTTTCAATTCTTCGTAGCCAGGCCGTCTCTTTCTGATGATAAATGAAAGCCGTATCGCTGCTCTGTTGACTTCAAATGGTGATGACATTCTGCGCTGGTTGACTATCTCACTTAAGTCATAATAGCTCTCTTTCGTCTGGTCTGGTATCGTCTCGTCTCCTGGTCCACTGTACACGGCTGCTTTTGATTATGAATATTAACTGAAATGCCTATTTTTTTTCCAGCATCAGATGTCCTTTTTTTTATTCAAAATTGTTGTTTTTTTAAACTCGGAAAACCTACTGTACTACTGTTCAAGGAGAGTTTACACGACAATATTTTTACCTCCCCGACTGAACTTTAGTTCAGGGGGAGCTTCTACACTGGTCGTGTCTGTGAGTGTGAGTCACTTCCTGTGTAAGCGGATATCACGTGACCGAGCTCGTGGAGCCAAAAGCCTAGAGATATTATCATACCAGCTTATCGTTCAATTCCGTTTAACGGGAATTACCTCCTTTAAGCGTGGCTGCCACATTAAGTTTCAAGTGTCAGGACGTCTCCAATTGCATATTAGCACCTTCCACCATCCACTTTACGGTCAAACCTCGATGCTGGACAGTTGAAGGTGATTATACGCAATGGGACGTCTCCCACTGTTATAATCACTTCCGACCATCCCCACACCAAGGTCCAACCTCCAGTGTCCGATCTCAACGGGCACACTAGCGAGGCTTCCCTCACTAATATGGTCCACATCAACCTTCCACTCTCCAAACATCGCCCCATCAATGGGTAAATTAGCTTTACATACCAAGCGCCTAGAGATCAAGAATCGTCTAGACATTGAAGGGAGGGGGTTTTCCTCCCAACTTCATGGCCACTTCGCTCGATTAATAAAGGATTTCGAACGGTTTATATACTACGTTTTTGGAGTGAATGCAAATGAGCCTTATGGTGATATCGTTTAGGGAAATGAAACGCAATATTAATTTATTTTATAATTAAAAATATCAAAATGGTTAAACTTAATCTAATTAATAATTCAGTTGAAAAATCAATTTAAAATTCGAGGTAGATTAGAAGATATTTAAGAAATTGTCCAAAAATTTTGTGAAATTTGACCGTTTAATACCAGCTTGAGTTGGCAACACGCGGTAAGCTGTTTTACATATATCATTTAGTCAAAAAGCAACGGTATAACGGAAGTACAGTAGGTTTCCCGTGTTTAAAAAACAACAATTTTGAAAAAAAAATGGACATATGATGTTGGAAAAAAATGGGCTTCAGATTTCTCCACTATAAAACCAAGAAACATTTTCGATTATTTTCATAATCAAAAGAAGCCGTGTACAGTGAACTTCGTTAGCAGACGAGGCGAAACGAGGCGAGACGAGGCGAGGCGAGGCGAGACGAGACGAAAGAGAGCTATAATGACTTAAGTGAGAAAAATCAACCACGAAGAATATCGTTATTTGAAGTCAACAGAGCAGCGATACGGCTTTCATTTATCACCAGAAAGAGACGGCCTGGCTACGAAGAATTGAAACATTCAAGCAGTGAGTGTTTTCTGACTCGACATACGAGATAGTCAGTAAAAGCTCAACAGTTCTTCATACGGCCTCGTTATTCTAAACATAAAAGGAGCTATTCAAGTATAAATATTTACGGTATGGAAATTAGCCTTCTTTCAGTCTTCAAGATATTTTTTTTTATCATAGGAGTGGAAACTAACATCTTATCAGCCGGTTTGGAAAATAACCTCTCGACCAGCCCCATCCTTGGATTCTTACAATGACTGGAATCACCCGTATGATGAAAATATCAGTAATGGTCCTCTATTAACACGTCAAAACAAGAATTTCAGACGAAAACTATACCGGAAGTGATTGCCAATCATCTACCGACAATGGGTTGTAAATGGAACATTCAGTCTAGAATATTTCTTGGTTCGTCCAAGAGGAACTTGCTACCACATCTTCGTCGTTTGAATTCCTTCCCATCCCAGACTAAATCCTTCGTCTTTATCAAATCAGTGGATTATCAAAGATAATAACACAGTACAGCCAAGAAGGATCAGACAAGGAGAGGAAAAGTGGGAACGGCGCGGCTCCTACTGCGTCGGCCTAAACTCCCACTCTGGGAGAACGGGGGACAGACGGGGGTAGAGATGCTTCGTGGTAAATTGTTGTCACGTGGGTAAAACGAATCCTTTATGAGACGCGCTAGCTAGCGACCACGTGACAACAGTTTACCTCGAGAATTTCCTATCCCCCCTTTCCACCCGAGTGGGAGGTTGGCTCTTCTTTCTCTAACTCAACGCAGCCCCACTTTTCCTCTCCTTATCTGATCCTTCTTGGTACAGCCTATGCTCAAGTGTTAATTTATATTAAATGAACTTGTATTTTACATAACTACTTTGAAAATAAACATTTCAATTCGTGTGTGTCTATCAAGAAATCTACCCCTTGCCGCATATAATTATGGGTAACGCAGGACATTTCATTAAAAAGTCTATGACCTGCCGCATATAATTATGGGTAACGCAGGACACTCTTTTGCATTGTCTGAATCCTTGAGGTTAAGGGAAAATACTTATACTCCGTAATCTAGATGGGAAATAGAGAAGTGTAATTCAAATGCACGCTGTTTCTTCTACTCTTTCAATACTCTACATTTCTTTTCATCTTTTGTTTTAGGTAGGGTTAGGTTATGTTATGTTACCTTAACGTCGTCGGTCGGGGAGGTTAAATTTTGGTTTCCCAACTTGTTTCTTAATAGGTTTATCATTTTGTGTCAATCCTCCTCAGCTTTAAATCTTCTATACCAATTCCCCTTGAACTGATCGAAATTAAACGTCAAAATAAAGGTCTGGCGCGAATTTATGACATATCGAATCAGACTAGGCAACTGTAACGCATACTAATACACAGATCGAGGCAAGGAAGTCGCTTTAAGTCTTACACATTTATTGGCGTTTTGCGTGAGAAATTGCAAACACTTATGAAGGATTTGCTGCAAATCCAGCGTTTCTTGTGAATTATACCCTTAGGTACACGCGACATTTTCACGCGAAACACATTCGTAAAGTTCGCAATTGCGCAAGAAATCGAACTCATTTGCGAAGTGTCATTGTTTTTAGCTTTAGGCAGTATCGCAAACACGCTAGAAATTGAAAAAAGGAAATTAGCCTTATTCCTATTCAGCGGCATCTCGGCCGAGCGGCAAAATTGGAGCCTTCGACACCGGACACCAATCAGATTTCGCCATTCTCAGATTTTTTTCAATTTAAAATCATACTTCTGCTAATCAAGAATTTCCCCGCTTCGGGCAAAAAATGTTTTCTATTAAATATTATTTGAGAGGAGGGAATTGAATCGGCTTAATACATGATAAAAAAGTTGTGCTTTACACGATCCGTCAATTTTCTAAAGGTAAAAATAGCATCTACATCATTGTTGGTTTTTAAACACAAGAAACCTACTATACTTCAAAGAGAGTTTGCATGACTATCATTTTTCTTATGATTTCTAACGTTAAGTATCAATCCGCCTCAGCTTTAAATTTTATACTCCAATTCCGCTTGAACTGGTTATATTTAAATACTCCAAATATAATCGATCTATCAACTAGAGTATAGTAGTAGAATTGTACATAGATGATCCAAACCACATTGAGTTTGCAGCAAGCCTAAGCTTACACTACCTTCCCTTGAACATCGGTGCGTGCTGAACACTCATTTAACACACAAAAGATATTTAATCCCTAGACCTTTCATTGTATAATATTCTTAAAAACATAAAATTAGCCACATTTCTAAGTAATGCGATTTAAATTCAATCGCCTCGGTTTATTCGAGTACTCTACCCAACAGATCGTGAGAAAGAGGCCTCTTATCACCGAAACATAGGCGAGAAACGATTGCCGACATAATCGAAGACGACACCATCGCGCAAGCAAGAGGGTTCGCCACAATTATACACGCTAACATAAACCACCCATTGGAGCAGCGTATCTATGAGTACCGAATCTGTAAATCTCGTTTATATAGGCCGAGAAGAGATATATTATTATAGATAAAAAATCAAATGATAAGAAAATCTTGCCTACTTTTTAATTAAGGTGAATTTAATGGGATACTCATGATATAATATAATAGTCAAAATTTAAGGGCTAAAGAGAGCTACCCGAGTAGAAGAACCCAGTGAATGCAGTTTTCAGTTATCGATAAAAAATACCATTAAAAAGAGCTTATCTACTGTTTAATAAATTAAATTTTTGTTCATCAATTTAGAACCACTTCATAAAGCTCGCTAGGTTTATGTTTTAACCTTTTCGTAACCCATTCAGCCACCTTTCTCTCTATTACTTCATATACCTTATCAATCTTTCATTATATAAACCTTTGTTTAACCAAGAGAAGCACTCGTAAACAATAAACTATACTTTCTCTCTATTAACTCGAATTCAATGGATATTCCTTATCATTCTACTGTTTAAGAAATAAAGTTTCTGTTTATCATTTTGAAGCAATTAAAAAAAAATCGGCTAAGCTTATGATTTCACCCTTTTAAAAACAATTCAGGCACCTTACTTTCAATTACTTCATATACTTAATAAATATTTCATTATTTAAATCTGTGTTTAACTAGAGATACTCTCGTACCGAAAGAAGTCTTATAAAATTTTGTCAAAGTACCTTTGTCTGTATTAATTCGAATTCAGTGGACAGTGGAATCTTGGATACCCGTGTACACGCACTTTTATTTAGATTATTCAATCCACCCCAAGTTTGCAGCAGGACTAAGCCCATACTGCCCGTTACACCTTGGTTTTTTGGACTAAATGATATATGGAAAACAGTTTAGCGCGTACTGCCAACTCAAATTGGTATTAAACGGTCACATTTCTTTAAATATTTGGTCAATTTCTTAAATATCTTCTAAACTATCTCGAATTTTAAATTGATTTTTCGACTTTATTTTTAATGAGATTAAGTTTAACCATTTCGATATTTTTTATTTATAATACAAATTAATATTGTGCTTCATAATATTGTGGAAGTGACACACATACCAGACGCACACACAGACACGACCAATGTAAAACCTCCCCCTGAACTAAATTTCAGTCGGGGAGGTAAAAAGGGATACTATATAGCCTGTGGAAACAATTTATTTTAATTGGACTGGTAAAACAAGACTAAAAATATTAAAATTTCCCAAAGTCTTAAAAGATATTTGAGGCTAATTATTGAAATTACAAAACTAGTCTCAAAGAAAATTAAGAATATTTTTTAAAAACGAGTCAATTTCTTGAAGAGCGTGGGAACTGAAAGAGATGTTTGTAAGAAATAGATGACGATATTCAAATATCCAATAAATAACAATAGTCTTTGACTAATTAGTATGGGGGAGTTCCGAAAAAAAAATTTTCGACAAGCAGATATGTGAAATTATCAAAACTTTATATTAAATCACACAGAGTTCCAACCCAACATAACATAACTTAACACAAGCCAACGTAGCCCAACCCAAACAAACCCGTCCCAGCCTATTCCAAGCCTATGAGATTTGAAAGTTTCTTCTGCTGGTCGTAGATTTAAACGGTTGTACCCCGATATGGCCAATTCCTAATTCGCCCAATCTCAATTGGCTCAATCCAAACTGGCTCATTTCCCACTTAGCCCACACCCAATCGTCCCAATGTGATAATTTTTTCAAGGAAGGCATTTTCAACGCTCATTTTATATTCAGTTTCCAAAAAATATATAATTGTATTTCAGTATTATTTTACTATCATAACCCTAACCAAACCCAGCCCAACCTAACCGAACCGAACCCAACCCAGCTCAACCGAACCCCACTAAACCGAATATAACATAAACAAACCTTACTTAACCGAATCCCACCAAACCTTATCTAACCTAACCTAACGCAACCTTCTTTGACCGAACCCAATTTTCCCGCGAACTACGAGGACTATTTGTCCTCTAGACGATTGAATCCATTCGAATGAATAAAATTCTAAAACTTTTAAATTATCGTTTAATGTAATCTATTTAGAATTAAAAAATGCAGCAGGAATATTTTGGTTCAAAGGTGAATTGGCGAATGTGTTTTGGGTGAAATGGGAAGCGGAATTTTGGTTCTGGGCGAACTGGGAATCCATCATTTTTAGCCAATGAAGCCCCCATTTGGCCAACGTTTTTGGACTAAGGGGGAACAAACCGTTTAAACTCCTCAGTTCATAATTAGTCCATATCCATTGTTATATAGAGATGGGTCTGAATATCGTCATTTTCCCGAAATAACGCACCCACAAGGGTTATTTCTGTTCATTGGCCATTTTTATATGATATAATATTTGCAGCTTTGATAATTAATTGAAAATTACCGCGAAACCTTTGGTGAATTTTGATACTTTTTACGCATTTTACAACAGTTTAAATCGTTCAAAAATAACTTGTTAGAGGAGTTTGGTACCCCTTTAATATTTATAGAGAGAGCAGACTTTCAAAATTTTTGATAAGGCTGAAATAACGTGCCTCCTGTACAAGTTAATAGAGCTCGCATTTTAGGCGATTATATATCCCGCAAAGGCTTAGACGTCAATTATGATATCGTGACTCTGAGATCTAAGCCTCTAAATTTATTTTAATTTTAACACTATGACTCTTAAACCATCAATATTTCTGAACTAATTCATATACCAATACTAGTTTGTCTAAGGTTTAACCTCAATTTAATGGGTTGCTCCTGATGTACTATAATACTCGAAATTTTCGGATAAATATAATGCGCTATTCTTATTTTAACCAGGTAACTACTTTTTTAAAAGACGATTGCCTTTAGTGAGAAATCACCAATATGAAACCCTCCTTTGAAGTCTACTACTCTAATGTTCCATATAGCGCGCCTCTCTGTATGGGTAAAATTCACGTTTTTACGAGATCGGACGGGTCCTACTTTATGCCCCCTGTCTACGGAAAATTGGAATTCTCTCTCTCCACAAACGACGACGTTTTTTTGACGAACTCCAAGGCTGCTAGAGATATTCGCTCGACGAACTCCCGCTCCGAAAATATCTACCGTTAGTAGGCGTACGAATCGCGCTTTCTGAAACTAGCCCATACAGAGAGGGGTAGACAAGACCCGGGAGTAATAGACTTCAAAGGAGGGTTTCGTCGGCTTCTGATACTTTGTATTTTGGCGGAATCTCTTATCTTACCAATTCGGTCGAATGGGATTCGCTCCAATGGAAAAACACCGCCGGAGGTATTAATATAAAAAATGATGAAAAAATTAATTTTAATTGGGTTTAAAGGGCAATGGGAAAAATGTAAAGATTTCTCGATTGCGGCTGCCAGTATAGACGAAATTGAAGAGGAACTTGCAGGGGCAGCGCGTCATTGGGGTACACTCTTTTCGCGCCGATCTGTTAAAAGATGTCCCTATCGTAGTTCCCATTCTGATTCTATTCTGATTGGCTTAGCTATGACGAGAGAGAAAAAGGCGGTAACCTAGTAGCAACCGGTGTAATACTGGATAGGTACGAGAGTGAGAGATAAGAGTGAGGCGCAGGCACGCCATCTATTGTGATAATTCATCATTATATTTGTACCACAATGACTGTAACCTATCGAAGTTGGTTTAAGAGTATGGAAATTTCGAATTTATTGATTAACATCAAAAAATTGATGAAAAATATTTGAAAAGTTTAAAGATAAAGTTTGAGCTAATATTTTCTTGGGCTTAAACCATTCATTACTGCTTAAAATGTTTGGATCGATCATTATTTTTTATTCGAGATTAGTAAATAATTAGCTATTAGCTTTTAACTAACGAAACATGTGGGCTGTCATAGTCACACTCCCTCTGTAAATGTTTATTGGTCCATTTAGGCACGTTCAGTAATAAAACTAAAGTGCGTAGTAGGCTGCCGTTACCTGTTTTGTCACAGGAGGACATCACCTTACGGCGAAAGAATAATGTATAAGTCTAACGGACGCCTAAACTTTTCTCCCGAAAATGCTTAGTTTTCTGTAGAAGGGTGTAAATTGCGCCAAAAGGGTGGTACGATATTATTTCCTCATCTTAAGAAATGGATTAAATATGGAAAAAACTACTGACAGCAAAATTACGAACATTCGCGTATTTTGAGTGTAAGCCTTTGCTAAGATTCTCTCATTGGTCAGTGTATGTTACATCTCCGCGGTTCCAGTTTCCCAACTGGGTGAGGCTGAAATTTCAGCGAGCACAAATCTGAATCGTTATCTCTACGAGTATAGATTAAAGCTAGGATATAGTTGTTTACGCGATGGAATTTAAACCTTTAAGTGTTCCTCATGGCGGCGTGTAGATTTTAGTAGTTAGAAACCTTTTTCAGTATAAATAAAAAAATTATTATCTTTTTAAACGGTTTTGTTAGTTGGATTATATTTATGAAAGTATTTGAATTGCTTTAAGCTAAGGAAAATATTAGCTCAAACCTTACCTTTAAAAGGACATGGGGAAAATGTAAACATCAACTGCGGATTTTCGTATTTGGGTGGGATGGGATGGGTTGGGTTAGGTTATCAAAACTAATAAAGTAAATTTGTTGGGTTGGGTTGGTTTAGGGTAGGGTAGGTTGGGTCGGGCTAAGTTAGGTTGGGTTGGGTTAGGTTATCAATACTAATAAAGTAAATTGTTCTTTAGATTGGATTGGGGTAGGCTGGGTTAGGTTGGGTTGTGTTGGGGTAGGCGGGGTTAGGTTGAGTTGGGTTGAGTTCAGGTAGGTTGGGTCGGGTTAGGTTACCAAAACTAATAAATTAAATTGTTCTTTAGATACATCAAGAAGTGCGTGCAGAAATGATTAAAGGGGCCGAAAGGAACCGATCAAGAGGATATTGCTCGCGAAGGCATTCACCTTGGGGCTGGATTTGGCGAAATAAGAATTGGGCAAAATTGAAATTAATCGAAATCTGATTTGCCGAGATGAAAATTAGGCGAAATGGGAATTGAGTTATATGGGATTGGGTGAAATAGGATTAGGCCAAATGGGAATTGGGCGATATGTGACTGGGGGAAATGGGAATATGGCGAAATGGGAATTAGGTGAAATGAGATTGGAGGAGATGAAATTTTGTCAAATGGGGGTAGACTCTTACTAGGACCTGGTGAGTTCAGAAAAAATACTTAAAAGAATCTACGACCATCAGAAATGGGAGAAATTTTAAATTAAACTTTCAAACACCCGTGTTAAAACCCCATAGGTTGGTTTAGGTAAGGAACTATTGTATTATATATGTGTATTGTATATATGTAGATTTGAAAATTACAAATACGTTTTATCAAATTTCTGCTGCTCGTAGATTTTTATAAGTATTTTTCTGAACTCCCTCATCCTAATGAGTCCATAACCGTGTTAAAATCAAATAGGTTGGGCTGGGTTAGGCTAGGTTGGGTTGGGTAGGGTAGGGTGGGTTGGGTTGGGTTAGGGTGGGCTGGGCTAGGAACTCTAAAGAAATTTAAGAATTTCAAGTACGTTTTACTAAATTTGTGCTGGTCGTACATTTTAAATATTTTTTCCTCATTATTTCATAACCATCGTTATTTTATAACAAGTTATTTTTGAACGATTTGGAGTGTTATAAAACTCGTAAAGCTTATAAAACTCGTGAAGCTTATCCAACTCACGAATGGCTTCGTGGTAATTTTTAGTTAATTGCTATAGTTTCGAACTAGTCTCGTTTAGCCTAAATCAGTTTCAAAGAAACTTAGAAAAGTTAGTTACTGATGGCATTGAAATAGCATATAACAAGAGGTATCCAGACAGTCTGGATAAACGTGGAGTGATGGTCAATCGAGTATTAGGTAACCACGTAAAAAATGTTAATGATTTTTACCCGCGCAAAATTAAATCAAAAAATAAATCGTCGAGAAAGGAGTCTTCGCTCCAGATGGCTCCAGGGACTCCAGCCAGAGAGAGAGAGAAAACTCAACTGTCGACGAAATCATGGGTGTCGTAAACACCAAAAATTTGCCCTTTTTTAGGAGTGACACGAAGGGGAATTAACGCGCTCAAAGCTACGTTCCTTCCCCAACTACATCTGTAATTCGAGCTATCTTTCTATAATGTGTAGTGATGACGTCATCACTCCACGTAAAAATGGCATGTGAAGAAAATTAATGTTGGTGCGCTATTTCTAAAGCCGGATGCGCACAGACCTATTTTCAAGCGTTTCCGTTGGCGCGCCCATGTTAGTCTGTACATCCGGCTTAAGAAACATCTCTGTAGGTTCACGCGCCATTTCGTAAATTTAATAATTAATCACCAATATCTTATAAGACTTTATCGAGTTTTTATATTTCTAGTAGTGTCTTAACAGTTTATATTGTTTAAAAATAACTTCTTTCCAGAAGGTATCTCTTTATAAATTGTATCTAGAAGATACCCTAAAACAGCGGCGTAAATATTGTAATCTCATGAATATGACTTAAAAATATTAATTAAAATCAACAGTTCGCTTTATAAAGTTGAATTTCGTTGATTTAAAAATATATTTTTTTTTTGTTTGTTTGTTTGTTTGTTTAATTGATTAGAATTACATTAAGTAATTTTTTTTTTTTTTTTTTTTTTTTTTGTCAGCATCAGTTCATTAATATTTTACGAAATGTTACTTGACCATTAAATTATTATAAGTCCATTTAATCGTTTGCTTTCAAAGATTTAATCTTTGCGCTCCCGGGAATTTAATTAGGTAAATCCCATCGGGTATATTTCAGCAAAGATTCTTGTCCTATTGGACCGAATCATAAATCCGGAGAAGTGTGGGTTTTGCGGTCGAATGGAACAGTCGGTCCATTGGGACTATTGATCCAATGGGATTCGGTCGAATGAGAATTGACCCAATGGTACTGAAGCATTATACTCTGGGTGGCTTTAAATGATATATATAGAACTAAGCCAATAAAGAGAATTTAAACTTTTTTCATGATGGGGCTTTTTTAATAAATAAGAATATAAACTGCTTTTTCATCATTCATATCATATTATATACCCATTTTAAATTGGGCTAAATGGGGGCAACGAGACTGAAATTTCGGAATGTTTCAGTTTTCCTTTTTTTAGGGTATAAACACTAACAGAATTCAAAATTAGAAGTTGGTAGGTCTGCTAGAAGTACCCTAGAATTATGATGATCGCTGAGTGAGTGAGTGACAAAAATGCAAAATTCGACTGGAGATATCTCGAACACTAGACATAGAAATACCACCAAATTTGGTATAATAGCTAATTGTAGTATATAGTCTTCGTAACTAAAAATTCAGCCTTCAGGCATTAACCACAACGAAGATATCGGGGGGTCCAAAATGCCCTGAATGGCTTCGTGAAAAGGATGGTACGGCTGTTGAAGAATTGGCGGGGGCACTGCCGTGCTCCCAGATTGTCGGAAGTTATAATAACTGACATGAATTATCCGTCTTTTAATTTATAATAAGTAATATTATATTAAAAGTGGCAAATAAAATCTCAATTTATAGATACCAAATGTTACACGACCGCCTAATGAATAAATTTTTACTCTTGAAACAGCAGGAAGCTGTCGCCACGCTCAGCCTTCCTATACTAACCATTGCATATGATAATATAAAATAACTTAGTTGCAACCCTCAAACCAGGGTATATCTCCTCCAGAAACAGATTCTATTTATAGCAATTTTTATCGGTTCCAAGGCTGAGGAGAAGTATAGGATTTCCAATTTTATAGTAATATCTATTGAATGCACGAGTATATGCACGAAGCAATGTCAGAATGAAAACTTGCCTTAAACCTTCATCTAAACAAGGTTGCTTTATACAATAGACTCCCCGTACAAGAAAGCTTGATTTTACAAGTTGAAAATTTAGAATGGAACCATCTTTAGTAAAAATCATCTTTCATTTCCCTAACGTGGAATGATACTAAGGAGGGATACACGCGTATTACATCTCGCAATAATATGAGGCCGCTGAAAATTAAGGATGGCTTTCTAATGTACAAGAGTAGATGAGTAACCTTGTCACTCCTCGAAATGGTTTTTCAATTTTTTACCTTTCCAAGATTATGAGTTGAACTTAACCTTTTCATTTTCTTTGTGAGTATACTTCACTTCAAATGCTGATGCGGATTGATATACAATGATAAGAATCATAGAGATATAAGTAGTATTTGTCATCTCCCACTTACGACCCCAATCTTGGAAATAAAGTTTGTTTAGTTAAATTTGATGAAGTAAGGTATGATTGGAAGTAAAATGAAGTAGGCGGTAGACCGAACCATAATAATATAACGTTCTCAAGCTTTGTATGCGTTACATCAAATAAACGTAATGAATTCCAAGGACAAGAAAGGAGAGGTTTAAAAAAATTCTTTTGTGCTGCTGTGACATGGAAATGCCCCAGTGACGTACGCTAAAAAAAATATTTTGAAAGTTCACCACGTGACTGCAACAAATATTATAAATCTTAACTTTATTTTCTTTTGCAATAGTGCCCAAATAATTATTAAAATACCTCTTAGTTATATTAAACTTAACTAATTTATTTAGAGTTAATTTACAACAAAATAAATATTTGTCGTAGAGGGCGACTCATAGTCGACACATTTCTAGACCCCAAAAATTCACGGACTTCAAAATTTCGCAGTGGTGCCCTCCATCGTTTATTACTTTGGCTAATCACGTAACCTTTCACTCCCTTCAATAAGTACATACTCGGGTTCCCTTCTTACTTTTCGAACGGCGAAAGTAAAATTATACGGATTGGTCGAATTGTAAGCGATTTCCATGTTGTGACGTCAAGATTCCGGCGGAAATGAATCTTGTACTTGTAATACGTCACGCTTAATTAGAACCCCCGCAAAGAGATTAAGTTAGAAATCCAATTCCTCAGACGCGACTTTCTTTCAAGTTCTCCTCGTGTTTTCGATATTGTTTCTAAGGACGACGAGACAACTAAAGGGTAGCGAATAGAAATTGAAGGAAACCGTGAAAAAAATCTAAATGCAGCCATTCCTGCTCGAATTCCAATTACATTAATTATTAAATTAATTACCATTGTGAAAATTAGCGCTCGGAATTCATACGACATTTATTAATCGTATAAGATCACCCAATTATATATCCGGTCGCTTAACAATAAACGCATTAGAACCAGAGCTCGCCACAATTTACGGCGATTCACTTTTAAACCGATTCTCGAAATGACACGTATTTTAACATAGAGTAAAATTGTCATTTTTGGTTTCCACGGTAACGGATAGATCGCTTTCTGTATCTACAACATAAACGCGAATAGTTTTAATGACGATTGAAGATCGTCATGTTCGTTTCAAAATATTTTAAAGGGAAACCCTCTCGTTGATTTATTTTTGGAATTCTAGCGGCTAACGGATGATCGAGAAACGAGAAACGGCTGTCGATCTGTTGTCTACGGGCAAACAATGGCTCTATCGCGGTACTAAGAAAAATCAAGGTCGTGTGTATACCGCGAGTTGGAAAACCGAAGCCCGAATCTGCGGAAACCCCTTTCGCCACTCGACAGGCTTCAAAACAATATTAAACGGGGTCAAATTGGACAATTTCACGGGTCAACCGTAGTAAATTCCGCCTACTTTTCAACCAACGGCAGACAAGCCTTCTGGGTCCGTAAGGGGCTCCCGCCAATCGCCAGTTTTCGTCTCTCGCTATTGAGGCTTAGGTAGCAACGCTTAGAGTGAAAAGCGTCGAACCCAAATTCCAGTCGAGTGAAAATTCGTCGAATTAATCGGATGAATCCAAAAATTCGTAATTTCGATTTCTGATTATAAGATTCGGGAAATTGGGAGGCTCGCCCTCGACGCGATTCCTATTACCAGTCAAGTTACAACCTTAGAAGAAGCGCGAAGTGTTGTTATGAAACCAGTTTTTCAATGGGAAGAGAGATTAATTCCGAGATTGAAACTGTCCTATAAAATAACATTAATTTCGAGCCTCCGGGTATTTGAAACGACAAGAAGAATCGAGTCATTTGGATTCAAAAGTATCGTTGATGATGTTTTACGAGAGCCATTAGAGACGAAACGAAGGAGAATTTTTGCGAAATATACGCCCGTTATATTCGTTTCAAACTTTACTTGTTTCCAACTAAGTCCCTTCGGGGAGTCGAGGTGCTTAAACGGATCAATTCGTTTTAAAATCAGTTTGATAGCAAGATCCGCTAGAGACGAAGCGAATGAGAATTTTCGAGAAATATACGCCCTATATTCGTTTTCATTTCAAACTTTACTTATTTCCGAGTCTCTTCAGACCTTGGGGGAGGGGGCTTAAAGGAACGCCGTAACATCACCGAGTCATTTAAAGTCCAACGTAATAATCAGGAAATGGATGAGATTGACAGCGAATGTACACCTTCCTTCGGAGTGGCGACGCTCTCCCGTCAACCCGCACGCGATTGGTTGACAAAGTATTGACGAATTAGATCCCTCATAACCGCGAAGCCCTTTCGGGTGTTGGCACAGTTGCAATAACAATCGCCCCACCCTCTTTTAACTTGGCTTTAAAACCCTCGACTTTTTTCATACGGTGGTCATTGTACATCTTCAAAGGTGTCTAGAGGCTTGACATTGGGAGTTGATTATTTATATATGGCGGGTTCACCTTCTAAGTTCTCGGTCATATATTTGGGTAGTAAAGGGCTTATGCTATAGCGTACCATCCCATACAATCCTCACTGAACATTCTTGATCCTCGGGCGCAAATTCCGGTAAGCCCGGCATCGTCTTGTTCGCCTTAAAATATTTCAATTTCCTAAAAACTATTACCCCGATAGTTCCTTGCTGGCTTTCTTGTATAAGCGATCCTACGATTACTCAAAATTAAATTTTCGCGTTTAAGTTCGCCGCGCTTCTTATTGCTGGCGTCGCGGTTTCCTATTTTAAAATTTTTCGATCGATAATTTTTTGGGCCACGACACTGCGACGAGCCCCTGTCGTTAGAGCCCGTGGCTATTAGGCTACTCGTTTCTTATGAACTACTTAATTCAGTTTGGGACTCGAAACTATCATACACCCGTGTTCTAAAATGTCTACCCCAGGCTCTCTGAATGGGTCTACGTATTCGAGTGGTGACCTAGCTTGGAAAACGTATTTCCATGGTATCGGACTTTGCCTAAATCCCGTACAAATTGTCCCTTTTCGACCGATAATTATATTTTTAAACAGCTGACCACGCACGCGATCTCTACTATCTGAACATTCCAAGTCAATTTCAAAAACTGCAGCTTGAACAAAGTTTTATTTATTCAAATTAGGAATTAGTTCGCGTGACGCTTTACAGTCAATATCAGTATTAAAAAAATTATTTCGAGTTTTACATTACTCGTATCAACCGTGTTAGGTTTTCATTTAATTTACCATATAAATTTCTTTTTGTATCCGTGTCGGTCAATAACGTAACCGTGTCAGTTGCTAACGCTTAAGAAGTTTTTATACGTTGTTTCCCGAGTGTTTAGAGCAGATATATAGAATTTATTGTTACATGTTTTATTATTGAGTGTATTATTAATAATAGGCGCATTATTATTATATTGATATATTTTAAAGCCTGCCATCATTTTTGCTAGATTATAATATAATCCACCGAATGATTAAGATATTTTTTCAAAGTATTTAGATAGTTAAATAACATCTAAATTATATTAAAAGCCGCTTAACATTAAATAACATGTTGAGGGAAACTCGTCTTAATTTATTTTCACAAATTAAACGTTGTAATATTTCACATTAAGTTTATTAACGATGGTGACTTAAAAATTTAAATTATTTTTACTAAACGGAATCTTTATGGCTTAACCCTAAAAAATTAATATGTGGAAGTCACGTTAATGACAATAATACACCATTTTGCTCTTCCACTGTGCGCATGCCCGCGCTCGAAACGCTTACTAGTGTTTCTCTCGGAGAGGCGCGCATAGTATCCAGCGTATTACCCCATGCATGTTTTTTTCCCTGTCATTTTTACCAAGCGAAAAATCGCCCTTTGCCGCTATAGCGCCCCAAGTAATGACTAAATGGTGTATTGAAATATATACGCTTCAAATTTGACGCAATAATGAGACGAAATTTTAAAATTTTACTAAAATCGTAAAATTGAGATGAGTTTGAATTTTACGGGCCAATCAAATGATCACATTGCTCAATGATCATCTGTATCCTGTAGGAGGTACAACAATCAGTCAGTGAATCTACAAAGAAATATTTAAATTATACAAAAAAGTGGTTGTTTCGCACCCTTAAAAAGGCCCTATCTAACTCGAATCAATCCGTGAAGGGACACAAATTAAATGTTAGAGAAAGAGCAATTAAGTATCTTTAAAATTATAGTTAGTAGTTTTATTCTACTACTCCAAAGATTTTATTATTATTAAATATTTTCCAAAAAACGGATAAAAACGACCTAGGTTTTTCCAAGGTCGTCTTTTATCGTTTTTTTGAGAAATATTTAATAATAATAAAATCTTTGTAGTAGTAGACTAAATCTACTAACTATAATTTTTATGATATTTAATTGCTCTTTCTCTAACATTTAATTTGTGTCCCTTCACGGGTTTGATTCGAGTTAGATAAGGGCCTTTTTAAGGGTGCAAAGCAACCTCTTTTTTGTATAATTTCTGTCCCTTTTACCAAAAATATATACCTTTTTGCAATTTCATTATTTTGCATTATAGGTCTTTTGACCTTAATTCTTACTAATACTGAATAAAAATTATAGCATTTAAATGAGGCTTCAATCCATACGTAATTAAGAGCCTGGTACAAATTTCGAACTACAGAGATTAACTAATCTAACCTCACCTAAATCAGTAAAAGAGGCATGGGGTATTTCGAGGGATTGACTAACCTAACCTATTATATGAAAAGAGGGACGGGTCAGCCCGAGCTAGGGATTAACTTATTAAAGTGACGGGCTAGTTCGTGCGATTAACTAACCTAACCGTACCTACATAGAAGAGGGACGGGCGAGCTCGAGTGATTACATAATCTAATCTTAAATTTTATAATATTGAATCGCATGGACTTAAAATGGACATGGAAGGCAGAACAATTCTTTAAAGCATTAGAACATTATTCAGGAGACCAAAATATGTGGCCGTTTATTTAACTCGTTGACATCAACTTCCGTTTCGTTTATCCTATTTTACATTATAAATCTTTATTTTTTAATAAACTCGAAATCCTCGACTATGATGTGCTTTAGATCCAGATTTTAATAACTGACCAACTACTTAATAGCAACGTCATTACGTAGTAGTAATGACGGTGCTATTAAGTAGTTTGCCAATTATTTAAGTCTGGATCTAAAGCACATTCTAGTCGCAAAACTCAAGTATATTAAAAATAAAGTGGAGATTGAGAACGTTAAACTTTAAATTTCATGTGTAATTGAGAAGTCCAACTCTAGTAATATTTATTCCCTGGTCCTTTCATTATGTAATGTTCTTACACAGACATAATAGATTAGCCACATTTTTAAGTAATGCGATTTAAGTTCAATCGCTTTGGTTTATCCAAGTACTTTACCCAAAAGATCGTGAGAAAGATGTCTATTATCACCGAAATATAGGTGAGAATTGATTGCCAAAACAATCGAAGACGACACCATCGCGCTAGAGAGAGGGTTCACCACAATTCTAAACGTTAACGTAATCCACCCGTTGGTGAAGTGCATCTATGAGTACCGAATCTGTAAATCTCGCTTATATAGGCCGAGAAGAGATATAATATTCAAGTTAAATTATAAGACAATCTTGTCTACTTTTTAATTACGGTGAATTAAGGTGAATTTAATGGGATAGTCATGATACAATACAGTAGTCAAAATTCAATGGCTGAAGAGGGCTACCGTAGTAGAAGAATCCATGCAGTGAATGTAATTTTCTGTTACCGATAAAACATGCCATTAAAAAAGCTTATCTACTGTTTAATAAATTAAATAAATTTATGTTTATCAATATAGAACACTTAATAAAGCTCGGCTAGGTTTATGTTTTAACCTTTTCCTTACCCATTCAGGCACCTTTCTCTCTATTACTTCATATGTCTTATCAATCTATCATTATTGAAATCATTGTTTAACCAAGTGAAGCACTTGTACTCAATAAACTATACTTTCTCTCTAATTCAATGGATATTCCTTATCATTCTACTGTTTAAGAAAAAAATGTTTGTTTACCATTATGAAGCAATTAATAAAGCTCGGCTAAGCTTAAGATTTCACCCTTTTGTTGATCATTTTGGCACCTTTCTCTCTATTAACTCGAATTCAATGAATATTCCTTATCATTCTTCTGTTTAAGAAATAAAATTTTTACCTCCCCGACTGAACTTTAGTTCAGGGGAGGTTTTACACTGGTCGTCTCTGTATGTCTGTGTGTATATGTGTCACTTCCGGCGTACACTACTTCCGGTGTAACCGGATATCACGTGACCTAGCTCGTGGAGCAAAAAGTCTAGAGACGTAATCATGCCAGCTTATCGTTCAATTCCGGGGAATTACCTCCTTTAAGAGTGGCTGCCACATTGAGTTTCAGGTGTCGTGCAATTATATACAACAGGACGTCTCCTATTGGATATTATCGCCTTCTACCATCCACTTTACGGCCAAACCTCGATGCTGGACAGTTGAAGGCGATTGTACGCAAAGGGACGTCTCCCACTGTTACAATCACCTTCGACCATCCCCACACCAAGGTCCGACCTCCAGTTTCCGATCTCAGCGGGCCATACTAGCGAGGCGTCCCTCACTAATATGGTCCACTTCAATCTTCCACTCGATTAATAAAGGCTTTCGAAGGGTTTATATACTATCTTTTGAATGAATGCAAATGAGCCTTATGGTGTGATATCGTTTAGAGATATGAAACGCAATATTAATTTTTATTATAATTAAAAATATCATAATGGTTAAACTTAATCTAATAAATATTGTAGCCGAAAAATCAATTTGATATTCAAGATAGTTTTGTGCAAAAATTTAAAGAAATGTAACCGTTAAATACCAGCTTGAGTTGACAGCATGCGCTAAGCTATTTTTCATGTATATCATTTAGTCACAAAAGCAAAGGTATAACGGCTAGTATAGGCTTAGGCTCCCTGCAAACTTGGGGTGGATTGAAGAATCTAAATAAAGGGTATCCAAGATCCCACCGTCCACTGAATTCGAATTAATACAGACAAAGGTACTTTGACAAAATTTGATAAGACTTCTTTCGGGTACGAGAGTATCTCTAGTTAAACACAGATTTGGTTACAAACGGGTGAAATCATAAGCTTAGCCGATTTTTTTTAATTGCTTCAAAATGATAAACAAAAATTTTAGTTCTTAAACAGTAGAATGATAAGGAATATCCATTGAATTCGAGTTAATAGAGATAAAGTATAGTTTATTGTTTACGAGTGTTTCTCTTGGTTAAACAAAGATTTCAATAATGAAAGATAGATAAGGTACAGGAAGTAATAGAGAGAAAGGTGGCTGAATGGGTTACGAAAAGGTTAAAACATAAACCTAGCGAGGTTTATTAAGTGGATTTAAATTGATGAACAAAAATTTAAAATATTGAATAGTAGATAAGCTATTTTTAATGGTATTTTTTATCGAAAACTGAAAATTGCATTCATTGGGTTCTTCTACTCGGGTAGTCCTCTTCGGCTCTTTAATTTTGACTATTATATTATATCATGAGTATCCCATTATATTGACCTTAAATGAAGGTGCGCTTACACGGGCATCCATAATTGAAACGACATAAGATTTTAAGCTGAGGCGGATTGATACAAAATGTTAAAACTCTAAAGAAAAATGATAGTCGGGAAAACTCTCCTTGAACAGAAGTACAGGTTTCCCGTGTTTAAAAAACAACAATTTTGAATAAAAAATGGACATCTGATGTTGAAAAAAAAGGCTTCAGTTTCTCCACTATAAAACCAAGAAACATTTCCGATAGTTTTCATAAGCAAAAGTAGCCGTGTACAGTGAACTTCGTTAGCAGAACAGAACAGGAGACGAGATGAGACGAAACCAGATCAGACGAAAGATCGGCATAAAGCTTTAGTGAGATAATCAACCAGTTGAAGTCAACAGAGAAACGACACGGCTTTCATTTATCACCAGAAAGAGACGGCCTGTCTACGAAGAATTGACACATGCAAGCAGTGAGTGTTTTCGGACTCGACTTTTGAGATACCTACAGTCAGTAAAAGTTCGACAGTTCTTCATAAAGCCTCGTTGCTCTAAACATAAAAGGAGCTATTCAAGAATAAATACTAACGGTATGGAAAATAGTCTACTTTGCGTCTTTAAGATATTTTTTTGTCATAGGAGTGGGAACTAACGTCTTGTCAGGCAGTTTGGAAAATAACGTCTCGACCAGCTCCATCCTTGGCTTCTTCCAATGGATGGGATCACTCGTATGATGAAAATATCAGTAATGGTCCTCTATTAGCACGTCAAAAAAAGAATTTCAGACAAAACTGTACCGGAAATAATTGCCTATCATCTACCGACAATGGGTTGTAAATGGAACATTCAGTCTAGAATATTTCTTGGTTTGTCCAATAGGAACTTGCTACCATATCTTCGTTTTAATTCCTTGTCTTCCTTGCCATCACAGACTGTATCATTATTTTTTATCAAATCAGTGGATTATCAAAGATAATCACACAGTACAGCCTATGCTCAAGTGTTAATTTATATTACAAGAATTTGTACTTTACATATTTATTTTAAAATAAACATTTCATTTGGTGTGTCTATTAAGAAGTCTACGACCTGTCGCATATAATTATGGGTAACGCAGGACTGTTTTGCATTCTCTGATTCACTGAGGTTAAGGGAAAATACTTGTACTCCGTAACGTAAATGGGAGATAGAGAAGTGTAAATCAAATGCACACTGTTTCTTCTACGCTTCCAATACTGTACATTTATTTTCGTCTTTTATTTTAGGTAGGGTTGGGTTAACGTCGGGGAGGTTATATTTTGGTTTCCCAACTTGTTGTTTATCATTTTGAAGTAATTAATAAAGATCAGCTAAGCTTATATTTTCACCCTTTTGTAAATCATTCAGGCACCTTACTTTCTATTACTTCATATACTTTATCAATAATTCATTATTGAAATTTGTGTTTAACTAGAGATACTCTTGTATTAATTTGAATTCAGTGGACATTGTAGAAAGGAATACGACGACGACGATTTCAGTTATCAAGCGCCGCGGGTCCATTAGTAAATACATTACGGTTTCTTATGAAATTCGAGTTTTGATAAGGGGATAACTACTGTAGTGTTTATCCTAATGAGCACTATCTTTATCTTGTAATTTTGCATAAAGTTCAACTAAAAGTATTAGATTTCTCAGATAGTGGATTTTCCCCCGCGTAGGCACAGGTATTCGAGATTTTTTTTACCCCCCCTGTAAACTTTGGACGTCTGTAGGCTGTAGAGAGTCAGGGGCGTAGGAACGTTTTTCAGATTGGAGGGGCATGATAATTTTTTTGCATTTTTTCCTACATAGAGATTTATTTTCAAATGCATACCTTTTTCAGATGGGAGGGGGGCAAATATCATTTTCTTTTTACACTAAAAGGTATTTTCATTTTTCAAATACATACGTCCTAGTCCTACCCAAAAGTATTGTAAAACCCCAAGTATTGAGAATACTTTTCAAATAAATCACTAGAGTGGAGACAGCTACTCCATGGTTCAAAATAAACGTTTTCAGGAGGGCTTTTGGACGTATATTTGAGCCATGGAGATATCGGAATCAATAATAAAAACTGATTAAAGGGAAAATGAAAGGAAGAAACAACATATTTTTAATCGATAAAGAGTGCTAATATAATGAGAAAAACAATAATATAACTCACGAAAAATATTTCGTTATTTTTTAATGAATTTCCAAAGTTCCGAAACTTGCAGATGCTAAGCCTTGGCTGCCTAGCTCGGTGAAATCGGCGCGCACGACCTGTAATTTTTTAAAATTCGTATAATAACTAGTAGCCAATCACGAGTGAATACGCGTATTTTATCGTCAGCCAGTCAGAACGCGCGCGATGAACAATTTAATATCACATTACTGCTATAATGCTATTCGCGAATTTTCCCGTTTCGGCCAACAAAATGTTTTCTATTAAATATTATTTAAGAGGAGGGAATTAAATCGGCTTTAAACATGTTAAAAAAGTTGTGCGTTTCACGAAACATCAATTTTCAAAAGGTAAAAATAATATTTACATTATTTTAGAAAATTAAAACTTATTTAGCTCGTTAAGCCTTGGTCCTTTGTTTATAACGTATTCGTGCTTTGATTCAACATATAAATTATACAAGGCGAACTAAATGGGTTACTATTTTAACATTGCAAGACGAGGAAGCCTAATTTT
Source organism: Odiellus spinosus (assembly GCA_963920705.1). Lineage (NCBI taxonomy): Eukaryota > Metazoa > Arthropoda > Arachnida > Opiliones > Phalangiidae > Odiellus > Odiellus spinosus. The sequence continues at coordinate 8,211,581 of OY987232.1, read as the reverse complement.
GATCATTTTTATTTATAATAGGTTATTGTTGGAGAATAAAATTTCAATTACCCGCCTGAAGAAAAAATACTCCGCGGCCGCCGCCATCTAGAGAGGAAAATTATTTTTACTTTATGTTGTCGTCTGAAACAGTTTGATTTTGTAAATCTCGCAATAAAAACATTGTTCTGCATAAAATAGGCAGTATTTGTCTTATTTAAATCACAATTAACTTTCTAATATAAGAATTTAGTTTCGGTGATAACGTGTTTCAAGCTGCGGAAGCTTAATGAAAGCTATCAATGGTTCGTAAGAAAATTATCAAATTTTAGTATTCTACCAGTGGCTAATTAAGTTTATTGATCAATAATAATTTCACTTTTACATGATTACAAATATTTTCTGGGTCTCAGAAAGCAGGCATTCTTTTACATTTTGTTGGCCGAAGCGGGGAAATTCGCGAATAGCATTATAGCAGTAATATGATATTAAATTGTTCATCGCGCGCGTTTCGCGCGTTCTGACTGGCTGACGATAAAATACGCGTACTCCCTCGTGATTGGCTACTAGTTATTATGTGAATTTGAAAACAATACAGGTCGTGCTCGCCGATTTCACCGAGCTAGGCAGCCAAGGCTTAGCGTCTTGAAGTTTCGGAACATTGGAAATTGATTATAAAATAACGAAATATTTTTGGTGAGTTATATTATTGTTTTTCTCATTATTTTAGAATTCTTTATCGATTAAAAATAGGTAGTTTCGGCCTTTCATTCTCCCTTTAAAGACGAAGTTGCGAAAATTTCTCGAGCCGACTATATAACCGTTATCGTGTTTTATTCGATATATTGGAAAAGACACATTCCACTATCCCCGCTTGTGGGCAAACTCGCAGAAAAACATGTACTACAAAACATGTACTTCAAAACAAGTACTTCAAAACATGTACTTCAAAACATGTACTTCAAAACATGTACTTCAAAACATGTACTTCAAAACATGTACTTCAAAACATGTACTTCAAAACATGTACTTCAAAACATGTACTTCAAAACATGTACTTCAAAACATGTACTTCAAAACATGTACTTCAAAACATGTACTTCAAAACATGTACTTCAAAGCATGTACTTCAAAGCATGTACTTCAAAGCATGTACTTCAAAGCATGTACTTCAAAGCATGTACTTCAAAACATGTACTTCAAAACATGTACTTCAAAACATGTACTTCAAAGCATGTACTTCAAAACATGTACTTCAAAACGTGCTTCAAAACATGTGCTTCAAAACATGTGCTTCAAAACATGTACTTCAAAACATGTACTTCAAAACATGTACTTCAAAGCATGTACTTCAAAAATGTTCAAAACATGTTTTATATTACAGACAGACTTAACACCCATAAGCTCCCTTCGCGACGACTTTTTTATTGTTTTCGAATTTTTATTACTGACAGACTACAACTTAACACGAATAAGCTCCATTACAATCTCTTTCGCGACGACTTCTTTATTGTTTTCGAGTTTTCATTACTGACAGACTACAACTTAACACGAATAAGCTCCATTACAATCTCTTTCGCGACGACTTGTTCGTTGTTTTCTAGTTTTCATTACTGACAGACTAGAACCGAAACATTCATACGCTAACTTTTTTCTCGTTCGCGACAACCCCTTAATAACGACGATTGTTTTCTTTATCGATTTTTAGCTAGAACCAACCCTAGTGGGGTCTAGGTACTGTATTCACTGCGGCGTCGGCGTTGGCGTCGGCGTTGTGCAAGAAGACGAAATACGTCATCGATTTCCAAATCATGTTTTTCAAATCATGTTTTCCAAATCATGTTTTTCAAATCAAGATTTTCAAATCGTGTATTGAAAAACGTGTTTTGAAAAACGTGTTTTGAAAAACGTGTTTTGAAAAACGTGTTTTGAAAAACGTGTTTTGAAAAAAGTGTTTTTCAAAACATCTTGTTTTTTCTATATTGTATACCTCTGAAGATATAAGGGATTTTTCTCTCATGTTTTTCTAACAAGTTAAGTACCCGTGGTAACGTGGATCAGCGTCAGGCACTCGATAGTATAGCGTGCTGCGTCGAGCGCTACACGAGCCTGGGAGGGAGAGCACCTTAAAGTAATATATATTAAATACAAGTATATATTTTAAATTTGTATCGGACATCACGTCGTGATGTCTGGTGATTAAGAGACGAAGTTTTTCGATTCGATGACGTATTTCGTCTTCTTGCACAACGCCAACGACGACGCCGACGCCGAAGCCAACGCCGATGCCGCAGTGAATACAGTACCTAGACCCCTCTAGGGTTGGGTCTAGCAAAAAACCAAAAACTTGAAATTAGAAAATATGGATAGACTATTGGCGGGGGAAAGCAAATTTTCTAATTCACCCTCCTGTTTCCCTTAATAAAAAAAAAAAAAAAAAAGTGTAGAAAATGCCACCTGTCTTTTCCATCTTTTTTCAACTTATTTTAATAATCAAGGTCACTTGGTACTAAGAGAAGGGACGTAGAATGATTTCTAAGCCTTTGAAAGTTGTCTATGGTGACACAACCCGAAATATCTAAATGGTTTGATTTCATATTTGTTTTCTTAGCAAACCGTGTATGGAAAATGTCCACGTAGCAAATAGCTACTCTGACGACACCTGATTTTTAGCCAAAAATAGGGGGAGGAGAGCTCCGCATGGGAATTTTGGAATAAATAAACCCTATATTAGTATTAAATGAGCTAAATTAACCATAGATATATTATTAACTGAACTAAATAAACCCTATATTAATATTAAATGAGCTAAATTAACCATATATTAGTATTAAATGAGTTAAATTAACCCTACATTAGTATTATATGAGCTAAATTAACCCTATATTAGTATTAAATGAGCTAAATTAACCATAGATATAGCATTATTTGGAGTAAATAAACAATATATTTGTATTAAATGAGTTAAATTATCCATATATACAGTATTAAGTGAGTTAAATTAACCATATATATTAATTGGTGTAAATAAAGCCTATATTAGTATTAAATGAGCTAAATTAACCATATATATATATATATATATATATAGTATAATTGGACTAAATAAACCATAGATATAGTATAAATTGGTCCAAATAAACCACATATTAATTTTAGTAAATATTAAACATTATTTACCATGGTAAAGATATTGCAAAACGACATGGTACTGATTGAATGAAACCCTTTATTTACGAGACGTTTCGGCCCCAACTATCGACTTAAAGGGAAACTTGGAGCTAAAAATGGAACAGTTTTGAATTTCGTTTCTGAATCACCATGCCAAAAAATGTATTCGAGAATTTTCAAACAATTTTTGACACGTTTTTGGGGTTTCAATTAATTACTAAAGATAGGTTACGTTTGAATAAAAGCGAGTATAAATTTCGGCCAATCATATTATTTCAGCATTTCGCTCCTGTCCCATTGGATCGAATCACATTCGACCGAACCAATTCCCATTCGACAGAAAAACATACACTTTGGCGGATTCGGTCCAATGGGAAATCCCATTCAACCGAAAAACCCGCACTTTGGCGGATTCGGTCCAATGGGAAATCACATTCGACCGAAAAACCACCACTAGGATTCGGTCCAATTTGACAAGAATCTTTGCTTAAACGTAATCGATGGAATTTAAATAAATTAAATTCCCGGGAACGCAAAGATTCTATCTTTGCAAGCAAATGATTTGATTGCCTTATAATAATTTAATGACCAAGTAAAATGAGCCCTAGCCATAAATTATTTAGTGAAATTTTTACGAAAACTTGTTGCTTAAAAAGACAAAATATTTTTTAAAAAGCGAAAATTTACTTTTTAAATCGAATTACCATAATATTAAGACATATTCATTACGTTACAATGTTGCGGCTGTAGTTTTAAGGTATTTGTTACAATTATTTTATACAGAGAATACTAGCCTCTGGAAACAATTTATTTTAAGCAATTTGGACTTTCAAAACAAGACTAAAAATATTACAATTTCCCAAAGTTTAGAAGATATTTGAGGCTAATTATTGAAATTACGAAATAAGTCTCAAAGAAAATTAAGAATATTTTTTTAAAACGAGTCAATTTCGAGAAATACTTAAAAAATTTAGTCAAGCAGATATGTGAGATTATCAAAACGCTATATTAAAATCATTAAGAGTTCCAACCCAACCTAACCTAACTTAACACAACCCAAATTAGACCAACCCTAACCAAACCAAACCCGTCCAAGCCTATTCCAAGCCTAAGAGACTTGAAAGTTTCTTCTGCTAGTCGTAAATTTAAACGGTTGTACCCCGATTTGCCCAATTCCCATTTCGCCCCATCACAATTGGCTCAATTCAAACTATCCCAATTCATTTAGCCCACGCCCAATCGTCACATTTTGATAATTTTTTAAAGAAAAGGCATTTTCAATGCTTATTTTAAATTCAGTTTACAAAAAAATACATAATTTTATTTAAGTATTAACTATCATAATCCTAACCAAACTCAGCCCAACATAACCGAACTGAACCCAAGCCAACCGAACCGAACCGAACCCAACCAAACCTTACCGAACATAACACAAACAAACCTTACTTAACTGAATCCAACCAAACCTTATCTAACCTAACCTAAACGAACTCAAACTTAACTAACCGAACCCAACCTTAACTAACCGGACCCAACCTTCCCGAGAACCACCAGGACTATTTGTCCTCTAGACGATTGAATCCATTCGAATTCTATTTTTAAAATGAATAAAATTCTAAATCGCTTAAATTTTCGTTTAATGTAATCTAATTAGAATTAGAAAATGCAGCAGGAATATTTTGGTTCAAATGGAAATTGGCGAATACGTTTTGGTTGAAATGGGAAGCGGAATTTTCGGTCTGGGTGAATTGGGAATCCATCATATTTGACCAATGAAGCCCCCATTTGGCCAACGTTTTTGGACTAAAGGGGAACAAACCGTTTATAATCCCCAGTTCCTAATTAGTCCCTATCCACTGTTATTAAGTGATGGTTCTGAATATCGATATTTTCCCGAAATAACGCGCCCACAAGAGTTAGTTCTGTTCACGGGCCATTTTTATATGATATAATAATGGCATCAGCAATAACTTTTATCGTGAAATGTACCATTCTAAAATTTCTTAGAAACAGATTTCGGCTGAGCGAGACTATAGTTTGCAACTTTGATAATTAATTGAAAATTACCGTGAAACCTTTGGTGAGTTTTGATTTTTTACGCATTTTGTGGCAGTTTAAATCGTTCAAAAATAATTTGTTATAAGAGTCTGTTATAAGGATTAATATTAAGGTATCCCTTTAATATTTATAGAGAGAGCAGACTTTCAAAATTATTGATAAGGCTGAAATAATGTGCCTTCTGTACAGGTTAATAGAGCTTGCATTTTAGGCGATTATATATCCCGCAGAGGCTTAGTCGTCAATTATGATATCCTGACTCTGAGATCTAAGCCTTTAAATTTATTTTAATTCTCACACTATGACTCTTAAACTATTCATATTTCTGATCTAATTCATACACCAATACTAGTTTGTCTGAGGTTAAACCTCAATTTAATGGGTTGCTCCTGATGTACTATAATACTCGGAATTTTCGGATAAATATATTCGGTAAATATATCCCAATGATTTTAAAAATCAAAATATATTTAGATTTCACTGTTCTTTTAAATTGACGTCCTTCAACGAATCGTGTAACTTCTTGCCTTCCAGCGAATAAAATACTAGTGGCATGCGCTATGTCGAGCGAGATTATAGGGCGAGATGTGACCAACGTGACGTGAGATATAGCGCGTTCCTCGAGTATTTTGTTCGCTGGAAGGCAAGAAGTTACACGATTCGTTGAAGGACGTCAATTTAAAAGAACAGTGAAATCTAAATATATTTTGATTTTTAAAATCATTGGGATATATTTACCGAATGATTCACTATCCGGAGAGTTTAGAAAAAGAATCCACATAGAAATCACTTGATTTTCCTCTTCATCCTCTCTTTAAAGGGGAAATTGGAGCCAAAATTGGAACAGCATTTAAAATTATTTTCGGAATTTGGTTAAGTTTGAATAAAAGCGAGTATAAATTTGAGCCAATCATATTAATTCAGCATTCATCAGCGCTTGAAATGTCCTAATATTTAAAGAATATATCTTGGGCATCAAACGCCGGCATTTTCCTTCGATGTTAGGACATAACAAGGGCTATTGAAGACTCAAATAAAATGATTGGTACAAAAGAGAAGAGTGAGGCGTTTCACGCTGCGACCCTCCGTGCATTCCCCCTTTCCGCCCCCTTTTCATCCCCCTTTCCGCCCCCTTGGGCCCTGTATTTCTCCTTCCCCGTATTGACAGTGCTTTCGTGGCGTATAACGCCTCACTTCGAGGGCCCTGTATCTCTCCTTCCCCGTATTAACAGCGCTTTCGCGGCGTATAACGCCTCGCTTCGACGGCCCTGTATCCTCCCCCGTATTGACTGTACTTTTCCATTACCATCTTTCTTTTGGCCGCCATCTTTCTTTTTGCGAACGAGCGTAGCACCATCTGAAGTATTTTTCAGGCCCCAACTTTTGGCGGCCATCTTTCTTTTTGCAAACGAGCGGAGCGCCATCTGCAGTATTTTCTATTTATTTCTATTTACGAAATTTTCTGTCCTGAGCGGGGCGCGAACCCGCCACCAAAAGGATCGTGAGTTTGGCCCACCGCGCTAACCATTCGGCCATAGAAGTATTGGTTATTAGAACCTTAAAGTTGTATTTGAGTGAAATGACGCGAAGAACCACTTCTCTTTAGGTCACAACAATTAGTTATAACGATCCTGGTATCAGCCAAGTAATAACTTTTGCAAATTAGTCACAAGTTGGGAAACCAAAATATAACCTCCCCGACCCCGACGTTAAGGTAATCTAACCTAACCCTACCTAAAATAAAAGATGAAAAGAAATGTAGAGTATTGGATGAGTAGAGGAAACAGCGTGCATTTCAATCATTATACTCTATTTTACGGAGTATAAGTATTTTCCCTTAACCTCAAGGATACAGAGAATGCAAAAGAATGTCATGCGTTACCCATAATTATATGCGGCAGGGCGTAGACTCTAATATACACACCAAATGAAATGTCCTGCGTTACCCATAATTATATGCGGCATGGCGTAGAGTTCATAATTGACACACCAAATTAAATTTATTTTCTAAATAAAAATGTAAAATACATGTTCTTTTAATATAAATTATCATTAGAGCATAGGCTGTACTGTGTGATTATCTTTGAGATAATCCACTGATTTGATAAAGACGAAGGATTTAGTCTGGGATGGCAATGAAGACAAGGAATTAAAACGACGAAGATTTTGTAGCAAGTTCCTCTGAGACAAACCAAGAAATATTGTAGACTGAATGTTCCATTTACAACCCATTTTCGGTAGATGATCGGCAATTACTTCCGGTACAGTTTTCGTCTAAAATTCTTGTTTTGACGTGCTAATAGAGGACCATTACTGATATTTTCATCATGCAAGTGATCCCAGTCATTGGAAGAATCAAAGGATTGAGCTGGTCGAGAGGTTATTTTCCAAACCGGCTGACAAGATGTTAGCTTCCACTCCTATGATAAAAAAAATATCTTGAATACTGAAATAGACTAATTTCCATACCGTTAATATTTATACTTGAATAGCTCCTTTTATGTTTAGAATAACGAGGCCGTATGAAGAACTGTTGAGCTTTTACTGACTGTAAGAATCTCATATGTCGAGTCCGAAAACACTCACTGCTTGCGTGTTTCAATTCTTCGTAGCCAGGCCGTCTCTTTCTGGTGATAAATGAAAGCCGTGTCGCTGCTCTGTTGACTTCAAATGGTGATGACATTCTGCGCTGGTTGATTTTCTCACTTAAGTCACTATAGCTCTCTTTTGTCTGGTCTCACTCTACACGGCTTCTTTTGATTATGAAAATAATCGGAAATGTTTCTTGGTTTTATAGTGGAGAAATCTGAAGCCTATTTTTTTCCAGCATCAGATAACCATTTTTTATTCAAAACTGATGTTTTTTTAAACACGGGAAACCTACTGTACTTCTGTCCAAGGGGAGTTTTCACGACTATAATTTTTCTTAAGAGGTTTAACATTTTGTATCAATCCGCCTCAGCTTTAAATCTTATGTCGTTTCTATCTTGGATGCCCGTGTAAACGTACCTTTATTTAGATTCTTCAATCCACCCCAAGTTTGCAGCAAGCCTTAGCCTATACTGCCCGTTATACCTTTGCTTTTTGGACTAAATGATATATGGAAAACAGCTTAGCGCGTGTTGCCAACTCAAGCTGGTATTAAACGGTCACATTTCATTAAATCTTTGTTTAACTAAGAGAAGCACTCGTAAACAATAAACTATACTTTCTCTCTATTAGCTCGAATTCAATGGATATTCCTTATCATTCTACTGTTTAAGAAATAAAATTTTTGTTTATCATTTTGAAGCAATTAATAAAAATAGGCTAAGCTTATGATTTCACCTTTTTGTAACCAATTCAGGCACCTTACTCTCTATTACTTCATATAATTTATCAATATTTCATTATTTAAATCTGTGTTTAACTAGAGAAACTCTCGTACCGAAAGAAGTCTTATCAAATTTTGTCAAAGTACCTTTGTCTGTATTAATTCGAATTCAGTGGACGGTGTAAACGCACTTTTATTTAGATTCTTCAATCCACCCCAAGTTTGCAGCAAGACTAAGCCTATACTGCCCGTTATACCTTTGCTTTTTGGACTAAATGATATATGGAAAACAGCTAAGCGCGTGTTGCCAACTCAAGCTGGTATTAAACGGTCACATTTCATTAAATTTTTGGGAAATTTCTTAAATATCTTCTAAACTATCTCGAATTTTTAATTGATTTTTCAGCTTCTTTATTAATTAGATTCAGTTTAACAATATTATTATATTAAATTAAAATTTAAATGAATTATACGCTTCAATTCACTAAAAGATATCGCGGCATAAGGCCAAAATAGTTAGGGCATGGAAAAGGGGTATATATAGCTTTCGATAACCTTTATTCACCGAGCGAGTAACCGAGAAGAGTTGGGGAAAACCCCCCCTTCTCAACGTCTAGACGTTTATCGTAACCCTAGGCATTCGGTAACTGCACCACAAAGACCCGTAGAGGGAGGAGATGACTGGAGTGGAAGGTTGATGTGGACTATATTAGCGAGGGACGCCTCGCTAATATGGCCCGCTGAGATCGGACACTAGAGGTTGGACCTTGGTGTGAGGATGGTCGGAGGTGATTATAACAGTGGGAGACGTCCCATTGCGTATAATCGCCTTCAACTGTCCAGCATCGAGGTTTGACCGTAAAGTGGATGGTGGCATGCGATAATATACAATTGGAGACGTCCTGTTGTATATAATTGCACGACACCTGAAACTCATTGTGGCAGCCACGCTTAAAGGAGGTAATTCCCGTTAAACGGAATTGAACGATAAGCTGGTATGATAATGTCTCTAGACTTTTGGCTCCACGAGCTAGGTCACGTGATTTCCGGTTACACAGGATATCCGCTTACACAGGAAGTGACACACACACACACACAGACACACACAGACACACACACACACAGACACGATCAGTGTAAAACCTCCCCCTGAACTAAAGTTCAGTCGGGGAGGTAATAACAACTTTCAGGTGTTTTAAACGAAATCTCGTACGTTTAATAGGGACCGCTTTGTATTAGGATGTTTAATTGCCAATATAGTAATTCACCAAACGTATATGATGACTATAAAGGGAGAGTGAAACTGTGAGAAAATATGCCAATATATAATCAAAGATATTAAAATGAGAAGCACCAAAATATTCCCTAAACACTTTCCCTAGAAATCTAATTGCAAAGATGTTAAGTAATAGACGATAACGGCACTATGATGTCACGAGCTTATAAAAACTAAAGTTTATTGTTTTGAAATTAAGCACTGAATATCTTGGATTAATAAGTTGGGCATTGGTTTCCTGGATAATCAATTTACGAACCGAAATCAAGATCTAGAATAGTGGCACTCAAATCGTAATTCTGATTTACAGCTTATTATATTAATCGATCAAATTAATCGACTAACTGGAGTAAAGCGCATATTCTGGTTTTTCCGTGGCTAATTACCAAATTAATGAGCGAGTTTCCGAGTAAATTAAAGGAATTTTTGGATTATTTGAATGATGCAATCAACAAAAACCTAAAATATTGTATTTAACACAAATTTGCGTAATATTTTCCATGAATTATAAAGATATTCGAGAAAATAATATTATCACATTTATAGTCCGAAAAATAGATAACCGTCATCGTATTGTTCAAATTCGAAGAGAAAATTAGGCAATCAATATGACCTATTAAATCTTTCCGTTACATCACATGGTCAAGTGCGCTAGTAGTAAAATACACACCTAATAAGAAGAAATTCGACCCCCGTGCCCGCCCCAAGCTCTCTAGAGCCACTCCCAGTGTTCGAGAGAACTTGCTTTTGACACCCCCAACTTGTTGAAAAAAATTTATAGTCACCATGGCTTGTTTGACTGAATCATCCGCTCCAGGTGCGCAAGCCCATCGATTGGAAGGAGTTTTATCCCTCCAATGTTTAGCTTTCGCGGCGGTTGGATCTTGTTATGTATTACAAACAAGTCACAATACGGACGATTTTCACCCCGAAAAATTCGAAACGAAAACAAGACTATTAGTCAAGTTATCACAACCTGTCTTCATTGAGTGTTACCAGATGTTATTGTCTCTTTCTTACTCACGTTTCATAACGCCTGAATTTGGTAAATTAAATGTGGGAGAATTTGACAATTATTTGTTTCATCCTCAAGCCATATTATGGGGTTGAAATGTTAAAACATTTGGTGATAAAGCTTTAACAGTTGTCCTTATCCTTACCATTACACGAACCACCATTGCCCGTATAAAGCTTTAAACTTTATGGGATGGGAGTTCCATAACAAAGAAATGTTCCATCAATTTATCTCGTACAAAATTGACATTTTTGCTCTAAAGTATGTAGATTTTTTTTCAACAAATTAGCAATTGAACTAAAAAATTACTTTATATTAGATCCCTCGAATTCTTTGACGGTCAGTATATTTCAATTGCGGATTATGACTCTAAAGTGTTAAGATTAGAAGAAAAGGTATGTAGTTGAAAATACTGTTTAAAAAATAAAATATTAATATTTAATTTTTTTTTGTAGATCCGTAAATATTATTGTAAATCTAAACAACTAAAAAAATGGCTTAAAGATTATATTTTCACCTATAAAAAATACGACACAGATGAAGAATATTGTGATGAAGAAATATCTTGAAAATAAAAATACATTTTGAATTAAAAAAATTTGTGTTATTATCTCTTTATTAAGAAAAAATACAAAATGTTAGCCCACCAAAGAAAAAAGGTTTGTGAGGCTCACATTTTGTTTGACGTTAGTAAGAGAGTAAAAAAAAGTCTAAGACTACATTTCTTAAAACAGATACGAGGGGTAGGACGCCATTTTATATTTTATTTTCTCAGGTACGTAAATATAAAATTACGAACAAAAATACATTTAATTATTATATTTTATTAAAATAGTGCTGGCTCTGACGGAAAAATTCAGTTTCTCGTTTATATTAAGAAAAAGATATGACAAAGTATTTTAATTAGCTTTGTTAAAAAAAGGTTATATAGATATTAATAATTTTTTCCGTTTTTTTAAAGCTCACTACATCATGGAATGCGGAAAAAGATTCGGCTTTGGAAATGCAAAAGTTTATAATGGATTAAAGTGGCTAAAAAGCAATGAAAACAATAAAGTCATCAATTCACAACGAGATTATGAATCAAAGGTAAAATCAAATTTAATCATTTGTTTAGCGGTCGATGGGGGCAATTCTCTAACTTTTCTGGATTTTATCGTAAACGATAAGTGATAACTTTACCGGGCGGGACCGTATCGATCGTTCGCTAAATCCGTATTCTCTAACTCGCGCGCGTGATTTACGATAAGGAATAGTACGGTAACTCCAAAAACGGTAAAAAAGCGTAAATTCGATAAAAAAAATGATTTTCGTTAGGCTTAGCTCTAGAATGAAAACGTTTTACAAAGTTGTATTTCATTTTCATTCGGATTTATAGGATCCTTAGAATTGATTTAAATGAGAAAAAATAATTATAGGAACAGAAAAGAAAGCTTATTTTAAAGCCACTCTAAACTAATTAATAATTATTGAACTTGCTAGTTAACTTTGATTTAAAACGAGGCTAAGATGAAGGATTTTCAAGTATTAAACTCTTATTTAGCCTAATCCACACCGACAATATTGAAGTATTTAATATAAAAATTGATTCTTTAGTTTTAACTTGAAATAGGGATGTATTTACAGACTAGAAATGCGACGGAGAGAGTGCTTAGAAAGGAACAGTCGAAATAGTTGCAATGCCATATGCAAGAGGTTGAAAAAGCAAGCGATAAAATTGATTTCATTAAAATTGTTTTTATTCAAACTGATTCGCATTAATGTTACACAAAGTAAATTTTATTCACTGTTACAAGAATTAGAAAACTGGCTGAGATACAGATTTTGCAATTAACACAGAGAAAAAATTTGAATCAGGAATTATATTTCAAAAACAAGTTTACGGATAAATTCAACATACCTAGCTAGTTCTAATTGCCCTTGCAAAATTATTAATGTTTGCGAGGGACACGGGTATTTTGTGACGAAACATGGCAATTCTTGATAAATGTCTAACTTCTTGAAAATTGGTTGCGGTAGGAGTAATATTGGCGAAATTTACCTTTCCAAAAGTCATAAAAAATATCTTAGATCTATACACCGAGATTTCTGTAGTTTTATCCCGGTTATTTTTACGGTATTCTTGGCTTTTTAAATTTTAAGCGTAGAAACAGTTTAGTTGCGGGATCTCTTTCACATTCCCAGCAAATTTACGGTCAGTGGTACTAGTAGAATTTCCTACGGTATCTGGTATCCAACTTGTAAATTGTGATAAAATTCAGCAGAAAATCAACGTACCCAAATCTGAAAAATGATTAGTGTGTTACTTAGCTACGTAGAAATCAAAAAGGTTGAGCGACGTACTGAGCTTTTAAATTACAAATATGCTTTAAGAAAATGAAACTCAGGCAATCGTTCTACCGATTACATATGAATAGAGTGAATATGAAATATCAAATTGGTACAGTTTAACTGATACAAGGCTTACCTTAATTGGTTCCCGATTCACGGATCAGACTTCCTAAGACTATATGCTCTGGCTTGACGAACAGATTATTGAATTAGATACTTGGGAGAGTTTAAAACCTTTATCGTGATCTCGTTAAACATTCTCTCCGCGAAATTCGACGATTTTATTTATTTCGAGCCTTCGGCGCAAATTCGTTCGTTCGCTTGGCTGCCATTTTTAGCGGAAGTGTAACGAAGGTCGCTACCTAGCGTTTTTTATTTGAAATAAGATTGAAGCCGCGAAATTCAAACGCGTATTTTTTCTAGTATTTGCTTGTTGAAGCCTATCAATTCTAAAAATGATCTAAAAACGCTGAAATATAGAAATTATGGATGTTTTTTCTTCGTTCGATAAGAGTTACCGACAGCAAATACCCTGTTGTTAAGTTATCGGGTGGTTATCGTATTTCGCGCTCGATAATTTCACGTTTGGAAGTTAGAGAATACCATTTTTTGATAACTTATCACATTTACGATAAAACCGGAGTTATCGTATGCGCGTGAACGATAAAAAAGTTAGAGAATTGCCCCCAATATACATTAATTACTTGAGCCAAAACCGCCAATGCCTCTAACGGTTGTACTTAATTCCTAACAAATTCAGAAAAATGGTTTTTTAGTAAAATTAAGTTTCAACATTTTTAAGAAAAACATACCGTGGCTTCGCAGAGAACTGGGATTAATATTGGGGTAATTACTAGTTGGGCTAAATTGTCACCGGCTTTAATGTTATATTCCGTTTCTAAGTTGGTTCTTAGCATGATCTGCAATTCTCCACGAAAGTCCGAGTCTATAATCCCTGGATAGACAAAAATACCCTCCAAAAGTTTCGCTAAAATAGAAATTTTAGCTATAATTTTAAAAGTTAGTTTTAATTTTAATATTGTAAAACTTACACGACCTTCCCAGCAACGTCCCCACGGTGTAAGGGTGTAGTTCAAGTGTAATCCCCGTGTGTACTTTGACAAGTCCATTGACGGGGATTACTGTGTCATACAGCGAGTAGAAGTCCAAGCCTGCCGACCAATTCTAGTTGGTGTAAAAGCGGCTGGACTTAATTTTAAATATTTCAGAACAGGATAAAACGGCTGAGCTACGGCAATATTTTTACTAGCCATACTTTTAGGTTTGGTAACAAGATTCAATAGTGAAATAATGAACCTTATTTTTTTATTATTTATATATTCCGTGGCTTAATATAAAAAAGTGGTTATCTACATATGTATATTAATGACTTGAAAAATATAGAATGTTGTTTTCTTCAATGCCGTCCAGTTTTAAATTTTTTATTCTAATATAAAAATATTAAAAATATACACGTAGTGGTTATTATAATTAAGATATATTATCTAGTCATATAGAATTAATATACAAATTATGAAAATATTCACTATAATTACATTTAATTGGCATAATTATCATTTTACAAAAATAATATTTTTTAAAAGAATATATTTATTATAAAGAAATAGTTTCACAAAGAAAAACTGCAAAGTTATAAAAATCCATAAAAAGTTATAAAGTGTAATTAAAAGTAATAAATTGATCCATTTCGGGTTCTAGAGTTAAAAATAGGGCTTTAATTTTTTTAATCTAAAAGTAAATAACATATTAATCTTAAATAAATTTAAGTTTTTAAAAAAAAATTACAAACCTGTCGATTAAGATAGTTAATCTTTCTTCTTATTTTTCTCATTTCTAGTGTAGAGTTTTACAAAATATGTTAAGTTCCCGATATCTAAATAAGGATATTATTATTTTTTGATAACTAAACTGGTATTCACTAAGTAACGTACAAGGTAGAAAAATGGCCGCTTTATAAAAAGTCCAGCCCTGTATGTAATAGCTGGTGTGAATTTGAAACGTGGAACAGCGAAAATGAAGGAAGGGACATATAGGATGACCAATATGCAATTCAAAAGGACAAAAGGGAGGAGGGATTTCCAAGTCACAATTATATTTATTAAAACGAAAAAGTCCTTGTTTTTCGGTTATAAAATAGTTATAGTCTTTTAAAAGTTCGTGGCACTGATCGAAAACACGTTTTCCAACAATATTGACAACGTTATCGCGCTTTTCAACGGGTAATTTTTTAAATAGGGCATTTTTATCACAAATGTGAAAACTAAGCACGGTTAAGGGCAAAATTGTCTCAAAAGGCTCGGTTGCTTTAATATCACAATTTATACTCAAACAGCGTGGAAGGAGCTCGGTTTAGGAAAGATTTCCGCGAGGTATGAAGGAACATTGCTATGGAAGATGTTGTACATAAGAACAAGGAGGTGGGTGGCGTATCGTTGGTCCAGGGAAAGTACGTTAATTTGGCGACGCGCCAGTGTAGCTGATGAACGGCGCGGTGCGCCCGTGATTAATTTACAGATGGAAGACTGCTGAACCTGGAGTCGATGGAGGTCACATTTTGGCGCGGCGTTGTAAAAGATATTGCAATAATCGTACAGCGGTTGAATAATTCCCTTGTAGAGAAGAGTCAAAGTAGCGGAATCCAGGCTTGGGCGGAGTGACCTCAAAATCCATGACCGCTTATGCGCCTTTTCGTAAGTTCTTGTGATATGAGAACTGTTGGTTAAGACTTCGTTGAGCTCGTAGCCTAGGTAAGTGAAATTCTCAACCCGTTTGAGGCCAGAGACTAGGAGCGTTTGGCAGTTGATCATGGGATCGGAACCTTTTTTCCGGAAGAGCATGAAGACCGACTTCGTGTCATTTAGGACTTGCTTCTTCTCATAAAGTGCGCGCTTAAGACGAAGCACGTTGCCGTCCTGGGAATTGAGTAGAATGGCAGGGTCGTGATCAGAGGAAACCAAAGCTTGGTCATCGGCGTAAAGTTAAGAGTAGGCCGTCTTCCTTCAGAGCTTGATGAATATCGTTGATATAAACGGAGAAAAGAATGGGCCCGAGAATACTCCCCTGTGGAACGCCTGAACAAACAGGACGCGTAGTAGAACTACATTCCCCAACGTCAACAGTCCCTCTCGTTTTAATTGAGATGCCGTGACCCGTTGCCCGAAAGGGTAGCCCGCATGGATTGTAAAAAGATACTGAGTTTGAATCCGCATCGTGAAAATGGTGTGTTAAATAATCGAAATTATTTGGTTAATAAATAAAATGATTGGGTTTTATAGGGTTAGGTTAGGTCATATATAATGTTGGACAGGGGTAGATGAAACCCGCCTTTGAAGTCGTTACTCTATATTAACTCGAGTACAAACATTACGTACCCAACCGCCTCAATTTTTAGCCACACCAACCCAGAGATGTAAATAATAATTAAAAAATCCATGGTTATTCTAAAATAATGACAGCCTCACTCTAATTTTTTTTGTATATATATGCGTTTTTTAACTTCCCATAAGATCAAACTTCAAGAGTTTTTGGCTTTTTTAAACTGAACCTGTGGTTTATTTTATACTGCGCAGAATCTTTAGATATTTTGGATTTTAATTAACTACATGTCAAATATTTTAGTCTTATTTGATATTTTCGATCATTTGGCTCTGCATGTCGATCCAATGGTACTTCATGTCTATTCCACTCAATCTTTTTTAACTGTCGATCATTTGGTTCTGCATGTCGATCCATTGAATTTCGATTTAATGGACCCTGTGTCGATCAAATGAATTTCAATCCAATGGTACTGCACGTCTATTACACTCAATCTTTTTTACCTGTCGATCATTTGAGTCTTCTTTTGTTAAGTGTCGATCATTTCTTTCTGCATGTCGATCCATTGAATTTCGATCTAATGGACCCTGTGTCGATCAAATGAATTTCGATCCAATGGTACTAAGCCGTTTAAGGTTAAATGGTAATTACTACGAATCAAAAACTAGACCCCGTACGAATGGGCTGTTTTATATAGAAATGAATCTATATAAAATGGATGACATTGGAAACAGTCCCATTGACGAACTCTGGAAAGCGGACAATAAAAAATTAAAATACAAATAAGGTTTTTTAAATGGTTTTAAATTCGCAAAATTTGGTTTTAATTTACAATTATAAATTTTGTAGTGTGGCTGATGAATCAGATCGAGATGGTGTAAAATTGGTCAACGCCTTTTACAAATGTTGCGAAAGAATTCAAAATAGTAAAGAAACTCAAATCATTGCTCCAAAGAAGTTAACGAGTAAATCTTTTTGACCCAAAAAATATCTTTTGAATTGAAAAAAAAAAACTTTGTGTCTTTAATTAGAAATATTTTAAAAAATAATCCCGCACAAAAATGACCGATAATTCAGAAACCTCTTCATCTTCTAACGCTAGCGATTCTGATACCTCTTCTTTCCCTAATCTAAAACGTTTCTACCACGTTCAGCGCCGATTAAATAAGCGCTCATATAAATGGAAGACAAAAGAAATAGATGTTCGAATTCAATTTCATGACTTAACTAAAATTCCTGTTAAAGATTTCTATAAAATCTTTAAAAGAATTTTTCAGAAATAAATCGCGAAATATTATTGGATCGTGAAAACTTTACTCATTTACGTTTTAGTTTAAATTCCGAAAGTTTAAATACGCCAGTTAATATACATTTAATTAAAATTGACAAACTCACTCCCAGCTGTATTATTCGCACGTTAAGTTGGGTTATACAATCAAATTCTAAAGATTTAATTGTAGAAAGCGATAACTGGAAATTTTATTTAATTTTTATAGAGTTGCCCCAAAATATTGGAGGTTATCAACGTTGTGTTAAAAACAGAACTCTAGCTAATTTAAATGACTGGCTTCAAAAACAAATTCCAATTTTATTTTCATTGACAATGACACGGATAATTTTTGTTTCGGGCGAGGTATTGTAATAGGCAAATTACTCGCGGATCGATATTATTTTAATGAAATCAAACAGCCTCAATTATTTGACAAAAAAGAATTTCAAAAAATTAAATACGGAAAAAAATGGCCAAGGAGCTACACGAAAAAGTGGGCCTAGATGAAGGAGCAGTAAATATGATTAGTATTAACAAAATGCAAAATTTTTTACTTCCCCTTTATCGAATTGTTATAATAGATGCTTTAGATCACTATAATATTTTTTACGAAGGTCCCGACGCCCCTCGTTATATTTATTTATTGAAGGTAGGGTCTCATATTCATGTTGCAAAAACTCTTCATTCAATAAAGGGGGGTCGAAGTTCATGTAATCCTTGTTAGAAAAGGTCTCGTACGGATTTTCAAAAAAAAAAAAGAAACATAGATGCCCAAACACGACTGAATATATTTGCTTTCGTTGTCAGGCACCCGCTTATCATACCATGAATAATTTAGAACGGTGCGCGGAATGTTTTTGTTATTTTGCTCGGGGGGCTTGTTTAGAAGCGCATGTTTCTAAGGGAACATGCGGGTCAAAAAAGAGGTGTTTAAAATGTGGACATTTGCTAGGCGAAAATCACGACTGTTTACCCCGTTGTCTGATTAAACATCCCGAACAATTGCATTACGTCATGCCCCTTTGTACCCCCGTGAAAAAAGTCGGTTAATTTTTTTCGATACTGAAACCATTTTAGAAAACGATATTTTTGTCCCCGTTTTATTGATTAGTGAAGCTGAAATAGATAATGGCAGTTACGAAAAAATGTTTTTTTATGGAAAAGATTGCATTGACAAGTTTTTGGACTATATTTTATCAACGGAAGTGATTGTTTATTCTCAAAAAATGAGAAATCGCAAGACTAGAAAGGCACGTTTCCATAACTATTCAGTCTTTAGTCATTTAGGAAAAAGCTTCGACCTATATTTCATTATAAGGAAGTTAATTGAACGGAATTTATTGCCTTTTCTAATTTATGACGGTTCCAAAATTTAACTCATCTCATTAAAATATTTACAGTTAAGATTTGTTGACAGTTATTCCTACGTCGCTGCCACTTTAAGAAATTTTACGCAAATGTTTGGGGTTGATGATGACGTAGTAAAAGGGTATTTTCCTTACTCTTTTTTACAATAACTCAACTTTAGATTATAAAGGGGCACTGCCACCGAAACATTATTTTAGCCCGGAAAAAATGAGAGATCATGATTTTTTAAATTTTGAAAAATGGTATGAGAGTCGTGAGAAAGAGGAATATAACATTCACGAAGAAGTTTTAAAATACTGCAGCCAGGATGTAAAATTGTTACGGGAAGGGATGGTAGTTTTTCGAGACATTTATTTTAAAATTACGGGTTTTGATATTTTTAGTTTGCCAAACGTAACTATAGCCGGGTGTTTGACTACCATTTTTCTAAACAATTATCTTAAACCGTATACAATGGGAATTGATCCTCCTAACGGATATCACAATAAATTTGCCTATTCTCAAATTAGTTTAAAATATTTGGCTTGGTTTGAAAAACAAGGCGTAAAACTTCAAACAGCTTTATATGGAGGGGAAAAACAAGTTGGTCCATACCGAATAGACGGTTATTCTAACAACCCACCGTTAGCTATTAATTTTGACGGTTGTTTTTATCACGGATGCGAGCTTTGTTTGGCTTTAGATTCTTATAATTCGCTATTAAATACAAGCAATAAACATCTTCACGAACGCACTTTGGATAGAGATATTTTTATTCAAGAAACTCTTCCAAACCATAAATATACTACGGTAAAAGAATGTCAATTTTATCGCTTTTTGAAGGAAAACGTTGAAGCCAAAGCTTTTTGCAAAAGTTTAACATTACGTCCCCGTATTAATGGACGCTGCGCTTTATATGGGGGTCGTTGTAGCGTATTTAAATTGAAAAGCGTACCCCATACTCATCAAACCATAAAATATTTAGATATAATTTCGCGTTACCCCATATTTGTCGCGATAAGCTTTTTCCGGGATTACACCCAAGCATTATTACCTCTAACTTTAGTTACGAAGCAGATGCGTATTTTGGGGTTGTCCACGCGCGTGTACTGCCCCCCCCAAAATATTTATATCCCCGTTTTACCCGTTCGAGTGCATGGAAAATTATATTACCCGCTGTGTAAAATGTGTGCTAAATTTCAGTTAAACGTTTGTAATCACGGGGAGAATGATAGAGCCTTAGAAGGTGTTTGGGTTAGTAACCAGCTCTATTGGGCCGTAAAGTATGCTAATTACAAAATCTTAGATATTTACGAGGTTTATCACTATCACAAATAAGAAAATTTCTTTAGTCAGTATATGACGGACTTTATTGGCATTAAAATAGCGAATTCGGGATTTCCAAGTGATGCTGTCACAGAAAAAAAAATTTGTCGAAAAAATTAATAAAAGTGAAAAATTAAATTTAAATATTTTTGACATTACTGACAACCCTGGATTACGTCATACGGTCAAAATAAATATTAAGGGCCTCTGGAGACGGGTAGGGTTGAGAAGTACACATACTAAGACTTTACTAATTAATAAATATGCAGAATTAATTAAATATTTAGGAGACCCTAGCGTTGAAGAAGCCGATTTGCGACCCGTAACTGACGAAATTGCGATGTTAAGTCTCAAAAGCGAAAGCGATTACGCGCCTTCGTTAATTACGGTAATGCTATCGTGGCTAGTTTTGTTTCGGCTTATGGTCGTATTAGGTTAAATGAAACTTTGTTTAAATTGGATAGGGCCTGCGTATATGGGAATACGGACAGTTGCCTTTATATAGCTACCCCAGGGGCGTGGGAACCTTCTTTTGGCACTTCGGTGGGGTCGTGGGCCGACGAAATAAAGGGCAACTCGATAGATTTGTTTATGGCGACGGGACCAAAAAGTTACGTCTATAAATTAAAAGAATCTCAAAAAATTGTACAAAAATGTAAAGGCATCACTTTAAATCGTGAAAATATCGAAGCTATTGGCTTAGAAAATTTCGAAGAGTTAATCATGGATCCCAAAAAAGAATTAACGCTCCAAATTCCTTTTAACGTAAAAAGACACAAAACATAGATGGCCCTAGAATCGACCAAACCGATCAAAAAGTTTAGACGCACAAATGATAAACGATATATTTTAAATAATCTCGACACTTTGCCTTTCGGCTACAAAGCGGACGGAAGCGAAAAAAAAATTAATCACGAATTGACCCGCCTAGAGAATTTTAAAGGGCGTTGGAAAGGCAGCGTGCCGATTGAAGCCTTAGCTAAAGCCGGATTTTTTCTATTAGACTCGAAAATTCAAGCTTGTCAATGCTTTCAATGTGGGCTCATTTTATATCGCTGGGAATGTTTAGACGTACCCTTTAAAGAGCACGAAAAATATAGTCCAAACTGCGATTTTGTTACCAAACGAAATTCGACTACAAACGTCCCTCTCGTACCATTTCAACCGCGTCAAACCGGTTTTGACGAATGCGGAGGCATTCCTTTCCCAAAATATAATTTGAATCAAAGTGGTAAAGATGAAAGTGGGCGTACAGTAAATACAATGATAAGAGGGGCTTCGGAAAAAACTATTGAAGAAAAATTAAATGTCAACCCTTTATATATAGCCAATCATGCCCGAGAATGGAACCAGGCACGTGCATTTTTTTAAAGTAATTCGAATTTATGAAATCACCGCGGAAAATAGAAAACATTATAAAAGGATTGATCAATTACGTTTTCAACATAAAATTAAAAAATTTGAAAAAATATTTTTAGCATGTAAAAGAGGTCAAGATTTAAAAAAAATATCGATATGAAACAATATCTAAAAAAGAAATACAATTTGGTGGCTGGAAATAAATAATATATAAACTGGTGTCGGGATAATAAATATGAAAATTGCCTGTAAAACTGGTTCTTAAATTTTTTTATCTGGTGTTGGATTTTTTTACAATAATGAATGAAAATACTTTAAAATTTATTACACCATTTCGAAGTTTAAAATTTATTACACCATTTCGAAGTTTAAATTGCGGTCCTTCCATGTGTGGTATGCTTTTTTTGCCTGTATTTTATTTTTAATAAAATCATATATAATAATCCAGCGTTAAAAAACTGTGTTTTGTTTATTTCTACAGGAAAAAGCACTTTTGTTTCTAATTTTTTAAATCAATTACCTTTATTTACATATCCCCCTCCCGAAAAAATAATTTGTTGTTTCAAGCTTATCAACCCAATTTTAACGTTTTACGTCAGACACTTCCCAATATCGTTTTTATTCAGGGTTTACCCGATTCTAATGTTGAATTTTGGGAAAAAAATCGTAATTCGCTTATTGTTTTGGACGATCTCGCTCATGATACTTTAACAACCCCTTTATCGCTAATTTAGTGATGGTAAAATCGCATCATTTTAATATTAGCGTCATGATCCTTTGTCAAACTTTATTTCCGAAAGGCAGCCAAGCTCGGTTAAAATCTTTAAACACTTGTTACATTATTTATTTTAAAAACCCCCGAGATTCCTTAGGAATTTCTTTGTTAGGATCTCAAATTGCTCCGGGTCAAGGGAAAAAAATAGTGGAAGCATATAAACTAGAAGACTTTTTACCATTTTTACAAGCATTACGTCAGAGTACAGGGCCCGCCCGTCGCGCTTTATTAAACAATAGTAGTACGAAGCAATTGAATTCTATTTCCACTTTACGCAAAAATTTGTAAGGAGGCGGTATTTTTTTGACCACGGCTCGTAAAAAGCGCTCATACACAAGTTAGCCTCGTCCAAACTCTCCCGAAAAGCCAACCGTAAATTATTACTTAATCAAAAAAGGCGGATTTGTGGGTACTTTATTAACTAATTTGATACCCTCTTTAGTGGGTTTAATCGCGCGTCAATTATGAAATCTGATTCTTGTCCCCGCTACCTCTCTCACCGAAATTACCGAGAGTAAAGTTTTTCAAACGCTTGACGAAGAAATTGAGCGAATATTAAAATCAAACGCCCCTTCTTCAGCCAAATTATACGTTTATACGGATACGCTACGGCGTTATTTAGATATGAAAGAAAATATTCCCTTGCCCCAACCCACCACGCCCTTAACGCCCGGTTTGCAACCTCTAAAATCTTCACCGCAAACTTTTATTACGCCGAGATATCCTATGACGAAAGGATTTCGCGGTAGAACGTCGCGTTCAAAGATTTCCCCTTTATATCAAGAGCATTCGACTCCATTGTCAAAAGAAGAAGTGGAACAAAAACTCGGCCCGCATTACGTTCCTAATTTGATAAGAGATTCCGCCTCAAAAATCACCCGACAATTACATCAAGATTTATTTCAAGAGCACCCCGAAGAGTTTTTAGGCGCCGTGGGAGGCACGCCTACCCCGGAGCGGGAAAGTTTTCTTCGGGCTAAACAAGAAGCTCTTGATTCCATATCCGAAGTTTTAACTAGCGAGTCTAGCAAAAATGACCAAACACCTGACATTGATAAAGCCCCCAAAAATGGTAAATCATCGAGAAGAAAAAGAAAAAAAAAAAGAAAAAGGAGTCGAAAAGCTGGAATTAGATCCCCCCCCCCCCGATCCCGAACTCGTAGCAAACAATTTTTGCGAGAGCAAAAGGAACTGAAAAACCTCTAAAATGGAGAGACTAAATAACATTTTATATTTATTTTTGGCAATAAAAACCGTTATGCATTTGTAAATTTAAACATAAAAATAATAAAATTAAAATGTCATTTAATTTTAAATTTGAATAATACATTTTATTTATAATATCATTATAATTAATATTATTACAGCGAGCCGTTAAAAAGTAGACGCAATGCAAACCGCACGTTTCCGCCTGAGTTGGCTGTATTTGATTTGTATTATAGTATATTTTGGGATGATATTTCTCGAGAGATAAATTATAAAAATCTGGCCCTAAACCGTAACTATCAAAAAATTCTAATTTTTCTTTATTTCGAAAAATTGCTAACCAATGTTGACCTTCTTGATCGTGATTATCAGTGTTTAGAATAAAACAACAAGTTTCGCGATGGGGCGGCGCTGGTAAACGGTCCTTAGGGAATACGCCTAAAAAGAATTTTCGAGTTTTTGTATTGCAGTGCATGAGAGCCATTAGTTGATGCGTATCCATCTTGTTTTGCCTCAAGTTTCTGGTAAACGCACTCGTTGAAGCTCATTCGAGTAAAATGGACCCGCAATTTCTTCGTTTTTCAAATCTTTAAGTTTGTACACCGGGCAGGTCGCGTTTTATAACTCGATCAATGATGAAAATTTCGGGTGTAAATATACCCGTATAAATTTTTCTAAAGGCCCTTTCACCCACCGAAAGACGGACCAGATCTCCTTTTTGTACTGGCGTCGATTTTTTTAGAAATGTTCTTAACACGTCCGTATAGTGTGTTCCAATCAATATTTTCGTTTTGCAAAGTGACTTGATCTGGCGCTATATTCGTTGTACTATGGACTCGAGCGTTGTAAGCCTTTAACATTTGCGGTAGATATTGAATATAATTATTTTGGGCCGTATGGGTCATTATTTTATAAATTTGGCCCTTCAAGGTTCGAATAAATCGATCGGCGTTAGCCGCTTTATGGGTGCCTAAAGCGAAATATAGCGAGACGCCTTGTTTTTTGAGGAATTTCTTAAAGGCATTATTATTATATTCTTTCCCCATATCGGTAGTTAACTTAAGAGGTTTTCGATGTCGAAAGATATCTCGAAAAGCTTTGATAATTTCCACACTGGATTTATCTTTTAAAGGTCTAGCGAAAGCGTAGCGGCTTAAAAATCTAACATTTTTATTGTATTTTTTCAATTTAGGCAGATCAATTAAATCCGACTGCCATGTCTCATTAAGACTATTTGCGAATATTTGATTAGTTTTAAAACGTTTTCTTCGAAATCGATGTCTCGTGTACGATTTTTGACTTTCTAACCATTCCAGTATCACTTTACGAGAAATATCTGGAAATTCCTTTTTTAAGATGTCTACGTTGCTGTACGAGGCGGGATGTTCGATATTATAATACACAGTTTTTAAGCGTTTTTTTAATAGGGGCAGATAGTTTCGATATTTTTTTCATCTTATATTTAATAGCTCTACAAAAAAAAAAAAAAGTGGAAAAAAAAATACGAAAAACGTGACCAAAATGAAACTTTTTATTTTAAAGCATCAGTTAATATACATTTTTTAATAGCCAAAAACTAGGGCATTTTTTAATTCTTGTAAATTAGTACTCATATAATTAAATATTAAATTTTCGTCATCTTCAAATCCATATTCGGCGCGAAATTTATTTAATATAACAGATCGATCGATTAAAGGTAAAGCCTCAGAAAGAGTTATTTCTACTCTATTTTCCCAGCTCCCTCTGCCCGCGTTACATTCCGGAGAATGGGCTAGAGATTTTTTACAATCGATATTTGGACAACTGTCGGTCATGTCAAAAATAATATTAGTTAAATGATTAACCAATAATTCTTTCATATAAAGTCGCGCGGCTTTCCTGCTATTGATTTCACGATCCAAAACGGGTTTTAAGATGAACAGTCTTTCCCAATCCTTTAGCTTGAGACTAAAACCTCTTGACGTGGAATATAATACAAAATAATTTGCTTGACTGCCCCGTTCGTAGTAACGGACGTCCACGAGTCTATCATCAGACGAATTCTTGAAGCATTCCAATTTGATCCTTTCGTTTGATATGGGAAGCCATAAATGAAACCGTCTCGAGTTATTTTTCAAAAAAGCGGTAATGTCGTCGGAAAATCGAAATAAAGTTAGCCAAGCCTCTTCCTTAAGACTCATTGCCGTTAACGTATCGACTCGTCGAAGGTTTATTTCGGGGTCTAAAGCGTTAACCACCGTAATTTCGAGCTTCTTGGACAAGTTGTGCACTGGACCCATGTTGACCGTTAAATAATCTAATTTTGAAAGACGATGGCGTTTTTATTGCGGGGTATAGATGATATCTTGTTCTTGAGAAATGAGAATCATGTTTTAAAATTCAGCGTATATTAAAACGCAAACATTTTCCGACAGGGGTTTTTCAAATTTCATGGAGATTTGGACGCTGCCTGTTTGCGTCACGGAACTGTGGCTTGAAGACGCGAGATACTCTTTTGTAAGATCCAACGCGTATGAACAGTTTCCATGAAGGAATCTCAGATAGCTAATCCCGTTCCCAACGTCACTTCCGTCTGTGCCTAGCCCATCAAACAAAGACTGGTATTCTCGGGTATAATTAAGAGATTTATTCGAATTGAAATTTGTGGTGAAAGCTTGGTCAGGGAAATTTAGCGTACCGACGTTTATTTTAAAGAAATTTAACGTAAATGCTTAAAATTAAAGGGATTTGTATCGAACGAACCATTTTTACTTTTATTCGTTACCAAACCGATAACTACACGATTTGGTACTAAACCTTAAAATACGTTTTCCCTCACTACATCCGTTGCGTTCGCCATGATGACGAAACTCTTCATCGTGACGTTTGTCAAAGGGTAAATGGCGGGGGTTAGTCTCGTTATAGCCGCGTGAGACTGAACAATTTGATCCAATACTTCTACATGTTTGGCGTATAAACTAACTTCAATAAGTTCAATTTTATATTGTTTATTTGCTTCTGTGCTAATATTAGAAAAAGCGTTAGGAGCGTGAAGTAATCTAATTCGAACATCCACATCGTTAATAAGATATTTATCGAGTTTAGTAATGTCTAAAAATAAAGGGCCTAAGAATTCGAAAACATTTGATTGATGGACAAAAGTAGAGCGAATTTTAATGCCATTTTTGATAGAATCGGCGGCTACAAATGCATCTTCGGGTTTAGCGGGATAATCGCTGTAATACCCATACGCGGTTAATTGACTCTCTTTGGCCGACGGCCCATAATTTAAATGAGTAGCTAAGTAAGCCTGATACGGATAAAGAGCGTTTGAGGATTGAACTGGTTTAGTCCCGAGGTATCCTTCAACCTGATTGAAAAAACAGGAAACAGGAATATTTGCTAATGACACCTTTTTCTCGTCCGGTTCTAAGACAGATCCATCCGTATGAACAATACGCCTCCTAAACTTAATGCGTAGTTTCGATAAATCAAGATATAACGGATTTCCAGCAATAAAAAACTCTATTTGTTCGGTATTTTCATTTACGGGGGAAATGGGGTGATATTGAGTCGTTTTCTTGGAAATAATATTTCTATTTAACAGGGGACGAGCAAACAAATCTAAATTAGACATCATTCCTTCGTAAAGAGCCATTTTTTTCTATCTAAATAATCCGATCTAATTTGACGAGGTTTTTTGCGTTTTTTTCATAGATTTTTAAAGCGTTTGCCAGAGCCTAGTTTTAAACCCTTGCGTCTCCTTTTATAGCCGCTTCCACTCTGAGGTCTAATGGTATTATCCACCACTTTACTTATCAAGTGTGCTACGGCAATTCGCGAGTTTCTTTTTAAACTGGGTTTTGGGTCCATTCCTCCTTGAATATCTTTAAGACCGACTTATCCATGGTATCAAAATGCTCATTTGCTATGCTTAAATAGTGAGGGTGGTTTTTTAAATAACACTCCAAAGTATCAACTTGACTATTCCATCTAGTGTCCCCCGGAAATTGAGGTTTTACTTGGCCTTCACATTACCTAAGCCATCCATTTGCCGCGTGAACATTCCTAAAGTATTTGTGAACTTCACAGCTGCAGGAGTTAAATCCTGCCCTAGTAGGTTAAGCCAATGAGATGCGCAACCATAAGTAACTAAATTATTATCATTCATTTCCAACTGTTTTCGCATTTTAACCATTGTAGCTTTGTTGTCACTTACTACAGTTCTTATGCTAAAGTTGTAGTCATCTTTAATTTTTTATGGCACCTTGAGAGAAGGTGGTCATGTAATTGGCGTCCTTTATGTTGGAAAGAGCATCCAGAGATTCAATGAAGTATGGTTTCCCTTCAACTTGCATGCAGGCTACATTCCATATATTGTCTAATTTCCTACCGCCCATGTTAATTTTTAGATTTTTTACTAATAAACTCTATCACTTGAAACAAGGAGTCAACTAGTACTAGCTGTTATCTGAAATAATTAGAGATTTCTATTTTTTTTATCTTCTTTTCAAGGTCAACCTACAATTACTAGTTTTTATTTAAACTAGTCCCTTGAATTATTGGAATCTCTCCCCTGGTGTTTTTAACTTAGAGAGGTGGGAAGCCTTCCATAAAGCAGTTGAAAAATATAGGAAAAAAACTAAAGAAAAAAAAATGGCAAAAGTTTCCCAAAACACTTGAAAACAGGTGTTACTCCAATAAAGAAAATAGAGCTAAATAATGGAAACATGATAAAGAGATGTATTTTCTATTATAAACTGAAAAGGGAAAACTTAATCCATCACCATGTGATGTCACCAAAGTGTAAGTCTCTAGAAGAATGAAAAGAGTGAGAGTCCCAAGACTTTGGTAGTGGTGTCAAGTGACAATAAATAACGCGCGAGTTAGGAGTATAGGTTTTGAACCACTTCCTACTTACGGTGACTTACAGTTTGAGATATTTCTCAATCTTATTCTCAATGCTGGACGAATTTTTGAACTTTTTTTTTTAATTTTTTTTAATCGAAAAAACCACTTGAAGTGGAAAAAACTGCGGCAAAATCAGTTTTTGCCACATAGTTTTAGCATGGTTAAAACTAGGTGGAAAAAACCGAGGCAAAATCTAGTTTTTGCCACCCCGGTTTTAACCTGGAAAAAAACGCGGTTTTTCCACCCTTGGCAAAAACTTGCCAACCCTGATAGTATGAGTAAGAAAGATTTTACTTCAGCAAAGATAAAACCGCTCCTGATCGCAGAATACGAACGACAAAGAAGGGAAGCTAAAGATATGGAAACTTCAAACTATCAATCCGCAGGATTTTCATCAGAAGCTAAATCAAATAAGAGATATAACGGAAACAGAAATAAGAATCAAAAGAGTCAACCAAATTATCAATTAAAGGAACCAGATACGAGAGATGTATGTTTTAATTGTTAGAAACCAGGGCTCTTTGCAAGAAATTGTAAAGGAGACCGAAGTAAAAATCAACGATATAATATCCAAGGTCCATCATCAAGAGATTCAAGGTATCCGAATAATTCCCTCCAAGTAGGAGATTTCAGATCTAAATCTGATGATTCAAAACATAATAGAAGAATTGCACAAACGTTTTATACATCAGCAATGGTATCAGAGAGTAATAAAGAAGCGTGGATTTTTGATTGTGCCTCAACTCACCATTTCTGTTTTAAGAAAGAATGGTTTTTCAACTTTAGAGAAGATACAACTTCAATGCGCCAGATGGTCAATCAAAAGCCGTTGGACAAGGGAATATAGCTATTATGGCGAAAGGTGAAAATAAAGAAAATCTGACATACGAAATGTATATTATTTACCGAACTATAGTCGAAACTTACTATGAGCACGGTTGGTTGATCGTAGTGGATTTGAATCCATAATTTCAAATGGAACTGTCAAGATTTATGACAAGAAAGGAAACCTTTATATGTCCGGCTATCTTCAAGATGAGAGTAATCTTTATGTTTTGAATGTCTATGTAACAACGAATTCGGAGAACCCGGTAGGGTTCTATGTTATGGGCTGATCATCCTTTGTAATGCAATTTTGATTTCCTAAAAAATTCAGTCTCTAGCCAATCAAAACGCTCCATTCTCCCATAGAATAACATTAAAATCGACTCTTTCGAGGACAAGTCCAGTGATTGACGGAACTAAAAGAGGAATTATTTGTTACAGTTATAATCATTTTTAAATGGTAGAGCAAGGTTCGAATGTTGAACTTTTCAAGTTTCATTTAAAAATATTAAGTCTAAGTATTTTAAAATTAATTCTGAAGTTGACCCTTTTTTTGGTACTTAGCTGGTTTCGCGCATGGCCAAATTCGTAATGTTATTCTATGGGATTTGGTTTTTTGAAAGTGGCTTACCTTTCAGATTTATTTTCTAATACTTCCGGATATTTTTCAGACTTGGATTTTTCGTGTGGTATGAATTAAGTTTCAAGCTTTATTTTAAGACTAATTTCATAATTTTACACCGATTAGTTGGCCCACAATCTATTTATGAAAACGGACGAAAAATTAAAGCGGAGAAATTGAGTGGGCTAAACCTAAGCCTTATTTGACAAATTAGGCTTAGGTTTTCTATAGCTTTTTAAATTCACGTGCAGGAGCGCGCTTGGGTATTGAGCGCTAATGACTTAATTTCTCCTCCTTCATATTTTTGCCGTTTTTATAAATAGACTGTGGCCAAACTAATCGGTGTAAAATTATGAAATTAGTCTTAAAATAAAGCCCGAAAAATATCTGGAATCATTAGAAAATAAATCTGAAAGGTAAGTCTCGCACAGAAAATCTAAATCCCATAGAATAACATTAAGTTTCAATTTCTCCGCCTTAAAACTTAAAAGTACTCTCCTTTTTAAAAATGTGAAAGTCCGAACGACTTGGCATTTCGAACGGCTTGGCATTTCGAACAGCAATAAGGAAGGTATTAACATCCAAAATAATGAAAAAAATAATTTAAATTTAGTTTAAAGGGTAATGGAAAAAATATGAAGATTTCGCTGCGGCTGTCGAAGGTATTAACATCAAAAATGATGAAAAAATTATTTTAAATTTGGTTTAAGGGCAATGGGGAAAATATAAAGATTTTGCTGCGGTTGACGGAGGTATTAACATCAAAAATGATGAAAAAATAAATTTTAATTGGGATTAAAGGGCACTGGTAAAAATGTAGATATTTGACTGGAATCAAGTGCGGCTGCCGGAGATATTAACATCAAAAATTATGAAAAAAATAATTTTAATTGGGTTTAAAGGGCACTGGTAAAAATGTATAGATTTAACTGAATCAAGTGCGGCTGCCCCAGCTATTAACATCAAAAATAATGCAAAAATTAATTTTAATTGGGATTAAAGGGCAATGGTAAAAATGTAGAGATTTGACTGAATCAAGTGCGGCTGCCCCAGCTATTAACATCAAAAATAATGTAAAAATTAATTTTAATTGGGATTAAAGGGCAATGGTAAAAATGTAGAGATTTGACTGAATCAAGTGCGGCTGCCCCAGCTATTAACATCAAAAATAATGAAAAAAATAATTTTAATTGGGATTAAAGGGCACTGGTAAAAATGTAGAAATTTGACTGAATCAAGTGAGGCTGCCCCAGCTATTAACATCAAAAATTGTGAAAAAAATAATTTTAATTGGGATTAAAGGGCACTGGTAAAAATGTAGAGATCTGACTGAATCAAGTGAGGCTGCCGCAGCTATTAACATCAAAAATTATGAAAAATTAATTTTAATTGGGTTTAAAGGGCAATGGTAAAAATGTAGAGATTTGACTGAATCACTTTTTAAAGGGCTACTCTTTCAATATAGAAGTTAACACTTTCGTGTTAGACTGAAGTGACAGATATTATATCAAAAATGTCTTTGCGAACAAAGACCCAGAAGGACATGTTATGGCCTTGAATGTCTGAAGTGACAGATATTTAATTTTCTTTTAAAACATTAAATTTAAATACAATTAAATTTTCTTTTAAAACATGAAATTTAAATATAATTAGATTTTCTTTTAAAACGAAATTTAAATATAATCACAATCTGGAACGATTTAGAGTTTCAAATTTCAAAACAACTGATTTTATTCACTCGGAAATATATAAGAAAAAACATAACAGACGATTTTCTCCCATTGACGCTTAACATTAAATTTCGCTTAATTATTTTTCAGGGATTACGTGTCAAACAAAACGAAACTTTTCGTTCGATAGAAAAATATACTTAATTAAGTTTTGGCTTGAGGCATAGACTCAAAGTTCTATGATCTGATCTCATACCTTAATTGGATAATGTTTTCTATAGATAATGCTTTATTATAACTCCTCGACTTTAGTCGAGGCAATTCGTTCATGTTAGCTTATGAATGCTTATATAAGGAATTTAAAGGGAAAAAAATTCCCCATATTTTAATTTAGGTTGCAAACGAACAAACCTAATCCATGGATAATGTTTTGTTATAACTCCTCGACTTCAGTCGAGGCAATTCGTTCATGTTAGCTTATGAATGCTTATCAAGGAATTTAAAGAAAAAAAAATTCCCCATATTTTAATTTTTAATCTAGGTTGCAAACGAACAAACCTAATCCATGGATAATGTTTTATTGCAACTCGACTTTAGTCGAGGCAATTCGTTCATGTTAGCTTACGGATGCTTATACAAGGAATTTAAAGGGAATACAAATTCCCCATATTTTAATTTTTAATTTGGGTTGCAAACGAACAAACCTAATCCATGGATAATGTTTTATTATAAATCCTAATAACTAATTAGTGGTCCCTTATGGAAATCATCATTTAAATTGTACGGTTTTAATGAAAAGAAAAATGAAAGTATTACAATTTATTTAAAGACCTTATCCGCTCTAAAATTCGTCGCTTTGAAATTCTCCTCCCTTGCGCGCACAATATAGCTTTGAAAGTACAAATTGTTATGGTTTGCGTCGTCTGCTAAGTTAGAAAAGATGGTGACTTTAAACGGGCTTTAAAAAACACATTTCCCTTTATCATATACCCATTCCAATAAACCGGCGAGTATTTTTAACGATCCGTTCAATTGCGAGTCGTGGAAATTCGGGTTAAATTAAGAAAACAAAAAGTGGACTCGCGTTATACTGAAAAATAGCAGTTCAATACACGTTTTCCCTGAAATATAATTAAGCCAAATTTCATGTTAAGCGTCAATGGGAGAAAATCGTCTGTTTTGTTTTTTCTTATATATTTCCGAGTGAATAAAATCAGTTGTTTGGAAATTTGAAACTCTAAATCGTGCCAGATTGTGATTATATTTAAATTTCGTTTTAAAAGAAAATCTAATTATATTTAAATTTCATGTTTTAAAAGAAAATTAAATATCTGTCACTTCAGACATTCAAGGCCATAACATGTTCTTCTGGGTCTTTGTTCGCAAAGACATTTTTGATATAATATAAGAAAGATTCCAAGAGAACCATACGATTATAATTCGAGAGAAATTGAAAACCAATCAAGTGCAAATGATAGCCGAAATGAAAATAAACTTTGGCATCAAAGATTAGGCCATCCGAGTCTTCAAAGAATGAAGCAATTGGCGAGAAATAACATAGTCTTGGGACTCCCCGATATAAAAGGAGAGATGGATGATTGCGTACCATGCAAAGTTTCGAAATCAACGAAGGCTCCGTCGAAAGTTATTAAAACAATAAAAACGAAAGCACCGTTAGAATTAATACATAGTGATGTATGGGGACCTTCCCCAGTAACCAGTCGAGGAGGAGCAAATTATTTTATTAGTTTCATTGATGACTTCTCAAGAAAAGCAATCGTTTATACTATGAGGAAGAAAAATTTAAGCCTTTCAAAAGTTCCAAGAATTTAAAGGCTGGGGTGAATGACAAACAGGAATGAAAATTGAAAGGTTAAGAACCGATAATGGAAAGTAATATTGCGCCGGATATTTTGAAGATTACGTCAGAAAAATAGGAGTAAAAATTGAAAGAACAAATATTAAGACACTTACGGCAAGACGTTGTCGCAGGTGCTCAATTCAGCAATGTGAGGACATAACCAGCGTTGCATGAGATTCTCGTTCAGTGATAAATTTTCGTGATATCATAATTTTCTTACTTTGTCTTGAAGGTTTCGTTGTATAATCTTGACTATGAAGGTTTCGTAGTATAATCTTGATTAAGGTCGTTTCGTGTTATAATCTTGATTATGAAAGTTTCGTAGTATAATCTTGATTAAGGTGGTATCGTTTTATAATCTTGATTATTTCGTATTGATATTATTGGAGTATTCTTGACTTTAGCTTGCCCGTTTGCGTAGTTTTCCTCATCACGTTGAGTAATCGTTCTCGGATTTGGAAAAAAAATCAAATATGGCGCCGCCTCGTTGTCCGTTGTTTTCCAATAATTTCGTCGGTGTGTGTCTCTAAATCGTCATTAGATACTCGTTCTGATCCCACTTCTGAGATATAAGCGTACTTTTATATTTGTTCATCGTGAATAACTAGTTCGCATTTGCAATTAAAATATAGTTAACGTTTAATAGTTTAAGTAAACCTGCGCGACGTTGTGATCAGACTCGTGTCTAAAGAGAGAACTAGGAATATCCTAACGTTTACGTTGAGCCTTTCTCTCCTCGTGGAGGGAAAGGGGAGGCGTCTAATAAAAAATAAAATAGGAGCTCATGGAGAGCGTGTCACCATCTATCATACCTTACACATATCACAACCGACTGGAAATGTTCCCGCCATGGGAAGTCCTCGTCCTAGGATGACAACTCCTAGAACAGCTGCGTCCATAACAATAGCACCAATTCCTTCAACTCCACCGACCACAGTACCTTCGATAGCAACACATCAATAACAGCGCTTTCGACAATAGTTCCGTCGACACCGGCCCTTTCAACAACAGCTCCTTTCAACAACAGCTCCTTCAATAACAACTCCCACATCAGTAGTCACTTTGGCAGCAACACCATCAACCAGACTAGGACTAAATACGGGACAAATTCCACAAATAATTCCGCCAACCATGCCATACCTTTGGCCTTATCCCGCCATGATGGGATTAAGGCCCCAAGTGGGGTACGGTTTTCCACCCTGGAATTTTCCGTATTACCCCCAATTTCAGCCAGGGACTTACCCAGTGGGGAATCAACCATCAGTGACGAGTGGTCAATTCCAAATTACTAGAACAACCACAGCTTCAATGGTAGGACCTGTACCTACGGTTACTCCTGCACAAGTCCCAACAATTACTACAACCACGGTCACAACAACCATATCTTCCGCCATTCCAGCGCCAGTTTCAGTGACTCCCAGTGGAACAAGTCAAGGAACGCCGGCACAGCTTTCCCAAAGTTCCTCACCTGTTGGAATGAGAATTCCCAATGTAAGCGGTCTTTTCCAACACCATCAACTTCGGACCCGCTGACTACAGCATTATTGGCACAGATTTTACGAATCACCAGTTCAGAAGGCAAAAGTAAAACACCACTGGAACATCTTGCTTTCCACGGTAGAGTGGAAGACAGTCTCTTTGAATTTCTTCAGGGATTCGAAGAATATGCCAAATATAAGAAAATCGCAGATGACAGGAAAATGGAGATTATGCCTCTCCTGATGAGATCGCATGCAAAATACTGGTTCAGATCACTTCCCGGCGAGCTATCCTTGGATGCATTTAAAGCAAAAATGAGGCTTCATTACCGAGTCGAAGAAGCTGAAGCTCAAGCGAGAGCTGAACTAATGAACAAAAAGCAGTCACCGAAAGAATCTGTAGAAAAATTTTATGGTCATTTTGCTTGAGCTGATTTCCACCCTTAAGGACGGAAATAAAACAATTATTGGTCTTCATGGAAGCTAAATCAGTCTCAGAACTACACCATCATTCCTTACGAATTGAACAGACATTAGGACTTTTTCCAGTAAAGAAGGAGAAAAATGAGTGTGCCTGCTGAAACATCAGTCAAGACTGTTAAAGAAACTCCGAAAACATCTCCTAGTGTCTTAACAGCAACTTCAAGATCTTTAGCTCTGGTAACCACGGAAGCGACAATGGCAGGAACATTCGCAACACTGTCTACACCGATTAGACCTCAATTACCCAGCAGAATCAGTCCGATGAGCCGTTATGGAGTGGCCTGGTCTCATTACCAGACTTTCCCTAGTGGGAATGAGTCAGAGAACGACCCATATCCCGCACCAATAAATCCTTTTATGTATTTATCATGGGCATTCCCAAGCATGGCTCCTCAATACACACAACAAGCGAATGAAACCTGGTCGCGTTTTCTACCAACTCCTCCAACGGGATATCCTCAACGATTCAACAATCCAAGCCAGCAAAGAGGACGGGGTTATGATAGAAACCGAAGACAGCAAATACACTAGTTCTAACAATACCAGAACAAGAGCACTTCCCCCCGCGGGAAACAGATATCAAAATCCCCGGGGAAATTCAACAAGAGCATCTCAATCTGCAAAAAACCCCAGAAATGAATTCAACTGCAATGGGACTGGACATTTAGCAAGAAGCTGTCCTTCCCCAAGAGTTTTCAGAAATCAGAACCAGGGAAACGCCCAGCCTCCTGCTACAACTCACTAAGTTCAACTAATTCTGATTCATCGGAAACCTCTCCTCCCCTTAGATTGGGATTAATCAATCGAAGGAAATGTTATCGAATCCCCCATATCATTTCCGTAAATTTTGAACACGGAACAATACCAAGACTCGATAATGGCGCGGAAGTTTCAATGATTAGTATTGAGCAATGGAAGGAAATAAAGAAAAAGCGAGGTGAAGAAGAGATATTTACTCCAAACGAGAAAAACTGAATGCATAATAATGGGAGATGGCCACTATACATTTACGAAAGGATCCACTAAATTGGATTTTGAAATATAATTCGAAAATGGTGAATCAAGGAAATTTACTCAAGAATTCCACATAGTTCCATCTCTACTCTGCGATGTTATCTTAGGACAAGATTTCCACGAAGATTGGAAGGTAATTATGAATTTTAAGGACAAATCTTGTCATATCAACGGAGCCACCTTGAAATTTCAAGACCTACAGAAAGTAGGCCCTCCCTCTCCTCAGATTGTCCAAAATGTTAATGAAGCAATCTATCGAACCATACTTCCGATGAAATATAAGAAGGAATTGCAGGAATTACTCCTCCGTTTCCCAGATTTAGTTAGTGATAAATTGGGAAGAACTAACCTTGTAGGTCATGAAGTACACACTGGAAACGCCAAGCCAGTTACTAAAATGCCGTACCGAGTAAGCGATCGAAAAAAGGAAATTATTGAACAACATATTTCCTAAATGCTGAAAGACGGAATAATTAGACCTTCTACGCCTCCCTGGGCATCCCCGATTGTCATAGTAGAAAAAAACGACGGATCAGGAACTGGAAAAATCAAAATTAGATTTTGTGTGGACCTAAGAGGAGTAAACAAAGTTACAGAAAAGGACCCATACCAGACCTAGGAATATAATACTTCGGCTCCTGGAACGGAAAATTGTATTCCCCTAACACGGGCTCCCCGTTGTTTCTACGGCAGCGCGAAATTATATACCATCGTGGACCTAGTACAGTAGCGCCATCATATTATAAGCGGATTTATCGATTTTGTTCGAGTTGGCCATTCATTACTATTTACAAACGAAATAGAAACGATGAAAAGAGTTAAAAAGAAACAGTTAAAAGAAAGAAAACACGCGGAACACGTCTTGTCGCCCCTAAATAATCCTAAATAATCTAAATTTCTAATGAAAAGACCAGAGAGCGGACGAAAGTGTGCTAAGAAATTCGGCTAGATGTCTATTTTGTAGTAGGTCCACGCCGCTCAGGTTGCCGTACATGCGGCTCCCCCTTTTCCGTTCCAGGAGACGAAGTATTATATTCTTAGACCAGACTGCGAAATA
Source organism: Odiellus spinosus (assembly GCA_963920705.1). Lineage (NCBI taxonomy): Eukaryota > Metazoa > Arthropoda > Arachnida > Opiliones > Phalangiidae > Odiellus > Odiellus spinosus. The sequence continues at coordinate 8,173,919 of OY987232.1, read as the reverse complement.
AGACAAGTCCACAGGTCAAAAACCAGTTTATTTATTACTTGGACACTTTTTTAATTCAAAATCTGAGGGTCCCTGGGGACTAGTTTATTAATTATAACATTTAATAAAAATTATAATCGGGACCAGTTTAATACATCCCATTTCAACTCCAGTTATACGTTATTAAGTATAAACTCCTAGTAGGAGTCTTCTTTAACTGGCCCTTACTGAGCGGCGCTGAGTCCACTAAAAGACTCCGCGCTTAGTCGCTTACTCCCCTCAGTCCCCTAACCTGAGTCACTCTAAACTGACTCGGTTAAAGAAGGCCCTAGAAATATCTGATTTTTTGTGATAAAATAACATGCAATATGAGAAGTCATTTTAAGATATGTGATATGCTAAAGTTACCTATTTGATAACCAATAAAAAAAGATCTTGATAATCATCACTTGGTCCTGAACAACTTCAATTTTAATAAATACAAAACTTATTATACATGATTATTAATAATTAGAAATTTTTATTTTTAAAAAGCGAAGGAGACACATGAATAAAATTAACTCCTTTATTGGTGCTAATATTTGGCTTTTTACACCAATAAATGAGTAAAATTTTTATCCATGTTTCTCCTTCGTTTTTTAATTGATTAAAATTTCAAATTAAATTTTAATGTCATGATTTTTTTAACCTATATCACACTCCCAGCCATACTCCCTTCTAATTCCTCTCTACTGAAACTGTAGGACAATTAAAATAAAAATAAGACTAAAGTCACTGGTCCCAAGGACTAGTTTAATTATTCGAGACACGAGGAGCCACTGGTCCCTAGGACTACTTGAAAAATTGAGCTTATTTCGCAGTTTGTTGACGACTTTCCGCACATTATCTACCAGCCGTTAACACAGACGACGCCTACCTCTTTTCAAATTATACCAGGCTGGGAAATATGGATTATTTTTGAACTGGACTTGTATAGCCCAAGCAGTATTATTAAAAAACTGGACTTGTATAGCCCAAGCAGTATTATTAAAAAACTGGACTTGTATAGCCCAAGCAGTATTATTAAAAAACTGGACATTAGTCAGCTTGACAAACTCTCACTATGACGTAAGACTATGACGTCACTATGACGAATCGAGAATCGACAGAGGGCTCTGCTGCCATCTGTGCCATTGCATCGGATGTAGATAACACTCCATTGCAGGTATTCCCATTACCGTGACTACCGTCCTTTTTAACGAGGAACGGCCTTAAGGGCCGCATCTTTAATGTGGATATCTCATATACTTCACGTCTACACTCCGCAAACGCCTCCCCTCACTCACGTCTGCACGCTACATTTGCGCCACCTAAACCACCATTTTGCTCGTCTTCTCAGGCACTACCCACCCGCTTTATGGCTATATTTATGGCGAACGCTTTAGGATCTTGCCTTACCACGAGAAACCCATTCGCTGTCAAGTCTAAGCCCATACTATTAAGGGCTCTCATTTGCCAGATCGCGCCCCTTGTTCCGTTTGTGGAGCTACACTGGCCCACCTCGTTGCCGCAACTGCGGCGGTGCTCATCGCTTCTCTGACCCCACTTGTCCGACCCGTGCCCGAGAGAAACAGATGCTTCTCCTTCGCGACACAGGTGTAACCCGCCAGGAAGCTCAGCAGCAACTCCGCGACCAAGCCTTCGCACGGACTCTCGTCTGTCGGGATCAACACCCGCCGAGGCCCCACCCGGTCATCTTGCCGACGTTCAAGCTCCAGGCCGTTCTCCCGTTTCCCCCGCTGCCCCACACCGTGTTGACCACAGCTCATGAATTCCACGCTCATATATAACGAAAATTGTAGGCATGATGGCTGCCCTCATCACGGGTTGCGCAGGCCTGACTACCACCTATGAACGATTACACCTTGTGGCCCAACTCGCGCACGTTTTCCTGGTAAATGAAGAAAACGAACGCTCCAATCGTAATACTCTCAACACCATGACTTCCACCTCTGGTCATGCCCCACCAGATACAGGGCCGAGGCGCAGGAAGATGAAGACTGGGCATGACCGCGTCTCCGCTCGTCTTGCACCAATGAAATCTGCGAAGCCCCGGGCACAATTTGGCAATCTAGCGCACTCATTGTTGAACACCATCCGGCTCTTGTCCTCCAAGAAACGGTCCTTCCTCCTCCTCTGATTTTAACCTTACATTCGGCACGTATTCTGCATACCGGGTGGACCGCACGGCGGGCCCGGAAGGTGTCGTTACTCTGCTCGTTCGTCAGGATCTCCAACATATCGCTCTTCCGCTGCCGTCAACTCAGCCGCTTGAAACAGTTGCAGTCCAACTCCACTGGGCACGACGCGTATGACCTCCTATCACCCTCTCGCATAGAAATCAGCCCCTGGGCCACCCGACTGCAGTTATTCACGCTCGCCGAATCCAATGATATTATCGATCACCTCAAGCACACTGCCCCTAGACCTAACATAATTTCTAACCTCATGATTCAGTAGCTCCCCATGCTATTCCGCATCCGCCTGCTTGACTTCTTCAACCAGTGCTGGCTCGCTGGTACCATGCCCGACGTTTAGAAATTCGCCATTATCCTTCCATTTCTCAAGCCGGGAGAGGGCGGCAATGAGGCGTCCTCACACCGCCCCATCTCTACAGGATACTCTGGGCAAACTCCCTGAAAAACTTGTCCAGCACCGCCTCACCCGTGATCTCGAAACTCGTGGGATACTGGATCCGGAGCAGTCTGGCTTTCGGCTGGAGCGCAGCGCCATCGATGTCCTAGCCCTCATCGAAGACGCGCAGCACGCTCTCTCCGCCGGCCATTTTATTCTGGTCGTCTTCCTCGATCTTCAAGAGGCTTCTGCCAGCGTCGAGCACTCCCGTTAACGAAATTGTGATATTAAGCCTTTTCTAGACGCGTCTATCACTGGCTTGCGGACTTTCTCTCTAACCGCTGGGTTGCGGTGCCCACTTTCTTCGCTACTTCCAACACTGCATGCCTTTACCGTGGTGCTCCTAGGGGCAGCGTCCTCAGCACGCAGCTATTTACTCTGGACCTCAACGGTATTGGCAGGACACTTCCTCTGGGTGTCAAACACGGTGAATGTGCCGACGATGCGGTTTTCGGAATCTCTGGTGCCTCTCCGTCCGACCTAGAAGATAGTATGCATCCGAACCCCGCACCAACACCCCGACCAGATAGTCCTCACGCTTGGGGATAACGTACTTCAGCAAGTGTCTTCCATGCGATACCTCGGGGAGCGTCATCTCGCCTACATGAGGGACTGCTCCCTCAAACGTCTCAACCTTCTTAAGGCGGTATCCAGCAGCACCTGCGTTCGCTCATGACTCTATACTGCCAATTCGTACGCAGCCGCTTGGATTACTCCTCCCTGGCCTACGTTTTGGTCGCTCCGTCAGTCCTCCATCTCGACTCCTTATACTGGGCGTCCCTCCTTGGACCCCTATCTCTGCCATGCATGCCGCTGCGGCGCTCCTACCTCTCTCTCTCAACCGGCAACAGTTGGATATGCATTATCTGGCCTCCTATTTCACCAAACCCGTTGACAACTTTCGCCACCAAGTTTTCTGGATTGGTCTACAGCGCCACATGCACGAACCCCCCCCCCCCCTTATTAGTCGTCCCCGGCTACCCCATGCTGCTCGATCCTGGACTCATATTCTCTCCCATAACTTGGATTGGATGTTTACGCCGTGCACCCCTACTCAGCCACCGGCTGCCACCTGGAATCCCCTTCCCTTCACCCTACGGGAACGTTGGCTCCCAGACCCCAAGGCTATTTATTATAACGCCGCTCTCCGTTCATTATTTCACCATGAACTCTCGTCCTTCACACCAACGCTCCATATATCTTTTGCAATGCTTTTCTCCGCGAAGGTGTGGCAGGTGGTGCTTATACTATCCCTCAATTGGCCCTGTCCCGGGTGTTCTGCATTCTACTAGGCCACTCCATTAGCCGCCTTGAATTTCTTGCCTGGGTCTGGAAGCTGCCACTCCTACTCTACCAGCGCCAAAATGGTTTGTACCGACTACATTTTCGCTATACGAAAACTGCGCTCCACTGTGGCCACGTACCCAACTGTAGACGCCATTCGCTCACTTGCCTCTATCCATCACTTGCCAGTTACCGTTCTCTGGTGCCCCTCCCATGTGGATATTCCAGCCCACGATTATGCCGACCGCCTTACACACACTGCCCTAGCCAACACTTCGATCCCACCGACTTACTCTCTCCCATTCCTGTTATCGGACATCAAGCGTCTCGTCGCCTCCAGCATCCGACGTCACTGGACCTACCTATGGGCATCAGCCCCTTTTGGCCGTTCACTTCACGCCGCTAAACCTCACCCACACTACACGCTCCTCTCTCGCCACGCCCATCGCCTGGTTAGCCTGCTGGTCTGCGGCCGACTTCCGACTCGCGCTCTTCTCCAGCGATTCAACCTCTCCCCATCCCGTATTGTTCCTGCTGGGCTCTTGATGACGACGACTATCGTCTCTTCACTTGCCCCTTTCACGCCCCGCACCGCCTCCCGCTCATGTAGCTTCTTAATTCGCTACATCTCCCCGTCACTCTCGCTACCTTATTCTTTTGCCTCGCCGGCGGAAATCTCTCCGTTGCTACAGCCTGCCATCAATACCGCCTTTAAACCTATTTTAAGTCCCGCTTTATCCGCCTCGTGGTGATCCCTTTGTAAAACACCACTTTCAGCTGCCCGACGTCTCAAAAGACGCAATAGGATGGAGTATGAATCTTTCCTTTTTCTATTTGTTTGGATAGTCCGGGATTTTGATTTCGATACATCCATATTTGATATATTCCCTGATAATTCCCATACCTTGTAGTTATTATTTAAGCTATTCTTTGCGTACCTGATTTTCGGCTTATTTACACCGGACGCACTTGTTTGGTAGCTGTTAATCCAGGGTAGTATAGTCTTTGGTATATCACGTGATAGTATTGTAAGAGGGCTTTTTCGTTGGCCACTGGCTACAAGATCGTTTTTGCCAAAGAAGTCAAGGCACGTTTTTGTAGGAAGCCTAAGGTAAATCAACTTGATTAATTGAATTAATAATTAATACATATATTTTTAACTAACTTAACTTAATATTATTAACCAACTAACTTAACTTAATATTATTAACCTTCTATTGTTCACATTCCTTTGTTAGGATATTAAGTCCTTTATTATTGATTATGATGTTTGGAATATCAAATTTAGATTTTTGACTTGTAGTGGGGTTATTTGCTTCACATATTCATTAATCATATATGGATATTTTTCTTGGGATGTATTCACATACGGATCCTATCCGACCAACTGGTGTAATCCCATCTACATGTCAAACCCCCGCACCAGCCAATTATCATACTTCCTCCCCAACTCCACGTAGAACCCCTTACGACAGACAATATTTAGATGTTTATCTGATTTTAACTTTTAAAAAAATCACTCAAAATACTGAAAGAGAACAATTGAACAATTAGTCGGAAGATTTTTTTCATAAACCTAGTATTAGACTTGAGCATACAATTCAAGAAATTAGGCTTTTGACGCAAGCGTCTTAAGAGAAACCTACAAGTAATACTGTACAATCAAATATGCCAACAAACACAAATCCAATAGACCATATACAACTTTAAATTTAGAAACCAGAGCACAAATAGAGATCGTGATGAGATTGTTCGGGAACGTAATGATTTAGAAGAGCAACATAAATTGCTTAAGAAGTTTTAGATCAGCAAACACTGGAAATTCTGATTAGAATAGTGCAAGAGTAGTCACACACTGGTTTTACTTTTATAGTGTTTTGGAATTATAGAGCCAGAAAATAGCGCCAAAATTGTTTAGCCAGAAAAAAAAGGATAAATAGAATAAGGAAACTATGGTTTTTAATTAGTTCACGAATTATATCGTTTGCGAGTCAATTTAATTTAATATGTGCTCAAAAAGTTGGTATAATGTCTCTTCTCACGAGCAGAGTCGATGATGTACGTATCTACCCTCTTGCGAGTCTCAATACTGAAGGTTGCCTGGCCCCTTTTGTACCATCGAAATTCAATCATCTACCGTTAAACTTACAATGGTTAGATTTGATTTAATTTAATTAAAACTAAATGAAATCATTTAGCGAAATGCATCTAATTATTGACTAACTAAAAAATCGCCGGCCAGTGGGTGTACGTTTACCCTTTAACTATTGCTAGCCACCCAGTTCCAAATTCTCGAAGCTCCGTTAAAATTTGACAGTCAAATTGAAAAATATTGGCGACCGACTCGGACGGAGCCGGGAGCCTTGTCAATTATCAACCAAGGCCTAAAACATTATTCGTAAACCTATTTATATCAAATATAAATGTAAATAGATGGGCTCCCACGCAATTGACACTTTAAAAATACAATTTTAATTATTTAATTGACCACAGGTAGTTGTTTTATTGCCGTGAATTTGATTATTTTGATTTCTAGTTGAATAAAATGGCGGTTAAATTTTACGTAGAAACAGTTTCTGACGAGGAGAAACGGGGCTGAAAGAAAGGGGGAAGACACTTAATAGAGGAAATTTGATTCGGACGGCTCTATCGGCCGCCGAATGATTCGCATTTGAGCCCCGCTTATTTGTATTTTTGCCCCAGACAACCCGAATTCTTTATGATTAGAGAAGATTTTGCTTCAAATAAAGTTAGAGAATAGCCTCCTATAGCTCCCTGGTTGTACTGGCACAGTAGCGATACCTCGGACCATTCCGCTATAATAGTCCAGTCCCAATGAGTAATATACAGGTGGGGGGTTGACAACAGATGGGAGCCCGCTATATTTTAAGTAAACAATTTCAAATGCCAACTTTATCTGGGGAACCACAAGATGACCCCAATTTATTTCTACTTACATTGGGTGAATATATTCAGTTTCATAAAATTACAGAAAATACCCTACACCTATTATTACCCCGTGTTTTCACGAAAGGCGCTTAAGTTTTCATCATCTATTTGATTTTTAAATATAATCGTAGACAACTCTGGGAGATTTTTGAGTCTGAATTTAATATACAATTCTTACCAGATGATAAAGTTCCCTTGAAATGGCTCTTTATGAAGCCATGGCTCGGGAAACTGAGTACCTTTTGGATTCTCGAGATAAAATAGTAAAATTAAATAGGTCATTACTGGAACCTTAACCTCAACGTAAACTAGCGCGTGTATTAGTATACAAATTTTCCCAATCAGTTAAAATGTTACTGCCAAAAAAAACATGCAAGATTATGGCCCAATTTGATAGAGATACATCGAATACAAGAAGCACGTGATAGTGGTGTTTTACTCAGTCACGTAACGTAGTCATGTAGGGCAACAAGTTTCAAGGATAGGTACCCTGAATAATTTCTCAGGAAATGAAACACCAACACCAGCAGATTTATGCCCCATTTCTGACGAATTTGTCTATGAATTGGGAGTATCTAAATTAATAAAATATAGACCTACAGTTGTACAAATGGCAATTGATAATTTAACAGGATAGACTGAGGGACGTATTACCCTTGAAATAGATTTGGGAATGAATATGGGTATCATTCCCGTAAAATTTCATGTAACACCAGGTTTGCGTTATCCCCTTATTCTAGGTAGCGAATTAATTGGGGATATGAAAGTATTGATATAGGCATAAGCTTATTACCTCTAATTCAGAATCAAAGTCAAAATTATTGCTTTGCAAAACACCCTATATGATGGGAGAACGTAAGGAATGTTGTACGCCACCTGACGGCTTCCATTTATAACACAGTTTTCTGCAAAACTCGCGCAAAGGCTCTTGGCGGAAATAGAATCATCAAATATCCTAATCAGATAAATAAAAAGAGAATTGTTCGTCAGATTCGTCTGCTTATCAATAAGTTATAAAGGGCCCAAGGGGACGGCCATGGCTGGGAGGTATTTGGTAAAATTAAATTCGTATTTAAAGGAACAATCATCTAAAGAATTACATTTAGTTAACACAAAAAGGGGCGAAATATATTCAAGGCTGGTGGCAATAAATTTGCATGAAAAATATTTACTTCTTCTTGTAGAATATCTTCTAAACTCGCTCAAAAATGTAGAATCCGAGGTTAAGCCTTGCCATTTAAAATATCATGAAGAAGTTTTTGGACGTATCTCAACTGGTTTCTTAGCTCTCTTCTTTCGTCTCTTTGTTTAACGCCTTGAATTTCGCTCCATCCAAATTTAGTCCCATTGCAAATGAACTGCTTAGGACCATCTTCACGAGATGAAAATAGAGCTTGGACTGTGTTTTTCAATTGATGAGACGGGCATACTATCCAAGGAATTTTACCTCCGTCATAAAAAGGAATTTCAAAGGTTGGATTTACAGAAACATCAATTCTCTCGTCTTCAGCTTTATGGTATCCAAAGGGACCTTTATGATCCATTGTAGATTTTATAAGAGCAAGATTCTCGGAGGCACCATCATAAACTACTGCGGTAGTTACAAAAGAAAAGGCATGTAGCACTTCAATAGTACTAAAGAGCGCTTCCGCAATTAAGTGTTGTTGAAAAGAGGAGGCAGAAGTATAATATGGACCAATGAAATCAATCTCTGAGGAGAGATCTCTCCGAAGAAACTGGAGTACGTACTGAGTTGGAGACTCTGCTTCCGCATCTTCATTCGGCTTAATAATTATGTCGTTTAAATCTTTATAATCCTCTCTTGACATTGCAAAGCCGGTAAATTCATTACTCTTTGAATTCCAAATAACTCCGCGTGAAATCTTGTCGTTTTGGAATTCTTTATTCTTTTTCTCTTGGTCGGCCAAATAATTTTGATTTATACCTGGATCATGATGAGATTTCTTTGCTTTTTTTTGCAATGTACGTTCGCAGGGTAGATGTAAGATATCAAAACTCTGGAGAGCATTATATGCGACTTTACTTCGGGAATAAATGGCCAAAGCTAATCTGAGCGTAATTGTACTCCACTTGTTTGATTTTTTCTATTTTTAATTTGATCGTTGAAAAATTATTTTTTATCTTGACTCTGCCTTAGTTTAGAATCCATCTCCCACGAATTTCTGAGTGTCTCGCGAGTAGATTCCGAGATATCTTTATCATTGACAGTTTCCTCAAGAACATCAGCAAATTGGTCGTTAATTATTCCTGTGATTGTTTCCATCTGCTCGGAGTGGTCATTATTCAAGGTAACTTCGTACCTTTTTAATTTTTTTTCTAGCCTTTCAACTTTGGATTGAAGATGCTTCCTTGCTTTTTTAACACGAGAGAGTCGAGTTCTTTGGCTCGTGGGTAATAATTTACTAATACCATAATTGCTAGTTATTAGCTGACGTTTGAATTTTCTGGTTGGGGTTTCTACTAGTTTTCGTTTGCGCGCTTTTGTAATGTATGAAGTAGTAAGCTGGCACTCTTTGCATTGTTTCAATTTGAATACTTTTGATTTAACTTGATTATCAATAGGTCTCTCTTAATATACCTCGCAACTTTTAGATTGAAACCTTTTTGAAGGATGGTTTAAACTCATCAGACTCGGGGGTAGGCGTATTTCATTTCCATATTTTGAAACGATCTTAGAATTTTTTCCAGGGTATGATTTCCAATACCAGAGACCTTTGTTAAATTGATTTAAACAAAGAAATATTTAATGTATCATTTTCGAAGATTTGATATACTTTATTGGGTTTAAAAATTACTGAAAAAACTAACGACCCATCGGGATTGATTATAATTGTCAAAGGATCCAAAGAAAGCCCTAGAAGACCAATAGTATTTCTTCTAATAATTTGAATAAATGGGTGCTTGTTTTGGTCTCTTTTAACTTGAGCTTCTAAATCAGACAAAGTTTTACGTCAAAAGCTTTTAAAGCTTGGGACAAAAAGTGGTTTCTAGAAGTGTCATTAATTTGCGGGCCAGTATCAGTTTGAGAATACTTATTTTTGGTACGAATAGTGTTTTTTTCTTGAGCTTGTGTAGTAGTAGAGCATTGGGTAAACTTATTACGCCGCAACTGCGATGGTATGATTTGTTTTGGCAGAGTTACTTGTACTTCTATATCTTTGGAAACTTTATCTTCATTTTCACCCTTATTGAAATTAATATAGCACTGAGTTGAAGCGTCGGTCTTTAAATTAGAAGAGCTCGTACCATGTTTTGACCATTTGTTGTTAAAACGAATACTACAAGACGAGCAAGGCTTAACGGGAGTTTTTAAATTACAGCCAATATTTTTGTTTTTTAATTGTTTTGTATTCCTAACTTTATCTTCAAGGTAGAGATCACATTGCGTTGTTATAGTTTTCTTCTTCGTACTAATTAGCGGGGCTATATTTAAAACTCCAGACATTTTAGTAGAAACAAATCACGACGACTCGTTAAGTGACCACTGCCATTACCAAAAAGAGGGAAGAGGAGGTCGAGAATTCTGGTAGCTTCCGCTTAAAAAGAAATCCTGAAGATGGCGTTCGTATCGTAACTAGAGAATTTTTTCTTGCTTGAATGATGATCCAAGTACAATGCAGATTACATGGGAACTAATTACGGACTCTGACTTAGAGGTCATAGGCTTATGATATAAGTGATATTTCCTTGGATATTAAAACGGCGAAAGTCGGGATCAAATGCTACCCCCCTATTAGTGGGAGGTCATGTGTTTATGCGTCTTCTGCTAGTAAGAGTTCTATTCAGGCTAGTTAATTTTATGCTGTTTGAGTTCCAATAAGACTTCAGGGAGTGTAGATAACAATTAAGTTCATTCCTTATTTATAATGTAATACTAAAAGAATTGTTTAACCTAAATTTATATAGATAAATTTTGACTAATAAATTAAGAAGTACAAGTTATTAAAATGCGAACTATTAATTGAACTTAACTAAATTGCGGTTTGGGAAAAAGATCCAAAATTGGAATAATTAATTAACTAAATGATAAATTCAACAAAATGGTAGCAGAGCGTGGTTTTCACAAGTGTTAATTACAATTAATAATTGAAATTACAATAGTTGGTGATAAAAAGAAGAAATCTTCATTAGGGTTAACAGTCTATTCGGACTTGTGAGACGTTAGACATTATCGGACGATCGAACTTTTGGATATTAGGCCCTACTAGATTTTTCGGCTTTAATCGATCTCATTAAAGTGACGGACTTATGAAACTATCGTTCGGCATTATCAGAGAATGAACTAATAAGAAATTCGGAGTGTTGGTTTGGCCTGTAACAAGTAACAACGTGGATTAACTAGAAGCGTCAAGAATGTTCCAGAACTTCAAGAGAAAGCCACATGGTGGGTGAGTCAAGTTTTGAAATCGAATTGGGCCTTGGCTTGTCGAAATGAATCATTAAATACTAGAGAAGATTTAAATGAACAAAGGCCTATAGAAGATATAACAATGGCAGAGAATACTGAAGAATTAGGAGCTATGGGAGAACTTTCTCATTTGCGAAATTAAAGGATAGAAATTATGAAACCTGGAAATTGGTATGAAGATGGCTCTTTTATATTATGGATTATGGGGATTATTAAATGGAACAGTTAATGAACCAGATGAATTAGCATCAATTACTGCCAAAGAGAAGTACCAAAGAATGGCACAGAAAGCGTTATCAAAAGTTTCGTTAGCTCTAGATAACACACACCAAAGAAACAAGCTCAGTATGATACAGTACAAGAAGTGTGGATAGCTCTGAGTGATTTTTATGAACCCAAATCTAAAGCGAGAAAGGCAGATTTGAGATCTGAATTTAAAAGTTGTCGATATGATGGAGCAGTATCGATGTCATCATACGTGGCGAATATAATATGCATAGCTCAACACTTGGAAGAAGCTGGATTAAAACTGACTGATAACGAATTCGCTTTTCAAATGCTACATAAATTACCCGCAGAGTAACGACAAGTGGCTGCATTGGCAGATCTTTGGGAAGATGTTGATTTTACACCTACAAGGGTGGAGGAACTTCTGATATCAGAAAATGATCGTCAGAGACGGGAATAATCAGAGATAAATCAACAGTCAGGATTTACTTCGTCAGTAACTAGAAATAAAATGTATCCAAAATCAAGAAACCAGAACCAAAACAAGAATCAGAGTACAGCGCCAGACTTTCTTTGTTTCAAATGCGGAAAACCTGGACACTATGCAAGAAATTGTCGCTGTAAGACTTCTCCAAATCAGAACAATCAAGGAAATAAAGAACAGAAGATAAAGGTAGTACATTCTTAGCAACGACATTCATTGCTAAAATCAATAAAGATGCATGGATATTGGATAGCGGAGCATCCCATCATTTTAGTCATAGAAAGGAATGGTTTTTGAACTATCAAACAATGCAAACACCTATTGAAATAGCAGAAGGTGGTACAAAGCAGTAGGCATTGGAGATATGCGTTTAGCAATCAGGAATGGAGAAGAAATCATTACTCTTAAGGAGGTAATATACGTACCTGGATATAGAAATTTATTATCTATTCGTAAATTTGATAATAATGGGTGTAAAACCATGATCAATAATGGAACAGTTGATATATTTGACACTGATAAGAAACTGCAGATGGATGCTTGCTTACCTATCAGAAGAGAATCTTTATATTACAAAGGCTTATGTAGAAGATACAAAACAAGATTCGAATGACGCAAGTGCTTACGTTAGTACATCATCGAACGGTTTAACGTTGTGGCACAAAAGACTGGATCACCCAAGTAATAAAATAATGAAGGAATTTCAACGGTACGAATTGGTCGAAGGTTTACCAGAACTAAAGGGAGACTTGGAGATTTGTAATCCATGTAGACTATCAAAGGTCTCTAAATCAGCGTCAAAGGAGATTAAAGACATAGCAACAAAAAGAGTTCTAGAGATTGTTCATAGTGACGTGTGGGGGCCTGCACCAGTTGCTTCCCTATCAGGAGCAAAGTTATTATCACATTCATTGACGATTATTCTAGAAGAGCAACCGTATATCTAATGAAGACAAAAGATGAAGCGTACGACAAATTTCAAGAATATAAAGCGTTTGTAGAATGTCAAACGGGAGAAAAGATAAAGAATTTACGAACGGACACTGGTTTGGAGTATTGTTCTAGACGATTTGAAGAGTCTTATAACAAATGCGGCCTAAAAGTACAAAGAACCAATGTATACTCACCAGAGATGAATGGGATTTCGGATAGATGGAACAGAACCCTTTTAGACGGAGTCGGAACACTTTTGGAAGACGCTGAATTACCACAAAGATGTTGGGATGAAGCTGTTCAAGCATTTACCTACCTATAAAATAGATAACCTCATTCGAAATTACCACATGTAGTACCTCTAGAAAGGTGGTCCGGGAAAACTCCATCCGTAAGACATTTAAAGCGTTATGGATGCTTAGCGTTCGTGTTAATACCAAAACCCAATCGTAATAAGCTAAAGAACAGATCGAAACTTGGAATAATGAACGGCTATGCGATAAAAACTAAAGGATATAGAATATGGGTCATTCCATACGGTTTCACCTAGGCATGCAACCATGGGTCAGAAGATCCAAATGAAATTTGGTACACTTGTTTCTATGCTTAAAAAACTATGATTCCCAGATTTTAAGATAAAAATAAGAATAACTGATTTTTTGGCGAAATTTAGAGTAAACCCCCAAGAGTTTTAGAACGTCAGCGAAAAAAAAAATTATTATCTTGCGAAAATACCAATCTTACTGGCGCTTCGATCTATTCTTTGGAATTTACTCATGTTTATAGAGTAAAATGCGAGGAATCCGATGGTCATCTCGAAAATGGTCTACCTCTTTTAGTTTTTTTTTTGGTTTTTCTATTAAATTTCGCGGGGTCCTACAATGGGACGTGTGACGTCATGAGGCCCAACTTTTAAAAATTTTATTTTTGCTTATGTCAAGACCCCGAGGGTGCATCTTTCACCTAGTGTATGCTTGGTTCTTGGTTTTTGTTTCGTATTTAACTGCTAGTCAAATTTTTGGAATTTTTATGTTTATTTTATATTTTATTATACATACAGGGTGTTTCGAAAATGGTGGTAGGGCCGAGCTACAGGGGTTCTTTGGGTCATTTTAAAACGAAAATGTTCTATGACGTTTTGTCGTACTGGGCGCCGTTTAAGTTAAGGATGACCCGTATACTCAATGCTAAAATCATTTTTTATCAAGCGCATGCTTTTAAAATACCAGCAAATAATTAAACGTATTTTATCATTGAGTAAACGTTTATTAATGTACGTTAAGGGGTCATCCGCACATGAATCATTTCATAACTCTTAAACGCGCCCCGTATGACAAAACGTCATAGAACATTTTCGTTTTAAAATCACCCATAGAAGGCCTGTAGGTCGGTCCTACCACCATTTTCGAAACACCCTGTATGAATAATAAAATATAAAATAAATATAAAAATTCCAAAAATTTGAAACTTTTCTTTTTGATTACCAGTTAAATACCAAACAAATACCAAAAACCAAACATATACTAGGTGAAAGATGGGGTCTTGAATAAAATGAAAATAAAAATTTTAAAAGTTGGGCCTCATGATGTCACACGTCACATTGTAGGACCCCCCGCGAAATTTAAAAAAAAATAAAACCCACAAAACTAAGAGCGGTAGACCATTTTCGAGATGACTACCGGATTCTCTATAAACATGAGAGTAGATTCCAAAGAATCAACCGAAGCACCAGTAAGATATTGGTATTTTCGCAAACGCATATTTTTTTTTTTTTTGCTGACGTTCTAAAACTCTTGGGGGTTTACTCTAAGTTTCGCCCAAAATCCAATTATTCTTATTTTCATCTTAAAATCTGGGAATCCTAGTTTTTTAAGCATAGATACAAGAGTACCATATTTCATTAAGATCTGCCAACCCATGGTTGCATGTCTAGGTGAAACCATATGGAATGATCCATATGGTTTCCTTCCGAAGACAGGGTTATGGAAACTAAACATGTATCATTTAATGAAACTAGACTCGGAATGAAGGCTCTACGAGAAACCAAAGAAGAAGAATATACCGAAGTTTTTAACACCAATAGTAAGAAAACAAAATAAAGAGCAAGAAAAAGTGGAGCCTAATAGGGTAGAAGAAAGAGTTGAAAATTGGAGCATAGACGAAGTCGAAAACGAAAATCTAATCATATCAGAAGATAATTATATAAGTTTAGAAGAGGATGAAAACGAACAGTTCGGAAATACCTCCACCCAGACAGATACATCAGAAGATGAAAAAGATGAAACTAGTAAAAGAGAACCGATTGGTTGCCGTCGAGAAGAGAAACTAAGACAAAAAGGAAAGAGTAAAGGACGTATAATGAGCGGTTACGGTCAGAGAATGAAATACGTGGGTGTTTAAAACAAAAGAAAATTAAACATGATTTATCAAACTTTTCGTTTGAACCTTTAAAGAAGCCAACAGTAAAGAAATCTTGTATAGGAAATATAGAACTGCATTGAAGCACCGTACCTGAATCCTTCAATGAAGCAATTAATAGTGAAGACTTGGAAATTGGGACAAAGATATCAAAATGGAATTAAAAACCATCAAAAATCGAGACGTCTATGAAGTTGTAGAGAAACCAAAGGATAAGAAGATAATCGGGACCAAGTGGGTCTACGCTATAAAAAGAGACGCGCAAGGCAAGATTGTAACGGATTCAGGGGAGATCTTGACCCGCCGGGATGCCGATGGCTAAGCTAATTTTAAGTCCTAGAGAAATAAATTAAATTCGACAGAGAAAGGACTTTCCAGCGATATCAAAGACATTTTGATTTCACTTATAGTTGTCTTGATATAAAATAATTACGTTATCTCCGAAAGAAATATAACGGTGAATAACTTGAAAAATACTGTAGTTTTTATTAGCCGATTAGTCAAACATCATAAATTTACTGGACCTGCAGTCCTCTCCCGCGAAAAACTTTTCTCTAACTGTCCCCCTCTCTCTCTTTCGCCGCACTTTTTCTTTTTTTTTTCCACCGGAAGTCTGAGCGGAAGTCAGAGAAACAGGAAGAAAAAAACTGTAATTAGATTTTAATACAATTCTTTAACCAAAAAGTGTAATAACAATAAAAAGTTTCTTTTTTTTTCCCCAAGTTAAGTTTAAGGGGAAATTATAAAATATTAGTATTGAATTAATGTATTGAATTAATGTATTAATCTAAAGAGATCTAAAGTATTAAATAATATAACGTCTGGAATAGGCCTAGTAATATAAGTAAAAATTTTGTGTCCGCTACAAGATTATACGACACAAGGCCAGGCTAGTAGCTTAAGGTTACAAGCAAGTATATGGAAAGGAATATAATGAAACTTATGCACCAGTAGTAAAGGGATATCTCAAGAAATTGAAACAAATCTGGGATATAAAAACCAAGAAGCATACGAGGTACCACTACCAGAGGGATTAACGATATCAAAGAGACAATGCCCCACAGAAACGAGTCATGAAGAGGACCATATAAAAGGTTGATAGGAATATTATCCTATATAGCGCAGAGAACCAGCCCAGATATCACGTACGCTCTATTATGTTTAGCAAGATTTTCTTCAAACCCAGGCAAAATACACTGTGATAACCTAGAAAGAGTTCTAAAATATGTACTAGATACCTGTGAATACGGACTTAACTATCATGATGTAAGTTTTATAAACGTAGTAGCTTATTCAGATGCTTCCTGGGGTTCTGATCTTGATGATAGAAAATCAACTACGGGGCTACTAATCAATATAGGAGACAATCCAGTGCATTGGAGGTCAACTAAACAGGCTTGCATTGCTCTATCTAGTGCAGAATCAGAATACATCGCCCTATCTAGTGCAGAATCAGAATACATCGCCCTGGCAGAAACAGCGAAGGACGTTGTATGGTTACAATGAATAGTTACCGAACTCTTGAATATTTTTAACATACGAGAAAACCTAGATAATTTATTGCGACAATCAAGCAACTATCTCATTGTCACGTAATAATATAGAGAAGAATCGAACAAAACATATAGATCTAAGATATCATTATATTAGAGATTGTGTAGAAAAGAAATTATTTAATGTTGAATATGTTAAAACAAATGTAAATTTAGCTGACATATTTACAAAAATAATAGCGAAAAGTTTTGTAGAACTATGTATACTGATGAAATTAAGATATTAGATAAATATAACTAAACGAGTGTAAAATATCTAAGGAAATAGGGTAGAATATGGATATAAGTGATATTTCCTTGGATATTAAAAGGACAAAAGTCAGGATCAAATGATACCCCCCCTATTAGTGGGAGGTCATGTGATTATGCGTCTTCTGCTGGTAAGAGTTATATTCTGGCTAGTTAATTTTATGCTGTTTGAGTTCCCAATAAGACTTCAGGGAGTGTAGATAACAATTAAGTTCATTCTTTATTTATAATGTAATACTAAAAGAATTGTTTAACCTAAATTTATATAGATAGATTTTGACTAATAAATTAAGAAGTACAAGTTATTAAAATGCGAATTATTAATTGAACTTAACTAAATTGCGGTTTGGGAAAAAAGATCCAAAATTGGAATAATTAATTAACGAAATGATAAATTCAACAGAAAGCAGTTATTGATTATGATAATGGCACTTTTTCTTACTGTGGGTTTTTTACCTTTAATATCATGAAGTTCAAGTCAACCAATTTATATTGAATTAGTTAATATGCCCCCCCCCCCAGACATATTTTTTTTTATTTTAACTCAGGAATAGCTTACATTCATAAAAGTTAGTACACGGCCAAATCTTATTAGATTTATAGGCCACAGCCTTGACTTAGCATCAGGATAAATAAGCTGCACCTTTTATATTTGGTTATCATTTTTAAGTGTCAGGTTTATAATCACCCAAGGTGCTATTTAGTGAAAAGAGTTAAAGAGAATAAGAATTGTATACAAAATGATATTTAAGAGAGGATTATCGGCGAGTGTCGAGCAGATTTTTTAAATTGAATAATACTGGAATTTGTTGGAACGGTTTCTAGTAAAGAGTTATACAGTTTCATTCCCTAGTAAAATAGTGACTGTAGTTTTTTTTCAGTTCTGGCATAGGGAGTTTTTAGATATTTTTTTGTTCGTATGTTGTACCGAGTTTTGGCGGCCAGATGGAAAATACTAAAATCACTCTCTAGTAATTGTTTATGTATCAATAATACAGAGCAGTATTTATATAGCTGATATATATTTAGTATTCTAAGAGAGGAGGGCTATGTTCCAGGTAAGGTTTCCTTAATAGTATCCTAACTGCCCATTTTTGTAATAGATGGAGTCTGTTTAGATTATAGCCAGTCGTGTTACTCCAGATAGGAAGGCAGTGGTTTAGATAGGCATGTACTATACCATAGTATAGTTGTATACATATATTATCTGTAAAAATATTTATATTTTGTGCTATTAAATAAATACTATACGATATTTTTTTTCCTATCTTCGCCACTTGCATGTTCCTGTTTAATTGGTCATCAAACCATATGCCTAGATACTTTACTTCGTAGACTCTTTGTAAAATTTTATTATTAAATATTATATTGCAGCCAGGGGGAATGTCTTTTTTACCTCTGTTCATAAATACTATGTATATACCGTTTTTTCGGTATTGATTTGCAGATTGTTATCGTGTAGCCACATACTTATTAATATTAGATTATGATTAACGCGTTCTGCCAGGGTATTAATTTTTATCTTCATCAACGAGAGTAGTATCATCCGCATAAAGGGTAAGAGAGTCATCGTCAAGTACTGAGGTAATATCATTTATGAAAATATCAAATAGCAATGGAGAGATTATAGAGCACTGGAGGACTCCTTGACCAATAAATTTCTCACTCGACAGTTCATTAAACCTCTGAGATTTGACCTATCATCCTTAAGTCAGGATTTCCATGCATTGTTTTCAGGGAAACCTGGTAGAACGCACTTAGTTAAACAGGGAGGGAATAAATATTGACTCCGAGCAAATTTAAAGAACAACCAAACAAATTTTGGTAAAGAATAAATTTAAATGTTTAAAAGTATGTATGATTCGACCTTGATATTCAAATTTTGTACGCTTGCCATGAGAAGGCAACGGACTACGCACATGTTACGATATTCTATTTACGAGATTATATCGAAACTTCAAGCGTCATTAGACAGTAATATACCTCAGAAGTAGGGTGTTATCTCAATTAGAATCATCTCCAGACAGTAATATACCTCAGAAGTAAGGTGTTATCTCAATTAGAATCATCTCCTCGAAACAAGAATTAACAAATCGTAATCGCAAGCCTAGAAATTGAAATCATCCTTGTATTTCTTTTACACAGTACACGTAACTGTTCATTAATAATTACCAACTGAACATTCATAGATCTGATTTTCGATTAACAAAGAGATACTCTGAAAAAGCTGGGTCAGTATTGGCTGGCGGAAAAATTATTACGTGCGTGTAAGCTATTGCCCCAATTATTCTAGGGAAATTGCGTTCTTCATGAAACATCAATTTTACTTATATAGAAAGGTACTAATGTTTGATTCATAGCGTTCGTAACTCACGCTTACTCTGAGAAATGCATTTTGAGCTAGATCTAGCTGGTATGACTCTCTAGCGTAAAATCTGCACCCGTTGGTGCAGTCTTTAAATGTACCCCATATTTTGGTCCCCGATTTAAGGGCGGTATCAGTGGTTATTACGGTCAGGAGGGAGATCAGTCTGGGCCTTAGGAGACGCTAAACCCAGTAATCTAGTTATCGATCTCTTCGCGTTCACCCCTCTCTCACCAAAATATTTTTGTTGCAATGGATCAGTGTAAGTTTTAACCGTTTTCGGTAGAGGTGTCGGAACACACGCGCTTTTGTAAAACGTTAGAGTCCGAAAAAAAGTCAGTCTCGTTTCATCCTCCGTCAGCTCAACTAAAGCGTGCTCTCTTACCTCTCATATTAATACGAAGTTTTGTATTTAAATCCTGAAGACAGGGTAAGATTGTTATTTCATATTTTTCATAAATAAAACCATTGAACATTTACTCGTGTCATATTAAGCGTTAGCTACGTTAATTCCACGGTGAATCTCAATTCACTAGATCGAGAGCCCTCGCTCTTATTCTTATTTTAAAATTTTAAAACGGTTACAAATCTCAAAGCAATGTGTATCTAAAAAAAGTGATTTTTGCCATCAGAATTTTAAAAATATAATACAGTTTTACAATAGGAATTTCTTTCTTTTAAAACCTCGAGCGAAGTTCTTTTAATGCCTTGTGGAGAGTCCATCAGTGTATCACAAAGGCCTAACACCATATCACGCGTAAAACGAAAATTCTTGCGAAATCTAAGATCATCAAGCTCCCACACTTCATTATCGTCTCTAAATACTCTTTGAATTCGTAAATCATGACACGCCCTAGGTACGATAACAGGTAGAAAACAACCCTATTCTCATAGCAAGTTTGGTAATGAAGAAATAGAAAAACTCAGAATTTATTGCATCAAGGTATGATGTCTTTCAGATAGTGTTTTCCAAAATAAAACTGGTAGGCCTCACTCTCAAAGTGAAAGTTATTTTGGTCAAACACAAGTTTCAGTCTTAAGATATATAGTTATTGCCCAGGGATTTAAAATTGATCCAGACAATGTTATATATATTTTCTGAAACCCCGAACTGTTAAACAAATACCATCCTTTGGTATATGTGGATATCACACTAGTCTAATTCACCATTTAGCTTCTCTTCCCCAGTAGCATTGACCGTCCCATTTACAGTCGGCTCACCGACGACTCATACGGGCGAGAGTCGAAGTCGGCAAGCGGTCGAAAAACGACTCCTAAAGGCATGCAGCCCCATGTGCGTCACATAGCCGATTAACAAAAAAAAACTTTTAATCGGATTATATTGAGTTGATTGAAATTTTATTCAATTCTATTAAAATGCTTCTGCATAGGTGGCGCGCTTATCGCCCCTTCTCGATAGAGTCGGGACACTGTCGTCAATCGACTCCCAGATCCCCTGTTCGTCACCTAGCCGACTCACAATATTAAAACTTTGAAAAATTGTATGGAATTTTATTAAAACGCTTCTCCATAGGTGGCGTGCTTATAGCCCCTTCCTGATAGAGTCGGGTCACTGTCGTCAATCGACTCCCAGATCCCCTGTTCGTCACCTAGCCGACTCACAATATTAAAACTTTAAAAAACTGTATGGAATTCTATTAAAACGCTTCTCCATAGGTGGCGCGCTTATCGCCCCTTCCTGATGGAGTCGGGTCACTGTCGTCAATCGACTCCCAGATCCCCTGTTCGTCACCTAGCCGACTCACAATATTAAAACTTTAAAAAACTGTATGGAATTCTATTAAAACGACTTTCCATAGGTGGCGCGCTTATCGCCCCTTCCAGATAGAGTCGGGACACTGTCGTCAATCGACTCCCAGATCCCCTGTTCGTCACCTAGCCGACTCACAATATTAAAACTTTAAAAAATTGTATTGAATTATATTAAAACGCTTCTCCATAGGTGGCGCGCTTATCGCCCCTTTAAAATGCTTTTGGGGTGCTCTGAATCTCGTCTTGTTTGTCGAGGTAGTTTAGATATGGGGTGAATAAATATTCCACATTCTTCTCGTATTATTAGCGAATTTCACTCGGTGCTCTATTTCAAAAGAAAACTATTTACATAAGAATTCTTTCTTTCAAAGAATATTCTTAGGATTCTGACGAACTCTTGTTATAACATTAAGCAGTACGGAATTTCCGTTAACATTGTTGCCAGACTATCCACTATCCATTCGCTGCCAGTGTTCTCAACTTCTCGCTCGAGTCCGCACTCCGCAGTTTTCGCTCCGAATCGCTCGCGACAGAAAGAAGGAATGTTTGTTGTCTTTAATATTTAATTTTACTCTAATTATACTATTGGATAGTATTGGAATCTAAAATTATATTCAGGTATTTATATGTAAAGGATTTTTATCCCACGTGTGGTTTTTAGTTAAGAGTAAAATCAATGTTAGGCTATTTTTACTTAGGCCTTGGGGCGTTAAGCCTTTCCGTAGCGTGGGCAACTGGGCATGTATCTTTTTATTTCTTTTTAGGTAGAGCATGTGCGAATAAAAGATAGACTAGCTCTCATTGCTGTAGCCTTATTTGGGGGCTTTTATAATTTGTGTGATATTATATTCCAAGATACCAGTTTTGGATCATTATGGCTGAAACTAATAAGAAAGTAAGTAAATTTCATTTAATATCATGGTTTTTGTGACTACAAAAATTGAGAATTATTTCTGTGTTTTGTGAATGATTTTTTTCTTCAGCTCTGAAGTCATGATGCAAATCAAATATCCATTAAAAACAAGTGTACATATGATGAGCATCATAACGTCAGAGCTTTCAAAAGAAATAGGTAGTAGCGCTGAGTAATCGCAGACTCAAGCTACTGAACGTGCAGCACGAAGATCTAATCTCTTATTTTAGATTAGCTGAACGGGGAATTTTAGTATTGCTTCCATTTATATCGCTAGATTCTTAACTCTCTTATTTTAGATTTCTTCTTGATGAAGTCTTTTAGCCGTCGGGGAATTTTAGTATCGCTTCCATTTATATGGCTAGAATCGTAACTCTCTTATTTTCGATTTCTTCTCGATGAAATCTTTTAGTCGTAAGGGAATTTTAGTAACGCTTCCATTAATATCGCTAGAATCTTAACTCTCTTATTTTAGATTTCTTCTCGATGAAGTCTTTTAGCCGTCGGGGAATTTTAGTCTCGCTTCCATTTATATGGCTAGAATCTTAACTCTCTTATTTTAGATTTCTTCTCGATGAAGTCTTTTAGCCGTCGGGGAATTTTAGTATCGCTTCCATTTATATGGCTGGAATCTTAACTCTCTTATTTTAGATTTCTTCTCGATGAAGTCTTTTAGCCGTCGGGGAATTTTAGTAACGCTTCCATTAATATCGCTAGAATCTTAACTCTCTTATTTTCGATTTCTTCTCGATGAAGTCTTTTAGCCTTCGGGAAATTTTAGTAACGCTTCTATTAATATCGCTAGAATCTTGACTCTCTTATTTTAGATTTCTTCTCGATGAAGTCTTTTAGCCGTCGGGGAATTTTAGTATCGCTTCCATTTATATGGCTGGAATCTTAACTCTCTTATTTTAGATTTCTTCTCGATGAAGTCTTTTAGCCGTCGGGGAATTTTAGTAACGCTTCCATTAATATCGCTAGAATCTTAACTCTCTTATTTTAGATTTCTTCTCGATGAAGTCTTTTAGCCTTCGGGGAATTTTAGTATCGCTTCTTTATATGGCTAGAATCTTTATCTCTTATTTTAGATTTCTTCTCGATGAAATCTTTTAGCCGAGTTTGGAATTTTAGTAGCGCTTCCAATTATACTGGAAGAATATATCTTTAGATTTTGTTATTATTTCAATATTTTATTTTGTAATTATAGAATAGTATCGCTCCGTAGCTTTTACCATGACGGCCATTTTCTGGGTAAATTTTTTTCTATGTGAAATAAGTAGGTTTCATGAGGCTGGATCTTGCCTTACCCTTGGGGAAGAAAGAGGGTCCTATTTTTTTCCTGTGTACTTGATTGATGCACCCTAGTTGAAATTAGGCTTAAGTATCTGTGCAAGCTAGTTTTAATAAGGCTTGGCTATGTATGCCAGTTAGTTGGAATTAGGCTTAGCTATGTTTGCCAGTTTGTTGGAATTAGGCCTAGCTATGTTTGCCAGTTAGTTGGTATTAGGCTTGGCTATGTTTAACAGTCCATCTCTGATAAAAATAGTATTAATAAAGGTAACAGGTTTAAGCTTAGCCGGGTCTAATGGCTGCCGTAAGCACTCTTATCTAAACAGAACTTTCCCCTACTGCCTTGTGTGAATGAAAACATCTCTTACTAACCTAACTACATTAATTATAATGTACTATGTCAAATTTACATATAACACAGAAGAAATTTCTCAATTAAATGTTACCAAAATTCACTTCAATGATTCATTTAAGATTTCTGTGATGTTAAAATAGAGTCAATATGGGTCTTTTGACTATGCCCGATGTTGACTCAGGCTCTTGTCTGAAGCCCTTATCTACACGGCAAAGAAATAGAAACAATAAAAAGGCTTACGAGGAATTGCTTCATAACGAATGCAATTATAATATTACATCAGAGAGAGAAAGAGAATTGGGTTTGGTCCGTGAAAACTATATTACGGATGAGATCGAGTTAGATTTTAGTGAAAGTGAAGAGTTAGGATCCATTCTACAATCACCAGCACACAGTTATTTATTGGACAGTTCTGATACTCAATCTGAATTTGAAAGTGACCAATGCGAGAATACTAAATTAGATACTAACGAGCCTCCCTACATACTACTTGACAATGATTTAGCTGGTTGGGCTCTAAAAAATAAAATCACGCATGTAGCTTTGGATAATTAATTATTATTGCTACAATAACATGGCCATGATCTACCAAAAGACAGTAGAACTCTCTTAAAAACTGAAAAAACGCCTGCAATAGTTAAAGCATTCGGAACTGGAGAATTTGTTTATTTTGGGGTGAAAAGGGGTCTCAAAAATTTTCTAATTCAAAATTATCCTTATAAATATGACATCTCCTTTGCTGTTAATATTGATGGTGTTCCCATTTCAAAAAGTGGAACTTTGGAATTTTGGCCCATTCTGGTCTCTGTGTTTAATTTTGTTTATGGGCTGGTTTGGAAACCTTTTACGGTTGCAATCTTTTGTGGTGGAAAAAAACCTACGCCTTTAAGTGATTATCTTCAAGATTTTATTGATGAACTTTTAGAGCTTGAGGAAAATGGTTATAATTTTGGCGGGAAGAAATACCAAGTTAATTTAAAAGGCACATTCATTTTAGAAACCCCGGCTAAATCGTTTGTAAAAAGAACCAAAGGGCACACGGGTTATAGCTCTTGTGATAAGTGTACTGTTGAGGGGGAACGCATAGATAATCGGATGACATTTATTACCAATGGCTCAGAAATGCGTACCGATAAGTCTTTTTTAGATAAACTCGATGAAGAACATCATACACAAGGGGACCATTCTCCTATTATAGCTCTTAAAATAGGAATGGTTACTCAATTTCCATTTGACTATCTGCATTTAGTGTGTTTAGGTATTATGCCTAGGCTATTTTACTTTTGGATCAAAACAGGGCCGTACTCTGTGAGGCTAGGGCAAAAAAATGTAGATTTAATATCAGAAAAATTGTATCAAGCGCGTAAATACATCCCCAGTGAGTTTGCTCGTAAACCAAAAGCACTTAGGTACATAGATAAATGGAAAGGCACGGAATTGAGACAGTTTCTATTGTATACTGGCCCTATTTTATTGATTGGTATTCTTGGTCCAAATTGCCCAAAACACTTTAGGCTTTTCCACTGCGCTATCTATATTTTGTCAAGTTCCAAATTATGTCGGAACCTTAACGGGTATGCAGAAGAACTTATTAATATGTTTGTATGCGAGAGTCAAAAACTTTATGGTGCCAAGTTTATTGTTATGAATGTACATAGTTTAACACATTTGCCTCTTGATGTGTTGAAATTTGGGCCGATTGATTGTTTTAGTGCTTTTTGTTTCGAAAATGAACTCCAATTTATTAAAAAAGAATTAAGAACTCAGAATAAGCCTTTGTAGCAAGTATGCAAGAGATTAAGTGAAAAAGAAAACTTTGATTTATACGATGGTGTTAAAAATAACGAATACCATTTTATTAGCCCCTATGATTATAACTATGAAAAAACCGGTTGTAGCCATCTCCCTAAAAGAGGTAAATCATATAAAAAAATAACAAGTTGGGAAACCAAAATATTACCTCTCCTCGTCCCAAGTCTAATTGTAATTAAGAAAACTAATGAAACCAGGTAATCGATGTTAAAAATTGATTTTATAATAGGTATGATTATACTTTGAGTGGGATCAGCCGTAAGAGGCGTAATTCACCTCCTATCTACCGGAAACTATTTTTATAGTATAAGTCAGACCTTGACGACTTCCGGAAACCAAAAAAAAAAAAAATAAAAAATAAATAATTATTTGGTAGGTTTTTACATTTTTTTTTTTTTTTTTTTTTTTTTTTTTTTTTTTTTTTTTTTACATTATTTCATTGCTGGGACCTAACCTAACCCAACCCAACCTAACCCATGTAAAAAAACAGAAAAAAAAACAAAAACAAAAAACTAAAAAACTTTTTTTGGTTTCCGGAAGTCGTCAAGGTATGATATATACTATAAAATAGTTTCCGGTAGATAAGCGGTGAATTACGCCTGTTACAGCTGATCCCACTCAAAGTATAATCTTACCTTATAGG
Organism: Odiellus spinosus; assembly: GCA_963920705.1. Lineage (NCBI taxonomy): Eukaryota > Metazoa > Arthropoda > Arachnida > Opiliones > Phalangiidae > Odiellus > Odiellus spinosus. Next base: position 8,147,589 of record OY987232.1, on the reverse strand, counting down.
TAAAATATATATAAAATAAGAAATAGGAGTGGCACACTTCTTGCTAAAAGGTTACTTTTGCCGATACACTATACGATGAAACTTATGTCACCTGCTGGTAGAAAGTTACAGCATATCTATTTACAAAATAAAATGAAATTTAAATATGATATGATAGCAGAAGACTAATACTATTTTATTAAGCATAACTGATACGAAAAAATCGTATTAAAATAACAATGCTAAACAAGAAAACTAATGAAACCAGGTAGACGATGTTAAAAATTTATTTTATAATTTTTGGGTTAAAATAAGAAAGAGGAGTGGCACACTTCTTGCTATAAGGTTACTTTTGTCGCTACACTATTTACACGATGAAACTAGTGTCACCTGTTGGTAGAACGTTTACATCATATTTATTTACAAAATAAAATTAAATTTAAATATGATATTATGATAGAAGAAGACTAATACTATTTTATTAAACATAAATGATACGAAAAAATCGTATTAAAATAACTAGTCAAATTCTAATGACAATTAAAAATAGGTAGTTCCGAGAGCGACGCATTCAGTTTCATGTTTAGTTTTATTTTCACTCTCTCGAAAGAGTCGAATATTCTACGAAGAGACCCCCAAGCTCCGTGCAAGCACGGACGCGCCATACCACTACCTTAATTTTCGAGCCTCTGTTATTTTACAGATACATAATAGTTGAAGTTTATCTTAAATTAAAATTATTCTAACCAAAATTAAAACAATAAATTAAATTATTTTCAAGCTATAGGACTAAATTAAACGTAATGATGATAGAATCAAATTAACTATGATTAAACAAATTGTAGTTGAAATGGATTTTACAAGAATAAACACAACTGAATTTCTAGATTATTTATTATTAATTAATTTAAACCTAAGACTGAATTAAAGAGAATGATGTGATTAAACAAATTATAGGAAATGACTAAATGAGTTTTACTTTCCTTGACTGAAAGGTATTAAGGTTAGCTTTAAGCCCAGTTAGAGGGAAACTAGTGTCACCTACAGCATAAGCTACTAATTATTCCATGCCTACAGATAGAAAGTTAATTTACAAAATATAATTAAATTTAAATATGATTTTTTGAGAGAGGACTAGAACTAATTATTATAGAATTTAAATCGAGCATAATTCAAGTTTTTAAAAAAACCGTACGCCTTTATTTCGTTATACTGCTGTAGTCCTACTTCCTACTAGTCTAACGTCACCTAATGACAAAAAGTTAACGTCAAATTTATTTAATAAATATAGTTAAATTTGAATATTATATTATGATCGTTTAAGACTAGTAATATTTTATTTTATAATGTAAATTACGAGTAATAAGCTTTTAAATTTTTTATTTAATTAGATACATATAAAGCATTATATGCGACGCTACTATAACACGGCCTGGCTTCCGTAGTGCACCCCTTCCAGATTTAAGAGGTTTTTATCTAAGAGTCTTTCAAGTGCTTATAGCAAAGTCGTTAAAGCGTTCGCATGGCTATCTCTAAAGCGGAGCAGCGGCGAGCGCGGACAGTGACTGGGTGGGAGACCACCTGTGAGATGTTTTATTTAAATAGGAAATTTCAGAATTTGGAAATTGTGCCGCCACCTATGAGAAGAGTGGTGAACTAAAATAGAATTTTCTTGCGATGACGTAATTGCGAACACCGCGAACGACGGACACACACACACACACACACACGATCAGGACAGAACCTCTCCGTGAACTAAATTTCACTCGGAGAGGTAAAAACTGATAAGTTAGTAATATCAGTTGGTCTGGGTGATTCCAGCTTTTTATTAGAAAATGGTAGTTATGTTGTAGTTGACAATATATTTCAAAAAAACAATAAGAAGGTCTTCATATTTGTGCGCGTTTATAAAGTGGTCAGTGACTGGTTTGTATACCCAATGAAGTCATCAAAGATAGGAATAGTTAAAGTTTCAAATTTATCAAAAACTGTCCATGTTTATGACATAAATAGCATTAGTAAGAAATGTGTAGCAATTCCTCATAAAGGCCAAGTTGCCATTGTGCCAATGCTACATTATTAAAATATTTAGGTGAATAATTCTTTAATAAATAATGCATTTTATCAGAGGTATATAATAACCCTCTTCGGGGGGAAGTATGAAAGGTAGGCAAAATCGACGAACAACAAGTACCCGGCGTAAATCGCGGCGGATCGACACACCGCTTTACTCCCAAAAAATAGTTACACCAATTTGAACCTCACTAAATTTTCCCTACGCCCACTTCCGGAACTTGCGAGCTGAAGTCAACCTTCGACTCCAATTTAACAGACAGCCTGACTCCTGAGACAGGAAATCTAAACACAAATCGAGCCGTCTTGTTTATACAAAGACCATTTACTAGAGTAGCGACATTGAGAAGTCCAGCGCGAGCTAGTGGCCTAGATAATCAGCAGCGGGCTCTTGTTGTTCGTGATTTTTAGCATTGGTAGTATAGGGGCTTTCATACTTCCCCCCGAAGGGGGTTATTATATACCTCTGATGGTATATAACTAACTACAAATGTGAATAACCTTTCGCTTTCCTTTTTGCCAAGTATGCTGTGGGCCATTTTAAGGAAGATGACACTGTTGAAGTGGTTTTATCAATTTGGTTAAGAGAAGGGGCAAAATGTTACTATCCCCCGATGGGTCCATCATACTTTTTCCGAGCCCTAAAAAACTCGCTGGTTCCTGACAGCACTTGGGTGCTATACGATGTAACTGTTGTATTGATGACTAGTAAGTTCATTTAGAAGACAATTTTATTTGAATGTATTTATAAGTGTAATTTTCAGATGATTATGAAAAAGCTATGGAAAAAGCAAATAGAAGTAGGGAAGAAGTTAACATTTTAAAAAGTACTGATACTGAAGATAACAAACAAAGAAGAGCAAAAAAAAACACTTCTGTAGAAGTACCCAATGGTGAAGAAGAACCATCTTTAGTAGAAGTCCAACCATCAAGGAAAAAGTTTAGCAAAAAGGATGAAGTGTACGAAGTACCACCAGCACCAGTTTTCCCGAATCTCCTAATAAATGGTAACCGTAAACATCTCAATCAATAGCCAGAGTACTAACAATTTTTCAGTAGATAATTCATTAGAAGTACAAGAAGATGATGCTAATTTATTAGAAAAACAACGTGATGATTTTATGAATGAAAGTTTAAAAAATAATAATGGTAATTTTTAAGAAACAAACCCTTGTTTTTTCTAAATTTTGTTTTCAACGTTTTAGACAAGTTTAGTAAGGGCAACTTGAGTGAAGATGTAAATATAAACAAGGATCTTTCAATGTCAAAATTCGCTAAGGAATGTGTCGACCCAGAATTAAATGACAATGGTAAATACTTTAAAATTAATTATTATAACCTCGCAACAATAGTTAGGCTTAAATATATTGTATATTATTTCAGGCAATAAAGTAAAGAGCAGTCAACGCTTATCATCTCCTTATAAAGAAATTATTGATAGCGAAAGTGAATCTGCGGATTCGTGTAAGAACCAGAAATATTCAGGTTAGTACATGTATTTGAAATAAGATGGCCAAGTTTATAAGGGAAACCACACCTTGCGAAGATAGTAAAGCCTAATTCCAACTAGCTCTGAAAGATGGTTGAGCTTAATCTTAGTTAGGTGGGAACACATTTAACGTAGTAACTTTAAGTCCTTTTATAGGGGCAAAATATTCTTCAAAGCAGGGCAAATATGAATCTGACGGTAGACATTCAGAGCATACGCCAAGAAATGCAAAAAAAGCCGCACGTAATTATAATTGTATTAACTTCTAAAATATTGTATATTTAATAATTATTCGTTATATATTATAGCAATTAAATTAAACTTTAAGCCGTGCAAGTCATCCATTTTTCGAAAACCTGTTGATACCGAAAGTGACTCTGAAGAGACGATAAAGAAGAAAAAATACTCTGGTAAGTACATGTTATTATAAATTGGCAAAACCCATAAATAAACCACACCTCGTATATATACGTAGGCCTAATCCGAAACCAATGTGGTGTTGGTTTAGTGGAACTACATTCTAATTATAAGTCTTTTTATTGGGAAAAAAATTATTCTAATTAAGGCAATTTTATAGACAGTGATCGTCTAAAACATGCGTCAAGGAAGTCAAAAGATGGTAATTTTAATTTTATTAACTTTTAAAATAATGTGAATTTAAAAATAAATCTTAATTTCAGCAAATAAATTCAATCAACACAAGTCTTCTACTTCCCGAGAAATTATTGAAACCGAAAGTGACTCTGAGGTTACGACAAAGAGGCAAAAGTATTCTGGTTAGTACATGTTATTATAACAAGTTCGATAAGTCCATAGGAGAAAGCACACCTTTAAGCGATACATTTAGGCCTAATCACAACTAGCTCTCAAAGTTAGTCGAGACTAACCCCAACTAGCTCTCAAAGTTAGTCGAGACTAACCCCAACTAGCTCTCAGAGTTAGTCGAGACTAACCCCAACTAGCTCTCAAAGTTAGTCGAGACTAACCCCAACTAGCTCTCAAAGTTAGTCGGGACTAACCCAAACTAGCTCTCAAAGTTTGTCGGGACTAACCCAAACTAGCTCTCAAAGTTAGTCGAGACTAACCCCAACTAGCTCTCAAAGTTAGTCGAGACTAACCCCAACTAGCTCTCAAAGTTAGTCGAGACTAACCCCAACTAGCTCTCAAAGTTAGTCGAGACTAACCCCAACTAGCTCTCAAAGTTAGTCGAGACTAACCCCAACTAGCTCTCAAAGTTAGTCGAGACTAACCCCAACTAGCTCTCAAAGTTAGTCGAGACTAACCCCAACTAGCTCTCAAAGTTAGTCGAGACTAACCCCAACTAGCTCTCAAAGTTAGTCGAGACTAACCCCAACTAGCTCTCAAAGTTAGTCGAGACTAACCCCAACTAGCTCTCAAAGTTAGCCGAGACTAACCCCAACTAGCTCTCAAAGTTAGTCGAGACTAATGCCAACAAACTCTCAAAGATAGTTGTGACGGTTTAGTGGGACTACATTCTAATTATAAGTCATTTTATTGGGCAAAAAAATTATTATAATTATGACAATTTTACAGACAGTGATCGTCTAAAACGTGCGTCAAGGAAGTCAAAAGATGGTAATTTTAATTTATTAACTTGTAAAATAATGTGAATTTAATAAATCTTAATTTCAGCTAATAAATTAAATCAACACAAGTTTTCTACTTCCCGAGGAATTATTGAAACTGAAAGCGACTCTGAGGATACGGTAAAGAAGCAAAATAATTCTGGTTAGTACATGTTATTATAACAAGTTCGATAAATCCATAGGAGAAAGCAGCAATACATTTAGGCCTAGTCCCAACTAGCTCTCAAAGTTAGTCGGGACTAACCCCAACTAGCTCTCAAAGATAGTCGGTACTAACCCCAACTAGCTCTCAAAGTTAGTCGAGACTAGCCCCAACTAGCTTTCAAAGTTAGTCGGGACTAACCCCAACTAGCTCTCAAAATTAGTCGAGACTAACCCCAACTAGCTCTCAAAGTTAGTCGGGACTAACCCAAACTAGCTCTCAAAGTTAGTCGAGACTAACCCCAACTAGCTCTCAAAGTTAGTCGGGACTAACCCCAACTAGCTCTCAAAGTTAGTAATTAGCAATCTATAATAAGTAAAATAATGCAGGTACACATCTGGTACAGCCAGATATAAGAGATGAATCAAAAGAAACTATGGATTCAAGTAATATTTTGCTTTAGTTTGAATTGATAAATGTGACTAGTAATTAATTTGGATTTGAAATTTTTAGAGTTTCAAAAAAAGGTCCTTTATATGTTAAACGACTTAAAGCAACAATCACAATATCAATCGGAAGCGATAAAGCATATTTATTCCATTTTATCTGACAAACCTATTCAATCACAAGATATTCCTTTTTTGACCCTGCCATTGAAAACTGAATCTGATTTGAATGACTTGGAGTTAAGAATCGATGACCCAGAAAACACGAAGAAAATAGTAGGAATTTAAACTTTTATTAATTAAGTAATTTTAACCTCAACCTTTATTGATAATTTAAGGTCAGTAAGCTAGCATCATGGGGAGGCAATAATATGAGAAGTACGACGAGGAGAATATTAAATGAAACCCTATCACATCAGCTATCTCTAAAAGTAAATTGGATTGGTGCCAACGGTAAAATTGCATTGAAAAAACTGAAAATAATCCAAGTGCTTAAAGGTAAATATATTTAAAATAATATCAAAGTTTACATTGGTTCACGAAAAGTTTTTCTTAGATCTCTGATAACGTAGTTGCATCTAGAAATTTGTATTGTCAATAGACAATTCAATTCAGGAATATTAGGCAGGCTAAAATGTGTGGTAGCCTACTTCGATAAATTTCCTAAGTTTTAAAACAAAGCGAATTAGTATTTTCATGAACTAGAACTATTTGTGGGGTAGTATAATTCCAACCTTTTAAATGAGAAATTTACTTTTAGCCAAATCCATTTATTTTAAGGGAGAATGCAACCTAATAACAAGTGATTTTTTTTTCTCGATTCCTTATAGTTTCAATGGGCCTAAAGCAATAGTAAAAGGTTTTTAAACACAAATATTAAACGAGAAATAAATTAAAAACTTACCAGTAAAAATAGGTTTAGCGGGATTCATGGAGATCCTGCGTGCCCCAGCTACGGAGAAGCGAGAAATGAGCCAAGGCCCGCAGGATTTCAATGAAAGGGCCTATTTTTAAGGGCTTTTAATTTATTTCTCGTTTAATATTTGTTTTAAAAACCTTTTACTAGCGGATTAGGCCTATTCAAATGATCAGGAATCGATAAAAAATCACTTGTTATTATGATGTATTCTCCCTTTATAAGAAATTTGACCCAAATTTAATTTATAAAATGAGCAAAAGTTATTCAATTGATTGAACTAAATTATCTTTCTTTAGCCGCTGTTCGTTTAAACCCAAAGTGCCTTCGGTCAACAGATTTTGAAATTGAACAGGTAGTTCGTGACTGGGTTAAACATAGCAAAGATAGAAATGGTGGAAGGAAGAAGCGCACAAAATGAATAATATAGATAATAACTATTAGTATTTTTCTAACATCGATTTTAAACGTTTTTTGACATTTTGGGCATTCCATTTAAATATATCTAATGAAAAATTTAAAATTTAGTACAAATTTAGGCAAAACATTGTACAATTATGAATTTTATTTAAACTTTTAAATAGTACGGCTGTACAAATTAAAGAATGCTGTTTTCTTTGATATTATTTTGGCACATTTTTAAAACGATATTTCTGAATGAATTTGTTCAAACACATAAATTCCAAAATAAAGTGATGTTAATTTTTAAAATGTTTGTTAATTTTTATCTTTTCATATTTAAGTAAAGTAAAAATTTCAGTGTATATTTTACAGACCGCATAGTGCCTCAACGACCATTTATCTATCTCTTAAGCAGGTAAGAAACCCAAAATAATCTGGCCAAGATTTTGTCTATTATTCGGGTCGAATAGGCCACCTAACCGTTTCTCATCCGACCATTAAAAGCGCCGAAATCGATGTTATACAATACAGTAGGGTACTCGAGGCGCCGACTATAAAAGGGCACGAAATCGGTAGCTAAATTAGTGTTATATATAGTGTCTACTTCAAGTCGAATAGGCCACCTAACCGTTTCTCATCCGACCATTAAAAGCGCCGAAATCGGTGTTATATAATACAGTAGGGTACTCGAGGCGCCGACTATAAAAGGGCACGAAATCGGTAGCTAAATTAGTGTTATATATAGTGTCCCTTTCAAGTCGAATAGGCCACCTAACCGTCTCTCATCCGACCATTAAAAGCGCCGAAATCGGTGCTATATAAAACAGTAGGGTACTCGAGGCGCCGACTATAAAAGGGCATGAAATCGGTAGCTAAATTGGTATTTTATAAAGTGTTCCCTTCAAGTCGAATAGGCCGCCTAACCGTTTCTCATCCGACCTTTAAATAGGTCGCAATCGGTAGCCGGTATCGGGTCGGTCAACAGTCAGACCGGCTGTTTACCGACTGGGCATTGGCTAGTCATTGGCTTGGACATGGACCTGGCCTGCCCGACCGTGCGCGTGGGCGACCGATCCGACTCTTTCTTCTTTGGTCGGGCCGACTGTTTTTTGCTACTGGGGTTACAGCCCCTTTAATAGATTAAAAAGAAAATATTATAGATGGCGCTGGGGTGAAGACGAACAAAATGCTTTTAAGGAATTAAAAATATTTAATTGGCGACGCAGCCATGCTTCAGGTACCAACTCTGAGCTGGCCAGCTATCTATATACTAAAATTATAAATAAAAGTGGCACCGTTTAATCTGTATAACATAACTTATTTAATTAACCTTAATTTTAAATTATACAATAAAATAAGTTTAATAAAAAGAATAGCAAGAGATCCCTCGTTCGTAGCCTCCGACCAACCCCGTAAATACTGTCAGTCTTCTTTATATATCCTCGCTGATCACATGACTTAAGCAGTTGCCTGTAGCGCCCTCTAACCCAAGTCTTCCTCCAGAGTGAGATTCAGGGGTAGAGCTCAGTTAGTGTTTAGCCATGACGAAATCTAGAGTAAAGAGAACCTAGGGACTTTCCTTCTATAGGTAAGTGGCACCCCGTTACAATACCCCGCCCCGTAAAAAGGAAAGACCCTAGGGAAAAAGAGACAAAAGGCAAAACACAAGCCAGAAAGAAAGCACTTTAATGACACAAGAAAAACACTGTCTGTTGATATAAAAAAAAACTGGAAAAACAAAAAAACCAACAAAATAGGTGAGGCCAAAACATCACAATCCGAAATGATGGCAACAAAACAAAAATTCCCCCAAAACCCACAAAAATTGTTCAGTACATAAAAAAATATATATATAAATGACGCGTTGGGACTCAGTCACCCAGAGTAAAAAACCTGGCAGACAAAACTGTAACCTGAACGAGAAAAAAAACAAAACAAAAAAAAAAACCACCCAACATAATCCTGAAACTCGTAAGAGAAAAAAAAATTAATTTCGAAGAATGCGATAAGTATTTTCTCGACACATTCGGGCTAATTCCGGAAAAGGCATACCCCTGATACCCGACATTATCTGTAAGGTCTTATAAATAATCCCTGAAGTCGCAATCTGTCTAGACAAACTATTCCACCTACTATTCAGACATCGGGCTCCCAAACTCCAATTATAAGGAGTTTCCTACTGGTACTTCTCCTACCATAAACTAACCGGCCAGTGGGACTAGTGTACCTCCGATGCCGAGTGGTAATTTTCCATCTTCGGGTCCGTAATTTAGCGGAACTTTTCCAACTCATGTTCTACCAACTACTGGGAATTTATTATCATCTTTTGGTACACAGCCTCTTCCTACTGGAGGTACTTTACCCATTTATGTTCCACAGACAGCAGGCCAATATCATAGTTCAGGGAATCACCCAACTAACATCCCTCGAACACCTAGTGGGTATTTACAGACACCAATTCAATCTAGTCATACTGTAGGAAATGCTATAACTTAGACAACTGACACAAAGTCATAGGCCTACTACCAGTAGAAGACAACAATCTCTACCTCACCTGCCGTAACCAATGAGGAAATTAGGGACCTAATAGTAGGAATGACGCAGTGCTTTACTGCTATGTAGCAACAACAACACGCTAGGTAATCTCATTCACCCCTTCCTTGTAGTTATCAACAGCAACCTCTTATCTTGCAACAATCCCTTATACCTCCTTGACCAACACAACCTACTATACCTCCACAATCTGTGGCACTACCATCGGTAGTACCATCTCCACCCGTAGTAGCCCAACCTATTCCACCAGTAGCGGCAGCAACTCAGAGTAATGTAGTGGAAAGACCTTTGGGAAGGGCTAGATATAAACCACCTATACCTACATTCTATTTTTCTGGTGAGGAAGAGGAAGTAATGGAGTATATTTTTAAGATTAAGTCCTTTCAGACTATTTATCAATTAGAAGATTCAGAGGTTTTAGCAATCATGACTAGTAGCCTAAAAGGGAAAGCTTTAGGGTGGTGGCGGAAGGAAAATTGTGATCAGATTCTATCATTCCTTACGCTTATTTATAAGTTAAAGACGAAGTTCCTATCATATGCTAAGGAACAGAAATTTAGAAATGAGATATTTCAGAGTAAACAGCTGCATAATGAATCATTAGTAGAATTTATCGATAGGATACAAACTCTTAACCTAGCTTTGAGTGATCCGATTTCTGAGGAAGAGCTAGCACGACAATTTATAACCAATATGAAGCCTAGCATTAGTAGATTCTTACCGATGGAGTATACCTCTATAGAATTAATAATGGATAGAGAACCTTCTTTTTAATTAAAATTTTAATAGAACTGTAAATGTATAACAGAGGAACGAAGCTTATCAAAGTGGGAAGATTAGTTCAGATACACCTAAGACTAAACCTGCAGTGACACCGCCACCTACACCTTCTAGCGCAGGGCCAGCTCGACCAGCCACACCTTATAGTAGAGGGGTAACTTTTGGTCATTCCCAGTTAATTTGCCATTATTGTAATACACTTGGGCGTATTAGACCAAATTGTCCAGATTAACCGGGAAACATTTAGGCAAGGGGTCGGTATCCCTGCCGAATTAAGACTTATAAAAATACCAGAAAATTAGGCAGTGTTAATATAGGACATGAAACATCTTTTGCCCTACCATTTAAATTTCTACTACCAGAGGTATATAATAAATCCCTTCGGGGGGAAGTATGAAAGCCCCTACACTACCAATGCTAAAAATCACGAACAACAAGAGCCCGCTGCTGACTATCTAGGCCACTAGCTCGCGCTGAACTTCTCAATGTCGCTACTCTAGTAAATGGTCTTTGTATAAACAAGACGGCTCGATTTGTGTTTAGAACTTCCTGTCTCAGGAGTCAGGCTGTCTGTTAAAATGGAGTCAAAGGTTGACTTCAGCTCGCAAGTTCCGGAAGTGTGCGTAGGGAAATTTAGTGAGGTTCAAAATGGTGTAACTATTTTTTGGGAGGAAAGCGGTGTGTCGATCCGCCGCGATTTAAGCCGGGCACTTGTTGTTCGTCGATTTTACCTACCTTTCATACTTCTGCTACTACTAAACTTCCATCACACATATATTTTGCTAGAATTGATAATGGTGCCGAGGGTACTTTTCTATCTTTAGAAACTTATTTTAAATTTAAAGACACAACAGACCTCGTAGAATTAATAAACGATTGAGAATTCATGCCAAATGGACATTTCCTACCCACTAAAGGGAAGGATACCTTAATATTTCAGGTAACTAATATGACATTCTCTCATGAGTTTATATTAGTGCCGAACCTTTATTGTCCTGTTATAAAAGGTCATGATTTTTTCTTACTTCATCATGCTATTATTAATTATAAAGATAGGACTTTACAGTTAGATCAGAGTCAGTTTAAGGTATAGTTACCGCTCCAATACCAACTATCCCTACTCTAGATACTGACACACCTAAAATCATTACTATCGCTCTCGAGAACAGCGCCGTAACACCTATTCAAAGACAAGATCTTAGTCTTCTGCTAGAACAATTTCCTACATTGATTAGGACGCACAGACATCACCTCTCAAATGATAGACACTGTAACAGAACCACCATGCAAGGCCTACCCTAGAAAAATATCACCTGCCCAAAAATCCATAATTAAAGGAGTCCTTCACGGCCGTGGCGTCCCCCCCCCCTGTTTTTTCAAAAGTCGGTCTTCCAAAAATTGCCCACTGCATGTCTTTGGCGCTGCTGATTTTTGGGTTGAAATCCTTCCGCGGCCGTGCGGCTTTCTAGGCAGTTTTTTTTTCGCTCTTACCTTACTCTACTCTTTCTAGGAAGCCGTTAAATTTGGATTTGTCGATAAAATGGCGGTTGAGCCACGTTCGGTCTTAAACTTAGAAAATGCCCGACAACGAAGGATTTTACAAACCAAAGAGAAAAAACTAAAGAGTACCTTTTAGATGCTAATGAGGAATGGCATATGGAAAAAGCTAAGTGGGTTAATGTAAATCTTGGCATAAAGAATAAGTATTTTAGGGTTTTTGCCAAGGCCCAAACTGTAAGATTGGACAAAGATGCTGCTCCTGCTGTGGATATTTTCGCCAAGTTGGCAAAAACGAGGGCTAAAGAGCCCAAATTATGGCAAAATATAAATTCTATTCGCAAAATTAACTCTTATTTCGCGCAGCACTTATTAGAGCTCCATGAAAGGTATTGCATGGAATGCTATTCTAATGAAGGTATATACTTGTATATTCTTTGAAAAATTGCTGTATATGAATCATTCTAGCGATATATCGTTGACGTCATAAAAATCGGATGATGCAGGTATTGTACACTAATGCCTAGAAATTCTCTATCTTTATTCCAGGAGTCGTTTGGCACGAATCTACCGCTACCAAAAGTACAGGTAACGTTTAATTTAATTGCCAAAAACTTTCTATTTGCCAGTTCGGTTCGCCTATTAAGGAATCATCCGAGCGATGTATATTGGTGACGTCATAAAAACAGGTATTGTATATTAACGCCTAGAAATTTTATCTTTTTTCCAGGAGTCATAGAGCACGAACAGAAATCAACCACTGGTAGCAGCCCAGATCTTTTTTCCTTTAGAGGAAATATTTTGGATGACAGTTTTGTGGAGGAAATTTTACCTCAAGAAGGCGATAAGGAACAAGATTCTCTGGATGTGCCCGTTCCATTTGTAAATTTAAATATCAATATTAAGAGTACAGATTAAAAAGATTCTGTCTCTGGAGCATTTTCCTAAATCGCGTTGCTGGCAGACTGTCCCCACTTCCCCTTTTTTAATCTAGATACTCTTGATAATATCAGAAGTATATAATGTTTTTGTTTAAATAATTTTATTAGGTTGACTCCAACAAACTTCCACTTTTGTCAACTCCAAAGAAAAGAGGAATGGTTTGTGACTTAAGTCCAAGTAGCTACATTGAAATGGTCACACCAAATAGAAAGCGACTGATGACAAAGTAAAGCTTAATTTTATATTATATTTTATTGTTTTTAGAATTTTTAAAATTATTTTTAATTTCACATTAGCACCATTGCCGTGATGAATTTATCACCTTTTTCAAGCTGTGGCACCCCTCATAGAAGTGTGAGAAATAAAAGTTTTAGGACATTGTTAGTATATATTTTAAAGGGACACCATACAATGAGAAAAGTTAATTTTAATCAAATAAAGTACACATGCAACCTGTTTTGATTCGGGCCTCGTCTCGCGCCAACGCGTGAATTTCCTTTTCAAGAATTGAAATAAATCTCGAAGGACCCGGCACGCGCGTGACGTCATTTTTACGATTGAACTTACTCTCGCCATAGGCCTGAATTGAGACAGGTTTCATGTGTACTTTAAAGGGGCTTTAAAAATCGCTGATATTCCCTTTAATTTAATTTTAAACAATTTCCTATTAAATTAAAATGTTGTACTTCAAAGCGCTACTGCTGGCAGTCCAGGCATGTCGAAGTTTGATTTTGAAATTTGTCAAAGCGCAGATGAAGAAGAATCATTACCTGAAAGCAATCTTTGTTTTACTTCAACGAAACCGTTAGAAGAACTGGTCAAAAGTGCCATTGGTTCAACTTGCAACATAGATAGCTGTGGAAAAGATCTCTCTTTCAAAACTTATTTTAATGGTGCGAAGTTTTGTGTGTCTTGGAAATGCTGTAAGCGAAAAAGTTACCATTATAACAAATGGGAATCTACCTCAGGGAACTTTAATCTCAAACTGGCTGGTGGATTGTTGTACTCAGGATGTTCTTTCTCAAAGGTTGATATACTTGGCATAGGAGTTATTTCTAATTTACTAGCAATTAGATGGGTTTTAATGTAATAATATTTCTAACCCTTCTAGTTTGATAAATTTTGTAAATTTCTAAATTTAAAAGCGATTGGAACGACATCCATTATTGATAAACAAGTCAATAAATGTTATCCTGCAATAATGGGATTCCAAACAAGTAAGACGTTAAATATGTACAGGGTTCATACAAACCTGGATAACCTGGAAATTTCGGAGAAATCAGTTTTGCAAAAGTTGTATGAACCCTTAAGTAATATTTTAATATAAATATATATTTTTATTCCAGGTGTCTCGCAAACAGAACTGACGGTCTAATTATATGCTGCGATGCGCATTTGGATTCTCCTGGGTATTCAGCGAAGCATTGCACTTACACTGCCATTGATCCAAAAACTCAAAAAATCATAGCAGTGTAATTTGCTGATGGCCGCTTAACTGAAAATAAAAGCACAAATATGGAGGTGCTTTGTTTTCGAAGGCTTCTTAACAAGTTGGAAAAACACTGCACCGTAGCAGAAATTGTGACTGATGGTCACAAAGAAATCAAGGTTGTTATGAGTTATCACACCTTTCTAATTTAACCCTAAAATGTTTTTTTTTTTTTTTTTTTTTTTCCTTAGGAAAAGAGTTTCCACACATAAAGCATTCTCATGATATTTGGCATGTCGCAAAAATTGTGAAATAACGCATTGCCACTGTGAGTTATTTTGTATAAGAAATTTACTTTTATAGCTTGCTTTCAATATAAAATTATGTTTTAGGTTTCTAAGCAAAAACAGTGTAATGAGCTGGCGAAGTGGATAGAAGACATAATCACCCATTTTTGGTGGTGTGCCAAAAACTGTGAGGGAAATGCTAACACCATGATAGTATGTAGCATTAAGCTTTGGTTCAATTTTGGAAATTTGTAAAATTTTGATATATTTGTAGATGCTTTGGATTTCTCATCTGCACCATGTTCAGAATATTCACGAATTTACGCTAGGCCAATGTATACATGAGGAGCTAGATGAAAAAGATCGTACGAAACCATGCCTGAAACAAGTTGGGAAACCAAAATATAACCTCCCCGACCCCGACGTTAAGGTAATCTAACCTAACCTAACCCTACCTAAAATAAAAGATGAAAAGAAATGTAGAGTATTGGATGAGTAGAAGAAACAGCGAAATAGGCAAAATATTATATCACATTGAACCTATATGCATTTCTTCAGTATACCAACACAACCCTAAATAATTCTCTACTTAAAACCAAACCTAACTAGAGAAAAAAAGGAAAATAAATAAGATATAACCACATAGATTTCAAGATAAATAATCCAGTCCATAATTCAGTATTAAAACAAAAAAATCAGAATTAAGACAACTGAAATTAGCAATCTTTGGTAATATGTAAAATAGCCCTTACACGAACAATTTAAGTAAAGCAAATTATCAAATAAACGCAAATAAGTCAATTAATTAAAATTAAAAATATTAATCTTACCACTACCAAATAGCGGGCAGAAAACACAGACATCAAGATAACATTAGCAAAATAAATTTTCAACACCGGTAATCCTGAGAACTAGATTCTACAAAATCTTCTGGAATAATAAATTTATTTTAATCTAAAAAATATAAAATCTTAAAAAAAATATCTATACAAATAACATATTGATAAACCAATTAAAATTAAATGCGAAAAACATTTAATCTCGATATGAGATTAAATACACAAGGTCAAGGTTCTTCTTTTAAAACCATATCAGAATTTTGACGGTTGTAGAGTATTTGTAGACCAAGTAACGTGAAAAGGCAAAATGGTATATCAAATTGAACCTATACATGGCTTCAGTATACAACACAAGTTGTGAAACAAACGTTATTTTACGTGACTACACACTAGCTAAAACATCACCGAAAATAAACGACAGTAGGCATTAATAACTCTTTTACGAAAACAAAAAATTACTACAGAGAAAAATGAGTCAGAAAAAAAAAACCTTTTGATTTCCAAACTAATATTTCAGTCACAACTCAGTAATAAAAATTAGAGTTCAGGTCAATGAAAATATACCAAAAATGTCCCAACAAATAATAAACGCATCAAATAAATGATTCAAATTCAAAATTACTTCCTTACCAATAAATTGTATTCAAACGAATGAAACTTAATTTAAAATTTCAACGAGTCAAATCTCTAGAGAACAAACTTCGTCGAAGATTTCTAAAGAAATGAAACGATTTTACGTTCAATAAATTAAAATTTAGATAAGCAAGGTCAAGGTCCCTCAGTAAAATCATATCGGCGTTAAGAAAACTAGAGTATTTGTAGACCAAGTAACGTCATTAGGCAAAATATTTGATCAAAATCAAGTTATGACCTCGGTATCGTCATATAACCGTAAATAAACATATTCAATAAACAATTAACGAATAAGCTTTCCGCATAACACGCTAAACTACGAACTGTGACGTACAATTTCGCTTTTTGGTGCTACACGACCTACAGATACCTTATAAGCCTACGTCTTAAAACACGTTTTTTGGTGATAATGCTGTGAGTAAAGAATAGATGTTTCTCTTTTGGCCCTACCATAAATTTTTTATATTTTTTTTTTTTCTGACAGGGCAGGCCTGAGTAAAAATATACCAAGTTGTGAAACAAACGTCATTTTACGTGACTCCACACTAGCTAAAATGTTACCGGAAATACACGACAGTAGGCATTAAAAGCCTGGTTCTATTATACTTAATTGGGATTAACATTAAATTCATGTATGAAAAAGTGTGAAACTAAAACTAGCAGTCATCACGAGATCCAATCACGTGATTCTTTTCCTCACTCTGTCTACATTTCACTCTTGGGTCAACCATATCATACATGACTATTAAAACACGAGAAATTTCAATGTCAATCCGGTTTAAGAAAGTTCGTCAATTGTTAATTGTGGCATGACTAAAGCCGGATTCACACAGACCTATTTTCACGCTTTTCACGGTCACGCGCGAGGGGCAATGGGCAAACCACTCTTGGAATCAGGTGTACAAACTAAATGGAATCACGCGAATCGATTCGGAATCAGGAGAATCGATACGGAATCACGCGAATCGATTCGGAATCACGCGAATCGATTCGGAATCACGTGAATCGATTCGGAATCAGGAGAATCGATACGGAATCACGCGAATCGATTCGGAATCACGCGAATCGATTCGGAATCACGAGAATCGATACGGAATCACGCGAATCGATACGGAATCACACGAATCGATTCGGAATCACGCGAATCGATTCGGAATCACGAGAATCGATTCGGAATCACGCGAATCACGAATCAATTCGGAATCACGCGAATTGATTCGGAATCACTGACAATCAAATGAATCTGGAATCAGGTGTACAAAATTTTTCTAGAGTGGTTTGCACCTCGCTCGCGCGTGCTAATGGTACTTCTATGAGTTCACGAGCGTGAAACGCGTAAACACAGGTCTGTGTGTATCCGCGTTAACCTGGTTCGCTCTGCGCATGTACACAATTTCGCACGAAATACATTTGCGAAACGCGCGAAAATTATAAAAAAATTAATTTGAAAATCCGTGCCAGTAATTAAAACCAAATACGCCACTGTTTGCAAGTTTGCCAGAAGATTACGATATTTCCCCATACATGAAGCTGATTCTCCCAAGAATATCAAAAAAAAATCACATTGATATTTTCCATGCGTAAAGAGGTTTCCGACTTCAAATTTAGTGGTCTACACATACTCGCGTGCTGGCGAACTCGATTTTACACGTGTCACAAATACACTGGAAACCTACTCTACTTCTGTTCGAGGAGAGTTTTCACGACTATCATTTTTCTTAAGTGGTTTAACATTATGCATAAATCCGCCTCAGCTTCAAATCTTATACACCAATTCCCCTTGAACTGGTTAAAAATTCACCGAGTATAATCGAAGTTATTATTGTCTTATCTCTTATCTAAATTATGTTGTTTCAATCTTCCATACCCGTGTAAACGCACCTTTATTTAAGTTCTTCAATCCACCCCAAGTTTGCACCAGAGATAAGCCTATACTGCCCGTTATACCTTTGCTTTTTCGAGTAAATGATATATATGGAAAATAGCTTAGGCGCATGCTGCCAACTAAAACTGCAATTAATCGGTCAAATTTCTTTAAATTTTTGCATAAATTCTCAAATAACTGCTAAACTATCTCGAATTTTAAATTAATTTTTCGACTTTCTAATTAATTAGATTAAGATGAACCATTTTAATATTTTTAATTATAATATAAATTAATATTGCGTTTCATTTCCCTAAACAATATCAAACAAAATCACCCCATGAGGCTAATTTGCATACGTTCCAAAAAGATACTATATAAACCTTTCGAAGGGCTATATTAATCGAAGTAACCGTGCGTGATGGCCATGAAGTTAGGGGGAAAACCCCCCCCCCTTTCAATGTCTTGCTGATTCTTGATCTCTAGGCGCTTGGCGACGCAATTTACCCATTGGTGGGGCGATGTTTGGAGTCAGTGGAAGGTTGATGTGAACTGTACTAGTGGGGGACGCCTCGCTAGTATGGAACGCTGAGATCGGAAACTGGAGGTTGGACCTTGGTGCGGGGATGGTCGGAGGTGATTATGACAGTGGGAGACGTCCCATTGCTTGTAATCGCCTTCGGCTGTTCAGCATCGAGGTTCGACCGTAAAGTGGATGGTGGAATGCGATGATGTGCAATGGGAGACGTCCTGTTGTATGTCTTTGCACGACACTTGAAACTCAATGTGGCAGCCACGCTTAAAGGAGGTAATTCCCCGGAATTGAACGATAAGCTGGTATGATTACGTCTCTAGACTTTTGGCTCCACGAGCTAGGTCACGTGACTTCCGTTTACGCAGGATATCCGCTTACACACACAGACACACAGACAGACACACAGACAGACACACAGACACGACCAGTGTAACACCTCCCCCTGAACTAAAGTTCAGTCGGGGAGGTAAAAATCAAGTGTAGCATTTACGAAACTACAAAAAATTATCTGCGACAAACAATTTTTGAAAGATTTTCCCTACTATGTGAACTTTAGGTTTATACTTTTAGGAAATATTTGAAGCCTGGTAATGAAAAACATTTCTAAACATATTTAGACATACTGGAGCTTTGGAATCATACCATAGTATGTTACTAAAATATACTCCAAAAAGACTCAACTATCCGTAAGTTTATACACAAAGTTATTAATTCCCAGTCACTAATTAAATATGAACTAATTTTAGACGGAAAGGGTATATTGCGAGAAATGTTTTACCAATACTAGACTACAATAGCAGCATTTTTCGTCCATTGGCTATTGACAGACAAGGAAATTCACGGTTGGATAGTTTAAATTTTTGTAATATGAATCAATGTTCCAACATAGTATTTTTTTTAACAGAGTGAAAGCCAAATTTTCGAAGGTCACTTCTAGATGGACTGCAGTTCCTGATAAAATTCCTAAAACACACCAATATGCAAAGGATCTCACATTGTCTGAAGAGGTTGTACGCGATGTATCAGACATCTTCCCTGAAGATCCCGCGAAGACAATGAACCGTAAAAATATCGCCAAGACTCCTTGTCCATCTATGTGCGAGTTAGTTGTATCACGGGAGAAGTACTCCAAGTTCGGCCCTTCTTTCAGTCATGACTTTACTGATTTGTAATGGTTACTTAAGGGTAGTTTTTCATTTTAATATACTGAGTTTTATAATTATCTCGCAACTGTGGGAATATTTTTTCTATTGCTTATGAATTGCTTTTTCAGCATTTATTTTTTGTATAGTGTTTACTTGCTCATACACTTTTAATGTTGCTTTTGTATTTTCTCCCATCTTTGGGTTTTTAATCTATTTTGTATTGTTTACTAATTGCATACTTTTTTGTTTTTTTTTTTCTCCCCAACTGTGGGAGTTTTTTCTAGTGCTTATGTTTTGATTTTCATATGGCTATCGCTTTTTCAGCATTTATTTTTTATATAGTGTTTACTTTCTCATACCCTTTTAATGTTGTTTTTGTATTTTCTCCCTACTTTGGGTTTTTAATCTATTATGTATTGTTTACTAATTGCGTACTTCGTTTTTAACTGTGGGAGTTTTTTCTAGTGCTTATGTTTTGTTTTCTTTTATATTCAAGATTTTTAAATTTGTTAATGTTTGTATAGTTTCTCCCAGTTTTGGTATTTATGTAATGCTTACCTGCTCGTACCCCTTTTTTTAATGTTGCTTTTCTATTTCCTCCCATGTTTAGGTTTTTATTGTATTATGTATTATTTATAATCCTGTAAAAATTGAATACCTTTTTAGTTTTTGAGTCATGTCCTGGATTTATTGTTTACATGTTTAGGGTAAGCTGGAAAATGTGATAATCCAAAAGGTCAGATACTTTATTTATAATAGCAAAGGTCTTGTTCCTGACTCACGCAAGTTTAATAAACAGTTTAAATGTATTACAATGATGATTATTTTTAAGGATTCTTACAAAATACCAAAAGGCAAATAACCTTTGTAGTTACCTTCAGGATTAGGGAAGGTTTCCCGTATTTTCAAAACCACACAGGAAGTTATTACCCTCCTATTACCAATACCCAATTTACCGCATTGCCAAAATATAAATTGGCGATAAGCGGCATATCAGAAGGGTTTGTTAACATCCCCGTCTTCAATATGCAAGTGCACTAAATATCGGCGCATTTCAATTTGAATCTGTAGAGCTTCGCGATTCAAAATCAAATTATCAAAATTATCATACTCAGTGATGTTATTAGGATCCCTAATCCTCTTGCAGCATTTATTTTCTACCGCAGTCGGCATTGGTCGACATTTCAGACATTTGCAGTATGGTGGAATATCACCATTAGAGAATGGAGGCCGCTTGTCAGGGATGTCTTTTGTCAACCGAACATTTTCAATCAATTTGTCTATGTCCTCATTTGAAACCTCTTCTGGAATGTTATCCGCTCTAGCCGACGACTCTAGCTTCGTTAAGAGTTAATTCATTAACTTTAACTACCTCTTTCCCATTGACCTTTAATGTTCAATTCTGGATGGTACGCGTTAATTAGGGTAGCGCAGACGTGGAGAAGTTCTGTGACATAGGGTATCATCAGTACATGTATCCGGTGTTCAAAAAACCTGAAGATACTTTGCAGGTGGCCATTTCTGACTTCAACGGGCCACCTTAGGAACGTCACCTTTCGTGAACGGATTACGTAGTCAGTGCCAACTTGCTTTTCGCCTTTGGACAGAAATGACGGCATTTGCAAGTTTACTCCGAGATCTGAAAGCATGGTGTTGGAGTCACGAAAACCTCCGTCAGCCAGAAAAATATCATTTTCCTTAAAGAACTCCTTTAGGTCGTCTTTAGTTTTGACCGAATGGTTAATAACACGCGCGTCGTTGTTTCGACCATTGGCAAAGTATGCGCCAATAACTTCAATGATATAGTGGTGACAAGTAGCATCGGCTTGAAGATATGCTGGTTTTGTTTAAGCAAAATGAACTTTGTAGGACGTATCACTGTATCGACCAACTCGGATATAAGTACCATCAACGATGGTGATAAGACATTCCGCTTTATTGCTTGCAAATAGTCTTTCTGCTGCAGGTGATTGGTGGTTGGAAATTAATTCCCTTGAAATATGGTGAGGACCGTAATGTAGCGGTACGAAACGTTCTTCTAATGCTGCAAGTACCTATTTAATAATGTTCATGACCGTGGACTCTTTCATTTGAAATAGAATGGATAATACTGCGTTGGACAAACCGATACGTAGTTTTATCAGTAGTTAGGCTACAGCCGTCTTTGATGAATATGATCTAATGGTCTTCAGCTTGTCTTCTACGATGGAATGTAAATCATCGAACTGGTCTTGCGAGAGGGACATGAGCACCTTGGAGTCTTTGTCACTTGTGACAAACGATTCGATAACGCGAATTCTGCGGTCTTCAATGTACGTGCTAAGACCTGTAAGAAAATTATCAATGCCAGCTGAACTAAGAGATCCGGAACTATTAACGTCACTTATATTGTCAATAACGTCTTAAGTAAGTTCGTCATTGACTAGATGACTGCTGCACATTCTGGTGTCCTTATTTACAAAGATGGGCTTACGTAACAATATCTCATAGCGGACGTTGTTTCTGATTCGCGTGCGTGTATGAGTTTTGCAAACGAAACACGTCCTTGAACTGAGACACAAGACAGTCTATTTGCAAATCAATGACCGGACTTCCGGGTTGTGGTTCTTCCGTCAGCAATGATTCAGATGTTGAAGCGGACGATGTCGACATTTGCGCTGACCCGTCATTGTCAATGACGGCTGCTTTGCAGGTTTTGACAAATGCGAACCTCTTGGATGACGCGAATCATTTCAAGCAAATCTTCGTGCTATTAGGTATAATCCCAAGAGCCGGAAGATCCTTGATAAAACGCATAAAATATGCATATCTCGACAATTCCCGCTGACGATTTATTAACCTTTCTATAGCACGAGTAGCACTTGTCCGATGCCATGTTAACGAGCGAAGGACATTGGTGGTAAATAAATATCAATCGGGCATGCTTTGGTAGGATTTTTTTCAGACGTAGGGCGTCTATTTAGTCCGTTATAAAAGCGTAACATGCCCGATGATATTTATTTACCATTAATGTCATTCGCTCGTTAACATGGCATCGGACTACTCGTGCAATAGAAAGGTTAATAAATCATCTAGTCGGTATCTATATCAGCGGGAATTGACGAGATATGCATATTATATGCGTTTCAACAAGGGTCTTCCGGCTCTTGGGATTATACCTAATAGTACGTAGATTTGTTTGAAATGCTTCGCGTCATCCAAGAGGTTTGTCGCATTTGTTAAAACCTGCAAAGCAGCCGTCAGTGACACTGACGAGTCAGCGCAAATGTCGCTTCAACATCTACATCATTGCCGGCGGAAGAACCACAACCCGGTCATTGATTTGCAAATAGACTGTCTTGTGTCAAGTTCAAGGACGTATTTCGTTTGCAAAACTCATACATGCACGCGAATCAGAAGCAACGTCCGCTATGAGATATTGTTACGTAAGTCCACCTTTGTAAATAACGACACCAGAATGTGCAGCAGTCATCTAGTCAATGACGAACTTGCTTAAGACGTTATTGACACTATAAGTGACGTTAATAGTTCCGGATCTCTTAGTTCAGCTGACATTGAGAATTTTCTTATAGGTCTTAGCACGTACATTGAAGACCGCAGAATGCGCGTTATCGAATGGTTTGTCACAAGTGACAAAGACTCCAAGGTACTCATGTCCCTCTCGCAAGACCAGTTCGCTGATTTACATTCCATCGTAGAAGACAAGCTGAAGACCATTAGATCATGTTCATCAAAGACGGCTGAAGCCTTTCTACTGATAAAACTACGTATCGGTTTGTCCAACGCAGTATTATCCGTTTTATTTCAAATGAAAGAGTCCACAGTCATGAACATTATTAAATTGGTACTTGCATCTTTCGAAGAACGTTTCGTATTGCTACATTACGGTCTTCACCATATTTCAAGAGAAGAATTAATCGCTAACCACCAATCAACTGCAGCAGTAAGACTATTTGCAAGTAATAACGTGGAATGTCTGATCACCATCGTTGACGGTACTTATATCCGAGTTGGTCGATCCAGTGATCCGTCCTACAAAGTTCATTTTGCGTACACAAAACCAGCATATCTTCAAGACGACCTAAAGGAGTTCTTTAAGGAGAATGATATTGTTCTGGCTGACGGAGGTTTTCGTGACTCCAACACCATGCTTTCAGATCTCGGAGTAAACTTGCAAATGCCGTCATATGTGTCCAAAGGCAAAAAGCAAGTTGGCACTGACTACGTAATCCGTTCACGAAAGGTGACGTTCCTAAGATGGCCCGTTGAAGTCAGAAATGGCCACCTGGAAAGTATCTTCAGGTGTTTTGAACACCGGATACATGTCCCGATGATACCCTATGTCACAGAACTTCTTCACGTCTGCGCTTCCGTAATTAACGCGTACCATCCAGAATTGAACATTAAAGGTCAATGGGAAAGAGTGGTGGAAAAATGGAAGCCACCTCGCACGTGGTAAATCCCCTTAAAGAACTTGTCGAACGTCAAGGGATCTTGCGTAAACCTTCTCAATGGAAGAAACTGGACGACATTAACCTGGAAAACTTCCCGGTCCTTAGCGAGATAGACGTTCAGGGTATTATTTTGAGGTATTTTAAATGCAATCGCGCCGAGTCCTACGTTGCCTTAACAATTGGGAAAACCGGGTCGTTTGACGTTGAATTGTGCAAAGCGGAAATTGATCTCTTGCGTGTACGTGTCCGAAGTCAATTTTCATCGGCGGCTGTTCATCAAGCCCTTATTCGATACGTACCACATGGAATTGGATTAGACGTGATCTCGCAATGGTATTTCAATTGTAAAGGGGGTGCCTTAACTGTGGGTACTTATGCTCACGTTAGCAGCCTTAACTGTGGTTACTTGTGCTCACGTTAGCAGCCTCATCTGGTACCTTGGCTATCGACGCCACGAGGATCGTGGAAACTGGTATCAATCTAAATTGCGCCAAGTTTGCGAAGATGGAGCCCTGTTAGACAATTTACCCAAGATAGTTTAAATATTTTGGTACCTTTTGTAAGAACTTAAGTATTATAATTAAAAGACAGTTACCACTCCATTTATGTACGGCGTTGTTATTGCTCCTAGTTTCTTGACGTACTTCCGCAATGCAAAGACTATCAAATGAAGCTGTATAATAGCTGTATAGTGTTTGCAAAGCCCCTAGAATTTTTTTCCTGCACAGACATAAAACATTTTTACAGGCGTTTTCTCTATTTTTCGGTATTCTTTGGCCCATTATTTTCATATTTTACCTCGTCGTACGCGGCAGCCCCCTGGCAGTTACAAAACGAAACTTTTCCAGAATCATCATTTACCCTTTATACCTAAATGTTCCAAGTTTCAGCTTGATTCGTGTGGGGGATGATAGTCTAATCCGACGTTGAAATAGACATATCCTCCTATCTCTAGCATCATGGAAGAAACCCTCCAACCTTTGTTCTGAGGAGATCATTAATATTAATGAACAGATTTCGCGCCACAAGAGCGTAAATACTATCAGAGATGACAACCAAACCAAAAATTTTGAAATTTTAAGAAATTTATTTTTAACATTACTTGACCCAAAGGTCTACCTAGTGTTGTGGGTCTTCTTTGAACATTTAGTAATGCCATTAGGATTATGTAATTCCCCGACCTCCTTTCAAAAGGCCGTAGACACCGTATTTAGGGACAAGGCTGGGTTTAATATTGCAGTTTATTTAGATGATAAAGTCACAGCCTCGAAATCGTGGGCAGAACATTTGCGAGCCCTCGAGTGTGTCTTCCATAAACTTCAGTCAGCAGGTTTTACTCTTAATATGTCAGTGTTTTTTCGCACGAAACAAAGCACTAATTTTAGAACATATCGTAGACGAAGAAGGCGTACAAATAAATCCAAACAAAACAGAACAGCAGTAATAAAATCTTTACCTCGACCTTTTAATGTTAAGTCCCTACAGAGATTTCTACGCTTCACTGGTCGGCATAGCCGATTTATCCCTAAGTATGCCGAGTTAGCTGCACCGCTATACAAATTAAAAAGAAAGAAGGTACGATGGCATTGATCCGAAGAATGCGAATAGGCGTTCCAGGGGTTAAAGGAAGCAGTTTTAGGAATAGTAACAAATCCACTATACCATTATGACCTGACTAAATGGAGCTATGGTTTCGCAAAAAGATGGCCCTCTTGAGTACCCTTTAGTTATGGATCTCGCCTATTAAATCAGGCAGAGAAATATTATTCAACCTATGAACAAGGATGTCTTGCAATTAGATGGCTGTGGATTGATAGTAATTTCGGATCAAAAATCACTCATATGGTTATTCTCGCCGAAGGAATCTATAGCTCGGGTAGCTTGATGGGTTATGTTCCTACAGTCATTTAATTTTAGGATCCATTATCGGAAGGGAGTGGAAAATGTTGTTTCCGATTATTTATCTAGGGACGCATCTGTACCCGTCGTACTGGGAGCTATACTTTAAATACTAGCATTTTAAATACATCTCCTCCTTTAGTAATGGACACCTTTTCACTAGAGGATACTAGAAGAGAACAGCTTACAGACCCAGACACTTTACACATTAAAACTCTCTTACCAATGGCTCCAGACATTCAAAGCCAATATGAGGAATTAGACGGGATATTATATCGCAAAACTTGGGGCCATAATCCTAAAAACTCTCTACCACAAATATTAAGACCTAAATGTTTACAACTGTATCGTACACATCTGATAGAAGGACATAAAGGGCGAGATAAAACCTACGAATCTATTAGATGGAAGTTCGTCTGTTGTTCGGTCGCACGTAAATTTGCTCCCTATCCGAAGCTTAATTTTCGGTTGGATAAAAGTTTAACTATATTATTTTTAACAAGCCTTTTTAAGGCGCGGGTTATCTAAGTGAGAGAGATACGATGGTCAAAATTAAAGACACATTTAGCGTACTATGAAATATGGTATACCACAAAGAACTATAATTGGCCCAATATTGTTTCTAGGTTATATAAAAAATTATGTATCATTTTAATAGACGGCAAGCTAATATCCTTCCCGGATGATACTACGTTACTTTTTGAGGGCGAAAACTGGATTGAAGTCTTTGCTAAAGCCCAAAGAGCTTTAAATAAAATTCATGTTAAACTCAAAGAAAACATACTAACACTAAACATTAATAAAACGAAATACATATGTTTTTCTTTGTGAGAAGTAAACGAATCACTCCCCTGCCTAAGATTCCATTCAAATATCTCCCCAGAAAACTGCGTAAATTGCGCAATACACGATCAAACACTAGAACGAGTTAAGAAAATTAAGTACTGGGAGTAATAATAGATAATAATCTAAGATGGGAAAATCATATAGCCTACGTCTGTAATAAAATTCGCTTGTGCCTATTTAAATTTCGAGAAATTCGTAATTTTTTAGATTTACCATGGGTTAAAAACAATTTATTACGCGCTAGTTCAATCTAAAATATCATATGGAATTATTGTATGGTTTGGAACTTTTGACACCATTTTAGAACCATTAGAAATTCTACAAAGGAAAATAATAAGACTATGTTTAAAGAAAGATAACTATTATCCCAAGATTCAACTCTACAAAGATTTTAAGGTTTTTTCTATTAAGCACTTACACTAAAGAAATATTAATATACACTTTTAAAATAGACAGTATATGGAACTGTCTAATGTGTATAGAACAAGGTTCGCTGAAGACGGTAACTTGCTGACATCTAATTCCCTAAAAACTATTGGCCAAAAACATGCCTCCTATCTACGCCCAAAATTGTTTAATACTCTAGATCATACAACAAAAAAAAGTTTAACCTTAGATATATTTAAAAAAAAAATAATTACATGGCTTGTACAAATAGACTACTGTAACCTTACTATTATATTACAAAACTAATAATAATTATAATAATAATAATAATAATAATAATAATAATAATAATAATAATAATAATAATAATAATAATAATAATAATAATAATAATAATAATAATAATAATAATAATAAAAGCTTTTTATTAGGATATTCCTATCAGAGATCTGGTTTACATAGGAGTCCTGTTATTTTAAATTAACTAAGCATGATTTTACAAATGGTATAAAATTTACAAATAGTTTAAGATATGGTTTTTTAAATCCCTTTTAAAAATTTTTAAAGAGTCTTGTTCTTTCAGGGTTGCGTCAAGGGAGTTCCAAAGTTTTATGCCATTTACCCTTATACTTTTTTTACTGAACGCGTTTAAGTGTCTCTGGGCTTTAAAATTTAGTGTGCAATTCCTAGTGTTATACTGGTGGGAAAGACTTTGTGCAGGTTCAAACAGTTTGAGAACTTAATTTGGACTATTATGGTGGTATATTTTATGCATTAGGATTAATGTGTGATAATTGAATCTTTGACTTAGGTTCATCCAATTTAGGTCATTTCTAGCACCCGTTGCAGATGACCTTTTTGGTCTCCTTAGGATAGCTCTGGCACAGTTGTTTTGTAGTACCTGCAACTTGTGGAGTTTTGAACATGCAATATTATTATAAAATATATTTGCATAGTCAAATATAGGTTGTACTAGTGCATTATATAGTAAGCATAATGCTTTCTTGTCGAGACAAGCCAAAAATGGCTTGTATAGCCAGATCTTTTGCTTCGCTTTGTTAAATGTATAGTCTATGTGGGTAGTCCAGTTAAATTGCTCATCAAGGTGCAGTCCTAGATATTTTAACGTTTTTACTCGTTTCATATCACAGTTGGGTAGTTTTGTAATTTTTGAAATTTGTATACTTTTGGGCCTGTTTGGGCTGAAGATCATCATGACTTATTTTTTTTCGTTTAACGTAAGCCCTTTAGAATGGAGCAGAGCACGCAATGATAGGACATCGCTCTCTAAATTATTCAATAATGCGTCA
Organism: Odiellus spinosus; assembly: GCA_963920705.1. Classification (NCBI taxonomy): domain Eukaryota; kingdom Metazoa; phylum Arthropoda; class Arachnida; order Opiliones; family Phalangiidae; genus Odiellus; species Odiellus spinosus. The sequence continues at coordinate 8,119,135 of OY987232.1, read as the reverse complement.
ATATTTACATTGGTATTAAGTAATGCGTCATCGTCTGCGTATTCGATTGAGGCAGAAGTAGATAAAATTTTGTGGTTTTCACTGGTGTAAACGTTATATAGTAAAGGTCCTAATACACTACCCTGTGGTACTCCAGCACGAATTGGTAGCGGTGTTGAACATGTACCATTAACTACAACTACCTGGGATCGATCTTTCAAGTAAGAACGAAACCATTCCAATTCGGTGTCAACTATTCCCTTGGCACGTAAAATATCGTAGAGGGTTCTATGATCGACGCAGTCGAATGCCTTTGATAGGTCAAGGAACGCTACCGCCACAAACCTGCCCATTTCTAGATTTAAGATTATGCGTTCATGTAGATTTAAGATACATGTGAGAGTGGAATGTCCCGGCAAGAATCCTGATTGCATTTCGTGGAACAGCCCATTATTCAAGCCAAATTCAAGAAGTTGCTCATGGGCACACCTCTCTGGTGTCTTAGATAGGGAGCTCAATATTGATATACCCCTATAATTACCCGGGTCATTTTGATCCCCTTGCTTAAATACTGGAATTACTTTTGCTTCCTTCCAGGCTGTTGGAAAAGTACCGGTTTGGAAAGATCTGTTAATTATTTGTGTCAGTGGTGGTGCAATTACTATAGCCAAGCTTCTAATTAAGGAAACAGAGACCTCATCCGTACCTGCGGCTCTGCTATTCGGAAGGGATTTCAGGTGATTAAACACTGTCGTTTTGGTAACTTCCTTAAAGTTAAATTTGGGGGTGGTGTGTTCACTGGGTGGTAATGGGCTAGCTCGCGCTTGCGCTACTGGGATTATAGATTGGTTATTTATAAAATATTCGTTAAAATGGGTAGCTATTTCAATCGGATTCTCAGTTACTTTATCGTTGACTCTAAGTGAAGTTAATGTTTTAAGTTTAGGTTTAAAGAATGGTTTTAGAGTTTTCCAAATTTTTGAGGGGTTGCCCGGAGAGCTTAGGTTGCTTTTAAAATAGGTATTTTTAGCTTGTTGTACCATCTTGTTGACATTATTTCGGAGCATCCGATAGTTGGCCAGGAGCTCTGGATTACGCCGGGATCTGGCTTTGGTAACGTCCCGGACGTGCATTAAATGTTTGATGTTGTTTGTGAGCCAGGGCTCTGGGTTGACGACTACACGTTTTTGGATCACTGGGGCATGCTTATTCAGATTTTGAATTATCGAGGTGTATAGTTTTGTGGTGCCTTGGTCTACATCATCCGTTTCTGTTATACTAAGATCTTTTGTAAGTGAGGCAATAAACTGATCGACTTCCATATTACGATAGTCCCGCACTTTGGAAATTTTTTTATGGACTTTCGGTTATAGTTTCTTTCGTACGCAGTAGATTAGGTCATGATAGGAGGCCCCGCAGGGAATTACTCCAATCGATAAGACCCTGTGTGGATGTGTTGTGTAAATATGATCTATTAGTGTTGAAGTATTTAGTGTAACCCGTGTTGGGCGGTCTATTAATTGTTTAAAAAATGATAGGGACTTTGTAAGCGCTTTAGTTTTCGCTGAATATGGTTTTTTTAAGAGATCTCAATTAAAGTCCCCAAGTATAAACAATTCATGACTGGGATCGGACTGAAGGATTGATAAGATTTGTTTAAAGTCCTGGGTAATTATGTCGCTACTTGTTATTTGGTCTGGGGGATAATATCCCACACAGAAGTGTAGCGGTTTTGAATTTGCTTCATGAAGAGTGCAAATCAGATTCTCCAGGGTCCCTGTTATTGTTGGTTCAATAGTAACGGGTAAGTATTCACGGTAGTACAAACAGATACCACCGCCACTCTTATATCCTCGATCACGGCGTAACAAATTAAATCCATTTATATTTATCACAAAATCTAAAGTACGACTATCTACCCATGTTTCAGTTATGGCTAGAATGTCAAGCTTGTGGGCCTGTAGAATGTTACAAACATCAACCATATGGGGTAGGAGGCTTCTGATGTTAATGTGTCCAATTCTTAAGCCTTTATGGATAATTGTTTGTCATACTTCCGAGCAATTTTCCTGTTGATTTCCGGTGTTGTCCGGATTCCGCCCTTGGCGCTCCCTATAGCGCCGTATACGTATTGGGTGCGGCCAGTTTTCTAGGTTAAGCACTACCTTATCGAATGTTGCTAAGCAATCAAGCGTAAATGATTTCTTCCAGGTATAAATTTGTTCCACTTCAGTTACCTTGGCGTCTTTTATCTCTAAGTCCAGGAGGTGCGCCCTTACATCCTCAGCAGATATGTCTTTGTCGCAGTTTGAGATATAGAACTTGCTAGTTGGGGTATGGGCTAGGTTTTCTCCCTCCTTATCCGTACCCCAGGTCTTTCCATTATTATTACGTGATAGGCAAACACAAAATACACCCAATGGCCAATTATCAGGTTTAAGGAACTCAGCTTGGCAGTTTGTTGAGCGGGCAATAAAGCATTTATAATAGTATTTTGGGTTTTCCGATTTTGCCGTCGGCCTTATATCCGAAAGTGTTAGTCCCTTACTTTCGATGAAGGACTGGACTTGGTCTGCGGTCGTCGTTCTTGAACAATTTCCGATGAAATAGTCGTTTGCGTTAGACGACGGTTTTATTCTGCATGTAATGGCTCTCAAGTTAGGCATGGTTCCCCTCAGGTCTTTAGGGCCCCTTTTGGGCGCAAATGACTGTTAACTTGACTAATTTATAACCTATTTTAATTTTACAGAATAAAAAACGTGATTAGTTTAAATTTAATTTTAAATATCGAATTGGTACGAAATGTTTAAAAATAATTATTATCTAGTGCTTGTACTTTAAAAATGTATGAGTGTGTCCTGGCCACGCACAAGCATTATGCTCATGTTACCTAAGGACGATGAATTATTTTGTAGCTATACATTTGTTATATATGCATCAATAAATTATTAATAATAGTAATAAAATGTACAGCCTTTTCCGTTTTGTTGTTTTTTGTCTTATTTGTCATTGAGACATTGAGCAGTAAATATATTGGAAGTCTATATCGTTTTGTCGGAGAACATTTCATAATAAGCCCATTTTTCGAGGAGTAGACTTATCGTTGTAACGGCAATTTGAAAAGTTTTAAATCGCTCTCTCGCCGAGGTATTTACATAAAAAATTATGAAAAAATTTATTTTAATTGGGTTTAAAGGGCAATGGGAAAAATGTAAAGATTTCAGAATCTCGATTTGCGGGTGACGGAGGTATTAACATCAAAAATTATAAAAACATTAATTTTAATTGGGTTTAAAGGGCAATGGGAAAAATGTAAAGATTTCAGTGTCTCGATTTGCAGTTGACTGATGTATTAACATCAAAAATGATGAAAAAATAATTTTAATTGGGTTTAAAGGGCAATGGGAAAAATGTAAAGATTTCAGTGTCTCGATTTGCGGCTGCCGGAGGTATTAACATCAAAAATGATGAAATAAAGTTTTTTAATTGGGTTTAAAAATTTAACATAAAGGAACTGTCTGCGTTTTTTAAATGCCCTTTAAAGTCGCCATCTTTTCTAGCTTAGCAGACGATGCTGACCGTAGAAAATTATACAGTCAAAGCTAAGCTGTGTTCATAAGGAAAGAGCATTTAAAAGGGGAAAATTCTAGATCAAATACTGCTCTAGAATTTGCCCCTTTTACTTATATTGAGTCTCTGAAATACAATTTTTTTTTTCTCTTGGATTTCGCATTGTTTTATCTTCTCCCTGAATCTGTGCGCTTTGACGAATCAACGTTTTGTTTTCAATTTCGTAAAAAACAAAATAAATCATTGTTATTTAACTTGTAAATTTGTTATAATTAAATTTTCATTCAAAAGCTGAAGGGAGATGTTTTTATGGTCGATTTGTTATTGTTTAAATAGGCCTAATCCACCAGTAAAAATTTTACAAACTAATATTAAACTAGAAATAAATTAAAAATTTACCCGGAAAATAGGCTGAGCTGGATTCATGGAGATCAGATGAACTCACCGTATAAGGACTAGCCACCAATGACATTGATCGATGCCCCTTACGTGAGGAGTTAAGATGATCTCCATGAATCCAGCTAAGCCTATTTTCCGTGTAAGTTTTAAACGATGAAGAATCCATAAAAATAACTTGTTGTTAGTTGTCACTTTTTGCTGCAGAGATTCTGTCACTCGTCAACAGATAATTAGGTGAACAAACAGATAATTTAGTTAAAAAGAGACAATTTAATTAAAATGAGACAATTTAGTTAAAAAGATATATTTTATTTAAAAAGGGACAATTTAGTTTAAAAGAGGCAGTCTAGTTACAAAAGGGACAAAGAGGCAATTTATAGAAAAAAACGGAATTTAGTGAAAAAAGAGGAAAAAAGAGACTATTTTGTGAAAAAGGGACAATTAAACTAGAAATATACGAAGTTAAACTCGAAATTTACGAAGTTAAACTGGAAATACACGGAGTTCAACTGGAAATATATTTGTTAAACTAGAAATATATGAAGATAAAGCTTGAATTATGACCTGTTTGGCGCCCCATAGATATTAATACAAAATTATGAAATAATAAATGTCTCTTTACAATTTTAAATTATAGTATTCTTTATTTAATTTTTAATTCTCAATATATTCTTTCTTTTTTTAGAAACAATTAATGCCCACATTTACTGCCCAATCTGTAACACGAATGAAAAAAGGTTATTGAAAAAGCACCTTTTTCGAAAACATATAGATTTGTCAAAGAAAGAAAGGGCAAAAATTGCCAAGGAAGCCAGGATTGCTTTCCTGTTGAATGAGCCGAAAAGAATTTCAATTGAAAAATTAAAAGAAATTCTAGGTGAAAGAAACACTGAAAAAAAATACAATAAGATTTTGTGATAAGATTTCTTAATAATTAAAATAAATGCGCCTTAAACGATTCCCCACTGTTAAAAGGGATATATATGTAATTCGGGCTTTCCCGAGGTGTAAGAAGAGGCGATAAAGAAGTTGAGGAGCTAGTGCTATTTCGCGAGATTGAAGCGACAGAATTGGTTAGAGAGCGGCAGGGGCTAGGGAAATTGTAGCTACATCTCACAAAATGGAAGATGAAACGAGAAATAAGGAAGATAAAAAAGGGAAGATGCAATAGAGGAAGGTGGAAAAGGTGGAAGAAACAGTCGGGAAGATGGAAAATTGAAGATGCGAAAGAGGAAATTGTGAATAGGGAAGATGAAAAAAAGGAAATTGGAAATATCGAAGATCAGAAGGCAATGAAACCCTCCTTTGAAGCCTACTACTCTAATTAGTACAGGCATTCTAAGGTTTGACCCGGAACAAATTAGAACGGTTACGAAAATTTCCATACTTATAGAATCGAATGCGTTCTTTAACGTGGTGAGGTCTCCCAATCTCGCAGGCGTGGGGAAAATCCGCCATCTTGGGAAATGGCCGCCAAAATTAATAAAACTATACATAACTTTAGATGTAATTATCGGATTGACTGATAGTTAGGCTCAAAATGTAGCTTAAGACACTCCGCACAAAATTTGTTCTATGCATGTTTAGCGTTTATCAAACCGTAAGCTCGCAAACATGCATTGAAACTGGTGGAATGGATAAATTTAGGGAAATATGAAGTTTCCACGGAAAACCATTTAAGATTTTGTTATAATTTCGCTGTTTCAATAATAGGACGCGTTTTTCTAAGTATTGTTGTTTTTAAAATGTTTAACGAAGAGAAAATATTCCGCCATTTTGGAAAATGGCGACCAAAATTATAAAAACTTCATAACATAACCAGGTATATTTAAAATGTAGTATAGTTATTTAAGTTCATTTGCTACCAGTTTTAACCCATACAAATATTTTGGTACAATTTTAAAGCAGAGAGCTCTTACACATATAGCCTCAGGGAATTTAGCGTCGGTTTTGTTTTCTTTCTGCCTCTAGTAAAATGACCAGCTCGAAGGTTCAAGGAAATGCCATAAAATTTTGTCAGAAATGAGAAAAAGGCTCAGTCGAATGTTGTTGTTTTTAGCTGTTAGTCATATTATATATTTCTTAAAACAAGTATGGAAGTAGTTTGTCTGATATGTAGTTCGGATTTTGGGAATAAAAAAACTGTTCTAGTTACAAAGGGTCTCCAAACTGTTGAGGAGAAAAGATGGACTACACGAGCGTCTTGAACACATTACATCAGTTCGTTTGCACGAAGCTTGTCGAAAACACTATACGCGAGAGGAAAATATTGTGAAATTTCTAGACGATGGTAGCTCCACGTCAAAGGAACCAACCAAGGATAAATTGTTAAGATCCGAGGTTCATTCGTTCGAGTTTAAAACAAATTGTTTACTCTGTGGAAATAATGCAGTCCCCGATGAAAAACATACATCTAGAATTAAAGGTATTGTGCATTTGGTTGAAACAATGGAAATAAAATCAACGCTAATTAAAAGATCAAAAGATCGAAATGATGAGTGGTCGCGGGTCGTACTAGTCCGTCTTGAAAATATCATAGATCTTGTAGATTGCTGAAGCGCGCTACCATAAAACTTGCTATACAAAATTTTTAACTGAAAATACTGAGAAAAAGAAAATCGGTCGGGGAGTAAATGCCGAACGAGAAGAAGCTTTCATATCTCTTTGTGCCTACCTTGATGGTAACAATGAGTGCCAGTATTCTATGACAGAATTAGAGAAACGTTTTAAGGAATTTTGTAATGAAGGAGTGGAGCCTTACGGTACGAAGTATTTAAAACAAAGACTCATCCGACGTTATGGGAAACAAATTACAATATCTGAACTTATTGGAAAAGATAACATAATTAGTTTGAAAGATCAGGCGTATAAGATAATATCGAATACTTGGTATTCTAGCAGAAAATTGAATGAGCAAGACGAAAGAATGCGAATCGTAGAAGCTGCTGCGAAAATTATTAGAGAGGATATTCAAACTCGCGTTTACAATCTGGAAGAATATCCCTCGGAAGAAGAGATAAGAAACGGTTCAGCTAACCTAATTCCTATAACTTTGGACTTATTTTTAAAAGCAGTGTCGGGGAAAAAACGTTTCGAGATCAAGCCACGTTAAGCTTAACAGCATTGGGCACGCTAGAGTAGCGGTTACAAGGCCACGTTCTTTCATATCCCCTATTCAGTTGGGCTTAGCCGTTCATCTCCACAAGCAGATCGGGTCGCGTTACGTAATTGACATAATATCCCATCTAGGTTTCTGTTCATCCTACACGGAAGTAACGAAATTTGAGAACAGTATTTTGGTGTCTAATGAGTCCCAAATTTTGGACTGTTCGTTTAAACAATTTGTTTTTGACAATGCGGACGTTAATATTCGAACCCTTGACGGATTAGGAACCTTCCATTCCATGGGAGGAATAATGTGTGTTACACCTTCTTCCGCTGTTAAGACCACTTTAAAAATGTCACGAACAGTAGAAGATATTCCAGCTAGCGTTATTGGATCATTTGGAAAAGTTAATATCATACCCTATGAAAAGCCTAGTACATCCGGTCTCAGCAAAATTATCGTAAAAACCTTATTACCGGAAGACGCTATTCCTACAGAGCTTGAAAATGCCAAATTACTTGACTTCATATGGATGTGTGGATATATATTGAAGCAGCCAAGTCCTAGCCCAGAATGGAATGGTTACATGCAATTAAGTTCAAAGTGTGAAAATAATTACGCTATAAGCAAAGTAATCATACTGCCATTTATTAACTTAAATCCGTCGAACTTGACAACAATTTACACTTCTCTTGCCGTCGACCAATGCCATCGATATGACCTGAAATCTTGTGTAGTTACGTTTGATCAACCGCTATACATTAAAGCGGTAGAGATGGTTTTGGGTTGACCGAGAAATTGTCATCGGTAATAGTTCGACTTGGGGGATTTCACACCCTTATGTCGTTTATGGGTGCTGTGGGCTATATAATGGCTGGTAGTGGAATTTCTGAAATGTGGGAAACCGTTTACGCCAAAGCGTCAGTGCCTCACATGCTTAATGGACATGCCTATTCCCGGGCACTTCGGGCTTACTTCCTGGCGCAAAAGGCAATCGGTCAGATTATTCTTGAATCCATGCCGATCATAAAAGAAGACTTACAGAATAAAATTAAAGAAATCCACCGTGATATAATGCAAAATGCTGTAAGAACTGATGATGTTCGAAGAACAAAAGAAATAATGAGTTTATTATCAGCATTTGAGACTCAAAAGAAAGAATTCAAAAATTTTGGTCGCACAGGAAAATTGTGGCTCGATTATTTTGACCAGGTTGAAATAATGCGACTATTTGTTAGAGCTGAACGGACAGGAAACTGGGATCTACACTTATATTGTCTTAAACAAATGTTGCCATATTTACACGCAGCCGCTCACCTTGCTTACGCGAAATCTAATCAGTTATGTGTACAAACGATGTCTCAATTATCTACTATAATGAGTGAAGAAGAGTACATTAACTTTGGACAATTGGGATTTTTTACCGTTAGACGATCCGACAAAATGTGGTCTGGTATTTGGTCGGACATGACAATTGAGCAAGTTCTAATGCGATCAATGAAAACGTCTGGTGGACTAAAAAGGGTCGCGGTTTGAGCGAAAGCACACTCGCTCGATGGATCCTAACTATTCCGGTGTGTCTGCAGCTCAGTGAAGCTTTGGAAGACTACTGTGGCGTTTGCGCAACAACGTCAGAACAACATGTAGAGATTCGAGAATCACGACAAGTACGCGACGCGACAGACGCTAAGAAGTTTTATGGATGGCTAAGAGATCACACACCATTCAAGTACGAGAATTCGTTGGTGTCTCTGGCTTCCGGTGCTGTAGCTGATGAGACTGTAAATTGCGATTCTGCAGTAGAAATTGGGAAAATTTCAATGGAAAGAATGGTCGGGAAGTCGTTTCTGGAAGCTAAACTTAAGAGAAATGACAAAGTGAAACCACTAGCGGGAATGAAAAACGTATTAAACGTTGACGGAGAGGATATTGTTGTGAACCCACAACAATTGTTTAGAAGAATAGCCTGCGCGTTACAACGAGGAGCTGATTTAAAAAACTGCATGTCATATGAACTTTCTCCGGTCGCTCCATCTATGTTTGATGAGTTCTCATTTCGAAAGGCAAACAAAGCAACCCTGTCTCATCTTCTTGAGGATGTTAGTCCTTTAATAATAACTAAAGAGATGGTTTATAAACAAGTGGTAGTGGATGGTGGATTTCTGCTTCATCGTGTAGTGTGGCCTCGCCCTTGCACATACGGAAATATCTTCAACCATCAACCTGTACGTAGATTATGTTAAAAACCACTACGGTGAAACTACAACTGTAGTTTTTGACGGCCATTCAAATGATTTAACCACTAAAGGAGAGGAACATAGGAGAAGGCAAGCAAAATCAATGGCCCCGGATATCAAAATAGAAGAAAATAACCTCGCAACGACTTCTCAAGACGCATTCCTTAAAAATTCGAAAAAAAAAGAGTCCTTGATACACCATCTTATTACTAGATTTCAATCATCTGGTCTTAGAGCCATTCAAGCAAAAAGTGACGCTGAGGTTCTTATAGCAAAAACAGCGCTTGACTTTGGAAAATGCGAAAATTACAAAACTATTGCTGTCATCGCAGAAGACACAGACGTGCTTATAATTTTGATAGTTCTCGCTGATACCGAAAATCAAAATTCTTTATTTTTGGTAAAACAACAGCAAGGAAACTCTCCAACGAAAATCTTTGACATCAAGGCAATAAAAAAAGAACTTGGAGAACAAGCACATGTTTTACTCTTTCTCCATGCTGCAACGGGTTACGATACTACATCTGCCCTTTATCGCCAAGGAAAAAAAAAGCTTTCAAAATACTAAAACAAAACGAAGATCTCCGTCAAAAAGTTTTGATTTTTAATCAGCCTGGCGCTATTATCGCAGAAATAACTGCTGTAGGAGAATATTCCTTTTTGTCCTTATACGGTGCTATTAAAAGTAGTACCTTAAATGAGCAACGCTACGTTGTATTTACAAAGGCCACCAGAAATTCACCGATAAGTAGCTCATTTGAACTGGCAAGTCATCCACCCACAAGTGCAGCTGCTAGCCAACACATGCAAAGAGTCTACCATCAAGTCCAAACGTGGCTTGGCAACGACATAAATGCAGAAGATTGGGGGTGGAAAAGAGTCGGCCACGTGTTGCGCCCAGTAATAACCACCCGAGCGAAATTTTAAATATGATTTCTTGCAAGTGTAAGGGTAGTTGCGACGAAAAATGCGAATGTCGAAAAACAGGTCTGATGTGTTCCGCAATGTGCAGAAAATGTCACGGTATTTCATGCACAAACGACTGCAGAGATTTTTATCTAGATGGCGAGATGGACAATTTAGACATTTAAAAACATTTACATTATATAATGATAACATTTAGATTATATAATGGTAACATTTACATTATATAATTATAACATTTACATTATATAATGATAACATTTACATTAACTGTAAATTTAAATGTAACGATAGTTTGTAAATAAATATTTTCGAATTGTTTTACAAAGAAATTAATATATATTGTTATATTAGAGCATTATTAAGTTTTGGAAATTATTAAGGCATGTTTGCCAGCTTCGGTTTGATTAACGTTTAAAATTCATATAACAAACGAATGATACTATATACAAACAATCATTTTTAAGTTCATCTGGTTATTTTATGAAGTTTTTAAAATTTTGGTCGCCATTTTCCAAAATGGCGGAATATTTTCTCTTCATTAAACGTTTTAAAGGCAACATACTTAGAAAACCGCGTCCTTTTATTGAAACAGCGAAATTACAACAAAATCTTAAATGGTTTTCCGCGGAAACTTCATATTTCCCAAAATTTATCAATTTCACCAGTTTCAATGCATGTTTGCGAGCTTACGGTTTGATAAACGCTAAACATGCATAGAACAAATTTTGTGCGGAGTGTCTTAAGCTACATTTTGAGCTTAACTATCAGTCAATCCGATAATTACATCTAAAGTTATGCATATTTTTAGTAATTTTGGTGGCCATTTTCCAAGATGGCGGATTTTCCCCACGCCTGCGAGATTGGGAGACCTCACCACGTTAAAGAGCGCATTCGATTCTATAAGTATGGAAATTTTCGTAACCGTTCTAATTTGTTCCGGGTTCTCCCTTTTTTTGGGCTAGAATGCCTGTACTAAATGTTCCATATAGCGCTCCTTTCTGTATGGGTAAAATTCCCAATTTTACGAGATCGAAGGGGTCCTACTTCATACGGAAAATTGGAATTCTCTCTCCGCATACGACGACGTTTGGTTGACGAACTCCAAGGTTGCTAGAGATATTCGCTGGACGAACTCCCGCTCATAAAATATCTACCATTAGGAGGCGTACGAATCGCGATTTTTTTAGACTAAGACATACAGAGAGGGGTAGACAAGACCCGAAAGTAATACACTTCAAAGGAGCGTTTCATCGGATGAAATAGAGAAGATTGAGGCGAAAAATGGGGAAATGGAAAAGTGGGAAGATAGAAAAGTGAAGATGGAAAAGAGGTAAAACTGAAATAGTGTTAAAAGGAAAAGGCGGAACAAGAAATTGGGGAAGACGTGAAATGAATGAATGAATGGTTTATTTACCCTCTATACAAGATCCCTTTAAAACAGGGAGTCATTCGACTCTCAGGTACAAGTTAAAATATATACAAAAATTTATAAACAAAGTTTTTTTTTTGTTTCGTCTATCGAACACACGAATTATATTTTGGCTTCCGAATTAATTTTCCCCAATTTGCCAGTAGCAGCTTGGTGTCCACAATCGTATTTGGTTCGGTGGTCGAGTTCGAGAGGAGTCCGAGTCGACGGCGGCACTCCTCCTCCGGTGGAAGCAGGCCCAATGGGCCCCTCCAGATTGCCAGTGACGGGCAGATCATAACCCCATGGAAGACATCCTCCACCCCAGCACCACACAAAGGACACTCAGGGTCCGCTCCAAAAATGTCTGTGAGCCGAGCAGCTGTGGGCAAGGCCCCGGTTCGTGCTAGGAAAAGGAGGTGACTCGGGCGATCGTTTCGGTAGAAAACTTCTACCGCTGGAGCAGTTTTATCGGAGTAGCGCATTAGGCTAGCGTGAGAGGTCACCTCCGCGCGCCAGTTTTCCAGTGATATTGAACGTACGGACTTGTCCACCGCGACGTACCACTCCCGGAGATTTACTACCTCAGCGCGAGGGGCCGCGGTACCGTAGAGTGAATCCAAGTAAGTAACCCGGGTTACCCATTTCGTACGCGCACCTGTGTACCGCACATATAAATAGACGAGGCGAGCGATTCTTGATTCTTCCATATAACGAAGGCGGCCCATGTACCTTAGCTTACTTTTTGCCTCCAGCTCCCGAAAGGACGACCATGCCATTTCACCCTTAATTGCAGAGTTTGCCGTCATAAAATTTCCGCCTAGCGCCATCCTCCCCACCGCGGTTTGGGCTTGTTCCATTACCTTCAGGGTGTCGGGCGTGAGGCAGAGTACTTCGTTACAGTATGTTAACGCTGGAACGGCAACGGATTTCCAGAGTGTGCGCGTCACCAAGTAGGTGTCATAGGAATGAGCACCCTTGTGTTTTACCTCTCCCACAAGCTTGGGCACCTTGCTCCGAACCGCCTCTTCGTGTTTTATGAGGTAGTGACCATCAGTCTGGATCTTGAAAGTAGTACCTAGATACTCCACAAAATCTGACACGGGAACAGGCTGACCTTGGATGGTGAAGTTAGGGAGAGGGCCCTCTTCCCGGCGATTTGCTGGGAGAATAATGCATTTGCTTGCGTGAAACTCCAAGCCAAAGTAGATACAGTGCAAAAAGAAGCGGGGATAATGGGCATCCTTGTTTGAGGCCGACAGTACATTGCAAGAAGTCCGTAGTGGTCGTACCAAACCGGTACCGGTACGTCGTGAGTTCATAGAGCGCCTTAACGTGGTGGATAAAACGCGGGGGTATACGTAGCTCAATCAACACGGCCCACAGCTTTTCGCGGCACACAGAGTCATATAACTTGCGCAAATCCAACAAAGCCAGAAATAATGACCGTTGTTCAAGGCGAGCGACGTCCATTAGCTGAGTGAGGACGAAAAGGTTGTCGGCCGCGCGACGATCCCGACGGAAGCCATTTTGGAGCTCCCCTAGTATAGCGTGGTCGGCAACGAAAGTTTCCAAACGAGATTTAAGGATGGCCATATAAAGTTTGCTTATGCACTGCGAGAGTGCTATGGGGCGATAAGATGCAAAGGCTTATGGTCCTTAGTTCCTCCTTTGAAGAGAAGCTTTATTTCGGTTAGAGCCCAAGCGTCAGGGACGACATTTAACGTCAGTGATTCGTTAAAAATGTACGACAGGGCGGTCAACGCATCCGGGCCAAGGTTCTTCAAATGTTCGTTGGTTACTGCATCTTCTCCAGCTGCCTTGCCACTCGGGAGGGCTTTAATGGCGGCCTGTAGTTCACCCATGTCGATGGGGTCGGTCAAATCCCCAGGAGTCCTCGGAGGAAAATCCCCTAGAAAAGTATAGGCCAGGCCTTGATGTAACTCCCGAAGTACGCGTTCGTCGTGAGCCACGTGATTGGAAATGAGCGCCTTTAAGATCGTGGGATTTGTTTGACTCCCTCCATACTCATCCCGGAGGGCCTTGGGAATGGAGGATTTGTTTGGACTGCGAAAAAGGCTCCAGAATAATTTGCTGGCCCCTTGACCGGCTTACTTTAGCGCCTTTTCTGTTGTTTGGTTTAGAGCTCTTATTTTTTCTGCCACTAGGAGGGAGACGTTCCGCTTTTTTGAGACATAGATGTCCCAAGCCGAAAGGGTGGTCTTGTCGTTTTTCTGTGGGCATTTCGCTAGCCTTTGGTACGTTGTGTTTGCCACCTTTCTGGCCTTAATGGCTTCCTTTACATCGGTGTCGAACCAGCCCTTCAGGGTCGGAGTGCCGTTTGCTTGGAGTGGTGGGCGTAGTTGGAGTTCCAAGGCGGTGGTGAGGGAATTGAGAAACACACTGTACGACATTTCAGTTTGCGTCGAGAGTTGTTGTTCTACCGAAGTCGAGAAAGAGCCAAGGATCTCGGTCGTGAGTTGAGGGGGTCTTGGACGCGTATGAACTGAAGCAGGTTTTGTGCGAGGAACGTTTACCGAAAGAGTGGCCATTATTGTATTGTGATCGCTGCCGATGCTAAAGAGGCCGTCTTCATCAATGGTAGTGTCCAAGAGGTGGGTGTCAAACGTGTCATTTAGGAGGGCGTAGTCAATCGTGGAGCAGTGTCCCCTAGCCGACCAAGTCACCCTGCCTTTACATTTTGAGGAAGTGTTACCCATGGATAGGTTGGTTTGGAGGGCGAAGGACTTTAGTAGACGCCCATTTCTAGTCTCGTGGGGAGCAAATTCGCTTATATGAGCGTTGAAATCCCCGAAAAGGCAAAGCGGGGTTTTTCCGTCCGGGTTCAGTGCGTGAATGTCTGCCGTTAGGCACCTTACGATATCTGCGTTCCATCCAGCCTGCTCTTTCTCTGTGGCTAGGTAGAACACTCCAACGATAAAAGTACGCCTTCCAGATTTAGCTTCGAACCAGAAATGTTCATGGCAGTGTAGCAAGCGCGTAAAGGTCACCCCGGGGAAACCACCACTCCGAGGCCTCCGCCTTCCTTCGCATTTGGAGGACGGTTTAAACCATGCCAAACAAAGGGAGATGGTATAGCCGGTAGGTCAAGGTCACGTAGGTTGGTTTCTGTCACGCAGAAGAGTGATACATTATTTGCGACAATGATTGCCGTGAGTTCCTCCCACGACTCCCGTTTTTTCCCTTTGCACTGTATGCTTAAAAAGCCCACCTTCAGATTTTCCGCCAGCTTTTTGGGCCTACACCGCTTTTTACGTGGTTGACGCCGGCGACTTTGGGGGAGTTTCATTGACTTGCCCAGCAAACACAAACTGATCCCATGAATATCTACTGGATATCACCCATGGATGTTTGATATGTCCTTGAGATATCTATATATCCATGGATTCTGTTCATTAGACATTTTTTAAACATCCAAATGTCAGTGTTTTAGTTGTGCAATGGATGTATAAAATATTTTTTTTGGACATCGAAGAGATGGACCAAAAATATTATTAATGGGGAAGTTTATTACACATGTCCTGGACATTTTTATGGATTTTGAACACACTTAAGAGGATGTCCAGTGGACATTTTGAAGTATAAGCTTGAATGTAACAGGGACCTCTAATGGATAAATAAGGAATTCTTACTGGATGTCTATTGGATATTTTATGGAAAATGTGTGAACGTCTATTGGATTTCTTATAGAGAATGTTTGAACGTCTATTGGATTTTTTATGGAGATTTGTGAACATCTGTAGGATATTGTATGTAAATAGTTTGAACATCTGTAGGATATTGTATGGAAATCGTTTGAACATCTATTGGAAAGCGATATGCACATAATTCTTTAATTCCAAATTTAATTAGAAATGAGACATAAGCATTCAAAGAACAACCCAAACTCCCCATAGGAATTTGGGTAACGTAATGTTAAATTTTTTTGTTTCGCCACTGGTAAACTTTTATTGTGATAGTAAACTAGGGTTGTGTTCTCACCTTTCTACCACAAAAATAATCATTTAACCGTTATAGTCTGCGAATGCAAATCAATTTAAGTTTAGCTCGATAATGTTGAAGATAGGCCACATCGTTGGATTCGACGATGGAGTAGAATGTCTTCCCCCACCTGAAATCAGTTGAAATTTTGAATATTGGTAGATACCCGGTGGATAAAGATTCTGGGAAAATATCGTTTTGTAACTGCCATGGGATTTTTCTCAGCAACGATTTAAATTACCCGGAATTTTGACATAATTTGAGGTGCGGAAGCCCAAAATGCCTGTAAAAGTGTTCAACCTGTCGAACAACAAAGTTTTGCAGCAAACCAAATTCAAGGAGCGAGGCACAGACTATACAGCTAACTCGTAAAGTCTTTGTGTTCTGAAAAAACAAAGAGAAATAACACCGAAAAATTATACTGTAGTGATTTTTATTTATAAACACTTTATGAGTAATTCGAAGAAAAATAACAATTTTAAATACATCATATATCAAACAATGTTAGGTAAATCGTCCAAATCACCAGCATCGTCGCACACTGCACGCAATTTAGATTGATACCAGCTACCGCTCTCTTCGTGTCGTTTATAGCCCAGGTACCAAATAAGGCTGCTAACGTGAGCACAAGTTCCGATGGTCAAGTTCCCACCTTTACAGTTGCAATACCACGAAGTAACTGAATCAATCCCGATACCATTAGGAACGTATCGAATCAAAGCTTGATGCGTGGCTGAGGCTGAGAACTGACACCCTACGCGAACACGAATTAGGTCTTTTTCCACTTGGCAAACTTCAACGTTGAAAGAGCCGGACTTTTCAATCGTCAAAGCGACGTAAGACTCCGCGCGCTTTGCTTTAAAGTCGCTCATTACAATGTCTCTTACTTCTACGTCACTAAGTACCGGGAAGTCTTCTAATCCAATCTCGTCAAGTTTCCATTGCGAGGGTTTACGTAGAAGTCCGCGTTCGAGAACTCGTTTAAGCGGGTGTTCGATGGCCTGTGAAGCTACCATTTTACGTACAGACTCCTCCCAATTACCACTGTGGTGCAGTTCTGGATGAAAAGCGTTAATGAGGGACGCGGCTATGTGAAGCAGTTCCGTTACGTAGGGTATCATGTGGATATGTATACGGTTTTTGAAAAAGCTAAACATATACTGCAAATGCCCATTCCTTACTTCAACAGGCCATCTTAGATACGTCACTTTCCGCGAACGATTTACTTCCTCTGTGCTTACTTGCTTTTCTCCTTTTGACAAAAATGAAGGCATCTGTAGCTCCACCCCAAGCTAATCTAATCAGACAATTGTTTAAACACTATAGTTATTTATAAGAATACTTTAACACAAAATAAATCATTATTTTTTATATTTAATTGCCATTAGATAGGCCATTTAATATAAAAATAATAAACTCCCGGTGTATGACTCATTGGTCATACACCGGGAGTAATGGCCATTAAATATAAAAAAATATGATCTATTTTGTGTTAAAGTATTCTTATAAATAACTATAGTGTTTAAACAATTGTCTGATTAGATTAGAAGGTATTAGTCATGCCTTCTGAAAGGTGCTATTCTTGTAATTGTAAAATAAATAAATCTTCGAGTCGAATAATACGCGCACTGGAATTAGCTAATTATGTTCGTTTCCATCGTTTCAACAACCATTTACCAGCTGAACCAATAGTCGCGGGAAAAAGTAGGACTTGCTTGAAATGCCTCGCGCAATCACGAAAGTTCCAAGTATTTTGCAACACTAGCACGTTTTCCTTAAGTAACGATGAGTCATCTGATGAGACAGACGAGGATATTCAACAGACACCTTCTAACGAAGCGGGACCATCAACACGATCATCCATTGACTTGAATATACAATGCCTGGTAACTGGATCTCTTAAATGCTTCGTTTGCGGATCAAAGACCCGCACCAGAGTGAAAGCAAGTGTCCTAAACGACGTATGGTTGCGAAAATCTATCATTATTGGCCAGGACAGTAGAATGTGTTCCTCGCATCTAGTGAACAACGAACTTCCAGATGAGATTATTCATGGTATTCAGTCAAATAGAAATTCAGGAACTTTCACCTCTGAAGAAATCGAAAACCTACTTACGAAACTTGCTACGTATGTCCATAAAGTACAGGTCCGAAGCTTTGAAAACCTTGTCACAAGCAACCATGATTGAAAAGTGCTTACCTCTCTATCACAAGAGCAGTTCCTTGAAGCGCATTCGGAAATTGAGGGACACATTGGTGCTATCCGAGTTTGTTCTACGAAGACCGCCTTAGCACTGTTACTTGTAAAACTGAGAATTGGTGTTTCCAACAAGGTGCTATCTGTAATATTTCAAATACAAGAACAAACAGTAATGAACATAACGAAAATGGTCATCGCCGCCTTGTCAGAAAGATTCGTGCCTAATCATTTTGGTCTCAACCACAAGTCACGTGAAGAGTTAATAGCCAACCATCAGTCAGCTGCTGCAGTAAGACTTTTTGCTAACAATAAACCAGATTGCCTCATTACTATTGTCGACGGAACCTACATAAAAGTTGGAAGATCGAAGGATTATACTGTCCTTCACAAATCTTTTTGCGTTCACAAAGGACAGCATATTTTCAAACCAATGGTCCTCGTCACTACTACTAGTTATATTGTTGACATTATCGGTCCATACTTTGCCAACGGTCGCAATAACGACGCTCGTATTTTAAATCACGCTGTAAAAACCAGAAATGATCTCAAGTCTTTCTTTAAAGTAGATGACGTAGTTTTAGCAGATCGAGGATTTCATGATTCTAATAGTATGCTTTCCGAACTTGGGGTGGAGCTACAAATGCCTTCATTTTTGTCAAAAGGATAAAAGCAAGTAAGCACAGAGGAAGTAAATCGTTCGCGGAAAGTGACGTATCTAAGATGGCCTGTTGAAGTAAGGAATGGGCATTTGCAGTATATGTTTAGCTTTTTCAAAAACCGTATACATGTCCACATGATACCCTACGTAACGGAACTGCTTCACATAGCCGCGTCCCTCATTAACGCTTTTCATCCAGAACTGCACCACAGTGGTAATTGGGAGGAGTCTGTACGTAAAATGGTTGCTTCACAGGCGATCGAACACCCGCTTAAACAAGTTCTCGAACGCGGACTTCTACGTAAACCCTCGCAATGGAAAAAACTTGACGAGATTGGATTAGAAGACTTCCCGGTACTTAGTGACGTAGAAGTAAGAGACGATGCTGGTGATTTGGACGATTTACCTAACATTGTTTGATATATAATGTATTTAAAATTGTTATTTTTCTTCGAATTACTCATAAAGTGTTTATAAATAAAAACCACTACAGTATACTTTTTCGGTGTTATTTCTCTTTGTTTTTTCAGAACACAAAGACTATACGAGTTAGCTGTATAGTCTGTGCCTCGCTCCTTGAATTTGCTTTGCTGCAAAACTTTGTTGTTCGGCAGGTTGAACACTTTTACAGGCATTTTGGGCTTCCGCACCTTAAATTATGTCAAAATTCCGGGTAATTTAAATCGTTGCTGAGAAAAATCCCATGGCAGTTACAAAACGATATTTTCCCAGAATCTTTATCCACCGGGTATCTACCAATATTCAAAATTTCAACTGATTTCAGGTGGGGGAAGACATTCTACTCCATCGTCGAATCCAACGATGTGGCCTATCTTCAACATTATCGAGCTAAACTTAAATTGATTTGCATTCGCAGACTATAACGGTTAAATGATTATTTTTGTGGTAGAAAGGTGAGAACACAACCCTAGTTTACTATCACAATAAAAGTTTACCAGTGGCGAAACAAAAAAATTTAACATTACGTTACCCAAATTCCTATGGGGAGTTTGGGTTGTTCTTTTAGGAGTTTATTGCTAAACCTCTTTTTTCAGTCATAACTCTTAAAATCTTGTATATCTCAATTCGATGTCAGTGATCTCATTTTTAATTAAAGTTCTTTATAATCATGATTAAATTTAAAACAATTATATTAACAATTTAAATAAAACCAAAAGAGGCAAGGCCATATTATTTCACAATAAATCAGTCAACCAGTAATATTCTTTGTTCGCAAGCGCGTTGGAGATTGACGAAATCAATATTTGATACATTTTTCAATGTCCACATTTGTCGTAATCTCTTACACAGTTGGCTAGAAAATTGAACTTTTATTAGTTTAATATTAAATAATATAATAATAAAATATCCATCAAGCTACAGAAACACACTATATTCAAAATAACAACCCAATTAAAAACAACAATTACAAATTTCTACAAGGAAACTCTGCAATTACTCTCTTTAAAAACAACTTTATTAGACAACGTTTCGAAGCGAACACTTCATCATCAGGTCTGTCACTAACTAAACAATTTCTTTAAGCTTGTTTTTATACCAACATTAAAAAATCTATTTTTCATATATATCACTATATATAATCTTCAAATAAAAATCCACCACTATAAGTATAAAAAACAATCTTTTTTTTTACATACACTATGTACAAATAATGAATTCTGGTTCCACTTTCCTCCTACCCTCCTCCTTTCCCCTCTTAGTCTACTCCCATTTCTCTTCCAACAACCTTTTATTTTCAGCCCCATTTCTGTGTTCATGTCTCCTCTTCTACTAATTTCCAGACTCTCTTTAATTTTCCTCTTCCAATAGTCCCTTTCTATTTCCACTAACTTCATATCATCCCATTTAATTTCATAGTTTTTTCATTTGCATGTACCGCTATAGCGTTTTTAATGTCCCATTTCTTGACTGCATACTTATGCTCTTTGACCCGGTCTTTCATTGCCCTCTTTGTTTCTCCTATATATTTCATATCACACTCGTTGCGCAACCTATTTTGCATATATCACAACTTTTTTGTTCTTATCAACCTCTCTATCTTTAACCTTCCTTTCCCCCAATCCACTAATTTCTCTTCTAACGTTTCTCTATTTTTACTAATCACATCTATTCCCAACCTACTTAATTTTCTTCTCAGCCTTTCAGATAACCCTTCATAATAAGTTAAGCTAACCCATATTCTATCTTTATCTCTATCTTTTTTTATCATACTCTTTACTTTTTTCTTGCCTTTCTATTTCTCTATCTATCATCCGACTTGGATATCCACTCTTTAATAATTGCCCCTTAATAATTTTAAAATCTGATGATGAAGTGTTCGCTTCGAAACGCTGTCTAATAAAGTTGTTTTTAAAGAGAGTAATTGCAGAGTTTCCTTGTAGAAATTTTAAGCTTATTAATGAATTATACCTGCAACAAGAATATAAATTTTAAAGTAATTGAGTTAATACAGGACCAAGGCCTGATAAAGTTAGCATTTGAGTACAAGAATAGTATGGATAAATTGGCAAAAAAGAGGAATATCCTCACTTTTTTAACGCGATGTCGGAAATGGAAACTGGTTCCAAAGTGGCTGAAACGAAAGACGATTGATGAAACTACTAGAGATCAGAAATTAGAAATAAAAAGGATTCAATGGCAACAAGCACTGATGACGCATGAGATTGGTGAAGTTCGGTATGTGAAAGCAAGATTAGAAGATAAAATTAAGCGGATTGAGGAAGAATTATATAATAATTTAGATAAAAGTTTATTTGATTGGCTAAGACAATGGGTAATCGAAGCCTACAAACGAAAGTTCGAACTAATAAGGGAAAAACAGAGACGGAAATTCCAGTACCTAAAAATTGAGAAGACAGAAAAGAAAATCTTAGAGTTGAACGAAGTTAAAAGTATGGTAGAAAATGTGATTAATTTAACTGGAAGAAAATTAGAAACGAGTGAAGTAAATATATTAGGAAAAATTGGAGGATAAGAAAATAGAGCTAGAATTCGAAAAGATGTTTCAAATGAATAGATTAGAAGATGATAAATGCTTCAAATGAATAGATTAGAAGATGATAAATGCAGAGAAATAAGTTTAATTGTAAGATTATGAAGCCGAAAAAGTAATCAGAAATTTAATGAAGAAAGAAGACATTGTGATAGTTCCAGCAGATAAAGTCAATAAAATAGTAATAATGAATAGGTTAGATTATATTGAAAAAGAAGAAATAGCATTAAGTGATGACACGTTAGTAGTATACAGGGTGTTTCTGAAAGGTCTGGAAAAAATGAAGGGGGTGTTTCGTGGGGTCAGACTGAGTTAAAAAGGTTTATGAACCTTTAGTCTCACGCGCTGCGTTGCGTAGTTATGAGCCCTTGAAAATAGTCCTCAAAAATACGAAAAACGACCGAAAGGTGTACGTAAGATTGTGCCTTTGACCATTATTGTTTTTCAATTTAATTGTGCATAAGCTAATTATCGAGAGATAAGTGAAACAAGGTGTTTAGTAACTAAAAAAGCGTTGATACACACTTGAGTCCGTCTAATAAATGATTGTCTAACTCGTTCAATGATCCCTGGTGTGTTGCGTATGGTTTCGCAGGCATCAATAATCCTTTGACCTAGATCTTCCACGTTACGCACTTCACTAACATAAACTAAGTCCTTAAGGTGGCCCCAAAGAAAGAAATCACAAGGGTTTAGGTCCGGAGATCTGGCTGGCCACGCAACCGTTCCGCCACGACCAATCCACCTCAAAGGGAATGTTTCATTAAGGAAGGCCCTAACTAGGAGAGAAAAATGAGGTGGTGCACCGTCTTTCATAAACCACATGTCTCGTCTCAAGTCCAGTGGTACGTCTTCAAGAAGCTCGAACAGATTGTCTTGAAGAAATCGGAGATATGCGTCACCATTAAGCCTTGGCTGCAAAAAGAATGGTCCAATTAAATGGTCACCAACAATTCCGCACCAGACGTTTAAGCTGAATTGAACTTGGTGAGCCCTAACACTTGTAGCGTGGGGGTTTTGTTGCGCCCTCTGATGCCTGTTATGCATGTTCAATATGCCATCACGGGAAAAATTACCCTCATCCGTAACTAAAAGGTTTTGGGGTAAGTTGATGTCTTGATGTTGAGCGATAAACCACTGACAAGACATCAACTTACCCCAAAACCTTTTAGTTACGGATGAGGCCAATTTTTCCCGTGATGGCATATTGAACATGCACAACAGAAATAAGTGGGCGCAACAAACCCCCCCCCCCCCCGCTACAAGTGTTAGGGCTCACCAAGTTCAATTCAGCTTAAAAGTCTGGTGCCATTTAATTGGACTATTCTTTTTGCAGCCAAGGCTTAATGGTGAGGCATATCTCCGATTTCTTCAAGACAATCTGTTCTAGCTTCTTGAAGACGTACCATTGACCTTGAGACGAGACATGTGGTTTGCGCACGACGGTGCACCAGTTCATTTTTCTCTCCTAGTTAGGGCCTTCCTTAATGAAACATTCCCTTTGAGATGGATTGGTCGTGGCGGAACGGTTGCGTGGCCATCCAGATCTCCGGACCTAAACCCTTGTGATTTCTTTCTTTGGGGCCACCTTAAGGACTTAGTTTATGTTAGTGAAGTGCGTGACGTGGAAGATCTACGTCAAAGGATTATTGATGCCTGCGAAACCATACGCAACACACCAGGGATCTTCGAACGAGTTAGACAATCATTTATTAGACGGGCTCAAGTGTGTATCAACGCTGACGGAATGCATTTCGAACAATTTTTGTAAATACTTCTGATTCCGATTATTAACCAATTGATAATTATGTTAATTAATAATGGTTTCTTGTAAAATTCCCTTTTCAACGCTGACGGAATGCATTTCGAACAATTTTTGTAAATACTTCTGATTCCGATTATTAACCAATTGATAATTATGTTAATTAATAATGGTTTCTTGTAAAATTCCCTTTTCAACGTAATAAACACGTAATAAACCACACTTTGAGTTCAAGTACTTCTGACCAAAGTTAATGATTGCACACTCCTAAACATGTTGATACGCTTTTTTTAGTTAATACACACCTTGTTTCACTTATCTCTCGATAATTAGCTTATGCACAATTAAATTGAAAAACAATAATGGTCAAAGGCACAATCTTACCTACACCTTTCGGTCGTTTTTCGTATTTTTGAGGACTATTTTCAAGGGCTCATAACTACGCAACGCAGCGCGTGAGACTTAAGGTTCATAAACCTTTTTCACTCAGTCTGACCCCACGAAAAACCCCCTTCATTTTTTCCAGACCTTTCAGAAACACCCTGTATAAAGGACAGTTCACCCCCACTTGGAGCCATTGGAGCCGGGAGCCCAAAATGGCGCCCGGTTTTTTTTTTGTGTTTTTTTTTCAAAATTTTTTCATCCGGGAATCGAACCCGGCACCCATAGCTTGTGAGAGCGATGACGTAAACAACTTAGGTATTTCAGTTATCAGTTCTTTTCCTTAAACACCACATCGTTCACGTTGGATCAGACATTCGCGTACTATCGGTTAATAGAAGGGAAGGCGGGATACCCTCTTATCTCTATACTCGCGGACGTGGGTCTTTTTAATTCAAAGAAAACAAATGCTACTTTATCATTTTAATTTTATATAATGTTTCATAAATATTTGGCTAGTATAATTTCGTCGGCAGGTCTACCGACAAACCCATACACGTAAAGATTTCTCTCCGCGAGTTGCGGCGATCGCTGAAATTTCCTGCCCGGGTCGTGAGACCAGTGACTGTCGCAATCGACGTCTTTGGTCGTTCACAGAAAGACTTTTTCAAGGACGAGCGAGAAGAAGTCGTTGTCGCATCAAAAATCGCATCGTGTATGGGGCCCTTAAAAGACTACAGGAGGTGCTGAAGTTAAGGGCCCCCTACACGATGCGATTTTTGATGCGACAACGACTTCTTGTCGCTCGTCCTTGAAAAAGTCTTTCTGTGAACGACCAAAGACGTCGATTGCGACAATCACTGGTCTCACGACCCGGGCAGGAAATTTCAGCGATCGCCGCAACTCGCGGAGAGAAATCTTTACGTGTATGGGTTTGTCGGTAGACCTGCCGACGAAATTATGCTAGACAAATATTTATGAAATATTATATAAAATTAAAATGATAAAGTAGCACTTGTTTTCTTTGAATTAAAAGTAAAAAACAACATCATTACCCCAGTTACGATAAAAAATAACCTTTTTTGATTATTTTCAAATTAAGTAGAGGTCGGAATTTGGACAAGATAATCTACAAACATTTGGTTAATCAGTAAAATATTCGCGATTACACGCATTTTTCATAGACTTCCCGTGATTAATTTCCAATTATGAATAAAGATAAAACAAACAGAAATAATCTTGTCTAAACCCCGACTTCTAAATTAAAGTCTTCAATATAACTATTTTCACGATAAAATCATAAATATCAATAAGGATAAACGGTTAACCAAACACTTGCCAATCTGCCTAGCCTTTTTAATTGTCGTCCGCCGAAAATCGCGTCTCAGACTTAGGTTTTCCCGTGTGTGGCCAAAACGAGCGACCGACCGTCGCTCCCCAAGGTCGTAGAGATAAATCGTCCCCCGAAAATCGCATCGTGTATGGGGCCCTTTAGTCAAGTCAAGGCAGGACCAGAAATAAAAGTTAGCGTTTCAAGAAAAAAATGTCAAACTAAAATTCCAAGTAAACCACTTTGAAACCACAGTGGATGGTTTTGAAGAGAAATTTGCCGAATTTTAATATTTGAGGTGGAATGATACATGTGTGACCCCGTCACATATTTCACCCTACTCTACCCTCTAAAATTTTAATTTTTGTAATTGATTTGTATTATAAGCATACTTTTTGTTGTATTGTGTGTCACCCTCCCTTTAAAAGAAAATATTTTAACTTAAAAACGGGTAAAATATAAAAACCCCATGTCCTTCTTAACAAAGGACCGGATAGCCAAATTTTAGCGAACTTTAAGAAACCCCAATTCTAAAGATCCCTTCTAGACAAAGTAAAAGTTTGTGTGCCCTATCTCTACAAAACGATTCCAATAAACCCCCACTGCAATAAACCCCTCAAAAGAACAAACGAAATGACATCGACTTTCACGTTCATGGTCACCTCGGACTCCCCAAACTTTTCCATAACTCGCTGGAAAAAAACCTCGGATGGCACTTCATCCCAGATTTCCCAACTAGAAACTTCTCTAGGAGCATCACATAAACGACCATCGATGGGTCACGGGAACGCAACCTACAGGCATCGTAGTGCCAAACCAAAACTTTCGATTGCCCAACGCGTACCAATACCGCACCTGAATCGCCTTCTTCCCCCCCCCCCGAACCGAGGCATAAAGGAGAGAAGATAAAATCACTTCGAATTGGAGATCTCGAAAGGAGCCACTGAAGGAACAGGATCACCCTCTAGAAGCCCAGCGCGCTGCGCTGAGGCCGATGATGGAGCCCGCTTAACTCTGCCATTTTTTGTCCTCAAGCCTTCAGGACATAGTCGCTGTTGAAAACTTTATAAACTCGCGAAATAACAGTCCCCGCTATAACCTAAAAGATATGAGTTGAACCTCATCTCAATAGTAATGAAATGGAGCCTCCGAGGCCACAAAGACCTCCGATTCGCCCTCCAGAATCCGATGATCCACGCTAACGATATTCAATCCACGAAGGAAAGGAGCCTCCCTCGCTATATGGCGTCGAAACGGAGAAATCCATCAAACTAAAAACACGACGACGAAGGACGAGAATTACTGAAGTCAAACAAAATCCCCCCTCGAGACCCCAAGAAACCGGACGACCACTCGTCGTGTGAAAGACCTACCCGAGAGACCGTGCCATTACTAATTTCAACGAAGTTGCCACCCCGCAAGCTGTCCGAGAAATCCCGTCCAACCCCTCAAGGAGAGAGCCAGTGAAACCGATTGGTACAGGAATGGATAAGGCTGTACTGTTATGCAACAAAACCCAGCTAATCCGAGAGAGACGACGGCCCCCGAACCCAATTTTTTCGTAAAAACACAGGCAGTGTTGAGTACTTTTTATTATTATATTTTGTTTTATCGTTTGACCCCTCAGTGAATTATTCGTGACCCAAATCTAAATGTCGGCTTGTTGTTGAGATCAAAATCTAGAAAACCGTAGTACAATTCAACTCCCGTACTTTTTAAGAAACAAATAGAAATCAGAAGAACGTTATCGAGATATAAAGAGAGAGATTAGGATAATCTTTGCTCCCTATTTTAAACCCCTTTTTATAGGAGGTGAAATTTTATATTAAAAGTAAATAGATATAGATATATCGTAATTTTGAAACCCCTCTAGAAATCGAAAGTAAAATTCTTAGGCACCGTCCGTCCCAAAATCCTCGTATATATATTTAAAACTTAACGTTGGACTCCCTCTTGCGAATAATCAAACCTGGCAAGTCTCCTATGTTTTATAAGCACTTTCCCTGCGACCAGCTCCGTGAGATAACGGGTTGTAGCGTCCATTGAGTATATTAAGTATTATCGTTCCCCCCCCCCCTGATAATTAAAGTGTTATATTTTAAAAGTGTTATTACAAATGTGCCTTACCATGAATAAAAGAGTTATTTTTTGATTGACCAATTATGAGAAACCATACATGAAACGAATCTTTTTTCCTCTTCTTCCCACGTGATTAAACTCCTCACACAATTTATCCCAACCCCCAATAACACTTTTTTTGTGTAAGCTTTTCTCGTTTTTCCCCGTGTTGGTGGCTCTTCGAACATTTTTCCCAAAACAGCGTTTTTTTCCCAAATTCGCGGGAAAAAGTTCGAACGCCGCTCGCCAGGCGGAACCCGGCGAGGAAAGAGACCCTTATAAATGTTAAATCTCACAGGATATAAAGTAGTCTGTGTAAATTAGATTGACATCGAAAAAAATTTAAATTCCAAACAAAAAGAATGGTAATTTATATGATAAGCTAGCAAGATATTTTATTTTCTCAAAAATCAATGATAACAAAATTTATTTAAAAAATATTAATGGGATAATGCAGATTATAACTTATTTTTAAATTCCATCGTAAAGTATTATTTAAAAGTATTTAAAGGAAGGTCAGCATTAAAATTGAATTAGGCCTAGCTGCAAATTAACGTGGCGCCTTTGGTGAGTTTCATTAATGTCCCTACGGTATGAAATAAAGTAGTCTAATCAGACGAATGATTAATTTGTAAATACAGAATAAGGAGTTTCCCTTGGAAAAATAAATCTTTGAAGACAGAGTGAATTAAAGAACAAGTAATTTGTATCGATAGATTATTATTATATGGCAACGTTTGTGTATTAAAACCGAGTAAAACATTCCCCGGAAAATTCGCAAAAAAATAAATCTATTTATCGTAAATAATTGATTGAATCGGTATAGACGGATTGACACATAAGGTTTAACCTGATAAAGATTAAAGCAGTCCACGCCAATTCCTCTTAATAAGAGTAGTATTGACGTATTGTGCATGCATCGGCCTTTAATTAATTATAATCTTTATCATTTTTTACTTTTATTAATTATAATCTTTATAATTTTTTACTTTTAATTATTGTCTTTATCATTTTATACTTATATTAATTATGGTCTTTATCATTTTATACTTATATTATTTATTGTATCATTTTATTCTTATTGTATTCATAATTTTATACTTAAGTTTAATTATTGCATTTATCATTCTATAATAGTTTATTTATTGTACTTATCATTTTGTACTAATGTTTAATAGCTCCTGTCCCATTGGACCGAATCCCATTCGACCGAAAAACCCGCACTTTGGCGGATTCGGTCCAATGGGAAATCCCATTTGACCGAAAAACCACCACTAGGATTCGGTCCAATGGGACAAGAATCTTTGCTTAAATATTATCGATGGCATTTAAATAAATTAAATTCCCGGGAACGCAAAGATTCTATCTTTGCAAGCAAATGATTTGATTGCCTTATAATAATTTAATGACCAAGTAAAATGAGCCCTAGCCATAAATTATTTAGTGAAATATTTACGAAAACTTGTTGCTTAAAAAGACAAAATATTTTTTAAAAAGCGAAAATTTACATTTTAAAACGAATTACCATAATATTAAGACATATTCATTACGTTACAATGTTGCGGCTGTAGTTTTAAGGTATTTGTTACAATTATTTTATAAAGAGAATACTAGCCTCTGGAAACAATTTATTTTAAGCAATTTGGACTTTCAAAACAACGCAAAGATTATATCTTTGATTTGATTGCCTTATAATAATTTAATGACCAAGTAAAATGAGCACTAGCCATAAATTATTTTGTGAAATATTTACGAAAACTTGTTGTTTAAAAAGACAAAATATTTTTTAATCACGGAAAATTTACTTTATAAAACGAATTGCCGATTTTTGTTTGAATTTTTAAGTCATATTCATTACGTTACAAAATTGCGGCAGCAGTTTTAAGGTATTTGTTACATTTAATTTAAAAAGTGGATACTGGCCTCTGGAAACAATTTATTTTAAGCAATTTGGACTGGTAAAACAAGACTAAAAATATTACAATTTCCCAAAGTCTTGAAAGATAATTGAGGCAAATTTTTGAAATTACGAAATTAGTCTCAAAGAAAATTAAGAATACTTTTTTAAAACAAATCAATTGCTTGAAGAGCGTGTGAACCGAGAGATGTTTGTAAGAAATAGATGATGATATTCAAATCCTTACTAAATAACTATAGTCCTTGACTAATTAGTACCGGGGGAGTTCCGAAATTATCAAAACTCTATATTAAAATCACAGAGTTCCAACCTAACCTAAGTTAACAAAATCCAACGTAACCTAACTAAACCAAACCCGTCCCAGCTTATTTAAAGCCTATGAGATTTGAAAGTTTCTTCTCCTTGTCGTAGATTTAAACGGTTGTACCCCGATTTTCCCATTTCCCATTTCGCCCAATCTCAATTGGCTCAATCAAACTATCCCAATTCATTTAGCCCACACCCAATCGTCCCAATTTGAAATTTTTTTCGAGGAAATGCATTTTCTATGCTTATTTTATATTCAGATTCCAAAAAATACATAATTTTATTTAAGTATCATAACCCTAACCAAACCGAGCCCAACATAATCGAACCGAACCCAAGCCATCCTAACCTAACTTAAAAAAACCGAACCCAGCCAAACCTTACCGAATCTAACACAAACAAACCTTATCTAACCTAACCTAACCTAACCGAAACCAACCTTCCCTAACCGAACCCAACCTTCCCGCGAACTACCAGGACTATTTGTCCTCTAGACGATTGAATCCATTCGATTTCCATTTTTCAAATGAATAAAATTCTAAAACGCTTAAATTATCGTTTAAAGTAATCTATTTAGAATTAAAAAATGCAACAGGAATATTTTGGTTCAAAGGGGAATTGGCGAATACGTTTTGGAAGAAATGGGAAGCCTAATTTTTGGTCTGGGTGAATTGGGAATACATCATAATTGGCCAATGAAGCCCCCATTGGGCCAACGTTTTTGGACTAAAGGAGAACAAACCGTTTAAAATCCCCAGTTCTTAATTAGTTTATATCCATTGTTATTAAGTGATGGGTCTGAAATCGTCATTTCCCAGAAATAACGCGCCAAAAAGAGTTATTTCTGTTCACGGGCCATTTTTATATGATATAATAATGTCATCAGCAACTAACTTTTCTCGTGAAATGTTCCATTCTAAAATTTCTTAGAATCAGATTTAGGCTAAGCAAGACTATAGTTTGCCACTTTGATAATTATTTGAAAATTACTGCGAGACCTTTGGTGAGTTTTGATATTTTACGCATTTTACAACAGTTTGAATCGTTGAAAAATTACTTGTTAGAAGAGTCTGTTATCCATTTAATATTTAAAGACATAGCAGACTTTCAAAATTATTGATAAGGCTGAAATAACGTGCCTCCTGTACAGGTTAATAGAGCTTGCATTTTAGGCGATTATATTTCCCGCAGAAGATAAGTATTCAATTATGATAGCCTGACTCTGAGATCTAATCCTTAAAATTAATTTTAATTCTCACACTGACTCTTAAACCATTCTTATTTCTGAACTAATTCATATACCAATACTAGTTTGTCTAAGGTTTAACCTCAATTTAATGGGTTGCTCCTGATGTACTATAATACTCGAAATTTTCAGATAAATATATTGCGCTTTTCTTATTTTAACCTGGTAACTATTTTTATAATAGACGATTGCCTTTAGTGAGAAACCACCATTATGGCTATAAAAACTTTATATTTTGGCGGAATCTCTTATCTTATCAATTCGGTCGAATGGGATAACACCATTTAGCTCCCATTGTACTTATCATTTTGTACTAATGTTTAATTATTGTACTAATGTTTAATTATTGTACTAATGTTTAATTATTGTACTAATCATTTTGTACTAATGTTTAATTATTGCACTTCTCATTTTGTAGTAATGTTTAATTATTGCACTTATCATTTAATACTTAGGTTTTATTACTGCACTTATCATTTAATACTTAGGTTTTATTACTGCACTTATCATTTAATACTTAGGTTTTATTACTGCACTTGTCATTTTATACATACTTATAAAGATAAATATATAAACTGAAATGGATAGTATCACTATACATTAGTCTAGCAGAGTGAATTTAGATTTTAAATTCTCTCTGAGTCTAAGCCATATTTTGAAAACTTCACAGCACCTGTGATTTTCCGCCCTTACTAAGTTACTCCCTCCCTCAATTCTGGAAACCGCTCCTTCCCTATAAAAACGAAAAAATTCTTGTTAAATTTATCCTTCGAGATTACTCAGCTAACACCGCAAGTCCGCAAAACCAAGAGCCACTCAGCCACCAATCCACGTTATCCACCATTCAACTTGTTTCTTTTTGAAATGTAAGTAATGTAAGTAATGTTTAGATAAATGTCCAATAAGTATATTCTAAGAAAATTTTGGATTGGGCCAAGATAGAATAATTTTAGTTACTAAAGGGTGAAATTTATTTATCTATAAGCTTAATATAAATTTATATATATATATATATAAGTCTAAGTATTTTAAAATTAATTCTGAAGTTGACCCCTTTTTTTCGCTCATGGCCAAGTTCGTAATGTTATTCTATGGGATTTGGTTTTTTGAAAGTGGCTTACCTTTCAGATTTATTTTCTAATGCTTCCAGATATTTTTAAAACTTGGATTTTCCGTGTGGTATATATATATATATATATATATATATATATATATATATATATATATATATATATATATATATATATATATATATATATATATATATACCACACGGAAAATCCAAGTTTTAAAAATATCTGGAAGCATTAGAAAATAAATCTGAAAGGTAAGCCACTTTCAAAAAACCAAATCCCATAGAATAACATTACGAACTTGGCCATGAGCGAAAAAAAGGGGTCAACTTCAGAATTAATTTTAAAATACTTAGACTTATATATATATATATATAAATTTATATTAAGCTTATAGATAAATAAATTTCACCCTTTTGTAACTAAAATTATTCTATCTTGGCCCAATCCAAAATTTTCTCAGAATATACTTATTGGACATTTATCTAAACATTACTTACATTACTTACATTTCAAAAAGAAACAAGTTGAATGGTGGATAACGTGGATTGGTGGCTGAGTGGCTCTTGGTTTTGCGGACTTGCGGTGTTAGCTGAGTAATCTCGAAGGATAAATTTAACAAGAATTTTTTCGTTTTTATAGGGAAGGAGCGGTTTCCAGAATTGAGGGAGGGAGTAACTTAGTAAGGGCGGAAAATCACAGGTGCTGTGAAGTTTTCAAAATATGGCTTAGACTCAGAGAGAATTTTTTAAAACTCCGACTATTATATATATATATATATATGTATGTATATATATGTATGTATATGTATGTATGTATATGTGTGTATGTATGTATATGTGTGTATGTATGTATATGTGTGTGTGTATGTATATGTGTGTGTGTATGTATATGTGTGTGTGTATGTATATGTGTGTGCGTGCGTGCGTGCGTGCGCGTGCGTGTGTGTGTATGTGTGTGTGTATGTGTGTGTGTATGTGTGTGTGTATGTGTGTATATATGTGTGTATATATGTGTGTATATATGTGTGTATATATGTGTATATATGTGTGTATATATGTGTGTATATATGTGTGTATATATGTGTGTATATATGTGTATATATATGTGTATATATATGTATATATATTTTAAATTAGGAAATTACAAATTCAAATAGGAATTTTGACGCTGGCCGCCACAATTGGGATGTTCAATGAAACTTCGTTCCTCATGTGGAAAACGGTTAAAGGTGCAGACCTAAGGCACTTGCCAACCAATGGGAGACATGTAGGAGTTTCCCAATTCCTTGCAAGAATTCCGGGGAAAGAGCCAGTATTGGCGGATTTCTTCGTAACGGAGGGGACGGGTCCTACCAAAATATGTAATTACTAAAAACTTATAATCATTTTAATATACCGGTTGAGAACTGACATTTGGAACGTGTAGGTAAAGCTAACACAGCTTTGTTCACACGCTTTCTCAATCCTCTGTCGTGTATGACTAACATCACAATGTATAATTTTTTCTTTTATTTTAATTATTTGACCAGCGACCCCTATGTTTGATATGCTCATGGGAGCTCCGGATGCCGGGCACGCCGCTGTGGCTAATACGAGACGGCCAAACAAGAGGACGCAGCGGAGGAAGGCTGTGGCCAGCAGCCGTGAAGGACCCCCAAAACAAGGAAGGGGAGCCGCAAAACGTGGAAGGGGAGCCCCGAAACGAGGAAGGGAACTGTACAAAAAGCGGGCAGTTGCAGCCGCCACCCCTGGAGGGGCCATCGCACCCCC
Source organism: Odiellus spinosus (assembly GCA_963920705.1). Classification (NCBI taxonomy): domain Eukaryota; kingdom Metazoa; phylum Arthropoda; class Arachnida; order Opiliones; family Phalangiidae; genus Odiellus; species Odiellus spinosus. The sequence goes on along the minus strand of OY987232.1, from coordinate 8,085,730 downwards.
ACCCTACCTGGAGGGACCACCGCAGCCCATACCTTAACTGGAGGGGTCACCGCAGCGGCCACCCCTGGAGGGGCCATTGCACCCCGAACCATAGCTGGAGGGACCACCGCAGCCCATACCCTAACTGGAGGGGCCATTGCACCCCGAACCATAGCTGGAGGGACCACCGCAGCCCATACCCTAACTGGAGGGGCCACCGCAGCCCATACCCTAACTGGAGGGGCCACCGCAGCCCATACCCTAACTGGAGGGGTCACCGCAGCGGCCACCCCTGGAGGGGCCATTGCACCCCGAACCCTAGCTGGAGGGACCACCGCAGCCAATACCCTAGCTGGAGGGACCACCGCAGCCCATACCCTAACTGGAGGGGCCACCGCAGCCCATACCCTAACTGGAGGGGCCACCGCAGCCCATACCCTAACTGGAGGGGCCACTGCAGCCCATACCCTAACTGGAGGGGTCACCGCAGCGGCCACCCCTGGAGGGGCCATTGCACCCCGAACCCTAGCTGGAGGGACCACCGCAGCCAATACCCTAACTGGAGGGGCCACCGCAGCCCATACCCTAACTGGAGGGGCCACCGCAGCCCATACCCTAACTGGAGGGGCCACCGCAGCCCAAACCCTAACTGGAGGGGCCACCGCAGCCGCCACCCCCTGGAGGGGCCATCGCACCCCCAACCCTACCTGGAGGGGCCATCGCACCCCCAACCCTACCTGGAGGGGCCATCGCACCCCCAACCCTACCTGGAGGGACCACCGCAGCCCATACCCTAACTGGAGGCGCCACCGAAACCGCCACCACTGGAGGGGCCATCGCAACCGCCACCAATAAAGGGTCCACGGCAGCCCCCACCACTGAAGGGTGGGGGCTGCCAGATATGACTTAGCCACCCCCGCCCCTACAAAGAGAGTAATATGTAAACTTTGGAATTAACAACAAAAAAATTGTTATTATTCTAAAAAAAAAGATAAAGTCACTGATGTTTATGAACTTAAAAATAAACTAGGAGAGAAAGCTGCTATTTTGCCATTCGTTCATGCTCTATCAGGGTGTGATAGTACTTCAGCCTTTTACAAGAAAGAAAAGCTAGCGTTTTTGAAACTATTCAAAGGAAACACTAACTTAACCCAGGACGCTCTTTTAATGGCAAAAATGCAAATAAGAAAGATCTTTTGAACGCTGGTGAAAAAATTGTCGTGAAACTGTATTGAGCCACACCCAAAACCAAAAACCTAAAAAGGCAAGGATATCTTCTATACAAAAAAATTGCTTCTAAACAAATACTGAAGAGCAATTTTGAACTGGCATCCCTTCCCCCAACTAATGGCTCTATAGAAAGTTGAAAGCGGATGAATGGGGGTGGAAATTATGCAATAATAGTTTGGATGTGGTGTGCTTTGTTAAATGCGTAATAACACGTAGAATCAAATTGCTTTTCACTTTCTTATGGCTAAATCTAACGGTTTTGCCGAAAATTGCAAAAAACTAAAAATTTCGAGATGGCGGCCATTTTGGGGAAGTTCCACACCCCTACAATAGGCAACTTTTTTCCTTCGTCAACACCATGTATAGATGTCATTTCCTTTGAGAGTTGCTTGTCTCTATTTTTCTCCGATCTTTTTACTTTTTTATTTTAAATGCAATGTACTATAGGCGGAGAAATTGAAACTTAATGTTATTCTATGGGCTTTAGATTTTTTTAAAAAGACTTGCCTTTGAGATTTATTTTCTAATGCTTTCAGATATTTTTCGGGCTTTAATTTTAGGACTAATTTCATAAATTTACACCGATTAGTTTGGCCACAATCTATTCATAAAAACGGCAAAATATGAAGGAGGAGAAATTAAGTCATTAGCGTTCAATACCCATAGCCTCAAATCAAGCGCGCTCCTGGGCATGAAATCGCGTGAAGCTATAGAAAACCTAAGCCTAATTTGTCAAAAAATGCTTAGGTTTTTGCCCACTCAATTTCTCCGCTTTAATGTTTCGTCCGGTTTCATAAATAGATTGAGTGCCAACTAATTGGTGAAAAACTATGAAATTAGTCTTCAAATAAAGCTCGAATCTTAGTTCATACCACACGGAAAATCCAAGTTTTAAAAATATCTGGAAGCATTAGAAAATAAATCTGAAAGGTAAGCCACTTTCAAAATACCAAATCCCATAGAATAACATTACGAACTTGGCCATGAGCGAAAAAAAGGGGTCAACTTCAGAATTAATTTTAAAATACTTAGACTTAATATTTTTAAATAAAACTCGAAAAGTTCAACAGTCGAGCCTTGGTCTATCATTTAAAAGTGATTTTAACTGCAACAAATAATTACTCTCTTAGTTTTTACCGTAACTGGACTTGTCCTCGAAAAAGTTGATTTTAATGTTATTTCTATGGGAAAATGGAGCGTTTTGATTGGCTAAAGTCTGAATTATTTTATGAAATGGAAATTGCATTACAGACGATGATCAGTCCATAACGTTGAACCCTGCCGGGTTCACCGAATTATTATTAAATATTTTCCAAAAAACGGATAAAGACGATCTAGAAAAAGCCTATCTCGTGTTTATCCATTTTTCGGAAAATATTTAATAATAATAAAATCTTTGGAGTAGTAGACTATATCTACTATCTATAATTTTAAACATATTAAATTGCTCTTTCTCTAACAATTAATTTGTGTCCCTTCAAGGGTTTGATTCGATTTAGATAAAGGCCCTTTTTAAGGGTGCAAAGCAACCCCTTTTCTGTATAATATATAAATACGTGTTCCCAAGTTTGATTTCGCACCGTAAGATTAGAAATTCTTGGACATATTTTAAAACTGAATTTTCATCAAGAGTTTGCGGCCAAATTCTGGGTTTCGACTTCCATGCCTATTATTTGTCGATGCGATTCAATATTATAAAATTTAAGATTAGATTATAAAATCCCTCGTGCTCGCCCGTCCCCCTTGTTAGTTTGTAGGTACGGTACGTTAATCCGTGCTAACCCGTCCCTCTTGTAATATTTTAGGTGAGGTTAGTTAATCCCTCGAATTAGCACATCCCTCCAACTATTAAATCCATCGAATTAGCCCATCCCTCCCTCCAACTATTAAATCCATCGAATTAGCCCATCCCTCGGGCTACCGCGTCCATCTTGTAATCTTTGGGGTAAGATTAGGTTACTTAATCGCTTGAAGTAGACCATCCCTCCAACTGTTTAATCCCTAGCTCAGACTAACCCGCCCCTCTTGTATTGTTTAAGGTAAGGTTAGGTTAGTTATTCCCTCGAATTAGCCCATCCCTTCAACTAGATAATCCCTCAGGCTACCTTCTCCATCGGGTAATCTTAAAGGTAAGGTAAGGTTAGGTTAGAACATAATGGGATTTTATAATGGAAATTTTAAAGTATCAAATTGGTTTTACAGACATTTCTGCTGGCCGTAGAATTTTTGAAGAATTGTCTCTGAATTCCCCTAGTCAAAATTAGTCGATAACCTTTGTTATTTTATTCGGGGTTTGAATATTGTCATCTAGTCATAAGTTTTACTACAAAGTATATTTTAATATTTTAAATCTAAACAGTTAAACAAATTTTATCTTGCAATTTGAAAGTTAATTATGTTTGAAGAAACTTATAAGTTAATATTGAACGATTTGGACAGTTTTAATATGCGTAAAAAAGATCAAATCTCACATTTTTTAGGTAATTTACTGTTAATTATTAGTCTCGAACTAGACTCGCTAAGCCTTAATCCATTTTGGCGAAATTTTACATTGCTAGATTTCTCGAGAAGAGTTAATTGCTGATGCCATTAAAATGTCGTGTAAAATTATCGCGAGAAAAACATTTAACAATATTTCTAAAAGACATCTCTTTCGGTTAGCTAGAATATTGCTTTGAATCAGCAATTGATTAGTCTGAACAGATTTCGAGCCTTAATTCGAAAATTTAATAATTAACCACAAAGAACTTGTAAGATTATAGCGAGTTTTGATATTATTAGTTATGTCTTATAAGTCTAAATTGATTAAAAATATTTCGTTTCCAGAGGCTTGTATCACTTTTAGGAATTATATAAAGCAAATACTCAAAAATTGCAGCTTAATCATTTTATGTAATGATTATGACTTTAATATTTAAATAAAAATATGCAATTTGCTTTTTAAAGTTAAATTGCTGTGATTTAAAAAGGTTTTGTTATTCATTACATTTTACTTAATATTTAACCAAATATTTGGGCCTAGAGATCATTTTACTAGATTGTTAAAATATTATAAGTCAATCATCTTTTGCTTGCAAAGATTGAAATTTATTGTATAATTTTCTTCGGGTATATTTAAGTAAAGATCATGTCCTAATGGACCGAATATTAGATCCGGATAAGTGTGGATTTTTCGGTTCAATGGAACAGTCCCATTGGACAGAAACCGCCAAAGTGCGGAGTTTTCGGTCGAATGGGAATGCGTTCGGTCGTGTGGGATTCGGTGCAATGGAATCAAATTGGAAAAAAAAGGGTAGACCAGGTGGTAAAATTTGTGCTGGAATTACCCTAAACACTAAGTTGCGGTAATTTCTCGAGCCGACTATATTACCGTGAGCGTTTTTATTTAATATATTGGAAGAGACGCAGATTCGAATATCCCCGCTTGTGAGCAAACTCAAACCATGTTCTTCAAATCACGATTTTGAAACCATGTTTTTCAGTACGTTTTATTACTGACAGACTAGAAGTCAATACACATAAGCTCCCTTACTGTCGCGTTCGCGAGGACTTGTTTATGGTTTTCGAGTTTTAATTACTGAGAGACTAGAACTCAACAAGCATAAGATCCCTTACTATCTCTTTCGTGACTACTTGCTCGTTGTTTACGAGTTTTCATTGCTAACAGACCAGAACAAAAACATTCACAAGCTACCTTTTATATCGTTCGCTACAAGCCCTTAATACCGACAAAATATTTTCTATATTGTATACCTCTGAAGATATAACGAATGTTTCTCTCATATTTTACTAAGAACCTGTAATGGGGGGGGGTCCTTCGTTTTAGAAGGCGATATGGGGGGTAAAATCTTTCAAAACCACCTTAAAATTGGTGTCCCGTGGACAACTGAATGAGGTTCAAAGCGCGGGAAAACACACGCGCGTCAACCAAACCTTCATAACTCCGAGATGGGTTTTATATACAATGGGATTTTTCGAGGGTTTGAGTAGCACGCTGCTACTACACCTATTTCTTGTTCTCAGCTTTCTAAAATTATTTTCTTTTAACAATACAAGTAAAAATTCCCAAATTCCTAAACAAAATTATTACAAAAAGAAAACGGGTACAAAATATTTTACAGTTTCGCATTCTAAGTATATATACAGAAGTATGACATTTTTTAAAAGATTAAACACATTGATTTTCAACAGTACATTCGCTGTCAATCTCATCTTTTTCCTGATTACTACATTGTACTTTAAATGACTTGGCTCTTGAAAACAAGTAAAGTTTCAAATTAAAACAAATGTAGGGCGTACATTTCCAGAAAATTATCTTTGTTTTCGTCTCTAGCGGCTTCGATTTACTCGGCCCGTTTACGCACCTCGACGTTCTTAATGGACTTAATTGGAAATAAGTAAAGTTTGAAATGAAAATACGGGGCGTATATTTCCCGAATATTCTCGTTGGTTTCGTCTCTAGCGGCTCTCGTAAAACCTCGTCAACGATACTTTTCAATCTAAATGACTCGATTCTTCGTGCCGTTTCAATACCCGGAGGCTCGAAATAGCCCGAACATTATTTTATAGGACAGTTTCCTCGACTGGTAATAGGAATCGCGTCAAGGGCGAGTCTCGATCGAAAATGTTCCCCAATTTTCAGAGCTTTCGAAATTTGTTACCAGAAACGGGGTAAAACTACGAATTTTTTGATTCAGCCATTAAATGGCCGAATTTTCAATCGACTGAAATTCGAGTTCGACGCTTTTCACCCAAAAAATCTCCCAATCGCTTTTGCTCCATTTTACGAGTTCGAAGTTATTGTTTAGTCCCTTATTTAAGCTAGTCATAAGTCGAGTCATGCTCTCAGTGCGGAATTGATACGAAATTACGTGGATACGGATTTGGGATAAAATTAACCCATCGTGATAAAAGGGATTGGAAAGTACGGAAATCTGTTTTGGGTAAAATGATAAATGGGTATTGAGAGAAACGCGAGCTTAGAGAAATCTTAGAATTAATTTCAATTACGAAACCCGAGTCCAATAGTCGTTGCTACGTAGCAAGGGGTGCAGGATCGAGACATGAAATTTTCGATTTTTCTCTGCAGTTTGGTGTGTGACGTCACCATGAGACCTCCGGCGATAATGAGTTTAGGCGGTAAAGTCAAATTTTTGTTTTCTATTTTCTTTTCTATTTTTGTGTTTATTATTTATTATATTTATTTTGCAATGAAATTATAGAATTCATTGTTGAAAATGCAAAGGGCCTAGCAGGATAAGATAGTGAAAATTGCCTTTGAACGAATCGAAACAAAAAAATAGTCCCATAATGAGCATGATTAATGGTGGTCATGTGCAAATTTTCAGCTAAAAAGATGCGCACATAACCACAAAAACACATATTATGTGTTTTTAGTTTTTTGTCGATATCTTGGCCAAATTTTCACCAAATCGAATATACTTTTTTTTTAATTAAAGGTCTCTGGAAGACCTACAAGGTGGTATTTTTTAAAAAGATTCACGCTCAAAGCAATTTTTTTACAAGCGTTTTAAAATTTGAAATTAAAAAAAAAAAAAGAAAATGTGTATTTTGGGTCAAAGTTGAACCCTGAATTTTTTCAGATTTTTGAAATTGGTGGAACATTGTCAAAAAGAAATAAAAACTGAATTTTCGGCCATATTTTAAATACGAGACGGTCATACGTATTTATCATTTATTCATAGGAAGGCGGGTTTTCACGTGCCAAACTTTTTCATCGCGCGTGCCACTTACCTTATTTTTTACATTACGAAAGTGATTAAGTTCATTATTTTTAAAAAATTGTATTAAATTATCGAAATGAAAAATGAACTATTTAAAGTTCATATATTCAGAACTCAAGGCGCCAATAGCCAATGTCGTCACTTCAAAGGGCACGACTTATCTAATTTAATCATATATTGTAGAAAGAAATCACAAACGTAAGCTTATTGTACAAGAATAACGTATGTTGGTATTGAAATGGTATTTGGTTGGATAATAACTATTAAAAAATATTATTTTAAGATAATCATTTTTAAAGTGAACAACTTTTTTAATTTATTTTTAACACGTATTATACTACGAATCTTGATATATAAAATATATAGCGTAAAAAAAGTATATTTTAGAGTTGCCAGGAAGCATGGTAGAAACCAAAAGTTAGTAAACAAAGCGAGTAATTTTTTAATATCACAATAAACAAGTAAAATAACATATTTTGCTGTTCAAAAAATATTTTATGCCCAAACCAATGCCTACGGAGTTTTCCCTCTCTCTTTCTCTCTATACTCACCCAATTACAGCTGTCGCTCTTAGGAGCGTCGATCATGAGCAATGAAGGTAATTTTTGCCCAGGAACCGAAACTTCAAAACTTCTACATTCGAAAGCACCATTCTGGCAAAAAACGGCAACTTAAAATGACACAAAATAAATTAAAAAATTCGGTTATGCAATGCCTTCTAAAAATTCCGTAGGCATTGCCCAAACGCAATACGAACTTACAGTTTTTAAGTATCGATTATGCGCACTTACAATGTCCGTACGTCCATAACTGTTTCCAGAATGTCTAGAAGGTAAAACAAAAGTCTGGAGAGGTCTAGAAAATTCTGGAAAGTGATTGAAATCTCTAGAAAATTCTGGAAAGTGCTTGGAAGGTCGGGAAAGTTCTAGAAATAAAATTTTTATTTGTTTATTATGATATTCTAAAATTGTGCGCTCTAATCAATCTTTACGGTATATATTTTTATATATCAACGTTTGTAGTATAGTGCAGGTTTAAATTCAATTCAAAAAGTTGTTACCTTATTCACTTTAGTATAAATAAGGTAAATGGCGCGCGCGATGAAAAAGTTTGGCGCGTGACAATTCGCCTTCCTATGAATAAATGATAAATACGTATGACCGTCTCGTATTTAGAGTATGGCCGAAAATTCAGTTTTTATTTTTTTGACATTGTTCCACCAGTTTTAAAAATCTGAAAACATTCAGGGGTCAACTTTAACCCAAAATACACATTATATATTTTTTTTTTTCGAGGAGGCCATATTTTTGGTTTTTTTAAATAAAGAAGACCCACAACACTAGGTAGACCTTTGGGTCAAGTAATGTTAAAAAAAAATTCTTAAAATTTCAAAATTTTCGGTTTGGTTGTCATCTCTGATAGTATTTACGCTCTTGTGGCGCGAAATCTGTTCATTAATATCAATAATCTCCGCAGAACAAAGGTTGGAGGATTTCTTCCATAATGCTAGAGATAGGAAGATATGTCGACTTCAAAGTCGGATTAGACTATCATCCCCCACACGAATCAAGCTGAAACTTGGAACAGCTAATGTATAAAGGGTAAATGATGATTCTGGGAAAGTTTCATTTTGTAACTGCCTCGGGGCTGGCGCGTACGACGAGGTGAAATATGTAAATAATAGGCCAAAGAACACCAAAATATAGAGAAAACTCCTGTAAAAATGTTTTATGTCTCGGGCACCTATGCTGTGCAGGAAACAAAATTCTAGGGGCTTTGCAAAGACTATACAGCTATTATACAGCTTCATTTGATAGTCTTTGCTTTGCGGAAGTACGTCAAGAAACTAGGAGCAATAACAACGCCGTACATAAATGTAGTGGTAACTGCCTTATAATTATACTACTTAAGTTCTTACGAAAGGTACACAAATATTTAAACTATCTTGGGTAAATTGTCTAATTGGGCTGCATCTTCGCAAACTTGGCGCAATTTAGATTGACACCAGTTTCTATGCTCCTCGTAGCGTCGATAGCCAAGGTACCTGATGAGACTGCTAACGTGATCACAAGTACCCACAGTTAAGGCACCCACTTTACAATTGCAATACCATTGCGAGATCGCGTCTAATCCAATTCCATAAGGTACTTATCGAATAAGGGCTTGATGAACCGCCGCCTGTAAAAATTGACTTCGGACACGTACACGCAAGATGTCGTGTACTACTTTGCACAATTCAACGTCAAACGACCCGGTTTTCTCAATTGTTAAGGCGACGTAGGACTCGGCGCGTCTGCATTTAAAATCACTCAAAACAATACCCTGAACGTCTTCTCGCTAAGGACCGGGAAGTCTTCCAGGTTAATGTCGTCCTGTTTCTTCCATTGATAAGGTTTACGCAAGATCCCTTGCTGTTCGACAAGTTCTATCAGGGGATTTACCACCACTCTTTCCCACTGACCTTTAAAGCATCGGCTTGAAGATATGCTGGTCTTTGTGCACGCAAAATGAACTTTGTAGGGCTGTATAGTCACTGGATCGACCAACTCGGATATAAGTACCGTCAACGATGGTGATAAGACATTCCGCATTATTGCTTGCAAATAGTCTTACTGCTGCAGAAGATTGGTGGCTGGCGGTCAATTCTTCTCTTGAAATATGGTGAAGACCGTAATGTAGCGGTACGAAACGTTCTTCTAATGCTGCAAGTACCAATTTAATAATGTTCATGACTGTGGACTCTTTCATTTGAAATAGAACGGATAATACTTCGTTGGACAAACCGATACGTAGTTTTATCAGTAGTAAGGCTACAGCCGTCTTTGATGAACATGATCTAATGGTCTTCAGCTTGTCTTCGACGGTGTAATGTAGATCGCGGAACTGATCTTGCCAGAGGGACATGAGCACCTTGGAGTCATTGTCACCTGTGACAAACGATTCGATAACGCGCCTTCTGTGGTCTTTTATGTACGTGCTAAGACCTTTAAGAAAATTCTCAACGCTAGCCGCACTAAGAGATCCGGAACTATTAGCATCACTTATATTGATCGTCATTGACTAGATGACTGCTGCACATTCTGGTTTCGTTATTTACAAAGATGGACTTACGTAACCATATCTCATAGCGTACGTTGTTTCTGATTCGCGTGCGTGTATGAGTTTTGCATACGAAACACGTCCTTGAACTTGACACAAGACAGTCTATTCCCAAATAAATGACCGGAGTTCCGGGTTGTGGTTCTTCCGTCGGCAATGATTCAGATGTTGAAACGGAGGATTTCGACATTTGCGCTGACTTGTCATTGTCACTGACGGCTGCTTTGAAGGTTTTGACAAATGCGACAAACCTCTTGGATGACGCGAAGCATTTAAAACAAATCTTCGTGCTATTAGTTATTATCCCAAGAGCCGGAAGACCCTGGTTAAAACGCATAAAATATGCATATCTAGTCAATTCCCGCTCGTCAATTTAGATTCCGACTTGATACTTTATTAACCTTTCTATTGCACAAGTAGCACTTCTTCGATGCCATGTTAACGATATTTATTTACCACTGTCCTTCGCCCTTTAACATGGCATCGAAAAAGTGCTACTCGTGCAATAGAAAGGTTAATAAATCATCAAGTCGGTATCTAAATCAGCGGGAATTGTTGAGATATGCATATTTTATGCGTTTTAACCAGGGTCTTCCGGCTCTTGGGATAATACCTAATAGCACGAAGATTTGTTTGAAATGCTTCGCATCATCCAAGATGTTTGTCGCATTTGTCAAAACCTGCAAAGCAGCCGTCAGTGACAATGACGAGTCAGCGAAAATGTCGACATCGTCCGCTTCAACATCTGAATCATTGCCGACGGAAGAACCGCAACCCGGAACTCCGGTCATTGATTTGCAAATAGACTGTCTTGCGTCAAGTTCAAGGACGTGTTTCGTATGCAAAACTCATACACGCACGCGAATCAGAAACAACGTCCGCTATGAGATATGGTTACGTAAGTCTATCTTTGTAAATAACGACACCAGAATGTGCAGCAGTCTTCTAGTCAATGACGATCAATATAAGTGATGTTAATAGTTCCGGATCTCTTAGTGCAGCTGACATTGAGAATTTTCTTAAGGGTCTTAGCACGTAAATTAAAGACCACAGAAGGCACGTTATCGAATCGTTTGTCACAGGTGACAATGACTCCAAGGTGCTGATGTCCCTCTGGCAAGACCCGTTCCGCGATCTACATTACACTGTCGAAGACAAGCTGAAGACCATTAGATCATGTTCATCAAAGACGGCTGTAGCCTTACTACTGATAAAACTACGTATCGGTTTGTCCAACGCAGTATTATCCGTTCTATTTCAAATGAAAGAGTCTACAGTCATGAACATTATTAAATTGGTACTTGCAGCATTAGAAGAACGTTTCGTACCGCTACATTACGGTTTTCACCATATTTCAAGAGAAGAATTGACCGCCAGCCACCAATCTTCTGCAGCAGTAATATTATTTGCAAGCAATAATTCGGAATGTCTTATCACCATCGTTGACGGTACTTATTTCCGAGTTGGTCGATCCAGTGATTATAAAGTCCTACAAAGTTCATTTAGCGTGCACAAAGACCAGCATATCTTCAAGCCTATGCTTTAAAGGTCAGTGGGAAAGAGTGGTGGTAAATCCCCTTAAAGAACTTGTCGATTAGCAAGGGATCTTGCGTGAACCTTATCAATGGAAGAAACAGGACGACATTAACCTGGAAGACTTCCCGGTCCTTAGCGAGAAGACGTTCAGGGTATTGTTTTGAGTGATTTTAAATGCAGACGCGCCGAGTCCTACGTCGCCTTAACAATTGAGAAAACCGGGTCGTTTGACGTTGAATTGTGCAAAGTAGTACACGACATCTTGCGTGTACGTGTCCGAAGTCAATTTTCACCGGCGGCTGTTCATCAAGCCCTTATTCGATACGTACCACATGGAATTGGATTAGACGCGATCTCGCAATGGTATTGTAATTGTAAAGGGGGTGCCTTAACTGTGAGTACTTGTGATCATGTTAGCAGTCTCATCTGGTACCTTGGCTATCGACAACACGAGGAGCGTAGAAACTGGTATCAATCTAAATTGCGCCAAGTTTGCGAAGAAGCAGCCCAATTAGACAATTTACCCAAGATAGTTTAAATATTTGTGTACCTTTCGTAAGAACTTAAGTAGTATAATTATAAGGCACTTACCACTCCATTTATGTACGGCGTTGTTATTGCTCCTAGTTTCTTGACGTACTTCCGCAAAGCAAAGACTATGAAATGAAGCTGTATAATAGCTGTATAGTCTTTGCAAAGCCCCTAGAATTTTGTTTCCTGCACAGCATAGGTGCCCCAGACATAAAACATTTTTACAGGAGTTTTCTCTATATTTTGGTGTTCTTTGGCCTATTATTTACATATTTTACCTCGTCGTACGCGCCAGCCCGTGGCAGTTACAAAACGAAACTTTCCCAGAATTATCATTTACCCTTTATACATAGCTGTTCCAAGTTTCAGCTTGATTCGTGTGGGGATGATAGTCTAATCCGACTTTGAAGTCGACATATCTTCCTATCTCTAGCATTATGGAAGCAATCCTCCAACCTTTGTTCTGCGGAGATTATTGATATTAATGAACAGGTTTCGCGCCACAAGAGCGTAAATACTATCAGAGATGACAACCAAACCGAAAATTTTGAAATTTTAAGAAATTTATTTTTAACATTACTTAACCCAAAGGTCTACCTAGTGTTGTGGGTCTTCTTTTAAGATTTTAAAACACTTGTAAAACATTTGCTTTTAAGCGTGAATTTTTTTAAAAAATACCACCTTGTAGGTCTTCCGGAGACCTTTAATTTAAAAAAAAATGTATATTCGATTTGGGGAAAATTTGTCCAAGTTATCGCCAAAAATGAAAAAAACACATATGGGTTTTTGAGGTTATGTGCGCATCTTTTGAGCTGAAAATTTGCACATGACCACCATCAGTCATGCTCATTATGGGACTATTTTTTTGTTTCGATTCAATTTTTCGCTACTTATCTGGCTAGGCCCATTAATATCAAATTATCATTTTTTAAGTGCAGGCACATTTTGTAGTTTTTATATATCAAAGGTAAAAAATAATCGTAATAAGTTGTTAGGAAATAACTATCACAGAAGTATACAAAATGAGGTCAGTTTATATCACAAGTGAAAAATATTAATATTATATGGAAAATTGTTAATTGGTAAAAATCACCAAAATAATATTTAATTGCAAAGAGTTGTTTGTTTTTGTTGTGATAAAAATATATGCCTAAAATGAAAAAGAATACCATGATGTCATCATTGTATTATCTTTATAATCTTTCTAAATTGCTTCATTTGTTTTCTATAAAATTTATTCTCGCGTATAATTTGTTAATCAGACTAGTTGTTTAATTGGTTTTGGTTGATTTAATAATGCATTGATTCTACGTTTTGGGTGGCTGGAGATTCAACTTCGTTGTCTTCCATTCTTTTTTCTTCCACAGGAGAGTAAGTTGGAGCTGATTTGGGTGTTATAAGGTTTTTGGTCACTTCCTTTTGAAGCCTCTTACATATTCGTTCTATTTAACGGATTTTTTGTTAGTTTCAAGGCTGGAAAAAGTATAGAAAATCCTATACTTTGAACCAACCTTAAAAAAATGCTTTTTAACGGGTATTTTATCCGTTTCCAAGAATATTTTAGAGATAGGCCTGTTGATCCAAAAATTGTACAATTTGATCCGCTAAAGCCTTGGCTTTAGAGAATGGAGTATAGGCTTTTCCAACTCGCGGTTGAGACACGACCGGTATTTGCTTAGTACAGCGATAGAGAGAAAATGTTTGCTCGTAGATGACGCCACAAATCGCCAGCCGTTTGTCGTTTCTAGAATTCCGAAAAGCGAGGGTTTCCCTTTAAAATATTTTCACACGAACGTGACGATCTTTAATCAAGGAAGTACCTTGCATATATACAAAGCGATCTATTCGTAACCGTGGAAACCAAAAATGACAATTTTAGTGTGTAAGTGTTCATTTCAAGAGTGGGTTTAAATGTAGCGAGCTCCGATTATAAGAAGTCTCGTTTAGTCAGTTAAAGTTAGTTTCGGGTTTCTTAATTATAGCCTAAAGATTGGAAGTGAAATAGTGAGCGCCGAGAGAGTAGAGGATTACGACTGGGTTAAGTAAGAAATACCATTCGTTCGTAATTCTCAGCACCAGCCGCGGAAGGAGAAAAAACGCTAATCTAGGCAACTGTACACGATATATTAACATTCTTGAAATTATAGTTTTCGCTTTTGGTTCGCTACACCGAAGATTTTCGTATTATTAAATATTTCACAAAGTAAAAATGTGTAATTATTACGACATCGCTCGATTCAATTCTTAAATAATAACGATGTCGAATCTTCAATCGCGTCCTATGGAAAAAGGGCATTAGTAGTCAAAATATCGAGCAAAATAAATCGAAAATCATTCCACGATTTCCAAAATTACCCGCTGGTTTCCGAAATCAACTTAAAAATTCGAAAATCATTCGAAATACCCCAATAGTCCGGAATATTAATAAAAAGGGTCAGTCCAAGACTGATTATATCAAAAATGTCTTTGCGAACAAAGACCCAGAAGGACACGTTATGATTTCGGAAGGCAGAAGGGATAGATATTATATCAAAAATGTCTTTGTGAACAAAGACCCAGAAAGATCTGTTATGATTTCGGAAGGCTGAAGGGACAGATATGTTAAATTTTCTTTTATACGTAAAATTTAATTATAATCGCAATCTGACAGGATTTAGTCTAATTTCAAAACAACTGATTTTATTCACTCGCATAACAGGCGATTTTCTCCCATTGACCCTTAACATTAAATTTGGCTTAATTATTTTTCAGGGAAAACGTGTATTCAATTGTTTTTCTTTAGTATAATGTGAGTTCACTTCATTTTAAACCCCGAATTGTCACGACTCATACTTCAACAGATCGTTAAAAATACTCGCCGGTTTATAAGAATGGGTATCTTATAGGGACTATTTGCGTTTTTTTAAAGCCCCTTTATACTCACCTTGTTTTCTACCTTTGCAGACGACGTTGACCGTAAGAAATTGAGCAGTCAAATGAGGATTTTAAAGGGGGCAAATTATTCGCACTTATTTTTCTTTGAGGAAAACCTTATAATTTTTTTTTATGATTCCCTTGAAAGAGATCACTTGTTAGCGCTAAAACCTAAATACTTAAGGATTGGTTTTGGAAATTCGCAACCTAAATTGGGACTAAAATACGGCGAATTTTTATTCTGTATAAACTCCTAATTTCAGCACTTATAATACAATATGAACGAATTGCCTCGACTAAAGTCGAGGAGTTATAATATAACATTATTTATTTAAGTAGTTTTAACGGAACTTAAAGGTCGGTATTCGAGTATTCGTCAATTTCAAATTTAAGAATATTAAATATCTTAATACATATAGTTAAAGAACGTATCCATGATTAGCTTATAGCCCCTTTAAAGCCATTTCAGGGTTCGTAAAAAATTTTGGAAGTTAATTTCCCTGACTATTCCAGGTTCTCCCTGACCATTTCTAAATAATTTCCCTGACCAATTTTAATACTTTTTCATGAATATATTCTTACGAGGGATCTGCTGGCAATTCCCACATTTTATTTGGCATTGAGGTCAGGATAGTTTACTCAGAATATGATACAATTTGAATCTTTAGGCAAATATTTTCAGTTTATAATAATTACGTTGCAACTGATTGGTAAATCAATCATAAACAGTTCCTTGACAAGTGCCAAAATATTTATTTTCTCTAACCATTTGGGTTATTTTCAAATTCCCGGACTTTTCCCTGACCTTTGGGACCACTTTCCAAATTCCCTGACTTTTCCAGGTCGTGTACGAACCCTGCATTTATCTCACAACCTTGGTTTGTTTACATATCGAGGACATAATTAAAGAGCTATTTAACAGTACTCATTCTAGAGCAGATATGGCCTCTGAAACAACGACGTTGAGTAATCCCTGGTTTCGGGATAGCGTGTGGTCTTTTACGAATAGTAATTCAAGTAAGAATAAAAAATGTGTTTGAAATATACTTAAATCTCGGTGAATGAATTTACGACTAAGTCAAAAGTTAGAATACCCAACCTTTTCTGTCGAACGAAAAGTTTTATTATGTTGACATGTAATCCCTGAAAAATAATTAAGCCAAATTTAATGTTAAGGGTCAATGGGAGAAAATCGCCTTTTATGTTTTTTTCTTAAATATTTGCGAGTGAATAAAATCATTGGTTTTGAAATTAGACTCTTAATCCTGTCAGATTGCGATTATAGTTAAATTTTACGTTTTAAAAGAAAATTTAACATGTGTCCCTCCAGCCTTCCGAAATCATAACGTTTCCTTCTGGGTCTTTGTTCGCAAAGAAATTTTTGATATAATATCTGTTACTTCAGTCTTACATTTTATTGTAAATTTCAATATCAGCAGACTTGCCCTTTAATAGTATTAAGTTATATATTAATAATATAAAAATCGCAATTTTCCATATCGTGAGACTTTCTTTAAAAATCGTAAAATATTTAGTTGTATATTATACAAAAACGTAGGTTTGCTTCTCACTTCTAAAAAAGTGAATTTATATCCAACGTGGTGGACCAAAGCCGTAAAGGTTAAGAATTTAAAAATTGAAAACCGTGAAGGGCTAGAAATTAAAAATTAACGGTTAAAGAAATAAGAAAGCCAGAGTCTAAGAAAGTAGGAACTTATACTTATAGATATTAATATGAATAAAAATTACACAAAAAAAAAGACTTATTTCGACCTATGGAAAGATTAATTTATGTAGTCATTCTATAGGCAGACAGCAAAGAGTCAAGGGGGAAAGAAAGCCTGACGTCATGGAATTCCCTTACTGGGGGACTGTTTGTAATGGCTACTTTTGTAACTCCCTCGCTAAGGGGGATGACACCGAGGTGAGAGATAGAAACCTCAGATCAATGTCAGTACTAAGAACATACACTTCGAGCGGCCTATTTTTCTGACGCCATCATTCTAGGATCATAATTTCAATATTTCTTCAGGTAAACAATAGATTAACAGGTATGTAACAGGTAAGCCAACAGGTAGATCAATAAACAACAACAAAGGGAGAATAAAAGTATATTTAGGAGTATATTACAAGAAATTACTGGCACCCAGTATTTCTTGATACAGGAAACCCTAGTATTTTGAAAACAACCAATTGATGTATCATTATGAGAGGGAGATTTTAGGGGTAACTGATATATATGAAGAATCGATCAACGTTATCTATCATTTCATTAAACACCATGTCCATGTTAACACCAAATGAAGATAATTTTTTCTGCACGGTAGCTAGTAACGCTTCTATGAAGATTTTCCTTGACAATAATAAAACTAGTTTTAAAACGCAGTTAGCAACAACGTTAAGTTTAGAAGAAGGTCAATGGGAGGTAGGATTATCTGAAATAACTATGCCTTCCAAATGGGATAATATCACTGACCGGTATGATGAATTTTATGCTCGATTTCCGGATTTATATTACAAGTATGAGATCATTAAAATTGAAATAAGACGGGCGGGGGTAGTTCGGAAAGTAGATGATTTTAGTTCCGTTCCCATAAGAATGATAGATTACTTAAACAGATAAATTAATGAAACTGGAGTAATAAAATTACCTTTGTGTTAAAATATCACGCGGATGGTCGTTCTTTCATATGTATAAAAATGCTGGATCCTGATATCTTAATTAAATTTCTTCCTGAATACGCACCGATCTTCGGTGTACGAACGAGTGATGGTAGCCAGTGGTTGGAAAATAAAGCTTTCAGTTATTTTGCACGTCTAGATCCTAACATCACGGAAGTAGATTTTACACTGTTATGTTTGTTTGTGGGTCACTTAAATTTAACCGACATTGACATAACTAAAATAATTTATTCGTTAATACTTAAAATATTATTACACGTCGTACATGGTCAGAATCTAACTGATTACATTTGTGTTTTGACCTTCTTATATATCAGGCGTTTTATCTTATTTATGGTCTATTTAGATCAGATATAAACAAGTTGGGAAACCAAAATATAACCTCCCCGACCCCCGACGTTAGGGTAATCTAACCTAACCTAACCTTACCTAAAATAAAAGTTGAAAAGAAGTGTAGAGTATTGGAAGAGTAGAAGAAACAGCGTGCATTTCAATCACACTTCTCTATTTTCCATCTAGGTTACGGAGTATAAGTATTTTACCTTAACCTCAAGGATTCAGAGAATGCAAAAGAGTGTCCTGCGTTACCCATAATTATATGCGGCAGGTCGTAGACTTCTTAATATATACACCAAATGAAATGTCCTGCGTTACCCATAATTATATGCGGCAGGGCGTAGATTTCTTAATAGACACACCAAATGAAATGTTTATTTTCTAAGTAAATATGTAAAATACAAGTTCTTTTAATATGAATTAACACTTGAGTATAGGCTGTACTGTGTGATTATCTTTGCTAATCCACTGATTTCATAAAGACGAAGAATTTAGTCTGGGATGGCAAGAAAGACAAGGAATGAACACGACGAAGATGTAGTAGCAAGTTCCTTTTGGACAAACCAAGAAATATTGTAGACTGAATGTTCCATTTACAACCCATTGTCGGTAGATGATTGGTAATTACTTCCGGTACAATTTTCGTCTGAAATTCTTGTTTTTACGTGCTAATAGAGGACCATTACTGATATTTTCATCATACAAGTGATCCCAGTCATTGGAAGAATCCAAGAATGGAGATGGTCGAGAGGTTATTATCCAAACCGGCTGACAAGACGTTAGCTTCCACTCCTATTATAAAAAAATATCTTAAAAGACTGAAAGTAGACTAATTTCCATACCGTTAGTACTTATATTTGAATAGCTGCTTTTATGTTTACAATTACGAGGCCGGATGAAGAACTGCCTAGCTTTTACTGACTGTAGGTATTTCATATGTCGAATTCGAAAACACTAACTGCTTGCACGTTTCAATTCTTCGTAGCCGGGCGTCTCTTTCTGGTGATAAATGAAGCCGTGTCGCTGCTCTGTTGACTTCAAATGGTGATAACATTCTGCGCTGGATGATTATCTCCCATAAGTCATTATAGCTCTCTTTCGTCTGGTCTGGCCTCGTCTCCTCTTGTCTGGTCTGGTCTCCTGGTCTCGAAGTTCACAGTACACGGCTTATTTCGATTATGAAAATAATCGGAAATGTTTCTTGGTTTTATAGTGGAGAAAACTGAAGCCTATTTTTTTTCCAACATCAGATGTAATTTTTTCTTCAAAATTGTTGTTTTTAAAACACGGGAAACCTACTGTACTTTTGTTCAAGGAGAGTTTTCACCGCTATCATTTTTCTTAAGAGGTTTAACATTTTGTATCAATCCGCCTCAGCTTTAAATCTTATATCATTTCTATCTTGGATGTCCGTGTAAACGTACCTTTATTTAGATTCTTCATTCCACCCCAAGTTTGCAGCAAGCCTTAGCCTATACTGCCCGTTATACCTTTGCTTTTTGGACTAAATGATATATGGAAAACAGCTTAGCGCGTGTTGCCAACTCAAGCTGGTATTAAACGGTCAAATTTCACTAAATTTTTGGACAATTTCTTAAATATCTTCTAAACTATCTCGAATTTTTAATTGATTTTTCAGCTTCGTTATTAATAAGATTCAGTTTAACAATATTATGTGTAATACCTCCCCCTGAACTAAAGTTCAGTTGGGGAGGTAAAAACTATTTACATTTTTTTATATACACTACATACACCATTACCTCCCTTCATGATTAAACATAGAGTTAAAAAGATGATAACGTGCTTAACATTGATGAAGATATAGAGACGGTTATTGTAACAAGTAAGCCTTTTCGTTGACCGCACGGGACGTATGAAAGAATAGAAAGTGTCTTAATGGAGATGAAAAATTGCTTACCAAAAAAAGTTAAAAAATATTTTGATTTTATGCATAATAAAAACGGGACGGTGAAATTACGATGCGGTACGAATCTCATTAATATTTAAGAGACCGAATTAAACGTTCAACAGAAAGAATATTTAGATAATTTTGCTATTAAATTTAGTAAAGAGAATCCTGGGTTAGGAAAGATGTTAGGATTTGACGATGATCAAACCGATCGGTTTTTACCGATTAATACTGATAGTCTTTTCGTGGCTGATATAAATAGAGGCGTCATGAGTTTATTTATTCACATTAATCTGATCTACCCGCAACTGATAGGTGACGCTTGGGGTGGTTTAATTCGGATAATTAGTCGACCGGAAAACAATAAATACAATACACCTCATAATATCATTTGCAATCCGATAAATTATTACCGTTTACGTGTTAATAGTTTTAACGTTATTGAGATTAACATTACGACCGATTCTGAAGCCAAAATACCTTTAAAACTCGGAAAAACCTTTGCTATATTACATTTTCGAAGAAGAAGAAGATGGCGGGAGTGAAAAATGCTTATTACGCTTATTATCTCCGTCAAGCCGGGGGTGGATTTCAAGGTCCTGTTTTCCAAAGAGGAAATGGGATAGGTTCGATATTTAAAAGTCTAGTTCGTTTTATTAGGACAATTTTTAAACCAGCGGTGAAAGCGGTAGGTAAAGAAGCGTTAGGTCTGGGAACACGCATGTTCGGGGATATTTCTACTGGACAGGATCCTAAAAGTTCATTCAAGAGAAACTTGAAAATTGCCGGATCAAATTTATTACATCAAGCGGGGGATAAAGTAGCCCAGTTTGGTAGCAGTAAACGAAAAAGGAAACCTTCCAAAAAAGAAATGTTAAAAGAAGAAAAAAAGCCGACTTTTTAGATTAAAAAGGACAGTACTGGCCTGATAACTCTTCAGTCGTCGTTCAAAATGGAAGGAATGATGTCCGAAATAGATTTGTTCTCTCAACCTCTTAGTAATTACAAAATAACAAGGAGTAAGGATATATAATTAAAAACCGTTAATACTAATACGGATGGAGGACCTTTGGAATTTTTTGTTCCGGGTACCGATGATAATTACATTGATTTATGGAAAACCAAATTTAAAATTAAAGCTAAAATGTTAAAACAAAATGCTAACGGTGGATGGGAAAATATTCCAAAAGTAGGACCCGTCAATCAATTGCTTTGGTCTCTATTTTCACAAGTGGAAGTCTTGTTTAACGATACGTTAGTTCAATCCCTGAACACTGTCTTTCCTTATTCGGCCTATATGTCAACGCATTTAAATTACGGAACAGACGCGAAAAAGACGCAATTAGCATTACAAATGTATTATAAGGATTTGTTAGTTGATAACGATGAAATATTTAACGATGAGAATAAGGGTATGGTTAGTTGAAAAAATAGAAGCGATTTATCACAAATAATAGAAATGATAGGCGTTCCACCTCATGATGTTTGTAAAATGAATAAATTTTTGATAAATAACGTGGATGTTAAGTTTAAGTTTATCCGATCCTCGGATAGTTTTCCGATTATAGCCATCCCTCCAAAAGCGGCAGGAGGCGCCGCGGCACCAACGCCTACTAAATACAAATATCTTATTACCAACGCGTCGATGTATGTTCGAAAAATAAAAATAAATTCTGATATTATGTGAGCGCACGCCATGGTTTTGGAAAAAGACAACTGTGTCTACCCGATAAATCAAACTATCACGAAATACTTTAATATTGAAAGTGGAAATCGCGTGACGGTTAAAGAAAATATATTCTTAGGTCGAATTCCGAATCGGTTATGATATCCTTTGTAAAAACTAGCGCTTTCAATGGTAACTTAAACGAAAATCTATTTGATTTTCAACATTTAAATATAACGCAATTATACCTATCGGTTGGTAATAAAAATTTCCCGGATCAACCCTTTCAACTTATTTTCATTCTAAACACTGGAGTCGAGAATACATGAGTTTGTTTACTGGGACTGATACGTATGGTAAAAATAAAGGTATTGATATTACGTACGAGGAATATGCAAAGGGTGATTGATTTAACTCCGGAAGAGCAAGCTAGTGCTGAGCATTATTCTTTACCCAAACACGGTAGTCTTCGATTAACCATTAATTATAAGACTCCTTTAACATACCCAGTCACGTGTCTTATTCAAGCCGAATTTGAAAATCAACTACTAATCACGAAAGATCGAAACATTCTTTACAAGTTAGAGTAAGATGATGGACGAGTATATTTTCTTCCCGCACCGAAAAGATTTGAATTTAATTATCACCGTATGTAATAATATTAGAACTGTTTCCTTCATATCATGGAACTTTGCGGAGATGAAAAAATCTCTAAACGAAATATAAGAAACCCATTCCGAGAAATCCGTATCAAAATAAATTTACCCATTCATCATGCAACAACAGGAATATTTTCTCTCCGACAAACAAACTATCGGAATAAACGAGTCGGGTCTTTTTATTCGTCGGAACGATATCAAGAGCCATTTAACTATTAAAAAAAATGTCTGGGAAAATCTCTGGCTCTGGGAAGAAGACATCGAAGCTTTTTTCGAAAACACTTTGGATCGTTTTCAATGCTGGTTAACGGATAAATTTCAAATTATCACCCACCGGTACCAAGTTTATTGACATTCGACAGTATCATCGAGATTCTTCGAAACATTCTCGCTACCGCACGACTTGGTCTTCGACTTCCGTCGGAATTTCTTTCAAGAAAACGACTTGGAAAAGATTGAGAAAGTTAAAAGGAAAGGCTACCCAACTTTAAAAGTACTTCCATTGGAAAGAGCATGCTTAAAAACCTACAAATCAAAAAACATTATAGTGATTTAAGTCTGGTTAATTTATAAATATCATTTTAAAACCGAAATTTACGTTCCTAGAAGAACGCCATATTTGCTTCCCGGCATTTCGAGTTTTAAAAATAAGGATCCGCTTCAATGATTGGCCTTTAAGTTACCCAATAAAGATTCGCGAAACGAAAGCCATTCGAGTCGGCTGCAGTCGGATCGTCTGTTCACAACTTCGTAAGAAGACCCGTAATTTTGTGATTGATTTCTAACTTTCTACGAAAACATGCCTAATCGCATAATTAATGAATGCAAAAGCAAGTCACAAAAGAATTGTCGCCTATTTAGCGTTCCAAATTTGATCAATAATCCTGAACTTGCGTTACTATGGGTACGGCATGCTCGAGCAGAAGTAAGAGAATTTTATTTAGAAGCTACTAAGCCTTGTCTCACAGATCCAAATTTAATATGGAATAGAGATTATGTAGTGAAAAGAAATCCATATAAAGTATGTGAAAGGCATTTCAGTAAGAATGCTTCGAAGAAAAGCTTTACAAAAATATTATGAAGATGAAACTTATTCATGGCTCGCATCCATCAATTTTTAATTTTACTACTGCTAAAGATGATATCGAACCTGAAGAAGGCAATATATCCCTACGTTTGACAGCCGCCGTTTGTACCCAGACTGAGGTTATAGTTGAGAACCAAAATACCCAGACTGATCCTTTGGTTGAGACCCACAAATCCAATTTAAAATCATATGTGGATTGCGGTTCAGATGCGTTTTCAGACAATGAAATAAAAGAATGGTTAGCTCTAGATGCTGAAAGGTCATCGAACAAAGTATTGCATGATCACCCCTATATGAAAAAAATAGATACACTACCATTTAGTTTTTCAACCCCCAAGTCAAAGCCTTTGCCCGTTGCTTCCTTTGATACTGAGTTCTCACCAATACCATCGTCAAACGCGAGTGGAAATATTTCAATTCTTCAAAACGAATCATATTATGAGCCAAGCTTTGAGGAAAGTGATGATTCTATCTGTGAATACTCATTTGTGAGCAAAGATGTTTCAGCCGAAAGCCTCGTTAAAGAGCGAAAATATATTGTATTTGAAAGTGAATTGGATAATCTATTACGATGGGTGGTATGCCAAAACAGTTCTTGTTTGAAAATTGTCGATACAAGCACTATACGTAAATCAGAGAATGAAGGCAGTCAACTAACGGTGTGGTTTAATTGTATAGATGGGCATGACAATGTGTGGAAATCACAGCCAATGGTTGGGAAAATGCCATGTGGCAATCTGTTAATCGCATCCTCAATTCTACTTAGTGGCGCCACGTATAATCGAATTAATACAGTTTTTGAATATATGGGCATAAAAAATATAAGCAAAACTACGTATTATTACATTCAACGCCAATTTGTCGTGCCAGAAATTAATTTGGCATGGCAGGAGGAACAGTATTCCATGTGTGATGAACTTTCGCAGAGGGAAGTGATCAAAATATCTGGTGATGGAAGATGTGATTCGCCTGGCCATTCGGCAAAATATGGTACTTATACACTTATGGATCAAGAAACAAACCAAGTTATACATTTTGAGTTAGTTCAAAAATCTGAAGTTGAGTTCAAGTCTACTAATATGGAACTCGAAGGTTTAAAAAGATGTTTGGATCATATGAAGAAATCTTATCTCGTCATATACCAACTGACAACTGACAGGCATATTCAGAGAAGAGCACCCCAATGTAATTCACCAGTTTGACGTGTGGCATCTTAATAAGAAAATTAGGATTAAATTAAATGCAAAAAAAAAAGAGAACTCCGATCTCAAACCATGGTTAAAAACAATTAACCGACATCTTTGGTATTACTCAGAGCATTGCGAAGAAGATCCTGACCGGCTTGTTGACATGTGGAAATCACTCCTTTATCATGTCTTAAACCAACACGAGTTTCCATATTTCAAAAATTACAAGAAATGTGGTCACCGAGAGCTGAGTCTCGAAGATCAAGAAAGAAAGAAATGGCTTGACCCCGAAGGTGGTTCATACTACGCACTTGGAAAACTTGTAAATGATAAAAGGCTACAGAAAGACATACGCCAAATCAATATGTACTCCCACATTTATGAACTCGAAAGTTATCAAAGCCTAATAAATAAATATTGCAGCAAGCAGCAAGACTTTTATTTCGACATAATGGAAGCCAGAACTCAGCTTGCCGCACTAGACCATAATTTCAATGTTGGTAGAAAAACATTCACTGAGATTTCCACAAGTGAAACGCAAAAGGAAGAGTTTGCCTATTACTATTCCAAAGCAACTGGCGAGTGGCACGCAAGACCTCTAAAGGAATCAAAAAGCTATTATTATATTTACAATATCCTGGGAAACATATTAAAAAGGAAGATAAAAAATACAACTAATGGAAAAGTGATCAAACAAATTGGTTCTATAGCTCCAATTTCTAGACCCGACAAAACTGAACTGGTCTCGGCAGCTAAGAAGCGTAGGCTAGCATTAAATTGAGTATTGCGATGAAAGTTAAAACTCTAACACATATAGGCCAAGCTCTGACTATTATTAAATAAAAAAATTATTATGAGATCTAATTTTTTTATTGAAATTTAGTACTTAAGTAACAAAATAATAAGAAGCTTCATGGTATACATCTATCATAATATCTAGATTGATAATAGGAATTAAATAGGTTTTCCAAAACTTCTCAACCTTTAATTCAGACTAGAAAGAAATAAAGTTTTGTACTGCATATCACAATATTAACGTTAGTATCAGTCTTTCTGGTGAGAGGAATTTCTAGCCTTTATTTATAATTTTATATCTTAAAGGGATAGTGAAGGAGAAAAACCAAGTTATTTTTGATTGATTAAGACTGTCAAAATATGCGTAAAAACATTAGAATTACTCGTTTGCGTTATTGTTTAATTTACAATTATCATAGTTGTGATTTCAGCTGGCTAAGTCTAACTTCATTTCTCAATAAAAATTTTAATGATTTGTCACGGAAAAAACCTCTGCCTCTAGGCGTTATTTTGTTTAAAAAAGTGTTTGGTTTAGCGATCTGATATCTCCACAACTTTGATAATTAAATATAAATTAACACAAAAGTTTAATTTGTCGTAATGTTATTATGCATATTTTGGCAGATTTAATTGATTGTGACTTCTCCTACTTCATTATTCATTTAAGTATGTACAAATTAATGAAATATTTTCCTTTTTTAAATTGATTTAAATATCCAGGGTTTCTTCAACTTCTCTAGGGTTAAACCTCTTAAATCCTACGTAGCCATCTGCGTTGTTTTCAGGATAACTGCTTCTAATTTTTAGAAGCGCACAAATAGGCAAGCACCTTATGTTATTTCTTCCTAGTTTTTTATAAATCATCGCAGTATAATTGCGGTATGCTGTATAACGAAGTTCCCTATAGTAAATTTTCATTTTAATTATAAAGAGGATATTCCAGCCTTTTCTCGTTTCATTTACAATTTTAGATGTTTGATATTAATCTCGAATAGAATTAAGAGATCTTATAAAGCAGAATTATAGGACAATACAAACTAATTGAAATGTAAATGAAGCAAGATATTAAGGCTTTGAATTGAGTAAATTGTGATTTAAAACTTACTGATTTGTAAAAACCCCTGGTAGATTTTGAATTCGCCGTCCATGATTTAAATATAATTTATGATTCGTTTCTATAACTATTCGGTTCAAGCACATGGTCTTGAAACCCATATGTTCCGCTGTAAATAAAAGCAATATTAGTAACAATAGTTACTGACAACCATCCATACCTATGCATTCTGGTTGCAGCATGTCGTGTTTCTCTCTCATAAATCTAGGAATCGCTCCTATTTGTTTGCAACAAATAACCCCAAGACTTATATCGCAAAGACTCAAATACTTTTGTAGCCCTTCTTCAAGGGATTCACCATCTTCTAAGGGTACATTTGCGCAACTTCCACAAGAGCAATTTTCCTGTAAATTAATAATGTCAATATTTGCTAAAAAGTTTAGATTGGCAAGGTTATTATTTCCCCTTTCAAGAGCCAAGGCCTTCCGCGCTATGATTTCCTCTTCCGTGTATTCCGGTTCGAATTCGTACCCTTCCACTCTTCTAGCGGCAGTCATAACCCTAGTTAGTTGAATCAAAAATTTTGTTAATTAAATTTTGAAAAATAAAACAAAGCAGTTTAGTTCTTACCTTCTAATTCTTCAAATCAATTTAACACTCGGTTAATACCTAGTATTACTAGGCTAGTACTGACTACTACTAGCTCAGCTGGCCAACCGACCTTCGGGATCCTTCGGAAGTAGCCTATGTTTCGGCCCGGCATATCTTATTTGACTCTAAAGAAATTGAGCGCGCTTATACCCACATCTATTTTCAGCTAGAGTCAAGTGACTTTAGGTGAGAAATAAACCAATCAACGAAGCCGTCCTCAGCAGGCATCGAAAGGGTATGAAAAAACTAAAATGGCGTTCACTAGAGATCACTTTTTGCTTATAATTAACGCAAATATCATAATATCTACTAACTATTACATTTTTTGCGATATGATATTAGTCGTCTTAATATACGCTCTATAATTTAAGACACACTTTTTTTATCCCGGTCTGAACCTTTAAAAAACAATTTGGACGAAGTCTTGCAAACGAAAGTTACGACTAAAAAACTCTTCAAAAACATTATTCTGCAAGAGGTGCTTGAGAACATGCGGACTATCACCAAAGGATGTTTTAATCAAGACTGTTGTGAGAAATTAGTGCACGCTATTTTTTGCCCATCCAAAACGACCGTGGAATTTCACGAAAGATTGGAAAAAAATCTCGCGGGAGCTGTTCAAATGTTAAACATGAATTCTCTCATTGTTAATTTTCAAAACAACTACGGCGAATCCGATGAAAATTTGGAAGAATTATTCGTAGAGATAACTAAAGATACAATCGATTTGAAATATGAACTTATGTACGATATTTAAATAAAAAGAAAATACTAGTTTTATAAATTGTTATTATTACGATGGTAAGTAAACCATCCAACCAAGTTAGATGGAACTTTGAGGAGATGAAAAAAATCTTTAAACGAGATATAAGAAGGAAACAGAGAGAAATTCGTATCAAAATCATTCGAGCCCTTCATCATGGAAGAACACGAACATATTCTCTCTGAAAAACTAACTATCGGAGAAAACGAGTCGGGAGATGGTGTTTTTATTCGTCGAAACGATACCAAATGCCTCGTATTAATTAATAAAACTCTTTGGAAAAATATCTGGAGTTTAAGAGATCTTGTTAATGATTTCTTCGAAGATCTGGTACCACGCTTTTGTACTCGATTAGTGGAAAACTTTCAAATCGAAGGACATATTTCGGGAAGCGGCATGAAGTTTCTGGACATTCGGCAATATAACCACGATCGTTCAAAATTTCTCGACTCTTGGTTTGCCACATCGAATGGATTTACGTTTAGAAAAGATACTTGGCTCAGACTCTAACAACTGAAACATGAACTAGATGAAAAACTACAAATTCAAACGCAAAATAGGAGGAAACAGGGTTTGAAACAACTAATTGTCGATCAAATTCGTAATTATATCTCCAAAGGAATTACTTTGAAGATAGCCCAGGAATTTCCTTTCCCTAACAACAGAAATCCGGAATACGATAAAAGATGTGATAAGGAAACCGCCGAAGCTATTCAAACTTTAAACATGGAAGATATTAAGTTAGAGTTTCTTTGTGATTACGGGGAAGAAAATTT
This sequence comes from Odiellus spinosus, assembly GCA_963920705.1. Lineage (NCBI taxonomy): Eukaryota > Metazoa > Arthropoda > Arachnida > Opiliones > Phalangiidae > Odiellus > Odiellus spinosus. Next base: position 8,057,133 of record OY987232.1, on the reverse strand, counting down.
TGAAGAATTGTATTCGGAAATAATAAATGATATTGTAGATTTGAGAAAACGTGTTTTTCGCGATTGTTGTGGTTAAAATAAAAATTAAAATAACATATTCAAGTGTGGTACGTCATTATTATTACGATGGTTACGAAACGCGTAGGTGAAAAATTACTACGATCCCCAACATCCGGCGAGTTTAGGTTCCCTAAAAAAACTCCGAGAGGCCGTCCCGATCGTATCGAAAGAAGAGATACAAGAATGGTAAAGATCGCAACCAGCCTATACGAAACATAGAAATAGAAGAAAAAACTTCCCTAGAAATCAAATCTACGTGACTAGTATGGATGAAGTTTTTCAAGGAGATTTAATTGATTTACACCAATTAATAAAATACAATAATAGATATCGATACGGTTTAACAGTTATTGATTTGTTATCGAGATTCTCTTGGGCAAAACCATTAAAATCCAAAACTGGTCACGAAGTTATTAAAGCTCTCGAATCTATTTTTAAACAAAGAACCCCTTCGAGATTTAATACGGACGAAGGATCGGAATTTATTAACAAGCCAGTCCAAGCATACTTGAAAAGAAAAGGTATTCAATGGTATCCTATGGTATCCTAGCTATGATAATTTAAAATGTAGTATGGTGGAACGTTGGAACAGAACATTGAAAAATCGAATCTTTAGACTACTGACGAAAAATAACGATTTAAATTACACGAGACATTTGCAAAAGCTGGTAGATGTTTATAACAAAACAAAACATTCAACCATTGGAATGGCACCGAACGAAGTTAACATTAACAACGAACATTTAGTCTGGAAACGACTGTATAAAAAGAAGAAGAAAATGAAAAAACCTAAATTACGGGCGGGAGATCGAGTGCGAATTTCGTCGGATAAAGGAGTTTTTGCTAAAGGTTATACTGGTTACTGGACCGACGAAACCTTCATTATTCGGAGAGTTCTCTTCCGCAATCCACCCGCTTACATTATCGAGGACGAAGACGGTGAAATTATAAGAGTCGCCTTTTACGAACCCGAATTACAAAAAATAAGAGTACCGAAGAACTAACGTATTTTCTACAGTGTGATCCCAGAACAAAAACTTTTTTTTCGGTGTTTTTCCGCAAGATAATTTACCCGAAAAACTTTTGACCCTACTGTTTCGTGTTAAATTCGTAACCCTCCACCGTAAGTGGTTTGCATTGGATGTGCGTTTTCGTGGATAAAAAGAATGTAGGACATTTCTTCTGTTCTTACGGGAAAGATCCGATCTTTTACGGAATGGATTTATCCAAATACGCTTCGAAATGGAAATACAACCCTACGTCATTACAGCTGAACAATTCCTTATCGTGCGGTGGTCACGTGATTTTGGTTTTAACCAGTTTGTGTGATGGTCTTTCGAAAATATCTTGAATGAAATGTATAGCTTAGATAAAACGTATAATGATATTACTATCATGTTAAATATGTGTTTCCATTTAATGAATCATGAAAACAAATCATGTATTGAATAATTTTTATTAAAGATGTTACATTTGATACTATTTTACTTTTAATGGTTTTTTAATGGTTTTCTGACAAAAATAACAGAATGTGTCTTCGCGAGTAAAGAACAAAGGAAAATGTAAATAGAAAATAAAAAATCCGATGATAGATATTATCGTGGAAATAAATACCGATAAAGAATGAACATTCACATTATTTCGAATTTCGATGTTTATTCGCTGAATATATTAAACAAACAAGCAGGATCGGTAGTAACGCTATCAATACAGCAATTGATAATAGAAATAATGAGATGAATAATACGAGTACTCCGGTTCATAAAATTATTTTACCGATGGTTTTAAACATCATTTTTCCCAACGAGATTTAGGATATTTTCTTAAGATCATACCGCGTCGGTTTTCTTCGTCGTCGTCATCATCGTCGCGTGTTTTACCAAAAGTTCGGCGGCTATATTAACGATGTTTCTCTTCTTTCTCTTGCTTCTCATTTAAATTTCTCGCGGTACTCGTAGCGCTGGTTTTCGCTGGGGGTAAATGTGCAATTTGTAATGGTGGTAAAACTTCTTTAGAAGTATTAGTTAATAAAATATTGAGAGCTTCGGCTAAAGGCGCGAATCGACTAAGAGATGATGGTGGTGAGGCCGCGGTAGCACCGAGCAACTGACTCGATTTTCGTTGCCGCTTAGGTGTAGTCGATGAAGTTGGAAGGGGTGTCATAGTTGGTAGGGGTGTCGTAGGTTGAAGTGTCGATGACGATAGCGCCAACGGTGTTGAGTGTTGCGTCTGAGTAAACATACTCTGAAGAGCGCTGGTAAAACTAGCGGGTGTTTGCCAAGGTGTGGTTTGCCGTGATGGTTGTGATGGTGGCTGTGGTTGCGCCGGGAGGTTTTTCACGTTCACGTAGGGTGCTTCGATAAGACTTTTCACATTTAAATATCTTTGAAAAACATCCGAATATAAACGAAGTTTTTGCTCGTTGGATAAGTTTTTTTGATGCAAGATTTTGGACATTTCACGGTCGAGTTCGTTCGTTTCTTTTTCCGGATCGGATAAGACTGTCGATTCCGGAACTAAAATCATTCGCTTCATCGCGCGAAAGAAGAAATCGTGGAAATCAGAGCCGGAATCAAAGCCCCAATTAACCCGGGAAGAAACCCACCAGCTTGTATTATAAGGAGTTTACGCTTGTTTTTCCCTAAAACGCGTTTATTAGCTAGTTTTCGAATGAAAGCGCCGTGTTGTTTTACGTACAATCTCTCTCTCTCGGGCAAATCAATATTACCTCTTAATAAATTGTAAAAGGAATTATAAATGGCTTTCATTTGATTATATTTAGCTTTTTTTAAGATTCGTTTTAATGTTCCTCCCCCTTGCTGACTAGCCTTATTCAAAATTCGAAAAAATCGTACATGTTTTTTTCAATGGACCAGCGGCGCTTGATAAATGAAATCGTCGTCGTCGTCGTCGTTTCCCTCTTCCCACCGTCCACTGAATTCGAATTAATACAGACAAAGGTACTTTTGAAAAAATTTGATAAGACTTCGTTCGGGTACAAGAGTATCTCTAGTTAAACACAGATTTCAATAATGAAATGTTGATTAAGTGTATGAAGTAATAGAAAGTAAGGTGCCTGAATGGGTTACAAAAGGGTGAAATCTTAAGCTTAGCCGAGCTTTACTAATTGCTTCAAAATGATAAACAAAAATTTTATTTCTTAAACAGCAGAATGATAAGGAATATCCATCGAATTCGAGTTAATAGAAAGTAAGGTGCCTGAATGGGCTACAAAAGGGTGAAATCATAAGCTTAGCCGAGCTTTATTAATTGCTTCAAAATGGTAAACAAAATTTTATTTCTTAAACAGTAGAATGATAATGAATATCCATCGAATTCGAGTTAATAGAGAGACAGATGCCTGTATGGGTGACGAAAAGGGTAAAACATATAACTAGCCGAGCTTTTTTAATTGGCTTTAAATATATAAACAAAAATTTAATTTTAACAGTAGATAAGCTTTTTTAATGGTATTTTTTATCGTTAACTGAAAATTGCATCCACTGGGTTCTTCTACTAGTTTAGCCCTCTTTAGCCATCTAATTTAGGCTATTATATTATATCATGAGTATCCCTTTAAATTTACCCTAATTCACCCTGACCCTAATTCACCCTGATTAAAAAGTTGGCAAGATTTTCTTATCATTTGATTTTTAACTTTAATAATATATCTCTTCTCGGCCTATATAAGCGTGATTTACAGATTCGGTACTAATAGATGCACCGCACCAATGGGTGGTTTACGTTAGCGTTTAAAATTGTTACGAATCCTCTCGCTTGGGGTCGTCTTCGATTGTTTCGGCAATCGTTTCTCACCTATATTTAGGTGATAAGAGACCTCTTTCTCCAGATCTTTTGGGTAGAATACTCGAATAAACCGAGGCGATTGAATTTAAATCTGTAAGAACATTTCACAATGAAAGGTCTACGGATTAAATATCACTTGAGTTGGACTACATATCCTGTGAAGTGCTCAATTACACACGAAATTTAAATTTTAACGTTCTCAATCTCTACTTTATTTTTTTTTAATACTTGAGTTTTGCGACAAGGATTTGCTTTAGATTCAAAAACACCGTCATTACTTCTACGTAATGACATTGCTTTTAAGTAGTTGGCCAATTATTAAAGTCTGGATCTAAAGCAAATCTAACTTAAGTATATTAAAAAAAGAAGATTTAGAATGTTAAATATGATAGGCGAAACGGAAATTGATGTCGGCGAGTTAAATATACGGCCACATAATTCTGGTCTTCTGAATTATGTTCTCTTGAATTGTTTCGCCTTCCATGCCCATTTTTTGTCGATGCGATTCCATATTATAAATTTAATCCCTAGCTCGGTCTAACCCGTCCCTCTTGTAATATTTTAGGTAAGGCTAGGTTTGTTAATTCCTCGCCTATACCTCAAACTAGTTAAAGCCTCGAGCTACCCCGTCCATCTTTAAGGAATATTTTGGATAGATAATCGCTCTAATTAGCCAATCCCTCCAACTAGTTTATCCTTAGCTCAGGCTATTTGGAATATTTTAGGTAAGGTTAGGTTAGGTTAGTTAATTCCTCGAATTAGCCCATCCTTCCAACTAGTTAATCCCTCGGGCTACCCATTCCATCATGTAATCTTTATGATAAGGTTAAATTATGTTAATTAATTCCTGGAAATTGCCCATCCCTCCAACTAGGTAATCCCTAGCTCAGGCTAACCCGTTCCACTTGTAATATTTTAGGTAATATTTGGTTAGGTTAGTTAATCCCTTGAATTAGCCCATCCCTCTTTTACTACTTTATGTAAGGTTAGGTTAGTTAATCTCTGTCTTTCAAGATTTGTTCTAGGGTCTCAATTACGAATAGAATGAAGCCTCAGTTAAACGCTATAATATTTATTCATCATTAGTAAGAATTAAGGTTCAATATATACACATAAAGCAAAATAGTGAAATGAGGAAAAGGTGTATATTTCTGGTGAAAAAAAATTTAAAGATATGAAATTGCTCTTTCTCTAACAATTAATTTGTCCCTTCACGGGTTTGATTCGAGTTAGATAAAGAGCCCTTTTTAAGGGTGCGAAGCAACCTCTTTTTTGAATAATATATATTTTATTTATGATCATATACAATAATCATATTTCCTTCATGCGGAAAAACATTGCTTCTTAAACGTAAATCATCGCAAATATTTTGTTTCAAATCGATACATAAATATGAAAAAGGGTTATCTCTAGTAACAAAATCGTAAGCTTTTGTCACCAGATTTCTATTATTTGGAAATATCTGTCTGCTTAAGAAAGATATTTGCGAGCCGTCTGGAGGATTTCGAAAAACAATTATATACGAAGCGTTTAAACTAATAGCCCGGCTTTCTTTACCTTGACCAAATAAGTTTTGTGTTAATAATGCTACTGATAGGTTCTTATGATGTGAACCTACGCAAAAAATATTAGAAACCGCAGTACTATTATAACAGGTCGATGCTAAGTCGTCAATAATTAAAAAATGATCAATTTTTTCATTCCAAAAACTAGAATCATCCGGCGGTAATCCTTGTAGAAATTCAATATTATTAATTTCGTTTTTAATATCATCAAACAGGGGTTGGTATTCTCTATAACAATAAACAATTCTATCTGGGGGAGGAGTAATTAAACAATCAGCGTGTCTCAAAAGATTACGTATCCAAGTACTTTTCCCCGACATGGTACTGCCAGCTAAAAAAAGTGGCATCGGGGCTTGGAATTTGATTCTACTGCATAGTGACATTGTCTGCGTACACGAGCAAGTTGTGTGTAGAAGTATGCACAATCAAGTTATTTTCATTAAATACTATTTTATTACATATTTCTTCAAAATCTTTAATCCGTTTTTTAAAATGTATGATATCTCGATAAAACCAATCCACGCGATCTTCTGTTTGAAAATACCACGTAACTGGTATTTAATCAAAAGTCACCCGTTTATATATCTTTTCCACTGGCATCGATAATTGATTGTTGGAAGACTTCTAGAAGTTTTAAAATGGTAGTGTTTTCCACTAAAGACGAGAGTTGATCCAAACAATCACGAGCCAGGTTTTCGCGCCGTAGTTCTTCGAAACGAGTTACGTTGGTGTTGCCCTTCCTAGAACAAAGTCGCAAAACGGTGCTAATTTTTGATGCACGCTTATGGGGTCATCTTCGTACTCGTCCCATTTCTCAAATACATTATGACAATAGAAACATTGAATTTTAATTCCGTGGTTCAGGTAAAAAAATCCGGCTCTGGCGAAATCGTCCGGTTTCATCCAATTAGCTAGATGTGGTTGTTTCGTATACCATTTTAGATTGAACGATTTAAAACGTTGACTTTCACGATTCATCCTTCTCCTCCGAATATCCGAATGGAAGTGTGGAGAAATCGCTCGGGTTGATGACTCTTTTATTAAAAGTCACCCCGAAAGTTTTCTTCAGATTAGCTAAAAATAGTTTCGCTCGACTTTTATCACGCACCACGTTAAAGGGTTCTTCTAAAGTATACGTTGCTCCGGGTCTCTCCAAAGCCGTTTTTATCGAATCAAAGTTGATAATTTCTTAATTTTTTTCTATTCAACGAGATTCCTTTCATTTTTGTCACGCTTTTCCCATCGGCCCTCTTATAGCTGTACGATTTAGGCTCTGACGTCACAAATTTGGTGATAAAACTACCGTCCAGTTCGTCAGTCCGATCACCCATAAATTGACCCAGCGGTGGGCAATATGAATCATTTTTCGAACAGATAAATGCGATGGAGTCTGTATCAGTGTAAATAACTCTCCGACGCAACTTGTTTAAGGTTTCAAACAATAGGATTCGACCGTAAGAGCTAACGAAACTCCCAACTACCGGCGATCCTTTGTAATACGTCGGGCAAAAATATTTCTTGTATCTATAACTCAACATACAAGTTTCCTCGTTGACCGGTTTTACATCCGTCAGTTCCAAGGTTGGATCGGTGATGATGTTTATATATTCAGAGTACAGTCGCGGACAAAAGTTTCGGGCCATATTATTTGTATATATGCTAGCACGGTCAAGTAGAACCTTTTTGAGAGCTCCAAGACTCTTGTATAATATTCTATCAAAATAAATTTGTTATTCGTTCGTGAACGAAATTCGCGTGATAAAAAGTGGACCCCCGCGAAAATAACATAATGAGAAATGACCAAATAATTTCGGGAATTATATCAATCGACGCAGCTTTTCACTCTACAAGCTAATTTACAAATAAATTTGATATTGGTTAAGAATTGAGAGAGTAGTGGTCAAAATAGTGACGATGTTTTCGCCAGAATAGATGAAAGTGACCTGCAAAAGGTTTTCGAAAAACTGCTAAATATTAAGTATGCTAATGATTTAATAATACCAGGCCAACACGTTAAGTCGGGAAACCTATCCAAGCCTATAACGAAGCTTTTTAACGTACCGTATGTGAATATTCAAGTAGGAAGTTTCTGCTTTCTAAAACTGGTCATTAATGTTACAGTTTCTTTACTATTTTGGCTAGACCCGCTCTTCCATACGCTGCATTGTGTGCGGAATGGCTCGACGCTTCATTTCTATATGGTATGGGTAGATTGTGTTGAGTTAAGGTAGATTGGGTTAGGTTAAATAAATAATAAAGAAAATAGTTCTTAAGATTGAGTTGGGTTAGGTTAGGTTACCAAAAGTAATAAAGAAAATTGTTCTATAGATTTGTTGGGTTAGGGTTGGTTGGGTTAAGGAAGGTTGGGTTGGGTTAGGAAACCTAAATTAATAAAGTAAATTATTTAGTTACAACAAGAAGTGCGTGCAGAAATAATTAAACAGGACGAAGGAACCGATTAAGAGGAAATTGTTCACGAAGGCATATGCATTGGGAGTGGATTGGGCGAAATAAGAATTGGGCAAAATAGAAATTAGGCGAAATGTGATTTGGCGAAATTGGAATTAGGGGAAATGGGTTTGGGCATAAGAAAAATAATTACCATAAGTAAGACTCGCCAATAGGCGCAATATAAACGGCATTTACCATCCAAACTTGGCGCGCTTACGCGTATACCCCCGTGTGAGAGATTTGAGTACCTAATATTGATCAATCTAAAAAACAAGAGTTTTGAAAATCCGTTGAAAAACATGGAAAATATGGCCAGTTCAAAAAACATCTAATATCAAAAAGCGTATTTTTAAAATCTGAAATTTGACTATAATGATATCGTATGATTTCTAGAATTGGCCATATTATTTTGTTTTTCAACGGATTTTTGAAAACTCTTATTATTTAGACTGTCCAATAATTGCTCTTTCGTATGGTATTGGTTTTGTCTAAATTGCAAAAACGTAACAAATATAAAATGGGTTGAAATTAAGCAAAAACGCTTAAAAATCAAAGATTATTGGATTCAAATGGACACCAAACATTTGATTTTTAAGCGATTTACACAAAATCAACACCAATCGAAAGAGCTAATATTGATCAATCTAAAATAAAGAGTTTTGGAAAATCCTTTGAAAAACATGGAAAATATGGCAAATTCAAAAAAACATTTAATATCAAAAAGGGTATTTTTAAAATCTAAAATTTGACTATTTTGATATTGTATGATTTCTTGAATTGGTCATATTATTCTTGTTTTTCAACGGATTTTTGAAAACTCTTATTATTTAGACTGTCCAATAATTGCTCTTTCGAATGACATTGGTTTTGTCTAAATTGCCAAAACGTAACAAATATAGTATGGGTTGAAATTACGCAGTAACACATAAAAATTAAAAAATATTGGATTCAAATGGACACAAAACATTTGATTTTTAAGCGATTTAGACAAAATCAACACCAATCGAAAGAGCTAATATTGATCAATCTAAAATAAAGAGTTTTGGAAAATCCGTTGAAAAACATGGAAAATATGGCAAATTCAAAAAAACATTTAATATCAAAAAAGGTATTTTTAAAATCTGAAATTTGACTATTTTGATATTGTATGATTTCTTGAATTGGCCATATTATTCTGGTTTTTACACGGATTTTTGAAAACTCTTATTATTTAGACTGTCCAATAATTGCTCTTTCGATTGACATTGGTTTTGTCTAAATTGCCAAAACGTAACAAATATAAAATGGGTTGAAATTAAGCAAAAACGCTTAAAAATCAAAGATTATTGGATTCAAATGGACACAAAACATTTGATTTTTAAGCGATTTACACAAAATCAACACCAATCGAAAGAGCTAATATTGATCAATCTAAAAAACAAGAGTTTTGAAAATCCGTTGAAAAACATGGAAAATATGGCCAGTTCAAAAAACATCTAATATCAAAAAGCGTATTTTTAAAATCTGAAATTTGACAATAATGATATCGTATGATTTCTAGAATTGGCCATATTATTTTGTTTTTCAACGGATTTTTGAAAACTCTTATTATTTAGACTGTCCAATAATTGCTCTTTCGTATGATATTGGTTTTGTCTAAATTGCAAAAACGTAACAAATATAAAATGGGTTGAAATTAAGCAAAAACGCTTAAAAATCAAAGATTATTGGATTCAAATGGACACCAAACATTTGATTTTTAAGCGATTTACACAAAATCAACACCAATCGAAAGAGCTAATATTGATCAATCTAAAATAAAGAGTTTTGGAAAATCCTTTGAAAAACATGGAAAATATGGCAAATTCAAAAAAACATTTAATATCAAAAAGGGTATTTTTAAAATCTGAAATTTGACTATTTTGATATTGTATGATTTCTTGAATTGGCCATATTATTCTGATTTTTCCACGGATTTTTGAAAACTCTTATTATTTAGACTGTCCAATAATTGCTCTTTCGAATGACATTGGTTTTGTCTAAATTGCCAAAACGTAACAAATATAAAATGGGTTGAAATTAAGCAAAATATCTTAAAAATCAAAGATTATTGGATTCAAATGGACACCAAACATTTGATTTTTAAGCGATTTACACAAAATCAACACCAATCGAAAGAGCTTATATTGATCAATCTAAAAAAAAGAATTTTGGAAAATCCGTTGAAAAACATGGAAAATATGGCAAATTCAAAAAAACATTTAATATCAAAAAGCGTATTTTTAAAATCTGAAATTTGACTATTTTGATATTGTATGATTTCTTGAATTGGTCATATTATTCTTGTTTTTCAACGGATTTTTGAAAACTCTTATTATTTAGACTGTCCAATAATTGCTCTTTCGAATGACATTGGTTTTGTCTAAATTGCCAAAACGTAACAAATATAAAATGGGTTGAAATTAAGCAAAAACGCTTAAAAATCAAAGATTATTGGATTCAAATGGACACCAAACATTTGATTTTTAAGCGATTTACACAAAATCAACACCAATCGAAAGAGCTAATATTGATCAATCTAAAATAAAGAGTTTTGGAAAATCCTTTGAAAAACATGGAAAATATGGCAAATTCAAAAAAACATTTAATATCAAAAAGGGTATTTTTAAAATCTGAAATTTGACTATTTTGATATTGTATGATTTCTTGAATTGGCCATATTATTCTGATTTTTCCACGGATTTTTGAAAACTCTTATTATTTAGACTGTCCAATAATTGCTCTTTCGAATGACATTGGTTTTGTCTAAATTGCCAAAACGTAACAAATATAAAATGGGTTGAAATTAAGCAAAATATCTTAAAAATCAAAGATTATTGGATTCAAATGGACACCAAACATTTGATTTTTAAGCGATTTACACAAAATCAACACCAATCGAAAGAGCTTATATTGATCAATCTAAAAAAAAGAATTTTGGAAAATCCGTTGAAAAACATGGAAAATATGGCAAATTCAAAAAAACATTTAATATCAAAAAGCGTATTTTTAAAATCTGAAATTTGACTATTTTGATATTGTATGATTTCTTGAATTGGTCATATTATTCTTGTTTTTCAACGGATTTTTGAAAACTCTTATTATTTAGACTGTCCAATAATTGCTCTTTCGAATGACATTGGTTTTGTCTAAATTGCCAAAACGTAACAAATATAGTATGGGTTGAAATTAAGCAGTAACACATAAAAATTAAAAAATATTGGATTCAAATGGACACAAAACATTTGATTTTTAAGCGATTTAGACAAAATCAACACCAATCGAAAGAGCTAATATTGATCAATCTAAAATAAAGAGTTTTGGAAAATCCGTTGAAAAACATGGAAAATATGGCAAATTCAAAAAAACATTTAATATCAAAAAGGGTATTTTTAAAATCTGAAATTTGACTATTTTGATATTGTATGATTTCTTGAATTGGCCATATTATTCTGGTTTTTACACGGATTTTTGAAAACTCTTATTATTTAGACTGTCCAATAATTGCTCTTTCGAATGACATTGGTTTTGTCTAAATTGCCAAAACGTAACAAATATAAAATGGGTTGAAATTAAGCAAAATATCTTAAAAATCAAAGATTATTGGATTCAAATGGACACCAAACATTTGATTTTTAAGCGATTTACACAAAATCAACACCAATCGAAAGAGCTTATATTGATCAATCTAAAAAAAGAGTTTTGGAAAATCCGTTGAAAAACATGGAAAATTTGGCAAATTCAAAAAAACAATTAATATCAAAAAGCGTATTTTTAAAATCTGAAATTTGACTATTTTGATATTGTATGATTTCTTGAATTGGTCATATTATTCTTGTTTTTCAACGGATTTTTGAAAACTCTTATTATTTAGACTGTCCAATAATTGCTCTTTCGAATGACATTGGTTTTGTCTAAATTGCCAAAACGTAACAAATATAGTATGGGTTGAAATTAAGCAGTAACACATAAAAATTAAAAAATATTGGATTCAAATGGACACAAAACATATGATTTTTAAGCGATTTAGACAAAATCAACACCAATCGAAAGAGCTAATATTGATCAATCTAAAATAAAGAGTTTTGGAAAATCCGTTGAAAAACATGGAAAATATGGCAAATTCAAAAAAACATTTAATATCAAAAAGGGTATTTTTAAAATCTGAAATTTGACTATTTTGATATTGTATGATTTCTTGAATTGGCCATATTATTCTGGTTTTTACACGGATTTTTGAAAACTCTTATTATTTAGACTGTCCAATAATTGCTCTTTCGAATGACATTGGTTTTGTCTAAATTGCCAAAACGTAACAAATATAAAATGGATTGAAATTAAGCAAAAACGCTTAAAAATCAAAGATTATTGGATTCAAATGGACACAAAACATTTGATTTTTAAGCGATTTAGACAAAATCAACACCAATCGAAAGAGCTAATATTGATCAATCTAAAATAAAGAGTTTTGGAAAATCCGTTGAAAAACATGGAAAATATGGCCAATTCAAAAAACATTTAATATCAAATACGTATTTTTAAAATCTGAAATTTAACTATATTGATATTATATGATTTCTTGAATTGGCCATATTATATTGTTTTTCAACGGATTTTTGAAAACTCTTATTATTTAGACTGTCCAATAATTGCTCTTTCGAATGACATTAGTTTTGTCTAAATTGCCAAAACGTAACAAATATAAGATGGGTTGAAATTAAGCAATAACGCATAAAAATTAAAAATTATTGGATTCAAATGGACACAAAACATTTGATTTTTAAGCGATTGAGTCAATATCAACACCTATCGAAAGAGCTAATATTGATCAATCTAAAAAACAAGAGTTTTGGAAAATCCGTTGAATACCATGGAAAATATGGCAAATTCAAAAAAACATTTAATATCAAAAAGCGTATTTTTAATATCAGAAATTTGACTATTTTGATATTGTATGATTTCTTGAATTGGTCATATTATTCTTGTTTTTCAACGGATTTTTGATAACTCTTATTATTTGGACTGTCAAATAATTGCTATTTTGAATGAGATTGGTTTTGTCTAAATTGCCAAAACGTAACAAATATGAAATGGGTTGAAATTAAGCAAAAACGCTTTAAAATCAAAGATTATTGGATTCAAATGGACACAAAACATTTGATTTTTAAGCGATTTAGACAAAATCAACACCAATCGAAAGAGCTAATATTGATCAATCTAAAATAAAGAGTTTTGGAAAATCCGTTGAAAAACATGGAAAATATGGCAAATTAAAAAAAAAACATTTAATATCAAAAAGCGTATTTTTAAAATCTGAAATTTGACTATTTTGATATTGTATGATTTCTTGAATTGGTCATATTATTCTTGTTTTTCAACGGATTTTTGAAAACTCTTATTATTTAGACTGTCCAAAAATTGCTCTTTCGAATGACATTGGTTTTGTCTAAATTGCCAAAACGTAACAAATATAAAATGGGTTGCAATTAAGCCAAAACGCTTAAAAATCAAAGATTATTGGATTGAAATGGTCACAAAACATTTGATTTTTTAGCGATTTAGAGAAAATCAATACTTATCGAAAGAGCAAATATTGAGTAATCTAAAATAAAGAGTTTTGGAAAATCCGTTGAAAAACATGGAAAATATGGCAAATTCAAAAAAACATTTAATATCAAAAAGGGTATTTTTAAAATCTGAAATTTGACTATTTTGATATTGTATGATTTCTTGAATTGGCCATATTATTCTGGTTTTTACACGGATTTTTGAAAACTCTTATTATTTAGACTGTCCAATAATTGCTCTTTCGAATGACATTGGTTTTGTCTAAATTGCCAAAACGTAACAAATATAAAATGGGTTGAAATTAAGCAAAATATCTTAAAAATCAAAGATTATTGGATTCAAATGGACACCAAACATTTGATTTTTTAGCGATTTAGAGAAAATCAATACTTATCGAAAGAGCAAATATTGAGTAATCTAAAATAAAGAGTTTTGGAAAATCCGTTGAAAAACATGGAAAATATGGCAAATTCAAAAAAACATTTAATATCAAAAAGGGTATTTTTAAAATCTGAAATTTGACTATTTTGATATTGTATGATTTCTTGAATTGGCCATATTATTCTGGTTTTTACACGGATTTTTGAAAACTCTTATTATTTACACTGTCCAATAATTGCTCTTTCGAATGACATTGGTTTTGTCTAAATTGCCAAAACGTAACAAATATAAAATGGGTTGAAATTAAGCAAAATATCTTAAAAATCAAAGATTATTGGATTCAAATGGACACCAAACATTTGATTTTTAAGCGATTTACACAAAATCAACACCAATCGAAAGAGCTTATATTGATCAATCTAAAAAAAGAGTTTTGGAAAATCCGTTGAAAAACATGGAAAATTTGGCAAATTCAAAAAAACAAATAATATCAAAAAGCGTATTTTTAAAATCTGAAATTTGACTATTTTGATATTGTATGATTTCTTGAATTGGTCATATTATTCTTGTTTTTCAACGGATTTTTGAAAACTCTTATTATTTAGACTGTCCAATAATTGCTCTTTCGAATGACATTGGTTTTGTCTAAATTGCCAAAACGTAACAAATATAGTATGGGTTGAAATTAAGCAGTAACACATAAAAATTAAAAAATATTGGATTCAAATGGACACAAAACATTTGATTTTTAAGCGATTTAGACAAAATCAACACCGATCGAAAGAGCTAATATTGATCAATCTAAAATAAAGAGTTTTGGAAAATCCGTTGAAAAACATGGAAAATATGGCAAATTCAAAAAAACATTTAATATCAAAAAGGGTATTTTTAAAATCTGAAATTTGACTATTTTGATATTGTATGATTTCTTGAATTGGCCATATTATTCTGGTTTTTACACGGATTTTTGAAAACTCTTATTATTTAGACTGTCCAATAATTGCTCTTTCGAATGACATTGGTTTTGTCTAAATTGCCAAAACGTAACAAATATAAAATGGATTGAAATTAAGCAAAAACGCTTAAAAATCAAAGATTATTGGATTCAAATGGACACAAAACATTTGATTTTTAAGCGATTTAGACAAAATCAACACCAATCGAAAGAGCTAATATTGATCAATCTAAAATAAAGAGTTTTGGAAAATCCGTTGAAAAACATGGAAAATATGGCCAATTCAAAAAACATTTAATATCAAATACGTATTTTTAAAATCTGAAATTTAACTATATTGATATTGTATGATTTCTTGAATTGGCCATATTATATTGTTTTTCAACGGATTTTTGAAAACTCTTATTATTTAGACTGTCCAATAATTGCTCTTTCGAATGACATTAGTTTTGTCTAAATTGCCAAAACGTAACAAATATAAGATGGGTTGAAATTAAGCAATAACGCATAAAAATTAAAAATTATTGGATTCAAATGGACACAAAACATTTGATTTTTAAGCGATTGAGTCAATATCAACACCTATCGAAAGAGCTAATATTGATCAATCTAAAAAACAAGAGTTTTGGAAAATCCGTTGAATACCATGGAAAATATGGCAAATTCAAAAAAACATTTAATATCAAAAAGCGTATTTTTAATATCAGAAATTTGACTATTTTGATATTGTATGATTTCTCTAATTGGTCATATTATTCTTGTTTTTCAACGGATTTTTGATAACTCTTATTATTTGGACTGTCAAATAATTGCTATTTTGAATGAGATTGGTTTTGTCTAAATTGCCAAAACGTAACAAATATGAAATGGGTTGAAATTAAGCAAAAACGCTTTAAAATCAAAGATTATTGGATTCAAATGGACACAAAACATTTGATTTTTAAGCGATTTAGACAAAATCAACACCAATCGAAAGAGCTAATATTGATCAATCTAAAATAAAGAGTTTTGGAAAATCCGTTGAAAAACATGGAAAATATGGCAAATTAAAAAAAAAACATTTAATATCAAAAAGCGTATTTTTAAAATCTGAAATTTGACTATTGTGATATTGTATGATTTCTTGAATTGGTCATATTATTCTTGTTTTTCAACGGATTTTTGAAAACTCTTATTATTTAGACTGTCCAAAAATTGCTCTTTCGAATGACATTGGTTTTGTCTAAATTGCCAAAACGTAACAAATATAAAATGGATTGAAATTAAGCAAAAACGCTTAAAAATCAAAGATTAATGAATTCAAATGGACACAAAACATTTGATTTTTAAGCGATTTAGACAAAATCAACACCAATCGAAAGAGCTAATATTGATCAATCTAAAATAAAGAGTTTTGGAAAATCCGTTGAAAAACATGGAAAATATGGCCAATTCAAAAAACATTTAATATCAAATACGTATTTTTAAAATCTGAAATTTAACTATATTGATATTGTATGATTTCTTGAATTGGCCATATTATATTGTTTTTCAACGGATTTTTGAAAACTCTTATTATTTAGACTGTCCAATAATTGCTCTTTCGAATGACATTAGTTTTGTCTAAATTGCCAAAACGTAACAAATATAAGATGGGTTGAAATTAAGCAATAACGCATAAAAATTAAAAATTATTGGATTCAAATGGACACAAAACATTTGATTTTTAAGCGATTGAGTCAATATCAACACCTATCGAAAGAGCTAATATTGATCAATCTAAAAAACAAGAGTTTTGGAAAATCCGTTGAATACCATGGAAAATATGGCAAATTCAAAAAAACATTTAATATCAAAAAGCGTATTTTTAATATCAGAAATTTGACTATTTTGATATTGTATGATTTCTTGAATTGGTCATATTATTCTTGTTTTTCAACGGATTTTTGATAACTCTTATTATTTGGACTGTCAAATAATTGCTATTTTGAATGAGATTGGTTTTGTCTAAATTGCCAAAACGTAACAAATATGAAATGGGTTGAAATTAAGCAAAAACGCTTTAAAATCAAAGATTATTGGATTCAAATGGACACAAAACATTTGATTTTTAAGCGATTTAGACAAAATCAACACCAATCGAAAGAGCTAATATTGATCAATCTAAAATAAAGAGTTTTGGAAAATCCGTTGAAAAACATGGAAAATATGGCAAATTAAAAAAAAAACATTTAATATCAAAAAGCGTATTTTTAAAATCTGAAATTTGACTATTTTGATATTGTATGATTTCTTGAATTGGTCATATTATTCTTGTTTTTCAACGGATTTTTGAAAACTCTTATTATTTAGACTGTCCAAAAATTGCTCTTTCGAATGACATTGGTTTTGTCTAAATTACCAAAACGTAACAAATATAAAATGGGTTGCAATTAAGCCAAAACGCTTAAAAATCAAAGATTATTGGATTGAAATGGTCACAAAACATTTGATTTTTTAGCGATTTAGAGAAAATCAATACTTATCGAAAGAGCAAATATTGAGTAATCTAAAAAAAGAGTTTTGGAAAATCCGTTGAAAAACATGGAAAATATGGCAAATTCAAAAAAACATTTAATATCAAAAAGCGTATTTTTAAAATCTGAAATTTGACTATTTTGACATTGTATGATTTCTTGAATTGGTCATATTATTCTTGTTTTTCAACGGATTTTTGAAAACTCTTATTATTTAGACTGTCCAATAATTGCTCTTTCGAATGACATTGGGTTTGTCTAAATTGCCAAAACGTAACAAATATAAGATGGGTTGAAATTAAGCAGTAACACATAAAAATTAAAAATTATTGGATTCAAATGGACACAAAACATTTGATTTTTAAGCGATTTATACAAAATCAACACCAATCAAAAGAGCTAATATTGATCAATCTAAAATAAAGAGTTTTGGAAAGTCCGTTGAAAAACATGGAAAATATGGACAATTCAAAAAACATCTAATATCAAAAAGCGTATTTTTAATATCAGAAATTTGACTATTTTGATATTGTATGATTTCTTGAATTGGCCATATTATTCTGATTTTTCAACGGATTTTTGATAACTCTTATTATTTGGACTGTCAAATAATTGCTATTTTGAATGACATTGGTTTTGTCTAAATTGCCAAAACGCAACAAATATGAAATGGGTTGAAATTAAGCAAAAACGCTTTAAAATCAAAGATTATTGGATTCAAATGGACACAAAACATTTGATTTTTAAGCGATTTAGACAAAATCAACACCAATCGAAAGAGCTAATATTGATCAATCTAAAATAAAGAGTTTTGGAAAATCCGTTGAAAAACATGGAAAATATGGCCAATTCAAAAAACATTTAATATCAAATACGTATTTTTAAAATCTGAAATTTAACTATATTGATATTGTATGATTTCTTGAATTGGCCATATTATATTGTTTTTCAACGGATTTTTGAAAACTCTTATTATTTAGACTGTCCAATAATTGCTCTTTCGAATGACATTAGTTTTGTCTAAATTGCCAAAACGTAACAAATATAAGATGGGTTGAAATTAAGCAATAACGCATAAAAATTAAAAATTATTGGATTCAAATGGACACAAAACATTTGATTTTTAAGCGATTGAGTCAATATCAACACCTATCGAAAGAGCTAATATTGATCAATCTAAAAAACAAGAGTTTTGGAAAATCCGTTGAATACCATGGAAAATATGGCAAATTCAAAAAAACATTTAATATCAAAAAGCGTATTTTTAATATCAGAAATTTGACTATTTTGATATTGTATGATTTCTTGAATTGGTCATATTATTCTTGTTTTTCAACGGATTTTTGATAACTCTTATTATTTGGACTGTCAAATAATTGCTATTTTGAATGAGATTGGTTTTGTCTAAATTGCCAAAACGTAACAAATATGAAATGGGTTGAAATTAAGCAAAAACGCTTTAAAATCAAAGATTATTGGATTCAAATGGACACAAAACATTTGATTTTTAAGCGATTTAGACAAAATCAACACCAATCGAAAGAGCTAATATTGATCAATCTAAAATAAAGAGTTTTGGAAAATCCGTTGAAAAACATGGAAAATATGGCAAATTAAAAAAAAAACATTTAATATCAAAAAGCGTATTTTTAAAATCTGAAATTTGACTATTTTGATATTGTATGATTTCTTGAATTGGTCATATTATTCTTGTTTTTCAACGGATTTTTGAAAACTCTTATTATTTAGACTGTCCAAAAATTGCTCTTTCGAATGACATTGGTTTTGTCTAAATTACCAAAACGTAACAAATATAAAATGGGTTGCAATTAAGCCAAAACGCTTAAAAATCAAAGATTATTGGATTGAAATGGTCACAAAACATTTGATTTTTTAGCGATTTAGAGAAAATCAATACTTATCGAAAGAGCAAATATTGAGTAATCTAAAAAAAGAGTTTTGGAAAATCCGTTGAAAAACATGGAAAATATGGCAAATTCAAAAAAACATTTAATATCAAAAAGCGTATTTTTAAAATCTGAAATTTGACTATTTTGACATTGTATGATTTCTTGAATTGGTCATATTATTCTTGTTTTTCAACGGATTTTTGAAAACTCTTATTATTTAGACTGTCCAATAATTGCTCTTTCGAATGACATTGGGTTTGTCTAAATTGCCAAAACGTAACAAATATAAGATGGGTTGAAATTAAGCAGTAACACATAAAAATTAAAAATTATTGGATTCAAATGGACACAAAACATTTGATTTTTAAGCGATTTATACAAAATCAACACCAATCAAAAGAGCTAATATTGATCAATCTAAAATAAAGAGTTTTGGAAAGTCCGTTGAAAAACATGGAAAATATGGACAATTCAAAAAACATCTAATATCAAAAAGCGTATTTTTAATATCAGAAATTTGACTATTTTGATATTGTATGATTTCTTGAATTGGCCATATTATTCTGATTTTTCAACGGATTTTTGATAACTCTTATTATTTGGACTGTCAAATAATTGCTATTTTGAATGACATTGGTTTTGTCTAAATTGCCAAAACGCAACAAATATGAAATGGGTTGAAATTAAGCAAAAACGCTTTAAAATCAAAGATTATTGGATTCAAATGGACACAAAACATTTGATTTTTAAGCGATTTAGACAAAATCAACACCAATCGAAAGAGCTAATATTGATCAATCTAAAATAAAGAGTTTTGGAAAATCCGTTTAAAAACATGGAAAATATGGCCAATTCAAAAAACATTTAATATCAAATACGTATTTTTAAAATCTGAAATTTAACTATATTGATATTGTATGATTTCTTGAATTGGCCATATTATTTTGTTTTTCAACGGATTTTTGAAAACTCTTATTATTTAGACTGTCCAATAATTGGTCTTTCGAATGACATTAGTTTTCTCTAAATTGCCAAAACGAAACAAATATAAAATTTATTGAAATTAAGCCAAAACGCTTAAAAATCAAAGATTATTGGATTCAAATGGACACCAAACATTTGATTTTTAAGCGATTTACACAAAATCAACACCAATCGAAAGAGCTAATATTGATCAATCTAAAAACAAGAGTTTTGGAAAATCCGTTGAAAAACATGGAAAATATGGCCAATTCAAAAAACATTTAATATCAAAAAGCGTATTTTTAAAATCTGAAATTTGACTATTTTGATATTGTATGATTTCTTGAATTGGTCATATTATTCTTGTTTTTCAACGGATTTTTGAAAACTCTTATTATTTAGACTATCCAAAAATTGCTCTTTCGAATGACATTGGTTTTGTCTAAATTGCCAAAACGTAACAAATATAAAATGGGTTGCAATTAAGCCAAAACGCTTAAAAATCAAAGATTATTGGATTGAAATGGTCACAAAACATTTGATTTTTTAGCGATTTAGAGAAAATCAATACTTATCCAAAGAGCAAATATTGAGTAATCTAAAAAAAAGAGTTTTGGAAAATCCGTTGAAAAACATGGAAAATATGGCAAATTCAAAAAAACATTTAATATCAAAAAGCGTATTTTTAAAATCTGAAATTTGACTATTTTGACATTGTATGATTTCTTGAATTGGCCAATTCATAAAACATCAAATATTAAAAAGCGTATTTTTAAAATCTGAAATTTGACTATATTGATATTGTATGATTTCTTGAATTGGCCATATTATTTTGTTTTTCAACGGATTTTTGAAAACTCTTATTATTTAGACTGTCCAATAATTGCTCTTTCGAATGACATTAGTTTTGCCTAAATTGCCAAAACGAAACAAATATAAAATTTATTGAAATTAAGCGAAAACGCTTAAAAGTCAAAGATTATTGGATTCAAATGAACACAAAACATTTGATTTTTTAGCGATTCAGACAATATCAACACCTACCGAAAGAGCAAGTATTGATCAATCTAAAAAAAGAGAGTTTTGGAAAATCCGTTGAAAAACATGGACAATGTGGCAAATTCAAAAAAACATTTAATATCAAAAAGCGTATTTTTAAAATTTGAAATTTGACTATTTTATATTGTATGATTTCTTGAATTGGCCATATTATTCTGGTTTTTCAACGGATTTTTGAAAATTCTTATTATTTAGACTGTCCAATAATTGCTCTTTCGAATGACATTAGTTTTGTCTAAATTGCCAAAACGTAACAAATATAAGATGGGTTGAAATTAAGCAATAACACATAAAAATTAAAAATTATTGGATTCAAATGCACACAAAACATTTGATTTTTAAGCGATTTAGACAATATCAACACCTATCGAAAGAGCAAGTGTTGATCAATATAAAAAAAGAGAGTTTCGGAAATCCGTTGAAAAACATGGACAATGTGGCAAATTCAAAAAAACATTTAATATCAAAAAGCGTATTTTTAAAATTTGAAATTTGACTATTTTGATATTGTATGATTTCATGAATTGGCCATATTATTCTGGTTTTTCAACGGATTTTTGAAAACTCTTATTATTTAGACTGTCCAATAATTGCTCTTTCGAATGACATTAGTTTTGTCTAAATTGCCAAAACGTAACAAATATAAAATGGGTTGCAATTAAACCAAAACGCTTAAAAATCAAAGATTATAGGATTCAAATGGTCACAAAACATTTGATTTTTTAGCGATTTAGAGAAAATCAATACCTATCGAAAGAGTAATCTAAAAAACAAGAGTTTTCGAAAATCCGTTGAAAAACATGGAAAATATGGCCAATTCAAAAAACATCTAATATCAAAAAGCGTATTTTTAAAATCTGAAATTTGACTATTTTGATATTGTATGATTTCTTGAATTGGCCATATTATTATTCTTTTTCAACGGATTTTTGAAAACTCTTATTAATTAGACTGTCCAATAATTGCTCTTTCGAATGACATAAGTTTTGTCTAAATTGCCAAAACGAAACAAATATAAAATTTATTGAAATTAAGCCAAAACGCTTAAAAATCAAAGATTATTGGATTCAAATGGACACAAAACATTTGATTTTTAAGCGATTGAGTCAATATCAACACCTATCGAAAGAGCTAATATTGATCAATCTAAAAAACAAGAGTTTTGGAAAATCCGTTGAATACCATGGAAAATATGGCAAATTCAAAAAAACATTTAATATCAAAAAGCGTATTTTTAATATCAGAAATTTGACTATTTTGATATTGTATGATTTCTTGAATTGGTCATATTATTCTTGTTTTTCAACGGATTTTTGAAAACTCTTATTATTTGGACTGTCAAATAATTGCTATTTTGAATGACATTGGTTTTGTCTCAATTGCCAAAACGTAACAAATATGAAATGGGTTGAAATTAAGCAAAAACGCTTAAAAATCAAAGATTATTGGATTCAAATGGACACAAAACATTTGATTTTTAAGCGATTTAGACAAAATTAACACCTCTCGAAAGATCAAATATTGCTCTATCTAAAAAAAAGAGTGTTGGAAAATCCGTTGAAAAACATGGAAAATATAGCCAATTCAAAAAACATCTAATAAAAAAAAGCGAATTTTTAAAATCTGAATTTTGACTATTTTGATATTGTATGATTTCTTGAATAGGCCATATTTTTCTTGTTTTTCAACGGATATTTGAAAACTCTTATTATTAAGACTGTCCATTAATTTCTCTTTCGAATGACATTGGTTTTGTCTAAATTGCCAAAACGTGACAAATATAAAATTGGTTAAAATTAAGCAAAAACGCTTAAAAATCCAAGATTATTGGATTCAAATGGACACAAAACTTTAGATATTTAAGTGATTTAGACAAAATTAACACCACTCGAAAGATCAAATATTGCTCTATCTAAAACACAAGAGTTTTGGAAAATCCGTTGAAAAACATGGAAAATATAGCCAATTCAAAAAACATCTAATAAAAAAAAGCGAATTTTTAAAATCTGAAATTTGACTATTTGGATATTGTATGATTTCTGGAATTGGCCATATTTTTCTTGTTTTTCAACGGATTTTTGAAAACTCTTATTATTTAGACTGTCCATTAATTGCTCTTTCGAATGACTTTGGTTTTATCTAAATTGCCAAAACGTGAAAAATATAAAATTGGTTAAAGTTAAGCAAAAACGCTTAAAAATCCAAGATTATTGGATTCAAATGGACACAAAACT
The DNA here is from genome assembly GCA_963920705.1 of Odiellus spinosus. Classification (NCBI taxonomy): domain Eukaryota; kingdom Metazoa; phylum Arthropoda; class Arachnida; order Opiliones; family Phalangiidae; genus Odiellus; species Odiellus spinosus. The sequence goes on along the minus strand of OY987232.1, from coordinate 8,033,667 downwards.
TTTGATTTTTAAGCGATTTAGACAAAATTAACACCACTCGAAAGAACAAATATGGGTCTATCTAAAAGACAAGTGTTTTGGAAAATCCGTTGAAAAACATGGAAAATATGGTCAATTCAAAAAAACATCTAATATCAAAAAGCGAATTTTTAAAATCTGAAATTTGACAATTTTGATATGTGTGATTTCTTGATTTGGCCATATTTTTCTTGTTTTTCAACGGATTTTTGAAAACTCTTTTTATTTAGAATGTGCATTAATTGCTCTTTCGAATGACTTTGGTTTTGTCTAAATTGCCAAAACGTGACAAATATAAAATTGGTTAAAATTAAGCAAAAACGCTTAAAAATCCAAGATTATTGGATTCAAATGGACACAAAACTTTTGATTTTTAAGCGATTTAGACAAAATTAACACCAGTCGAAAGAGCAAATATTGGTCTATCTAAAAAACAAGAGTTTTAGAAAATCCGTTGAAAAACATGGAAAATATGGTCAATTCAAAAAACATCTAATATCAAAAAGCGAATTTTTAAAATCTGAAATTTGACTATTTTGATATTGTATGATTTCTTGAATTGGCCATATTTTTCTTGTTTTTCAACGGATTTTTGAAAACTCTTTTTATTTAGACTGTCCATTAATTGCTCTTTCGAATGACTTTGGTTTTGTCTAAATTGCCAAAACGTGACAAATATAAAATTGGTTAAAATTAAGCAAAAACGCTTAAAAATCCAAGATTATTGGATTCAAATGGACACAAAACTTTTGATTTTTAAGCGATTTAGACAAATTCAACACCATTCGAAAGAGCAAATATTGGTCTATCTAAATAATAAGAGTTTTGGAAAATTCGTTGAAAAACATGGAAAATATAGCCAATTTAAAAAACATCTAAAAAAAAGCGAATTTTTAAAATCTGAAATTTGACTATTTTGATATTGTATGATTTCTGGAATTGGCCATATTTTTCTTGTTTTTCAACGGATTTTTGAAAACTTATTTTTTAGACCGTCCATTAATTGCTCTTTCGAATGACTTTGGTTTTGTCAAAATTACCAAAACGTGACAAATATAAAATTGGTTAAAATTAAGCAAAAACGCTTAAAAATCCAAGATTATTGGATTCAAATGGACACAAAACCTTTGATTTTTAAGCAATTTAGACAAAATTAACACCACTCGAAAGAGCAAATATTGCTCTATCTAAAAACAAGAGTTTTGGAAAATCCGTTGAAAAACATGGAAAATATGGACAATTTAGAAAACATCTAATATCAAAAGGCGAATTTTTAAAATCAGAAATTTGACTATTTTGATATTGTATGATATCTTGAATTGGCCATATTTTTCTTGTTTTTCAACGGATATTTGAAAACTCTTATTATTAAGGCTGTCCATTAATTTCTCTTTCGAATGACATTGGTTTTGTCTAAATTGCCAAAACGTGACAAATAAAAAATTGGTTAAAATTAAGCAAAAACTCTTAAAAATCCAAGATTATTGGATTCAAATGGACACAAAACTTTTGATTTTTAAGCGATTTAGACAAAATTAACACCACTCGAAAGAACAAATATTGGTCTATTTAAAAAACAAGAGTTTTGGAAAATTCGTTGAAAAACATGGAAAATATAGCCAATTCAAAAACATCTAATAAAAAAAGGCGAATTTTTAAAATCTGAAATTTGACTATTTTGATATTGTATGATTTCTTGAATTGGCCATTTTTTTCTTGTTTTTCAACGGATTTTTGAAAACTCTTATTATTTAGACTTTCCATTAATTGCTCTTTCGAATGACTTTGGTTTTGTCTAAATTTCCAAAACGTGACAAATATAAAATTGGTTAAAATTAAGCAAAAACGCTTAAAAATCCAAGATTATTGGATTCAAATGGACACAAAACTTTAGATATTTAAGCGATTTAGACAAATTCAACACCATTCGAAAGATCAAATATTGCTCTATCTAAAAAACAAGAGTTTTGGAAAATCCGTTGAAAAACATGGAAAATATTGCCAATTCAAAAAAACATGTAATATCACAAAGCGAATTTTTAAAATCTGAAATTTGACTATTTTGATATTGTATGATTTCTGGAATTGGCCATATTTTTCTTGTTTTTCAACGGATTTTTGAAAACTCTTATTTTTTAGACTGTCCATTAATTGCTCTTTCGAATGACTTTGGTTTTGTCTAAATTGCCAAAACGTGACAAATATAAAATTGGAAAAAATTAAGCAAAAACGCTTAAAAATCCAAGATTATTGGATTCAAATGGACACAAAACGTTTGATTTTTTAGCGATCTAGACAAAATTAACACCAGTTGAAAGAGCAAATATTGGTCTATCTAAAAAACAAGAGTTTTAGAAAATCCGTTGAAAAACATGGAAAATATGGCCAATTCAAAAAACATCTAATATCAAAAAGCGAATTTTTAAAATCTGAAATTTGACTATTTTGATATTGTATGATTTCTTGAATTGGCCATATTTTTCTTGTTTTTCAACGGATATTTGAAAACTCTTATTATTAAGGCTGTCCATTAATTTCTCTTTCGAATGACATTGGTTTTGTCTAAATTGCCAAAACGTGACAAATAAAAAATTGGTTAAAATTAAGCAAAAACGCTTAAAAATCCAAGATTATTGGATTCAAATGGACACAAAACTTTGATTTTTAAGCGATTTAGACAAAATTAACACCACTCGAAAGAGCAAATATTGGTCTATCTAAAAAACAAGAGTTTTGGAAAATTCGTTGAAAAACATGGAAAATATAGAAAATTCAAAAAACATCTAATAAAAAAAAGCGAATTTTTAAAATCTGAAATTTGACTATTTTGATATTGTATGATTTCTTGAATTGGCCATATTTTTCTTGTTTTTCAACGGATTTTTGAAAACTCTTATTATTTAGACTGTCCATTAATTGCTCTTTCGAATGACTTTGGTTTTGTCTAAATTGCCAAAACGTGACAAATAAAAAATTGGTTAAAATTAAGCAAAAACTCTTAAAAATCCAAGATTATTGGATTCAAATGGACACAAAACTTTTGATTTTTAAGCGATTTAGACAAAATTAACACCACTCGAAAGAGCAAATATTGGTCTATCTAAAAAACAAGAGTTTTGGAAAATTCGTTGAAAAACATGGAAAATACAGCCAATTCAAAAACATCTAATAAAAAAAGCGAATTTTTAAAATCTGAAATTTGACTATTTTGATATTGTATGATTTCTGGAATTGGCCATATTTTTCTTGTTTTTCAACGGATTTTTGAAAACTCTTATTTTTTAGACCGTCCATTAATTGGTCTTTCGAATGACTTTGGTTTTGTCTAAATTACCAAAACGTGACAAATATAAAATTGGTTAAAATTAAGCAAAAACGCTTAAAAATCCAAGATTATTGGATTCAAATGGACACAAAACTTTGATTTTTAAGCGATTTAGACAAAATTAACACCACTCGAAAGAGCAAATATTGGTCTATCTAAAAAACAAGAGTTTTGGAAAATTCGTTGAAAAACATGAAAAATATAGAAAATTCAAAAAACATCTAATAAAAAAAAAGCGAATTTTTAAAATCTGAAATTTGACTATTTTGATATTGTATGATTTCTTGAATTGGCCATATTTTTCTTGTTTTTCAACGGATTTTTGAAAACTCATATTATTTAGACTGTCCATTAATTGGTCTTTCGAAAGACTTTGGTTTTGTCTAAATTGCCAAAACGTGACAAATATAAAATTGGTTAAAATTAAGCAAAAACGCTTAAAAATCCAAAATTATTGGATTCAAATGGACACAAACTTTAGATATTTAAGCGATTTAGACAAAATTAACACCACTCGAAAGAGCAAATATTGCTCTATCTAAAAAACAAGAGTTTTGGAAAATCCGTTGAAAAACATGGAAAATAAAGCCAATTCAAAAAACATCTAATAAAAAAAAGCGAATTTTTAAAATCTGAAATTTGACTATTTTGATATTGTATGATTTCTGGAATTGGCCATATTTTTCTTGTTTTTCAACGGATTTTTGAAAACTCTTATTATTTAGACTGTCCATTAATTGCTCTTTCGAATGACTTTGGTTTTGTCTAAATTGCCAAAACGTGAAAAATATAAAATTGGTTAAAATTAAGCAAAAACGCTTAAAAATCCAAGATTATTGAATTCAAATGGACACAAAATTTTTGATTTTTAAGCGATTTAGACAAAATTAACACCACTCGAAAGAAATAATATTGGCCTATCTAAAAAAACAAGAGTTTTGGAAAATTGGTTGAAAAACATGGAAAATATAGCCAATTCAAAAAACATCTAATAAAAAAAGCGAATTTTTAAAATTTGAAATTTGACTATTTTGATATTGTATTATTTCTTGAATTGGCCATATTTTTCTTGTTTTTCAACGGATTTTTGAAAACTCTTATTTTTTAGACTGTCCATTAATTGCTCTTTCGAATGACTTTGGTTTTGTCTAAATTGCCAAAACGTGACAAATATAAAATTGGTTAAAATTAAGCAAAAACGCATAAAAATCCAAGATTATTGGATTCAAATGGACACAAAACTTTTGATTTTTAAGCGATTTAGACAAATTCAACACCATTTGAAAGAGCAAATATTGGTCTATCTAAATAATAAGAGTTTTGGAAAATTGGTTGAAAAACATGGAAAATATAGCCAATTCAAAAAACATCTAATAAAAAAAGCGAATTTTTAAAATCTGAAATTTGACTATTTTGATATTGTATGATTTCTTGAATTGGCCATATTTTTCTTCTTTTTCAACGGATTTTTGAAAACTCTTATTTTTTAGACCGTCCATTAATTGCTCTTTCGAATGACTTTGGTTTTGTCTAAATTGCCAAAACGTGAAAAATATAAAATTTGTTAAAATTTAGCAAAAACGCTTAAAAATCCAAGATTATTGGATTCAAATGGACACAAAACTTTTGATTTTTAAGCGATGTAGACAAATTCAACACCATTCGAAAGAACAAATATTGGTCTATCTAAAAAACAAGAGTTTTCGAAAATCCGTTGAAAAAAATGGAATATATGGACAATTTAGAAAACATCTAATATCAAAAGGCGAATTTTTAAAATCAGAAATTTGACTATTTTGATATTGTATGATATCTTGAATTCGCCATATTTTTCTTGTTTTTCAACGGATTTTTGAAAACTCTTATTATTTAGACTGTCCATTAATTGCTCTTTCGAATGACTTTGGTATTGTCTAAATTGCCAAAACGTGAAAAATATAAAATTGGTTAAAATTAAGCAAAAACGCTTAAAAATCCAAGATTATTGAATTCAAATGGACACAAAATTTTTGATTTTTAAGCGATTTAGACAAAATTAACACCACTCGAAAGAAATAATATTGGCCTATCTAAAAAAACAAGAGTTTTGGAAAATTGGTTGAAAAACATGGAAAATATAGCCAATTCAAAAAACATCTAATAAAAAAAGCGAATTTTTAAAATCTGAAATTTGACTATTTTGATATTGTATTATTTCTTGAATTGGCCATATTTTTCTTGTTTTTCAACGGATTTTTGAAAACTCTTATTTTTTAGACTGTCCATTAATTGCTCTTTCGAATGACTTTGGTTTTGTCTAAATTGCCAAAACGTGACAAATATAAAATTGGTTAAAATTAAGCAAAAACGCATAAAAATCCAAGATTATTGGATTCAAATGGACACAAAACTTTTGATTTTTAAGCGATTTAGACAAATTCAACACCATTTGAAAGAGCAAATATTGGTCTATCTAAATAATAAGAGTTTTGGAAAATTGGTTGAAAAACATGGAAAATATAGCCAATTCAAAAAACATCTAATAAAAAAAGCGAATTTTTAAAATCTGAAATTTGACTATTTTGATATTGTATGATTTCTTGAATTGGCCATATTTTTCTTCTTTTTCAACGGATTTTTGAAAACTCTTATTTTTTAGACCGTCCATTAATTGCTCTTTCGAATGACTTTGGTTTTGTCTAAATTGCCAAAACGTGAAAAATATAAAATTTGTTAAAATTTAGCAAAAACGCTTAAAAATCCAAGATTATTGGATTCAAATGGACACAAAACTTTTGATTTTTAAGCGATGTAGACAAATTCAACACCATTCGAAAGAACAAATATTGGTCTATCTAAAAAACAAGAGTTTTCGAAAATCCGTTGAAAAAAATGGAAAATATGGACAATTTAGAAAACATCTAATATCAAAAGGCGAATTTTTAAAATCAGAAATTTGACTATTTTGATATTGTATGATATCTTGAATTCGCCATATTTTTCTTGTTTTTCAACGGATTTTTGAAAACTCTTATTATTTAGACTGTCCATTAATTGCTCTTTCGAATGACTTTGGTTTTGTCTAAATTGCCAAAACGTGACAAATATAAAATTGGTTAAAATTAAGCAAAAACGCATAAAAATCCAAGATTATTGGATTCAAATGGACACAAAACTTTTGATTTTTAAGCGATTTAGACAAATTCAACACCATTCGAAAGAGCAAATATTGGTCTATCTAAATAATAAGAGTTTTGGAAAATCCGTTGAAAAACATGGAAAATATGGCCAATTCAAAAAAACATCTAATATCAAAAAGCGAATTTTTAAAATCTGAAATTTGACTATTTTGATATTGTATGATTTCTTGAATTGGCATATTTTTCTTGTTTTTCAACGGATTTTTGAAAACTCTTATTATTTAGACTTTCCATTAATTGCTCTTTCGAATGACTTTTGTTTTGTCTAAATTGCCAAAACGTGACAAATATAAAATTGGTTAAAATTAAGCAAAAACTCTTAAAAATCCAAGATTATTGGATTCAAATGGACACAAAACTTTTTATTTTTAAGCGATTTAGACAAAATTAACACCACTCGAAAGAGCAAATATTGGTCTATCTAAAAAACAAGAGTTTTGGAAAATTCGTTGAAAAACATGGAAAATATAGCCAATTCAAAAAACATCTAATAAAAAAAAGCGAATTTTTAAAATCTGAAATTTGACTATTTTGATATTGTATGATTTCTTGAATTGGCCATATTTTTCTTGTTTTTCAACGGATTTTTGAAAACTCTTATTATTTAGACTGTCCATTAATTGCTCTTTCGAATGACTTTGGTTTTGTCTAAATTGCCAAAACGTGACAAATATAAAATTGGTTAAAATTAAGCAAAAACGCATAAAAATCCAAGATTATTGGATTCAAATGGACACAAAACTTTTGATTTTTAAGCGATTTAGACAAATTCAACACCATTCGAAAGAGCAAATATTGGTCTATCTAAATAATAAGAGTTTTGGAAAATCCGTTGAAAAACATGGAAAATATGGCCAATTCAAAAAAACATCTAATATCAAAATGCGAATTTTTAAAATCTGAAATTTGACTATTTTGATATTGTATGATTTCTTGAATTGGCATATTTTTCTTGTTTTTCAACGGATTTTTGAAAACTCTTATTATTTAGACTTTCCATTAATTGCTCTTTCGAATGACTTTTGTTTTGTCTAAATTGCCAAAACGTGACAAATATAAAATTGGTTAAAATTAAGCAAAAACTCTTAAAAATCCAAGATTATTGGATTCAAATGGACACAAAACTTTTGATTTTTAAGCGATTTAGACAAAATTAACACCACTCGAAAGAGCAAATATTGGTCTATCTAAAAAACGAGAGTTTTGGAAAATTCGTTGAAAAACATGGAAAATATAGCCAATTCAAAAAACATCTAATAAAAAAAGCAAATTTTTAAAATCTGAAATTTGACTATTTTGATATTGTATGATTTTTTGAATTGGCCATATTTTTCTTGTTTTTCAACGGATTTTTGAAAACTCTTATTATTTAGACTTTCCATTAATTTCTCTTTCGAATGACTTTGGTTTTGTCTAAATTTCCAAAACGTGACAAATATATAATTGGTTAAAATTAAGCAAAAACGCTTAAAAATCCAAGATTATTGGATTCAAATGGACACAAAACTTTAGATATTTAAGCGATTTAGACAAAATTAACACCATTCGAAAGATCAAATATTGCTCTATCTAAAAAACAAGAGTTTTGGAAAATCCGTTGAAAAACATGGAAAATATTGCCAATTCAAAAAACATCTAATAAAAAAAAGGGAATTTTTAAAATCTCAAATTTGACTATTTTGATATTGTATGATTTCTTGAATTGGCCATATTTTTCTTGTTTTTCAACGGATTTTTGAAAACTCTTATTATTTAGACTTTCCATTAATTGCTCTTTCGAATGACTTTTGTTTTGTCTAAATTGCCAAAACGTGACAAATATAAAATTGGTTAAAATTAAGCAAAAACTCTTAAAAATCCAAGATTATTGGATTCAAATGGACACAAAACTTTTGATTTTTAAGCGATTTAGACAAAATTAACACCACTCGAAAGAGCAAATATTGGTCTATCTAAAAAACGAGAGTTTTGGAAAATTCGTTGAAAAACATGGAAAATATAGCCAATTCAAAAAACATCTAATAAAAAAAGCAAATTTTTAAAATCTGAAATTTGACTATTTTGATATTGTATGATTTTTTGAATTGGCCATATTTTTCTTGTTTTTCAACGGATTTTTGAAAACTCTTATTATTTAGACTTTCCATTAATTTCTCTTTCGAATGACTTTGGTTTTGTCTAAATTTCCAAAACGTGACAAATATAAAATTGGTTAAAATTAAGCAAAAACGCTTAAAAATCCAAGATTATTGGATTCAAATGGACACAAAACTTTAGATATTTAAGCGATTTAGACAAATTCAACACCATTCGAAAGAGCAAATATTGGTCTATCTAAATAATAAGAGTTTTGGAAAATCCGTTGAAAAACATGGAAAATATGGCCAATTCAAAAAAACATCTAATATCAAAATGCGAATTTTTAAAATCTGAAATTTGACTATTTTGATATTGTATGATTTCTTGAATTGGCATATTTTTCTTGTTTTTCAACGGATTTTTGAAAACTCTTATTATTTAGACTTTCCATTAATTGCTCTTTCGAATGACTTTTGTTTTGTCTAAATTGCCAAAACGTGACAAATATAAAATTGGTTAAAATTAAGCAAAAACTCTTAAAAATCCAAGATTATTGGATTCAAATGGACACAAAACTTTTGATTTTTAAGCGATTTAGACAAAATTAACACCACTCGAAAGAGCAAATATTGGTCTATCTAAAAAACGAGAGTTTTGGAAAATTCGTTGAAAAACATGGAAAATATAGCCAATTCAAAAAATATCTAATAAAAAAAGCAAATTTTTAAAATCTGAAATTTGACTATTTTGATATTGTATGATTTTTTGAATTGGCCATATTTTTCTTGTTTTTCAACGGATTTTTGAAAACTCTTATTATTTAGACTTTCCATTAATTTCTCTTTCGAATGACTTTGGTTTTGTCTAAATTTCCAAAACGTGACAAATATATAATTGGTTAAAATTAAGCAAAAACGCTTAAAAATCCAAGATTATTGGATTCAAATGGACACAAAACTTTAGATATTTAAGCGATTTAGACAAAATTAACACCATTCGAAAGATCAAATATTGCTCTATCTAAAAAACAAGAGTTTTGGAAAATCCGTTGAAAAACATGGAAAATATTGCCAATTCAAAAAACATCTAATAAAAAAAAGGGAATTTTTAAAATCTGAAATTTGACTATTTTGATATTGTATGATTTCTTGAATTGGCCATATTTTTCTTGTTTTTCAACGGATTTTTGAAAACTCTTTTTATTTAGACTTTCCATTAATTGCTCTTTCGAATGACTTTTGTTTTGTCTAAATTGCCAAAACGTGACAAATATAAAATTGGTTAAAATTAAGCAAAAACTCTTAAAAATCCAAGATTATTGGATTCAAATGGACACAAAACTTTTGATTTTTAAGCGATTTAGACAAAATTAACACCACTCGAAAGAGCAAATATTGGTCTATCTAAAAAACGAGAGTTTTGGAAAATTCGTTGAAAAACATGGAAAATATAGCCAATTCAAAAAACATCTAATAAAAAAAGCAAATTTTTAAAATCTGAAATTTGACTATTTTGATATTGTATGATTTTTTGAATTGGCCATATTTTTCTTGTTTTTCAACGGATTTTTGAAAACTCTTATTATTTAGACTTTCCATTAATTTCTCTTTCGAATGACTTTGGTTTTGTCTAAATTTCCAAAACGTGACAAATATAAAATTGGTTAAAATTAAGCAAAAACGCTTAAAAATCCAAGATTATTGGATTCAAATGGACACAAAACTTTAGATATTTAAGCGATTTAGACAAAATTAACACCATTCGAAAGATCAAATATTGCTCTATCTAAAAAACAAGAGTTTTGGAAAATCCGTTGAAAAACATGGAAAATATTGCCAATTCAAAAAACATCTAATAAAAAAAAGGGAATTTTTAAAATCTGAAATTTGACTATTTTGATATTGTATGATTTCTTGAATTGGCCATATTTTTCTTGTTTTTCAACGGATTTTTGAAAACTCTTATTATTTAGACTTTCCATTAATTGCTCTTTCGAATGACTTTTGTTTTGTCTAAATTGCCAAAACGTGACAAATATAAAATTGGTTAAAATTAAGCAAAAACTCTTAAAAATCCAAGATTATTGGATTCAAATGGACACAAAACTTTTGATTTTTAAGCGATTTAGACAAAATTAACACCACTCGAAAGAGCAAATATTGGTCTATCTAAAAAACAAGAGTTTTGGAAAATTCGTTGAAAAACATGGAAAATATAGCCAATTCAAAAAACATCTAATAAAAAAAGCGAATTTTTAAAATCTGAAATTTGACTATTTTGATATTGTATGATTTCTTGAATTGGCCATATTTTTCTTGTTTTTCAACGGATTTTTGAAAACTCTTATTATTTAGACTGTCCATTAATTGCTCTTTCGAATGACTTTGGTTTTGTCTAAATTGATAAAACGTGAAAAATATAAAATTGGTTAAAATTAAGAAAAAACGCTTAAAAATCCAAGATTATTGGATTCAAATGGACACATAAACTTTTGATTTTTAAGCGATTTAGACAAAATTAACACCAGTTGAAAGAGCAAATATTGGTCTATCTAAAAAGCAAGAGTTTTGGAAAATCCGTTGAAAAACATGGAAAATATGGCCAATTCAAAAAACATCTAATATCAAAAAGCGAATTTTTAAAATCTGAAATTTGACTATTTTGATATCTATGATTTTTTGAATTGGCCATATTTTTCTTGTTTTTCAACGGATTTTTGAAAACTCTTATTATTTAGACTTTCCATTAATTGCTCTTTCGAATGACTTTTGTTTTGTCTAAATTGCCAAAACGTGACAAATATAAAATTGGTTAAAATTAAGCAAAAACTCTTAAAAATCCAAGATTATTGGATTCAAATGGACACAAAACTTTTGATTTTTAAGCGATTTAGACAAAATTAACACCACTCGAAAGAGCAAATATTGGTCTATGTAAAAAACAAGAGTTTTGGAAAATTCGTTGAAAAACATGGAAAATATAGCCAATTCAAAAAACATCTAATAAAAAAAGCGAATTTTTAAAATCTGAAATTTGACTATTTTGATATTGTATGATTTCTTGAATTGGCCATATTTTTCTTGTTTTTCAACGGATTTTTGAAAACTCTTATTATTTAGATTGTCCATTAATTGCTCTTTCGAATGACTTTGGTTTTGTCTAAATTGCCAAAACGTGAAAAATATAAAATTGGTTAAAATTAAGCAAAAACGCTTAAAAATCCAAGATTATTGGATTCAAATGGACACATAAACTTTTGATTTTTAAGCGATTTAGACAAAATTAACACCAGTTGAAAGAGCAAATTTGGTCTATCTAAAAAGCAAGAGTTTTGAAAAATCCGTTGAAAAACATGGAAAATATGGCCAATTCAAAAAACATCTAATATAAAAAAGGAATTTTTAAAATCTGAAATTTGAATATTTTGATATTGTATGATTTCTTGAATTGGCCATATTTGTCTTGTTTTTCAACGGATTTTTGAAAACTCTTATTATTTAGACTTTCCATTAATTGCTCTTTCGAATGACTTTTGTTTTGTCTAAATTGCAAAACGTGACAAATATAAAATTGGTTAAAATTAAGCAAAAACTCTTAAAAATCCAAGATTATTGGATTCAAATGGACACAAAACTTTTGATTTTTAAGCGATTTAGACAAAATTAACACCACTCGAAAGAGCAAATATTGGTCTATCTAAAAAACAAGAGTTTTGGAAAATTCGTTGAAAAACATGGAAAATATAGCCAATTCAAAAAACATCTAATAAAAAAAGCGAATTTTTAAAATCTGAAATTTGACTATTTTGATATTGTATGATTTCTTGAATTGGCCATATTTTTCTTGTTTTTCAACGGATTTTTGAAAACTCTTATTATTTAGACTGTCCATTAATTGCTCTTTCGAATGACTTTGGTTTTGTCTAAATTGCCAAAACGTGAAAAATATAAAATTGGTTAAAATTAAGCAAAAACGCTTAAAAATCCAAGATTATTGGATTCAAATGGACACATAAACTTTTGATTTTTAAGCGATTTAGACAAAATTAACACCAGTTGAAAGAGCAAATATTGGTCTATCTAAAAAGCAAGAGTTTTGGAAAATCCGTTGAAAAACATGGAAAATATGGCCAATTCAAAAAACATCTAATATCAAAAAGCGAATTTTTAAAATCTGAAATTTGACTATTTTGATATCTATGATTTTTTGAATTGGCCATATTTTTCTTGTTTTTCAACGGATTTTTGAAAACTCTTATTATTTAGACTTTCCATTAATTGCTCTTTCGAATGACTTTGGTTTTGTCTAAATTGCCAAAACGTGACAAATATAAAATTGGTTAAAATTAAGCAAAAACGCTTAAAAATCCAAGATTATTGGATTCAAATGGACACAAAACTTTAGATATTTAAGCGATTTAGACAAAATTAACACCATTCGAAAGATCAAATATTGCTCTATCTAAAAAACAAGAGTTTTGGAAAATCCGTTGAAAAACATGGAAAATATTGCCAATTCAAAAAACATCTAATAAAAAAAAGGGAATTTTTAAAATCTGAAATTTGACTATTTTGATATTGTATGATTTCTTGAATTGACCATATTTTTCTTGTTTTTCAACGGATTTTTGAAAACTCTTATTATTTAGACTTTCCATTAATTGCTCTTTCGAATGACTTTTGTTTTGTCTAAATTGCCAAAACGTGACAAATATAAAATTGGTTAAAATTAAGCAAAAACTCTTAAAAATCCAAGATTATTGGATTCAAATGGACACAAAACTTTTGATTTTTAAGCGATTTAGACAAAATTAACACCACTCGAAAGAGCAAATATTGGTCTATCTAAAAAACAAGAGTTTTGGAAAATTCGTTGAAAAACATGGAAAATATAGCCAATTCAAAAAACATCTAATAAAAAAAGCGAATTTTTAAAATCTGAAATTTGACTATTTTGATATTGTATGATTTCTTGAATTGGCCATATTTTTCTTGTTTTTCAACGGATTTTTGAAAACTCTTATTATTTAGACTGTCCATTAATTGCTCTTTCGAATGACTTTGGTTTTGTCTAAATTGCCAAAACGTGAAAAATATAAAATTGGTTAAAATTAAGCAAAAACGCTTAAAAATCCAAGATTATTGGATTCAAATGGACACATAAACTTTTGATTTTTAAGCGATTTAGACAAAATTAACACCAGTTGAAAGAGCAAATATTGGTCTATCTAAAAAGCAAGAGTTTTGGAAAATCCCTTGAAAAACATGGAAAATATGGCCAATTCAAAAAACATCTAATATCAAAAAGCGAATTTTTAAAATCTGAAATTTGACTATTTTGATATCTATGATTTTTTGAATTGGCCATATTTTTCTTGTTTTTCAACGGATTTTTGAAAACTCTTATTATTTAGACTTTCCATTAATTGCTCTTTCGAATGACTTTGGTTTTGTCTAAATTGCCAAAACGTGACAAATATAAAATTGGTTAAAATTAAGCAAAAACGCTTAAAAGTCCAAGATTATTGGATTCAAATGGACACAAAACTTTAGATATTTAAGCGATTTAGACAAAATTAACACCATTCGAAAGATCAAATATTGCTCTATCTAAAAAACAAGAGTTTTGGAAAATCCGTTGAAAAACATGGAAAATATTGCCAATTCAAAAAACATCTAATAAAAAAAAGGGAATTTTTAAAATCTGAAATTTGACTATTTTGATATTGTATGATTTCTTGAATTGGCCATATTTTTCTTGTTTTTCAACGGATTTTTGAAAACTCTTATTATTTAGACTTTCCATTAATTGCTCTTTCGAATGACTTTTGTTTTGTCTAAATTGCCAAAACGTGACAAATATAAAATTGGTTAAAATTAAGCAAAAACTCTTAAAAATCCAAGATTATTGGATTCAAATGGACACAAAACTTTTGATTTTTAAGCGATTTAGACAAAATTAACACCACTCGAAAGAGCAAATATTGGTCTATCTAAAAAACGAGAGTTTTGGAAAATTCGTTGAAAAACATGGAAAATATAGCCAATTCAAAAAACATCTAATAAAAAAAGCAAATTTTTAAAATCTGAAATTTGACTATTTTGATATTGTATGATTTTTTGAATTGGCCATATTTTTCTTGTTTTTCAACGGATTTTTGAAAACTCTTATTATTTAGACTTTCCATTAATTTCTCTTTCGAATGACTTTGGTTTTGTCTAAATTTCCAAAACGTGACAAATATAAAATTGGTTAAAATTAAGCAAAAACGCTTAAAAATCCAAGATTATTGGATTCAAATGGACACAAAACTTTAGATATTTAAGCGATTTAGACAAAATTAACACCATTCGAAAGATCAAATATTGCTCTATCTAAAAAACAAGAGTTTTGGAAAATCCGTTGAAAAACATGGAAAATATTGCCAATTCAAAAAACATCTAATAAAAAAAAGGGAATTTTTAAAATCTGAAATTTGACTATTTTGATATTGTATGATTTCTTGAATTGGCCATATTTTTCTTGTTTTTCAACGGATTTTTGAAAACTCTTATTATTTAGACTTTCCATTAATTGCTCTTTCGAATGACTTTTGTTTTGTCTAAATTGCCAAAACGTGACAAATATAAAATTGGTTAAAATTAAGCAAAAACTCTTAAAAATCCAAGATTATTGGATTCAAATGGACACAAAACTTTTGATTTTTAAGCGATTTAGACAAAATTAACACCACTCGAAAGAGCAAATATTGGTCTATGTAAAAAACAAGAGTTTTGGAAAATTCGTTGAAAAACATGGAAAATATAGCCAATTCAAAAAACATCTAATAAAAAAAGCGAATTTTTAAAATCTGAAATTTGACTATTTTGATATTGTATGATTTCTTGAATT
The DNA here is from genome assembly GCA_963920705.1 of Odiellus spinosus. NCBI lineage: Eukaryota > Metazoa > Arthropoda > Arachnida > Opiliones > Phalangiidae > Odiellus > Odiellus spinosus. Next base: position 8,018,175 of record OY987232.1, on the reverse strand, counting down.
GGCCATATTTTTCTTGTTTTTCAACGGATTTTTGAAAACTCTTATTATTTAGATTGTCCATTAATTGCTCTTTCGAATGACTTTGGTTTTGTCTAAATTGCCAAAACGTGAAAAATATAAAATTGGTTAAAATTAAGCAAAAACGCTTAAAAATCCAAGATTATTGGATTCAAATGGACACATAAACTTTTGATTTTTAAGCGATTTAGACAAAATTAACACCAGTTGAAAGAGCAAATATTGGTCTATCTAAAAAGCAAGAGTTTTGGAAAATCCCTTGAAAAACATGGAAAATATGGCCAATTCAAAAAACATCTAATATCAAAAAGCGAATTTTTAAAATCTGAAATTTGACTATTTTGATATCTATGATTTTTTGAATTGGCCATATTTTTCTTGTTTTTCAACGGATTTTTGAAAACTCTTATTATTTAGACTTTCCATTAATTGCTCTTTCGAATGACTTTGGTTTTGTCTAAATTGCCAAAACGTGACAAATATAAAATTGGTTAAAATTAAGCAAAAACGCTTAAAAATCCAAGATTATTGGATTCAAATGGACACAAAACTTTAGATATTTAAGCGATTTAGACAAAATTAACACCATTCGAAAGATCAAATATTGCTCTATCTAAAAAACAAGAGTTTTGGAAAATCCGTTGAAAAACATGGAAAATATTGCCAATTCAAAAAACATCTAATAAAAAAAAGCAAATTTTTAAAATCTGAAATTTGACTATTTTGATATTGTATGATTTTTTGAATTGGCCATATTTTTCTTGTTTTTCAACGGATTTTTGAAAACTCTTATTATTTAGACTTTCCATTAATTTCTCTTTCGAATGACTTTGGTTTTGTCTAAATTTCCAAAACGTGACAAATATAAAATTGGTTAAAATTAAGCAAAAACGCTTAAAAATCCAAGATTATTGGATTCAAATGGACACAAAACTTTAGATATTTAAGCGATTTAGACAAAATTAACACCATTCGAAAGATCAAATATTGCTCTATCTAAAAAACAAGAGTTTTGGAAAATCCGTTGAAAAACATGGAAAATATTGCCAATTCAAAAAACATCTAATAAAAAAAAGGGAATTTTTAAAATCTGAAATTTGACTATTTTGATATTGTATGATTTCTTGAATTGGCCATATTTTTCTTGTTTTTCAACGGATTTTTGAAAACTCTTATTATTTAGACTTTCCATTAATTGCTCTTTCGAATGACTTTTGTTTTGTCTAAATTGCCAAAACGTGACAAATATAAAATTGGTTAAAATTAAGCAAAAACTCTTAAAAATCCAAGATTATTGGATTCAAATGGACACAAAACTTTTGATTTTTAAGCGATTTAGACAAAATTAACACCACTCGAAAGAGCAAATATTGGTCTATGTAAAAAACAAGAGTTTTGGAAAATTCGTTGAAAAACATGGAAAATATAGCCAATTCAAAAAACATCTAATAAAAAAAGCGAATTTTTAAAATCTGAAATTTGACTATTTTGATATTGTATGATTTCTTGAATTGGCCATATTTTTCTTGTTTTTCAACGGATTTTTGAAAACTCTTATTATTTAGATTGTCCATTAATTGCTCTTTCGAATGACTTTGGTTTTGTCTAAATTGCCAAAACGTGAAAAATATAAAATTGGTTAAAATTAAGCAAAAACGCTTAAAAATCCAAGATTATTGGATTCAAATGGACACATAAACTTTTGATTTTTAAGCGATTTAGACAAAATTAACACCAGTTGAAAGAGCAAATATTGGTCTATCTAAAAAGCAAGAGTTTTGAAAAATCCGTTGAAAAACATGGAAAATATGGCCAATTCAAAAAACATCTAATATAAAAAAGGAATTTTTAAAATCTGAAATTTGAATATTTTGATATTGTATGATTTCTTGAATTGGCCATATTTGTCTTGTTTTTCACCGGATTTTTGAAAACTCTTATTATTTAGACTTTCCATTAATTGCTCTTTCGAATGACTTTTGTTTTGTCTAAATTGCCAAAACGTGACAAATATAAAATTGGTTAAAATTAAGCAAAAACTCTTAAAAATCCAAGATTATTGGATTCAAATGGACACAAAACTTTTGATTTTTAAGCGATTTAGACAAAATTAACACCACTCGAAAGAGCAAATATTGGTCTATCTAAAAAACAAGAGTTTTGGAAAATTCGTTGAAAAACATGGAAAATATAGCCAATTCAAAAAACATCTAATAAAAAAAGCGAATTTTTAAAATCTGAAATTTGACTATTTTGATATTGTATGATTTCTTGAATTGGCCATATTTTTCTTGTTTTTCAACGGATTTTTGAAAACTCTTATTATTTAGACTGTCCATTAATTGCTCTTTCGAATGACTTTGGTTTTGTCTAAATTGCCAAAACGTGAAAAATATAAAATTGGTTAAAATTAAGCAAAAACGCTTAAAAATCCAAGATTATTGGATTCAAATGGACACATAAACTTTTGATTTTTAAGCGATTTAGACAAAATTAACACCAGTTGAAAGAGCAAATATTGGTCTATCTAAAAAGCAAGAGTTTTGAAAAATCCGTTGAAAAACATGGAAAATATGGCCAATTCAAAAAACATCTAATATAAAAAAGGAATTTATAAAATCTGAAATTTGAATATTTTGATATTGTATGATTTCTTGAATTGGCCATATTTGTCTTGTTTTTCAACGGATTTTTGAAAACTCTTATTATTTAGACTTTCCATTAATTGCTCTTTCGAATGACTTTTGTTTTGTCTAAATTGCCAAAACGTGACAAATATAAAATTGGTTAAAATTAAGCAAAAACTCTTAAAAATCCAAGATTATTGGATTCAAATGGACACAAAACTTTTGATTTTTAAGCGATTTAGACAAAATTCACACCACTCGAAAGAGCAAATATTGGTCTATCTAAAAAACAAGAGTTTTGGAAAATTCGTTGAAAAACATGGAAAATATAGCCAATTCAAAAAACATCTAATAAAAAAAGCGAATTTTTAAAATTTGAAATTTGACTATTTTGATATTGTATGATTTCTTGAATTGGCCATATTTTTCTTGTTTTTCAACGGATTTTTGAAAACTCTTATTATTTAGACTGTCCATTAATTGCTCTTTCGAATGACTTTGGTTTTGTCTAAATTGCCAAAACGTGAAAAATATAAAATTGGTTAAAATTAAGCAAAAACGCTTAAAAATCCAAGATTATTGGATTCAAATGGACACATAAACTTTTGATTTTTAAGCGATTTAGACAAAATTAACACCAGTTGAAAGAGCAAATATTGGTCTATCTAAAAAGCAAGAGTTTTGGAAAATCCGTTGAAAAACATGGAAAATATGGCCAATTCAAAAAACATCTAATATCAAAAAGCGAATTTTTAAAATCTGAAATTTGACTATTTTGATATCTATGATTTTTTGAATTGGCCATATTTTTCTTGTTTTTCAACGGATTTTTGAAAACTCTTATTATTTAGACTTTCCATTAATTGCTCTTTCGAATGACTTTGGTTTTGTCTAAATTGCCAAAACGTGACAAATATAAAATTGGTTAAAATTAAGCAAAAACGCTTAAAAATCCAAGATTATTGGATTCAAATGGACACAAAACTTTAGATATTTAAGCGATTTAGACAAAATTAACACCATTCGAAAGATCAAATATTGCTCTATCTAAAAAACAAGAGTTTTGGAAAATCCGTTGAAAAACATGGAAAATATTGCCAATTCAAAAAACATCTAATAAAAAAAAGGGAATTTTTAAAATCTGAAATTTGACTATTTTGATATTGTATGATTTCTTGAATTGGCCATATTTTTCTTGTTTTTCAACGGATTTTTGAAAACTCTTATTATTTAGACTTTCCATTAATTGCTCTTTCGAATGACTTTTGTTTTGTCTAAATTGCCAAAACGTGAAAAATATAAAATTGGTTAAAATTAAGCAAAAACGCTTAAAAATCCAAGATTATTTGATTCAAATGGACACATAAACCTTTGATTTTTAAGCGATTTAGACAAAATTAACACCAGTTGAAAGAGCAAATATTGGTCTATCTAAAAAACCAGAGTTTTAGAAAATCCGTTGAAAAACATGGAAAATATGGCCAATTCAAAAAACATCTAATATCAAAAAGGAATTTTTAAAATCTGAAATTTGACTATTTTGATATTGTATGATTTCTTCATTTGGCCATAGTTTTCTTGTTTTTCAACGGATATTTGAAAACTCTTATTATTAATACTGTCCGTTAATTTCTCTTTCGAATGACATTGGTTTTGTCTAAATTGCCAAAACGTGAAAAATATAAAATTGGTTAAAATTAAGCAAAAACGCTTAAAAATCCAAGATTATTGGATTCAAATGGACACAAAACTTTTGATTTTTAAGCGATTTAGACAAAATTAACACCACTCGAAAGAGCAAATATTGGTCTATCTAAAAATAGAATTTTGGAAAATCCGTTGAAAAACATGGAAAATATAGCCAATTCAAAAAACATCTAATAAAAAAAGCGAATTTTTAAAATCTGAAATTTGACTAATTTGATATTGTATGATTTCTTGAATTGGCCATATTTTTCTTGTTTTTCAACGGATTTTTGAAAACTCTTATTATTTAGACTATCCATTAATTGCTCTTTCGAATGACTTTGGTTTTGTCTAAATTGAAAAAACGTGACAAATATGAAATTGGTTAAAATTAAGCAAAAACGCTTAAAAATCCAAGATTATTGGATTTAAATTGACACAAAACATCTGATTTTTAAGCGATTTAGACAAAATTAAAACCTATCGAAAGAGCAAATATTGGACTATCTAAAAAACAAGAGTTTTGGAAAATCCGTTGAAAAACATGGAAAATATGGCCAATTGAAAAAACATCTAATGTCAAAAAGCGAATTTTTAAAATCTGAAATTTGACTATTTTGATATTGTATGATTTCTTGAATTGGCCATATTTTTCTTGTTTTTCAACGGATTTTTGAAAACTCTTATTATTTAGACTGTCCATTAATTGATCTTTCGAATGAATTTGGTTTAGTCTAAATTGCCAAAATGTGACAAATATAAAATTGGTTAAAATTAAGCAAAAACGCTTAAAAATCCAAGATTAATGGATTCAAATTGACACAAAACATTTGATTTTTAAGCGATTTAGACAAAATCAAAACCTATCGAAAGAGCAAATATGTGACTATCTAAAAAACAATAGTTTTGGAAAATCCGTTGAAAAACATGGAAAATATGGCCAATTGAAAAAACATCTAATATCAAAAAGCGAATTTTTAAAATCTGAAATTTGACTATTTTGATATTGTATGATTTCTTCAATTGGCCATATTTTTCTTGTTTTTCAACGGATTTTTGAAAACTCTTATTATTTAGACGGTCCATTTATTGCTCTTTCGAATGACTTTGGTTTTGTCTAAATTGCCAAAACGTGACAAATATAAAATTGGTTGAAATTAAGCAAAAACGCTTAAAAATCCAAGATTATTGGATTCAAATGGACACAAAACTTTAGATATTTAAGCGATTTAGACAAAATTAACACCATTCGAAAGATCTAATATTGCTCTATCTAAAAAACAAGAGTTTTGGAAAATCCGTTGAAAAACATGGAAAATATTGCCAATTCAAAAAACATCTAATAAAAAAAAGGGAATTTTTAAAATCTGAAATTTGACTATTTTGATATTGTATGATTTCTTGAATTGGCCATATTTTTCTTGTTTTTCAACGGATTTTTGAAAACTCTTATTATTTAGACTGTCCATTAACTGCTCTTTCGAATGACTTTGGTTTTGTCTAAATTGCCAAAACGTGAAAAATATAAAATTTGTTAAAATTAAGCAAAAACGCTTAAAAATCCAAGATTATTGGATTCAAATGGACACAAAACTTTTGATTTTTAAGCGATTTAGACAAAATTAACACCACTCGAAAGATCATATATTGCTCTATCTAAAAAACAAGAGCTTTGGAAAATCCGTTGAAAAACATGGAAAATATTGCCAATTCAAAAAACATCTAATATCAAAAAGCGAATTTTTAAAATCTGAAATTTGACTATTTTTATATTGTATGATTTCTTGAATTTACCATATTTTTCTCGTTTTTCAACGGATTTTTGAAAACTCTTATTATTTAGACTATCCATTAATTGCTCTTTCGAATGACTTTGGTTTTGTCTAAATTGCCAAAACGTGACAAATATGAAATTGTTTAAAATTAAGCAAAAACGCTTAAAAATCCTAGATTATTGGATTCAAATTGACACAAAACATTTGATTTTTAAGCGATTTAGACAAAATTAAAACCTATCGAAAGAGCAAATATTGGACTATCTAAAAAACAAGAGTTTTGGAAAATCTGTTGAAAAACATGGAAAATATTGCCAATTCAAAAAACATCTAATATCAAAAAGCGAATTTTTAAAATCTGAAATTTGACTATTTTGATATTGTATGATTTCTTGAATTGGCCATATTTTTCTTGTTTTACAACGGATTTTTGAAAACTCTTATTATTTAGACTGTCCATTAATTGCTCTTTCGAATGACTTTGGTTTTGTCTAAATTGCCAGAACGTGACAAATATAAAATTGGTTAAAATTAAGCAAAAACGCTTAAAAATCCAAGATTATATGATTCAAATGGACACAAAACATTTGATTTTTAAGCGATTTAGACAAAAATTAACACCACTCAAAAGAGCAAATATTTGTCTATCTAAAAAACAAGAGTTTTGGCAAATCCGTTGAAAAACATGGAAAATATGGCCAATTCAAAAAACATCTAATATCAAAAAGCGAATTTTTAAAATCTGAAATTTGACTATTTTGATATTGTATGATTTCTTGAATTGGCCATATTTTTCGTGTTTTTCAACGGATTTTTGAAAACTCTTATTATTTAGACTGTCCATTAATTGCTCTTTCGAATGACTTTGGTTTTGTCTAAATTGCCAAAACATGACAAATATAAAATTGGTTAGAATTAAGCAAAAACGCTTAAAAATCCAAGATAATTGGATTCAAATTGACACAAAACATTTGATTTTTAAGCGATTTAGACAAAATTAAAACCTATCGAAAGAGCAAATATTGGACTATCTAAAAAACAAGAGTTTTGGAAAATCTGTTGAAAAACATGGAAAATATGGCCAATTGAAAAAACATCTAATATCAAAAAGCGAATTTTTAAAATCTGAAATTTGACTATTTTGATATTGTATGATTTCTTGAATTGGCCATATTTTTCGTGTTTTTCAACGGATTTTTGAAAACTCTTATTATTTAGACTGTCCATTAATTGCTCTTTCGAATGACTTTGGTTTTGTCTAAATTGCCAAAACGTGACAAATATAAAATTGGTTAAAATTAAGCAAAAACGCTTAAAAATCCAAGATTATATGATTCAAATGGAAACAAAACATTTGATTTTTAAGCGATGAAGACAAAATTAACACCACTCGAAAGAGCAAATATTTGTTTATCTAAAAAACAAGAGTTTTGGAAAATCCGTTGAAAAACATGGAAAATATGGCCAATTCAAAAAACATCTAATATCAAAAAGCGAATTTTTAAAATCTGAAATTTGACTATTTTGATATTGTATGCTTTCTTGAATTGGCCATATTTTTCTTGTTTTTCAACGAATTTTTGAAAACTCTTATAATTTAGACTGTCCATTAATTGCTCTTTCGAATGACTTTGATTTTGTCTAAATTGCCAAAACATGACAAATATAAAATTGGTTAAAATTAAGCAAAAACCCTTAAAAATCCAAGATTATTGGATTCAAATGGACACAAAACATTTGATTTTTAAGCGATTTAGACAAAATTAATACCACTCGAAAGAGCAAATATTGGTCTATCTAAAAAACAAGAGTTTTGGAAAATCCGTGGAAAAACATGGAAAATATAGTCAATTCAAAAAACATCTAATATCAAAAAGCGAATTTTTAAAATCTGAAATTTGACTATTTTTATATTGTATGATTTCTTGAATTGGCCATATTTTTCTTGTTTTTCAACGAATTTTTAAAAACTCTTATAATTTAGACTGTCCATTAATTGCTCTTTCGAATGACTTTGGTTTTGACTAAATTGCCAAAACGTTACAAATATAAAATTGGTTAAATTAAGCAAAAACGCTTAAAAATCCAGGTTATTGGATTTTAATGGACACAAAATTTTTGATTTTTAAGCGATTTAGACAAAATTAACACCATTCGAAAGATCAAATATTGCTCTATCTAAAAAACAAGAGTTTTGGAAAATCCGTTGAAAAACATGGAAAATATTGCCAATTCAAAAAACATCTAATAAAAAAAGGGAATTTTTAAAATCTGAAATTTGACTATTTTGATATTGTATGATTTCTTGAATTGGCCATATTTTTCTTGATTTCAACGGATTTTTGAAAACTCTTATCATTTAGACTGTCCATTAATTGCTCTTTCGAATGACTTTGGTTTTGTCTAAATTGCCAAAACGTGAAAAATATAAAATTGGTTAAAATTAAGCAAAAACGCTTAAAAATCCAAGATTATTGGATTCAAATGGACACAAAACTTTTGATTTTTAAGCGATTTAGACAAAATTAACACCACTCGAAAGATCAAATATTGCTCTATCTAAAAAACAAGAAATTTGGAAAATCCGTTGAAAAACATGGAAAATATTGCCAATTCAAAAAACATCTAATAAAAAAGCGAATTTTTAAAATCTGAAATTTGACTATTTTGATATTGTATGATTTCTTGAATTGGCCATATTTTTCTTGTTTTTCAACGGATTTTTGAAAACTCTTATTATTTAGACTGTCCATTAATTGCTCTTTCGAATGACTTTGGTTTAGTCTAAATTGCCAAAACGTGAAAAATATAAAATTGGTTAAAATTAAGCAAAAACGCTTAAAAATCCAAGATTATTGGATTCAAATGGACACAAAACTTTTGATTTTTAAGCGATTTAGACAAAATTAACACCACTCGAAAGAGCAAATATTGGTCTATCTAAAAAACAAGAGTTTAGGAAAATTCGTTGAAAATCATGGAAAAAATAGCCAATTCAAAAAACATCTAATAAAAAAAGCGAATTTTTAAAATCTGAAATTTGACTATTTTGATATTGTATGATTTCTTGAATTGGCCATATTTTTCTTGTTTTTCAACGGATTTTTGAAAACTCTTATTATTTAGACTGTCCATTAATTGCTCTTTCGAATGACTTTGGTTTTGACTAAATTGCCAAAACGTTACAAATATAAAATTGGTTAAATTAAGCAAAAACGCTTAAAAATCCAAGATTATATGATTCAAATGGACACAAAACTTTGGATTTTTAAGCGATTTAGACAAAATTAACACCACTCGAAAGATCAAATATTGCTCTATCTAAAAAACAAGAGTTTTAGAAAATCCGTTGAAAAACATGGAAAATATGGCCAATTCAAAAAACATCTAATATAAAAAAGGAATTTTTAAAATCTGAAATTTGACTATTTTGATGTTGTATGATTTCTTGAATTGGCCGTATTTTTCTTGTTTTTCAACGGATTTTTGAAAACTCTTTTTATTTAGACTGTCCATTAATTGCTCTTTCGAATGACTTTGGTTTTGTCTAAATTGCCAAAACGTGAAAAATATAAAATTGGTTAAAATTAAGCAAAAACGCTTAAAAATCCAAGATTATTGGATTCAAATGGACACAAAACTTTTGATTTTTAAGCGATTTAGACAAAATTAACACCACTCGAAAGAACAAATATTGGTCTATCTAAAAAGCAAGAGTTTTGGAAAATCCGTTGAAAAACATGGAAAATATGGCCAATTCAAAAAACATCTAATATCAAAAAGCGAATTTTTAAAATCTGAAATTTGACTATTTTGATATCTATGATTTCTTGAATTGGCCATATTTTTCTTGTTTTTCAACGGATTTTTGAAAACTCTTATTATTTAGACTTTCCATTAATTGCTCTTTCGAATGACTTTGGTTTTGTCTAAATTGCCAAAACGTGACAAATATAAAATTGGTTAAAATTAAGCAAAAACGCTTAAAAATCCAAGATTATTGGATTCAAATGGACACAAAACTTTTGATTTTTAAGCGATTTAGACAAAATTAACACCACTCGAAAGAGCAAATATTGGTCTATCTAAAAAACAAGAGTTTAGGAAAATTCGTTGAAAATCATGGAAAAAATAGCCAATTCAAAAAACATCTAATAAAAAAAGCGAATTTTTAAAATCTGAAATTTGACTATTTTGATATTGTATGATTTCTTGAATTGGCCATATTTTTCTTGTTTTTCAACGGATTTTTGAAAACTCTTATTATTTAGACTGTCCATTAATTGCTCTTTCGAATGACTTTGGTTTTGACTAAATTGCCAAAACGTTACAAATATAAAATTGGTTAAATTAAGCAAAAACGCTTAAAAATCCAAGATTATATGATTCAAATGGACACAAAACTTTGGATTTTTAAGCGATTTAGACAAAATTAACACCACTCGAAAGATCAAATATTGCTCTATCTAAAAAACAAGAGTTTTAGAAAATCCGTTGAAAAACATGGAAAATATGGCCAATTCAAAAAACATCTAATATAAAAAAGGAATTTTTAAAATCTGAAATTTGACTATTTTGATGTTGTATGATTTCTTGAATTGGCCATATTTTTCTTGTTTTTCAACGGATTTTTGAAAACTCTTATTATTTAGACTGTCCATTAATTGCTCTTTCGAATGACTTTGGTTTTGTCTAAATTGCCAAAACGTGAAAAATATAAAATTGGTTAAAATTAAGCAAAAACGCTTAAAAATCCAAGATTATTGGATTCAAATGGACACAAAACTTTTGATTTTTAAGCGATTTAGACAAAATTAACACCATTTGAAAGAGCAAATATTGGTCTATCTAAAAAACAAGAGTTTTAGAAAATCCGTTGAAAAACATGGAAAATATGGCCAATTCAAAAAACATCTAATATCAAAAAGGAATTTTTAAAATCTGAAATTTGACTATTTTGATAATGTATGATTTCTTCATTTGGCCATAGTTTTCTTTTTTTCAACGGATATTTGAAAACTCTTATTATTTAGACTGTCCATTAATTGCTCTTTCGAATGACTTTGGTTTTGTCTAAATTGCCAAAACATGACAAATATAAAATTGGTTAGAATTAAGCAAAAACGCTTAAAAATCCAAGATAATTGGATTCAAATTGACACAAAACATTTGATTTTTAAGCGATTTAGACAAAATTAAAACCTATCGAAAGAGCAAATATTGGACTATCTAAAAAACAAGAGTTTTGGAAAATCTGTTGAAAAACATGGAAAATATGGCCAATTCAAAAAACATCTAATATCAAAAAGCGAATTTTTAAAATCTGAAATTTGACTATTTTGATATCTATGATTTCTTGAATTGGCCATATTTTTCTTGTTTTTCAACGGATTTTTGAAAACTCTTATTATTTAGACTTTCCATTAATTGCTCTTTCGAATGACTTTGGTTTTGTCTAAATTGCCAAAACGTGACAAATATAAAATTGGTTAAAATTAAGCAAAAACGCTTAAAAATCCAAGATTATTGGATTCAAATGGACACAAAACTTTTGATTTTTAAGCGATTTAGACAAAATTAACACCACTCGAAAGAGCAAATATTGGTCTATCTAAAAAACAAGAGTTTAGGAAAATTCGTTGAAAATCATGGAAAAAATAGCCAATTCAAAAAACATCTAATAAAAAAAGCGAATTTTTAAAATCTGAAATTTGACTATTTTGATATTGTATGATTTCTTGAATTGGCCATATTTTTCTTGTTTTTCAACGGATTTTTGAAAACTCTTATTATTTAGACTGTCCATTAATTGCTCTTTCGAATGACTTTGGTTTTGACTAAATTGCCAAAACGTTACAAATATAAAATTGGTTAAATTAAGCAAAAACGCTTAAAAATCCAAGATTATATGATTCAAATGGACACAAAACTTTGGATTTTTAAGCGATTTAGACAAAATTAACACCACTCGAAAGATCAAATATTGCTCTATCTAAAAAACAAGAGTTTTAGAAAATCCGTTGAAAAACATGGAAAATATGGCCAATTCAAAAAACATCTAATATAAAAAAGGAATTTTTAAAATCTGAAATTTGACTATTTTGATGTTGTATGATTTCTTGAATTGGCCATATTTTTCTTGTTTTTCAACGGATTTTTGAAAACTCTTATTATTTAGACTGTCCATTAATTGCTCTTTCGAATGACTTTGGTTTTGTCTAAATTGCCAAAACGTGAAAAATATAAAATTGGTTAAAATTAAGCAAAAACGCTTAAAAATCCAAGATTATTGGATTCAAATGGACACAAAACTTTTGATTTTTAAGCGATTTAGACAAAATTAACACCATTTGAAAGAGCAAATATTGGTCTATCTAAAAAACAAGAGTTTTAGAAAATCCGTTGAAAAACATGGAAAATATGGCCAATTCAAAAAACATCTAATATCAAAAAGGAATTTTTAAAATCTGAAATTTGACTATTTTGATATTGTATGATTTCTTCATTTGGCCATAGTTTTCTTTTTTTCAACGGATATTTGAAAACTCTTATTATTTAGACTGTCCATTAATTGCTCTTTCGAATGACTTTGGTTTTGTCTAAATTGCCAAAACATGACAAATATAAAATTGGTTAGAATTAAGCAAAAACGCTTAAAAATCCAAGATAATTGGATTCAAATTGACACAAAACATTTGATTTTTAAGCGATTTAGACAAAATTAAAACCTATCGAAAGAGCAAATATTGGACTATCTAAAAAACAAGAGTTTTGGAAAATCTGTTGAAAAACATGGAAAATATGGCCAATTGAAAAAACATCTAATATCAAAAAGCGAATTTTTAAAATCTGAAATTTGACTATTTTGATATTGTATGATTTCTTGAATTGGCCATATTTTTCGTGTTTTTCAACGGATTTTTGAAAACTCTTATTATTTAGACTGTCCATTAATTGCTCTTTCGAATGACTTTGGTTTTGTCTAAATTGCCAAAACGTGACAAATATAAAATTGGTTAAAATTAAGCAAAAACGCTTAAAAATCCAAGATTATATGATTCAAATGGAAACAAAACATTTGATTTTTAAGCGATGAAGACAAAATTAACACCACTCGAAAGAGCAAATATTTGTTTATCTAAAAAACAAGAGTTTTGGAAAATCCGTTGAAAAACATGGAAAATATGGCCAATTCAAAAAACATCTAATATCAAAAAGCGAATTTTTAAAATCTGAAATTTGACTATTTTGATATTGTATGCTTTCTTGAATTGGCCATATTTTTCTTGTTTTTCAACGAATTTTTGAAAACTCTTATAATTTAGACTGTCCATTAATTGCTCTTTCGAATGACTTTGATTTTGTCTAAATTGCCAAAACATGACAAATATAAAATTGGTTAAAATTAAGCAAAAACCCTTAAAAATCCAAGATTATTGGATTCAAATGGACACAAAACATTTGATTTTTAAGCGATTTAGACAAAATTAATACCACTCGAAAGAGCAAATATTGGTCTATCTAAAAAACAAGAGTTTTGGAAAATCCGTGGAAAAACATGGAAAATATAGTCAATTCAAAAAACATCTAATATCAAAAAGCGAATTTTTAAAATCTGAAATTTGACTATTTTTATATTGTATGATTTCTTGAATTGGCCATATTTTTCTTGTTTTTCAACGAATTTTTAAAAACTCTTATAATTTAGACTGTCCATTAATTGCTCTTTCGAATGACTTTGATTTTGTCTAAATTGCCAAAACGTGACAAATATAAAATTGGTTAAAATTAAGCAAAAACCCTTAAAAATCCAGGTTATTGGATTTTAATGGACACAAAATTTTTGATTTTTAAGCGATTTAGACAAAATTAACACCATTCGAAAGATCAAATATTGCTCTATCTAAAAAACAAGAGTTTTGGAAAATCCGTTGAAAAACATGGAAAATATTGCCAATTCAAAAAACATCTAATAAAAAAAGGGAATTTTTAAAATCTGAAATTTGACTATTTTGATATTGTATGATTTCTTGAATTGGCCATATTTTTCTTGATTTCAACGGATTTTTGAAAACTCTTATCATTTAGACTGTCCATTAATTGCTCTTTCGAATGACTTTGGTTTTGTCTAAATTGCCAAAACGTGAAAAATATAAAATTGGTTAAAATTAAGCAAAAACGCTTAAAAATCCAAGATTATTGGATTCAAATGGACACAAAACTTTTGATTTTTAAGCGATTTAGAGAAAATTAACACCACTCGAAAGATCAAATATTGCTCTATCTAAAAAACAAGAAATTTGGAAAATCCGTTGAAAAACATGGAAAATATTGCCAATTCAAAAAACATCTAATAAAAAAGCGAATTTTTAAAATCTGAAATTTGACTATTTTGATATTGTATGATTTCTTGAATTGGCCATATTTTTCTTGTTTTTCAACGGATTTTTGAAAACTCTTATTATTTAGACTGTCCATTAATTGCTCTTTCGAATGACTTTGGTTTAGTCTAAATTGCCAAAACGTGAAAAATATAAAATTGGTTAAAATTAAGCAAAAACGCTTAAAAATCCAAGATTATTGGATTCAAATGGACACAAAACTTTTGATTTTTAAGCGATTTAGACAAAATTAACACCACTCGAAAGAGCAAATATTGGTCTATCTAAAAAACAAGAGTTTAGGAAAATTCGTTGAAAATCATGGAAAAAATAGCCAATTCAAAAAACATCTAATAAAAAAAGCGAATTTTTAAAATCTGAAATTTGACTATTTTGATATTGTATGATTTCTTGAATTGGCCATATTTTTCTTGTTTTTCAACGGATTTTTGAAAACTCTTATTATTTAGACTGTCCATTAATTGCTCTTTCGAATGACTTTGGTTTTGACTAAATTGCCAAAACGTTACAAATATAAAATTGGTTAAATTAAGCAAAAACGCTTAAAAATCCAAGATTATATGATTCAAATGGACACAAAACTTTGGATTTTTAAGCGATTTAGACAAAATTAACACCACTCGAAAGATCAAATATTGCTCTATCTAAAAAACAAGAGTTTTAGAAAATCCGTTGAAAAACATGGAAAATATGGCCAATTCAAAAAACATCTAATATAAAAAAGGAATTTTTAAAATCTGAAATTTGACTATTTTGATGTTGTATGATTTCTTGAATTGGCCGTATTTTTCTTGTTTTTCAACGGATTTTTGAAAACTCTTTTTATTTAGACTGTCCATTAATTGCTCTTTCGAATGACTTTGGTTTTGTCTAAATTGCCAAAACGTGAAAAATATAAAATTGGTTAAAATTAAGCAAAAACGCTTAAAAATCCAAGATTATTGGATTCAAATGGACACAAAACTTTTGATTTTTAAGCGATTTAGACAAAATTAACACCACTCGAAAGAACAAATATTGGTCTATCTAAAAAGCAAGAGTTTTGGAAAATCCGTTGAAAAACATGGAAAATATGGCCAATTCAAAAAACATCTAATATCAAAAAGCGAATTTTTAAAATCTGAAATTTGACTATTTTGATATCTATGATTTCTTGAATTGGCCATATTTTTCTTGTTTTTCAACGGATTTTTGAAAACTCTTATTATTTAGACTTTCCATTAATTGCTCTTTCGAATGACTTTGGTTTTGTCTAAATTGCCAAAACGTGACAAATATAAAATTGGTTAAAATTAAGCAAAAACGCTTAAAAATCCAAGATTATTGGATTCAAATGGACACAAAACTTTTGATTTTTAAGCGATTTAGACAAAATTAACACCACTCGAAAGAGCAAATATTGGTCTATCTAAAAAACAAGAGTTTAGGAAAATTCGTTGAAAATCATGGAAAAAATAGCCAATTCAAAAAACATCTAATAAAAAAAGCGAATTTTTAAAATCTGAAATTTGACTATTTTGATATTGTATGATTTCTTGAATTGGCCATATTTTTCTTGTTTTTCAACGGATTTTTGAAAACTCTTATTATTTAGACTGTCCATTAATTGCTCTTTCGAATGACTTTGGTTTTGACTAAATTGCCAAAACGTTACAAATATAAAATTGGTTAAATTAAGCAAAAACGCTTAAAAATCCAAGATTATATGATTCAAATGGACACAAAACTTTGGATTTTTAAGCGATTTAGACAAAATTAACACCACTCGAAAGATCAAATATTGCTCTATCTAAAAAACAAGAGTTTTAGAAAATCCGTTGAAAAACATGGAAAATATGGCCAATTCAAAAAACATCTAATATAAAAAAGGAATTTTTAAAATCTGAAATTTGACTATTTTGATGTTGTATGATTTCTTGAATTGGCCGTATTTTTCTTGTTTTTCAACGGATTTTTGAAAACTCTTTTTATTTAGACTGTCCATTAATTGCTCTTTCGAATGACTTTGGTTTTGTCTAAATTGCCAAAACGTGAAAAATATAAAATTGGTTAAAATTAAGCAAAAACGCTTAAAAATCCAAGATTATTGGATTCAAATGGACACAAAACTTTTGATTTTTAAGCGATTTAGACAAAATTAACACCACTCGAAAGAACAAATATTGGTCTATCTAAAAAGCAAGAGTTTTGGAAAATCCGTTGAAAAACATGGAAAATATGGCCAATTCAAAAAACATCTAATATCAAAAAGCGAATTTTTAAAATCTGAAATTTGACTATTTTGATATCTATGATTTCTTGAATTGGCCATATTTTTCTTGTTTTTCAACGGATTTTTGAAAACTCTTATTATTTAGACTTTCCATTAATTGCTCTTTCGAATGACTTTGGTTTTGTCTAAATTGCCAAAACGTGACAAATATAAAATTGGTTAAAATTAAGCAAAAACGCTTAAAAATCCAAGATTATTGGATTCAAATGGACACATAAACCTTTGATTTTTAAGCGATTTAGACAAAATTAACACCAGTTGAAAGAGCAAATATTGGTCTATCTAAAAAACAAGAGTTTTAGAAAATCCGTTGAAAAACATGGAAAATATGGCCAATTCAAAAAACATCTAATATCAAAAAGGAATTTTTAAAATCTGAAATTTGACTATTTTGATATTGTATGATTTCTTCATTTGGCCATAGTTTTCTTTTTTTCAACGGATATTTGAAAACTCTTATTATTAATACTATCCGTTAATTTCTCTTTCGAATGACATTGGTTTTGTCTAAATTGCCAAAACGTGAAAAATATAAAATTGGTTAAAATTAAGCAAAAACGCTTAAAAATCCAAGATTATTGGATTCAAATGGACACAAAACTTTTGATTTTTAAGCGATTTAGACAAAATTAACACCACTCGAAAGAGCAAATATTGGTCTATCTAAAAATAGAGTTTTGGAAAATCCGTTGAAAAACATGGAAAATATTGCCAATTCAAAATCATCTAATAAAAAAAGCGAATTTTTAAAATCTGAAATTTGACTATTTTGATATTGTATGATTTCTTGAATTGGCCATATTTTTCTTGTTTTTCAACGGATTTTTGAAAACTCTTATTATTTAGACTGTCCATTAATTGCTCTTTCGAATGACTTTGGTTTTGTCTAAATTGCCAAAACGTGAAAAATATAAAATTGGTTAAAATTAAGCAAAAACGCTTAAAAATCCAAGATTATTGGATTCAAATGGACACAAAACTTTTGATTTTTAAGCGATTTAGACAAAATTAACACCATTTGAAAGAGCAAATATTGGTCTATCTAAAAAACAAGAGTTTTAGAAAATCCGTTGAAAAACATGGAAAATATGGCCAATTCAAAAAACATCTAATATAAAAAAGGAATTTTTAAAATCTGAAATTTGACTATTTTGATATTGTATGATTTCTTGAATTGGCCATATTTGTCTTGTTTTTCAACGGATTTTTGAAAACTCTTATTATTTAGACTGTCCATTAATTGCTCTTTCGAATGACTTTGGTTTTGACTAAATTGCCAAAACGTTACAAATATAAAATTGGTTAAAATTAAGCAAAAACGCATAAAAATCCAAGATTATTGGATTCAAATGGACACAAAATTTTTGATTTTTAAGCGATTTAGACAAAATTAACACCACTCGAAAGATCAAATATTGCTCTATCTAAAAAACAAGAGTTTTGGAAAATCCGTTGAAAAACATGGAAAATATTGCCAATTCAAAAAACATCTAATAAAAAAAGCGAATTTTTAAAATCTGAAATTTGACTATTTTGATATTGTATGATTTCTTGAATTGGCCATATTTTTCTTGTTTTTCAACGGATTTTTGAAAACTCTTATTATTTAGACTGTCCATTAATTGCTCTTTCGAATGACTTTGGTTTTGACTAAATTGCCAAAACGTTACAAATATAAAATTGGTTAAAATTAAGCAAAAACGCTTAAAAATCCAAGATTAATGGATTCAAATTGACACAAAACATTTGATTTTTAAGCGATTTAGACAAAATTAAAACCTATCGAAAGAGCAAATATTGGACTATCTAAAAAACAAGAATTTTGGAAAATCCTTTGAAAAACATGGAAAATATGGCCAATTCAAAAAACATCTAATGTCAAAAAGCGAATTTTTAAAATCTGAAATTTGACTATTTTGATATTGTATTTTTTCTTGAATTGGCCATATTTTTCTTGTTTTTCAACGGGTTTTTGAAATTTCTTATTATTTAGACTGTCCATTAATTGCTCTTTCGAATGACTTTGGTTTTGTCTAAATTGCCAAAACGTGACAAATATGAAATTGGTTAAAATTAAGCAAAAACGCTTAAAAATCCTAGATTATTGGATTCAAATTGACACAAAACATTTGATTTTTAAGCGATTTAGACAAAATTAAAACCTATCGAAAGAGCAAATATTGGACTATCTAATAAACAAGAGTTTTGGAAAATCTATTGAAAAACATGGAAAATATGGCCAATTGAAAAAACATCTAATATCAAAAAGCGAATTTTTAAAATCTGAAATTTGACTATTTTGATATTGTATGATTTCTTGAATTGGCCATATTTTTCTTGTTTTTCAACGGATTTTTGAAAACTCTTATTATTTAGACTATCCATTAATTGCTCTTTCGAATGACTTTGGTTTTGTCTAAATTGCCAAAACGTGACAAATATAAAATTGGTTAAAATTAAGCAAAAACGCTTAAAAATCCAAGATTATTGGATTCAAATTGACACAAAACATTTGATTTTTAAGCGATTTAGACAAAATTAAAACCTATCGAAAGAGCAAATATTGGACTATCTAAAAAACAAGAGTTTTGGAAAATCTGTTGAAAAACATGGAAAATATGGCCAATTGAAAAAACATCTAATATCAAAAAGCGAATTTTTAAAATCTGAAATTTGACTATTTTGATATTGTATGATTTCTTGAATTGGCCATATTTGTCTTGTTTTTCAACGGATTTTTGAAAACTCTTATTATTTAGACTGTCCATTAATTGCTCTTTCGAATGACTTTGGTTTTGACTAAATTGCCAAAACGTTTCAAATATAAAATTGGTTAAAATTAAGCAAAAACGCTTAAAAATCCAAGATTATATGATTCAAATGGACACAAAACATTTGATTTTTAAGCGATTTAGACAAAATTAACACCACTCGAAAGAGCAAATATTGGACTATCTAAAAAACAAGAGTTTTGGAAAATCTGTTGAAAAACATGGAAAATATGGCCAATTGAAACAACATCTAATATCAAAAAGCGAATTTTTAAAATCTGAAATTTGACTATTTTGATATTGTATGATTTCTTGAATTGGCCATATTTGTCTTGTTTTTCAACGGATTTTTGAAAACTCTTATTATTTAGGCTTTCCATTAATTGCTCTTTCGAATGACTTTTGTTTTGTCTAAATTGCCAAAACGTTACAAATATAAAATTGGTTAAAATTAAGCAAAAACGCTAAAAAATCCAAGATTATTGGATTCAAATGGACACAAAACTTTTGATTTTTAAGCGATTTAGACAAAAGTAACACCTCTCGAAAGAGCATATATTGGTCTATCTAAAAAACAAGAGTTTTGGAAAATTCGTTGAAAAACATGGAAAATATAGCCAATTCAAAAAACATCTAATAAAAAAAGCGAATTTTTAAAATCTGAAATTTGACTATTTTGATATTGTATGATTTCTTGAATTGGCCATATTTTTCTTGTTTTTCAACGGATTTTTGAAAACTCTTATTATTTAGACTGTTCATTAATTGCTCTTTCGAATGACTTTGGTTTTGTCTAAATTGCCAAAACGTGAAAAATATAAAATTGGTTAAAATTAAGCAAAAACGCTTAAAAATCCAAGATTATTGGATTCAAATTGACACAAAACATTTGATTTTTAAGCGATTTAGACAAAATTAACACCACTCGAAAGAGCAAATATTGCTCTATCTAAAAAACGAGAGTTTTGGAAAAATGTTGAAAAACATGGAAAATATGGCCAATTGAAAAAACATCTAATATCAAAAAGCGAATTTTTAAAATCTGAAATTTGACTATTTTGATATTGTATGATTTCTTGAATTGGCAGTATTTTTCTTGTTTTTCAACGGATTTTTGAAAACTCTTATTATTTAGACTGTCCATTAATTGCTCTTTCGAATGACTTTGGTTTTGTCTAAATTGCCAAAACGTGACAAATATAAAATTGGTTAAAATTAAGCAAAAACGCTTAAAAATCCAAGATTAATGGATTCAAATTGACACAAAACATTTTATTTTTAAGCGATTTAGACAAAATCAAAACCTATCGAAAGAGCAAATATTGGACTATCTAAAAAAGAAGACTTTTGGAAAATCCGTTGAAAAACATGGAAAATATGGCCAATTGAAAAAACATCTAATATCAAAAAGCGAATTTTTAAAATTTGAAATTTGACTATTTTGATATTGTATGATTTCTTGAATTGGCCATATTTTTCTTGCTTTTCAACGGATTTTTGAAAACTCTTATTATTTAGACTGCCCATTAATTGCTCTTTCGAATGACTTTGGTTTTGTCTAAATTGTCAAAACGTGACAAATATAAAATTGGATAAAATTAAGCAAAAACGCTTAAAAATCCAAGATTAATGGATTCAAATTGAAACAAAACATTTGATTTTTAAGCGATTTAGACAAAATCAAAACCTATTGAAAGAGCAAATACTGGACTATCTAAAAAACAAGAGTTTTGGAAAATCTGTTGAAAAACATGGAAAATATGGCCAATTGAAAAAACATCTAATATCAAAAAGCGAATTTTTAAAATCTGAAATTTGACTATTTTGATATTGTATGATTTCTTGAATTGGCCATATTTGTCTTGTTTTTCAACGGATTTTTGAAAACTCTTATTATTTAGACTGTCCATTAATTGCTCTTTCGAATGACTTTGGTTTTGAATAAATTGCCAAAACGTTACAAATATAAAATTGGTTAAAATTAAGCAAAAACGCTTAAAAATCCAAGATTATATGATTCAAATGGACACAAAACATTTGATTTTTAAGCGATTTAGACAAAATTAAAACCTATCGAAAGAGCAAATATTGGACTATCTAAAAAACAAGAGTTTTGGAAAATCTGTTGAAAAACATGGAAAATATGGCCAATTGAAAAAACATCTAATACCAAAAAACGAATTTTTAAAATCTGAAATTTGACTATTTTGATATTGTATGATTTCTTGAATTGGCCATATTTGTCTTGTTTTTCAACGGATTTTTGAAAACTCTTATTATTTAGACTGTCCATTAATTGCTCTTTCGAATGACTTTGGTTTTGACTAAATTGCCAAAACGTTACAAATATAAAATTGGTTAAAATTAAGCAAAAACGCTTAAAAATCTAAGATTATATGATTCAAATGGACAAAAAACATTTGATTTTTAAGCGATTTAGACAAAATTAACACCACTTGAAAGAGGAAATACTGGACTATCTAAAAAACAAGAGTTTTGGAAAGTCTGTTGAAAAACATGGAAAATATGGCCAATTGAAAAAACATCTAATACCAAAAAGCGAATTTTTAAAATCTGAAATTTGACTATTTTGATATTGTATGATTTCTTGAATTGGCCATATTTGTCTTGTTTTTCAACGGATTTTTGAAAACTCTTATTATTTAGACTGTCCATTAATTGCTCTTTCGAATGACTTTGGTTTTGACTAAATTGCCAAAACGTTACAAATATAAAATTGGTTAAATTAAGCAAAAACGCTTAAAAATCCAAGATTATATGATTCAAATGGACACAAAACATTTGATTTTTAAGCGATTTAGACAAAATTAACACCACTCGAAAGAGCAAATATTGGTCTATCTAAAAAACAAGAGTTTTGGAAAATCTGTTGAAAAACATGGAAAATATGGCCAATTGAAAAAACATCTAATACCAAAAAACGAATTTTTAAAATCTGAAATTTGACTATTTTGATATTGTATGATTTCTTGAATTGGCCATATTTGTCTTGTTTTTCAACGGATTTTTGAAAACTCTTATTATTTAGACTGTCCATTAATTGCTCTTTCGAATGACTTTGGTTTTGACTAAATTGCCAAAACGTTACAAATATAAAATTGGTTAAAATTAAGCAAAAACGCTTAAAAATCTAAGATTATATGATTCAAATGGACAAAAAACATTTGATTTTTAAGCGATTTAGACAAAATTAACACCACTTGAAAGAGGAAATACTGGACTATCTAAAAAACAAGAGTTTTGGAAAGTCTGTTGAAAAACATGGAAAATATGGCCAATTGAAAAAACATCTAATACCAAAAAGCGAATTTTTAAAATCTGAAATTTGACTATTTTGATATTGTATGATTTCTTGAATTGGCCATATTTGTCTTGTTTTTCAACGGATTTTTGAAAACTCTTATTATTTAGACTGTCCATTAATTGCTCTTTCGAATGACTTTGGTTTTGACTAAATTGCCAAAACGTTACAAATATAAAATTGGTTAAATTAAGCAAAAACGCTTAAAAATCCAAAATTATATGATTCAAATGGACACAAAACATTTGATTTTTAAGCGATTTAGACAAAATTAACACCACTCGAAAGAGCAAATATTGGTCTATCTAAAAAACAAGAGTTTTGGAAAATCTGTTGAAAAACATGGAAAATATGGCCAATTGAAAAAACATCTAATATCAAAAAGCGAATTTTTAAAATCTGAAATTTGACTATTTTGATATTGTATGATTTCTTGAATTGGCCATATTTGTCTTGTTTTTCAACGGATTTTTGAAAACTCTTATTATTTAGACTGTCCATTAATTGCTCTTTCGAATGACTTTGGTTTTGACTAAATTGCCAAAACGTTACAAATATAAAATTGGTTAAAATTAAGCAAAAACGCTTAAAAATCCAAGATTATTGGATTCAAATTGACACAAAACATTTGATTTTTAAGCGATTTAGACAAAATTAAAACCTATCGAAAGAGCAAATATTGGACTATCTAAAAAACAAGAGTTTTGGAAAATCTGTTGAAAAACATGGAAAATATGGCCAATTGAAAAAAAATCTAATACCAAAAAACGAATTTTTAAAATCTGAAATTTGACTATTTTGATATTGTATGATTTCTTGAATTGGCCATATTTGTCTTGTTTTTCAACGGATTTTTGAAAACTCTTATTATTTAGACTGTCCATTAATTGCTCTTTCGAATGACTTTGGTTTTGACTAAATTGCCAAAACGTTACAAATATAAAATTGGTTAAAATTAAGCAAAAACGCTTAAAAATCTAAGATTATATGATTCAAATGGACAAAAAACATTTGATTTTTAAGCGATTTAGACAAAATGAACACCACTTGAAAGAGGAAATACTGGACTATCTAAAAAACAAGAGTTTTGGAAAGTCCGTTGAAAAACATGGAAAATATGGCCAATTGAAAAAACATCTAATATCAAAAAGCGAATTTTTAAAATCTGAAATTTGACTATTTTGATATTGTATGATTTCTTGAATTGGCCATATTTTTCTTGTTTTACAACGGATTTTTGAAAACTCTTATTATTTAGACTGTCCATTAATTGCTCTTTCGAATGACTTTGGTTTTGTCTAAATTGCCAGAACGTGACAAATATAAAATTGGTTAAAATTAAGCAAAAACGCTTAAAAATCCAAGATTATATGATTCAAATGGACACAAAACATTTGATTTTTAAGCGATTTAGACAAAATTAACACCACTCGAAAGAGCAAATATTGGTTTACCTAAGAAACAAGAGTTTTGGAAAATCCGTTGAAAAATATGGAAAATATGGCCAATTCAAAAAACATCTAATATCAAAATGCGAATTTTTAAAATCTGAAATTTGACAATTTTGATATTGTATGCTTTCTTTAATTGGCCATATTTTTCTTGTTTTTCAACGAATTTTTGAAAACTCTTATAATTTAGACTGTCCATTAATTGCTCTTTGGAATGACTTTGATTTTGTCTAAATTGCCAAAACATGAAAAATATAAAATTGGTTAAAATTAAGCAAAAACCCTTAAAAATCCAAGATTATTGGATTCAAATGGACACAAAACATTTGATTTTTAAGCGATTTAGACAAAATTAACACCACTCAAAAGAGCAAATATTTGTCTATCTAAAAAACAAGAGTTTTGGCAAATCCGTTGAAAAACGTGGAAAATATGGCCAATTCAAAAAACATCTAATATCAAAAAGCGAATTTTTAAAATCTGAAATTTGACTATTTTGATATTGTATGATTTCTTGAATTGGCCATATTTTTCTTGTTTTTCAACGAATTTTTGAAAACTCTTATAATTTAGACTGTCCATTAATTGCTCTTTCGAATGACTTTGGTTTTGACTAAATTGCCAAAACGTTACAAATATAAAATTGGTTAAATTAAGCAAAAACGCTTAAAAATCCAAGATTATATGATTCAAATGGACACAAAACATTTGATTTTTAAGCGATTTAGACAAAATTAACACCACTCGAAAGAGCAAATATTGGTCTATCTAAAAAACAAGAGTTTTGGAAAATCTGTTGAAAAATATGGAAAATATGGCCAATTGAAAAAACATCTAATATCAAAAAGCGAATTTTTAAAATCTGAAATTTGACTATTTTGATATTGTATGATTTCTTGAATTGGCCATATTTGTCTTCTTTTTCAACGGATTTTTGAAAACTCTTATTATTTAGACTGTCCATTAATTGCTCTTTCGAATGACTTTGGTTTTGACTAAATTGCCAAAACGTTACAAATATAAAATTGGTTAAAATTAAGCAAAAACGCTTAAAAATCCAAGATTATTGGATTCAAATTGACACAAAACATTTGATTTTTAAGCGATTTAGACAAAATTAAAACCTATCGAAAGAGCAAATATTGGACTATCTAAAAAACAAGAGTTTTGGAAAATCTGTTGAAAAACATGGAAAATATGGCCAATTGAAAAAAAATCTAATACCAAAAAACGAATTTTTAAAATCTGAAATTTGACTATTTTGATATTGTATGATTTCTTGAATTGGCCATATTTGTCTTGTTTTTCAACGGATTTTTGAAAACTCTTATTATTTAGACTGTCCATTAATTGCTCTTTCGAATGACTTTGGTTTTGACTAAATTGCCAAAACGTTACAAATATAAAATTGGTTAAAATTAAGCAAAAACGCTTAAAAATCTAAGATTATATGATTCAAATGGACAAAAAACATTTGATTTTTAAGCGATTTAGACAAAATGAACACCACTTGAAAGAGGAAATACTGGACTATCTAAAAAACAAGAGTTTTGGAAAGTCCGTTGAAAAACATGGAAAATATGGCCAATAGAAAAAACATCTAATATCAAAAAGCGAATTTTTAAAATCTGAAATTTGACTATTTTGATATTGTATGATTTCTTGAATTGGCCATATTTTTCTTGTTTTACAACGGATTTTTGAAAACTCTTATTATTTAGACTGTTCATTAATTGCTCTTTCGAATGACTTTGGTTTTGTCTAAATTGCCAGAACGTGACAAATATAAAATTGGTTAAAATTAAGCAAAAACGCTTAAAAATCCAAGATTATATGATTCAAATGGACACAAAACATTTGATTTTTAAGCGATTTAGACAAAATTAACACCACTCGAAAGAGCAAATATTGGTCTACCTAAAAAACAAGAGTTTTGGAAAATCCGTTGAAAAACATGGAAAATATGGCCAATTCAAAAAACATCTAATATCAAAATGCGAATTTTTAAAATCTGAAATTTGACAATTTTGATATTGTATGCTTTCTTGAATTGGCCATATTTTTCTTGTTTTTCAACGAATTTTTGAAAACTCTTATAATTTAGGCTGTCCATTAATTGCTCTTTGGAATGACTTTGATTTTGTCTAAATTGCCAAAACATGAAAAATATAAAATTGGTTAAAATTAAGCAAAAACCCTTAAAAATCCAAGATTATTGGATTCAAATGGACACAAAACATTTGATTTTTAAGCGATTTAGACAAAATTAACACCACTCAAAAGAGCAAATATTTGTCTATCTAAAAAACAAGAGTTTTGGCAAATCCGTTGAAAAACGTGGAAAATATGGCCAATTCAAAAAACATCTAATATCAAAAAGCGAATTTTTAAAATCTGAAATTTGACTATTTTGATATTGTATGATTTCTTGAATTGGCCATATTTTTCTTGTTTTTCAACGAATTTTTGAAAACTCTTATAATTTAGACTGTCCATTAATTGCTCTTTCGAATGACTTTGATTTTGTCTAAATTGCCAATATAAAATTGGTTAAAATTAAGCAAAAACGCTTAAAAATCCAAGATTATTGGATTCAAATTGACACAAAACATTTGATTTTTAAGCGATTTAGACAAAATTAACACCACTCGAAAGAGCAAATATTGGACTATCTAAAAAACAAGAGTTTTGGAAAATCTGTTGAAAAACATGGAAAATATGGCCAATTGAAAAAACATCTAATATCAAAAAGCGAATTTTTAAAATCTGAAATTCGACTATTTTGATATTTTATGATTTCTTGAATTGGCCATATTTTTCGTGTTTTTCAACGGATTTTTGAAAACTCTTATTATATAGACTGTCCATTAATTGCTCTTTCGAATGACTTTGGTTTTGTCTAAATTGCCAAAACGTGACAAATATAAAATTGGTTAAAATTAAGCAAAAACGCTTAAAAATCCAAGATTATTGGATCCAAATGGACACAAAACATTTGATTTTTAAGCGATTTAGACAAAATTAACACCACTCGAAAGAGCAAATATTGGTCTACCTAAAAAACAAGAGTTTTGGAAAATCCGTTGAAAAACATGGAAAATATGGCCAATTCAAAAAACATCTAATATCAAAAAGCGAATTTTTAAAATCTGAAATTTGACTATTTTGATATTGTATGATTTCTTGAATTGGCCATATTTTTCGTGTTTTTCAACGGATTCTTGAAAACTCTTATTATTTAGACTGTCCATTAATTGCTCTTTCGAATGACTTTGGTTTTGTCTAAATTGCCAAAACGTTACAAATATAAAATTGGTTAAAATTAAGCAAAAACGCTTAAAAATCCAAGATTATTGGATTCAAATGGAAACAAAACATTTGATTTTTAAGCGATTTAGACAAAATTAACCCCACTCGAAAGAGCAAATATTTGTTTATCTAAAAAACAAGAGTTTTGGAAAATCCGTTGAAAAACATGGAAAATATGGCCAATTCAAAAAACATCTAATATCAAAAAGCGAATTTTTAAAATCTGAAATTTGACTATTTTGATATTGTATGCTTTCTTGAATTGGCCATATTTTTCTTGTTTTTCAAAGAATTTCTGAAAACTCTTATAATTTAGACTGTCCATTAATTGCTCTTTCGAATGACTTTGATTTTGTCTAAATTGCCAAATCATGACAAATATAAAATTGGTTAAAATTAAGCAAAAACCCTTAAAAATCCAAGATTATTGGATCCAAATGGACACAAAACATTTGATTTTTAAGCGATTTAGACAAAATTAACACCACTCGAAAGAGCAAATATTTGTTTATCTAAAAAACAAGAGTTTTGGAAAATCCGTTGAAAAACATGGAAAATATGGCCAATTCAAAATACATCTATCAAAAAGCGAATTTTTAAAATCTGAAATTTGACTATTTTTATATTGTATGATTTCTTGAATTGGCCATATTTTTCTGGTTTTTCAACGGATTTTTGAAAACTCTTATTATTTAGACTTTCCATTAATTGCTCTTTCGAATGACTTTTGTTTTGTCTAAATTGCCAAAACGTGACAAATATAAAATTGGTTAAAATTAAGCAAAAACTCTTAAAAATCCAAGATTATTGGATTCAAATGGACACAAAACTTTTGATTTTTAAGCGATTTAGACAAAATTAACACCACTCGAAAGAGCAAATATTGGTCTATGTAAAAAACAAGAGTTTTGGAAAATTCGTTGAAAAACATGGAAAATATAGCCAATTCAAAAAACATCTAATAAAAAAAGCGAATTTTTAAAATCTGAAATTTGACTATTTTGATATTGTATGATTTCTTGAATTGGCCATATTTTTCTTGTTTTTCAACGGATTTTTGAAAACTCTTATTATTTAGATTGTCCATTAATTGCTCTTTCGAATGACTTTGGTTTTGTCTAAATTGCCAAAACGTGAAAAATATAAAATTGGTTAAAATTAAGCAAAAACGCTTAAAAATCCAAGATTATTGGATTCAAATGGACACATAAACTTTTGATTTTTAAGCGATTTAGACAAAATTAACACCAGTTGAAAGAGCAAATATTGGTCTATCTAAAAAGCAAGAGTTTTGAAAAATCCGTTGAAAAACATGGAAAATATGGCCAATTCAAAAAACATCTAATATAAAAAAGGAATTTTTAAAATCTGAAATTTGAATATTTTGATATTGTATGATTTCTTGAATTGGCCATATTTGTCTTGTTTTTCAACGGATTTTTGAAAACTCTTATTATTTAGACTTTCCATTAATTGCTCTTTCGAATGACTTTTGTTTTGTCTAAATTGCCAAAACGTGACAAATATAAAATTGGTTAAAATTAAGCAAAAACTCTTAAAAATCCAAGATTATTGGATTCAAATGGACACAAAACTTTTGATTTTTAAGCGATTTAGACAAAATTAACACCACTCGAAAGAGCAAATATTGGTCTATCTAAAAAACAAGAGTTTTGGAAAATTCGTTGAAAAACATGGAAAATATAGCCAATTCAAAAAACATCTAATAAAAAAAGCGAATTTTTAAAATCTGAAATTTGACTATTT
The DNA here is from genome assembly GCA_963920705.1 of Odiellus spinosus. Taxonomy (NCBI): domain Eukaryota; kingdom Metazoa; phylum Arthropoda; class Arachnida; order Opiliones; family Phalangiidae; genus Odiellus; species Odiellus spinosus. The sequence continues at coordinate 7,988,775 of OY987232.1, read as the reverse complement.
TGATATTGTATGATTTCTTGAATTGGCCATATTTTTCTTGTTTTTCAACGGATTTTTGAAAACTCTTATTATTTAGACTGTCCATTAATTGCTCTTTCGAATGACTTTGGTTTTGTCTAAATTGCCAAAACGTGAAAAATATAAAATTGGTTAAAATTAAGCAAAAACGCTTAAAAATCCAAGATTATTGGATTCAAATGGACACATAAACTTTTGATTTTTAAGCGATTTAGACAAAATTAACACCAGTTGAAAGAGCAAATATTGGTCTATCTAAAAAGCAAGAGTTTTGAAAAATCCGTTGAAAAACATGGAAAATATGGCCAATTCAAAAAACATCTAATATAAAAAAGGAATTTATAAAATCTGAAATTTGAATATTTTGATATTGTATGATTTCTTGAATTGGCCATATTTGTCTTGTTTTTCAACGGATTTTTGAAAACTCTTATTATTTAGACTTTCCATTAATTGCTCTTTCGAATGACTTTTGTTTTGTCTAAATTGCCAAAACGTGACAAATATAAAATTGGTTAAAATTAAGCAAAAACTCTTAAAAATCCAAGATTATTGGATTCAAATGGACACAAAACTTTTGATTTTTAAGCGATTTAGACAAAATTCACACCACTCGAAAGAGCAAATATTGGTCTATCTAAAAAACAAGAGTTTTGGAAAATTCGTTGAAAAACATGGAAAATATAGCCAATTCAAAAAACATCTAATAAAAAAAGCGAATTTTTAAAATTTGAAATTTGACTATTTTGATATTGTATGATTTCTTGAATTGGCCATATTTTTCTTGTTTTTCAACGGATTTTTGAAAACTCTTATTATTTAGACTGTCCATTAATTGCTCTTTCGAATGACTTTGGTTTTGTCTAAATTGCCAAAACGTGAAAAATATAAAATTGGTTAAAATTAAGCAAAAACGCTTAAAAATCCAAGATTATTGGATTCAAATGGACACATAAACTTTTGATTTTTAAGCGATTTAGACAAAATTAACACCAGTTGAAAGAGCAAATATTGGTCTATCTAAAAAGCAAGAGTTTTGGAAAATCCGTTGAAAAACATGGAAAATATGGCCAATTCAAAAAACATCTAATATCAAAAAGCGAATTTTTAAAATCTGAAATTTGACTATTTTGATATCTATGATTTTTTGAATTGGCCATATTTTTCTTGTTTTTCAACGGATTTTTGAAAACTCTTATTATTTAGACTTTCCATTAATTGCTCTTTCGAATGACTTTGGTTTTGTCTAAATTGCCAAAACGTGACAAATATAAAATTGGTTAAAATTAAGCAAAAACGCTTAAAAATCCAAGATTATTGGATTCAAATGGACACAAAACTTTAGATATTTAAGCGATTTAGACAAAATTAACACCATTCGAAAGATCAAATATTGCTCTATCTAAAAAACAAGAGTTTTGGAAAATCCGTTGAAAAACATGGAAAATATTGCCAATTCAAAAAACATCTAATAAAAAAAAGGGAATTTTTAAAATCTGAAATTTGACTATTTTGATATTGTATGATTTCTTGAATTGGCCATATTTTTCTTGTTTTTCAACGGATTTTTGAAAACTCTTATTATTTAGACTTTCCATTAATTGCTCTTTCGAATGACTTTTGTTTTGTCTAAATTGCCAAAACGTGAAAAATATAAAATTGGTTAAAATTAAGCAAAAACGCTTAAAAATCCAAGATTATTTGATTCAAATGGACACATAAACCTTTGATTTTTAAGCGATTTAGACAAAATTAACACCAGTTGAAAGAGCAAATATTGGTCTATCTAAAAAACCAGAGTTTTAGAAAATCCGTTGAAAAACATGGAAAATATGGCCAATTCAAAAAACATCTAATATCAAAAAGGAATTTTTAAAATCTGAAATTTGACTATTTTGATATTGTATGATTTCTTCATTTGGCCATAGTTTTCTTGTTTTTCAACGGATATTTGAAAACTCTTATTATTAATACTGTCCGTTAATTTCTCTTTCGAATGACATTGGTTTTGTCTAAATTGCCAAAACTTGAAAAATATAAAATTGGTTAAAATTAAGCAAAAACGCTTAAAAATCCAAGATTATTGGATTCAAATGGACACAAAACTTTTGATTTTTAAGCGATTTAGACAAAATTAACACCACTCGAAAGAGCAAATATTGGTCTATCTAAAAATAGAATTTTGGAAAATCCGTTGAAAAACATGGAAAATATAGCCAATTCAAAAAACATCTAATAAAAAAAGCGAATTTTTAAAATCTGAAATTTGACTAATTTGATATTGTATGATTTCTTGAATTGGCCATATTTTTCTTGTTTTTCAACGGATTTTTGAAAACTCTTATTATTTAGACTATCCATTAATTGCTCTTTCGAATGACTTTGGTTTTGTCTAAATTGAAAAAACGTGACAAATATGAAATTGGTTAAAATTAAGCAAAAACGCTTAAAAATCCAAGATTATTGGATTTAAATTGACACAAAACATCTGATTTTTAAGCGATTTAGACAAAATTAAAACCTATCGAAAGAGCAAATATTGGACTATCTAAAAAACAAGAGTTTTGGAAAATCCGTTGAAAAACATGGAAAATATGGCCAATTGAAAAAACATCTAATGTCAAAAAGCGAATTTTTAAAATCTGAAATTTGACTATTTTGATATTGTATGATTTCTTGAATTGGCCATATTTTTCTTGTTTTTCAACGGATTTTTGAAAACTCTTATTATTTAGACTGTCCATTAATTGATCTTTCGAATGAATTTGGTTTAGTCTAAATTGCCAAAATGTGACAAATATAAAATTGGTTAAAATTAAGCAAAAACGCTTAAAAATCCAAGATTAATGGATTCAAATTGACACAAAACATTTGATTTTTAAGCGATTTAGACAAAATCAAAACCTATCGAAAGAGCAAATATGTGACTATCTAAAAAACAATAGTTTTGGAAAATCCGTTGAAAAACATGGAAAATATGGCCAATTGAAAAAACATCTAATATCAAAAAGCGAATTTTTAAAATCTGAAATTTGACTATTTTGATATTGTATGATTTCTTCAATTGGCCATATTTTTCTTGTTTTTCAACGGATTTTTGAAAACTCTTATTATTTAGACGGTCCATTTATTGCTCTTTCGAATGACTTTGGTTTTGTCTAAATTGCCAAAACGTGACAAATATAAAATTGGTTGAAATTAAGCAAAAACGCTTAAAAATCCAAGATTATTGGATTCAAATGGACACAAAACTTTAGATATTTAAGCGATTTAGACAAAATTAACACCATTCGAAAGATCTAATATTGCTCTATCTAAAAAACAAGAGTTTTGGAAAATCCGTTGAAAAACATGGAAAATATTGCCAATTCAAAAAACATCTAATAAAAAAAAGGGAATTTTTAAAATCTGAAATTTGACTATTTTGATATTGTATGATTTCTTGAATTGGCCATATTTTTCTTGTTTTTCAACGGATTTTTGAAAACTCTTATTATTTAGACTGTCCATTAACTGCTCTTTCGAATGACTTTGGTTTTGTCTAAATTGCCAAAACGTGAAAAATATAAAATTTGTTAAAATTAAGCAAAAACGCTTAAAAATCCAAGATTATTGGATTCAAATGGACACAAAACTTTTGATTTTTAAGCGATTTAGACAAAATTAACACCACTCGAAAGATCAAATATTGCTCTATCTAAAAAACAAGAGCTTTGGAAAATCCGTTGAAAAACATGGAAAATATTGCCAATTCAAAAAACATCTAATATCAAAAAGCGAATTTTTAAAATCTGAAATTTGACTATTTTTATATTGTATGATTTCTTGAATTTACCATATTTTTCTCGTTTTTCAACGGATTTTTGAAAACTCTTATTATTTAGACTATCCATTAATTGCTCTTTCGAATGACTTTGGTTTTGTCTAAATTGCCAAAACGTGACAAATATGAAATTGTTTAAAATTAAGCAAAAACGCTTAAAAATCCTAGATTATTGGATTCAAATTGACACAAAACATTTGATTTTTAAGCGATTTAGACAAAATTAAAACCTATCGAAAGAGCAAATATTGGACTATCTAAAAAACAAGAGTTTTGGAAAATCTGTTGAAAAACATGGAAAATATGGCCAATTGAAAAAACATCTAATATCAAAAAGCTAATTTTGAAAATCTGAAATTTGACTATTTTGATATTGTATGATTTCTTGAATTGGCCATATTTGTCTTGTTTTTCAACGGATTTTTGAAAACTCTTATTATTTAGACTGTCCATTAATTGCTCTTTCGAATGACTTTGGTTTTGACTAAATTGCCAAAACGTTACAAATATAAAATTGGTTAAAATTAAGCAAAAACGCTTAAAAATCCAAGATTATATGATTCAAATGGACACAAAACTTTTGATTTTTAAGCGAAACACCACTCGAAAGAGCAAATACTGGACTATCTAAAAAACAAGAGTTTTGGAAAGTCCGTTGAAAAACATGGAAAATATGGCCAATTGAAAAAACATCTAATATCAAAAAGCGAATTTTTAAAATCTGAAATTTGACTATTTTGATATTGTATGATTTCTTGAATTGGCCATATTTTTCTTGTTTTACAACGGATTTTTGAAAACTCTTATTATTTAGACTGTCCATTAATTGCTCTTTCGAATGACTTTGGTTTTGTCTAAATTGCCAGAACGTGACAAATATAAAATTGGTTAAAATTAAGCAAAAACGCTTAAAAATCCAAGATTATATGATTCAAATGGACACAAAACATTTGATTTTTAAGCGATTTAGACAAAAATTAACACCACTCAAAAGAGCAAATATTTGTCTATCTAAAAAACAAGAGTTTTGGCAAATCCGTTGAAAAACATGGAAAATATGGCCAATTCAAAAAACATCTAATATCAAAAAGCGAATTTTTAAAATCTGAAATTTGACTATTTTGATATTGTATGATTTCTTGAATTGGCCATATTTTTCGTGTTTTTCAACGGATTTTTGAAAACTCTTATTATTTAGACTGTCCATTAATTGCTCTTTCGAATGACTTTGGTTTTGTCTAAATTGCCAAAACATGACAAATATAAAATTGGTTAGAATTAAGCAAAAACGCTTAAAAATCCAAGATAATTGGATTCAAATTGACACAAAACATTTGATTTTTAAGCGATTTAGACAAAATTAAAACCTATCGAAAGAGCAAATATTGGACTATCTAAAAAACAAGAGTTTTGGAAAATCTGTTGAAAAACATGGAAAATATGGCCAATTGAAAAAACATCTAATATCAAAAAGCGAATTTTTAAAATCTGAAATTTGACTATTTTGATATTGTATGATTTCTTGAATTGGCCATATTTTTCGTGTTTTTCAACGGATTTTTGAAAACTCTTATTATTTAGACTGTCCATTAATTGCTCTTTCGAATGACTTTGGTTTTGTCTAAATTGCCAAAACGTGACAAATATAAAATTGGTTAAAATTAAGCAAAAACGCTTAAAAATCCAAGATTATATGATTCAAATGGAAACAAAACATTTGATTTTTAAGCGATGAAGACAAAATTAACACCACTCGAAAGAGCAAATATTTGTTTATCTAAAAAACAAGAGTTTTGGAAAATCCGTTGAAAAACATGGAAAATATGGCCAATTCAAAAAACATCTAATATCAAAAAGCGAATTTTTAAAATCTGAAATTTGACTATTTTGATATTGTATGCTTTCTTGAATTGGCCATATTTTTCTTGTTTTTCAACGAATTTTTGAAAACTCTTATAATTTAGACTGTCCATTAATTGCTCTTTCGAATGACTTTGATTTTGTCTAAATTGCCAAAACATGACAAATATAAAATTGGTTAAAATTAAGCAAAAACCCTTAAAAATCCAAGATTATTGGATTCAAATGGACACAAAACATTTGATTTTTAAGCGATTTAGACAAAATTAATACCACTCGAAAGAGCAAATATTGGTCTATCTAAAAAACAAGAGTTTTGGAAAATCCGTGGAAAAACATGGAAAATATAGTCAATTCAAAAAACATCTAATATCAAAAAGCGAATTTTTAAAATCTGAAATTTGACTATTTTTATATTGTATGATTTCTTGAATTGGCCATATTTTTCTTGTTTTTCAACGAATTTTTAAAAACTCTTATAATTTAGACTGTCCATTAATTGCTCTTTCGAATGACTTTGGTATTGTCTAAATTGCCAAAACGTGAAAAATATAAAATTGGTTAAAATTAAGCAAAAACCCTTAAAAATCCAGGTTATTGGATTTTAATGGACACAAAATTTTTGATTTTTAAGCGATTTAGACAAAATTAACACCATTCGAAAGATCAAATATTGCTCTATCTAAAAAACAAGAGTTTTGGAAAATCCGTTGAAAAACATGGAAAATATTGCCAATTCAAAAAACATCTAATAAAAAAAGGGAATTTTTAAAATCTGAAATTTGACTATTTTGATATTGTATGATTTCTTGAATTGGCCATATTTTTCTTGATTTCAACGGATTTTTGAAAACTCTTATCATTTAGACTGTCCATTAATTGCTCTTTCGAATGACTTTGGTTTTGTCTAAATTGCCAAAACGTGAAAAATATAAAATTGGTTAAAATTAAGCAAAAACGCTTAAAAATCCAAGATTATTGGATTCAAATGGACACAAAACTTTTGATTTTTAAGCGATTTAGACAAAATTAACACCACTCGAAAGATCAAATATTGCTCTATCTAAAAAACAAGAAATTTGGAAAATCCGTTGAAAAACATGGAAAATATTGCCAATTCAAAAAACATCTAATAAAAAAGCGAATTTTTAAAATCTGAAATTTGACTATTTTGATATTGTATGATTTCTTGAACTGGCCATATTTTTCTTGTTTTTCAACGGATTTTTGAAAACTCTTATTATTTAGACTGTCCATTAATTGCTCTTTCGAATGACTTTGGTTTAGTCTAAATTGCCAAAACGTGAAAAATATAAAATTGGTTAAAATTAAGCAAAAACGCTTAAAAATCCAAGATTATTGGATTCAAATGGACACAAAACTTTTGATTTTTAAGCGATTTAGACAAAATTAACACCACTCGAAAGAGCAAATATTGGTCTATCTAAAAAACAAGAGTTTAGGAAAATTCGTTGAAAATCATGGAAAAAATAGCCAATTCAAAAAACATCTAATAAAAAAAGCGAATTTTTAAAATCTGAAATTTGACTATTTTGATATTGTATGATTTCTTGAATTGGCCATATTTTTCTTGTTTTTCAACGGATTTTTGAAAACTCTTATTATTTAGACTGTCCATTAATTGCTCTTTCGAATGACTTTGGTTTTGACTAAATTGCCAAAACGTTACAAATATAAAATTGGTTAAATTAAGCAAAAACGCTTAAAAATCCAAGATTATATGATTCAAATGGACACAAAACTTTGGATTTTTAAGCGATTTAGACAAAATTAACACCACTCGAAAGATCAAATATTGCTCTATCTAAAAAACAAGAGTTTTAGAAAATCCGTTGAAAAACATGGAAAATATGGCCAATTCAAAAAACATCTAATATAAAAAAGGAATTTTTAAAATCTGAAATTTGACTATTTTGATGTTGTATGATTTCTTGAATTGGCCGTATTTTTCTTGTTTTTCAACGGATTTTTGAAAACTCTTTTTATTTAGACTGTCCATTAATTGCTCTTTCGAATGACTTTGGTTTTGTCTAAATTGCCAAAACGTGAAAAATATAAAATTGGTTAAAATTAAGCAAAAACGCTTAAAAATCCAAGATTATTGGATTCAAATGGACACAAAACTTTTGATTTTTAAGCGATTTAGACAAAATTAACACCACTCGAAAGAACAAATATTGGTCTATCTAAAAAGCAAGAGTTTTGGAAAATCCGTTGAAAAACATGGAAAATATGGCCAATTCAAAAAACATCTAATATCAAAAAGCGAATTTTTAAAATCTGAAATTTGACTATTTTGATATCTATGATTTCTTGAATTGGCCATATTTTTCTTGTTTTTCAACGGATTTTTGAAAACTCTTATTATTTAGACTTTCCATTAATTGCTCTTTCGAATGACTTTGGTTTTGTCTAAATTGCCAAAACGTGACAAATATAAAATTGGTTAAAATTAAGCAAAAACGCTTAAAAATCCAAGATTATTGGATTCAAATGGACACAAAACTTTTGATTTTTAAGCGATTTAGACAAAATTAACACCACTCGAAAGAGCAAATATTGGTCTATCTAAAAAACAAGAGTTTAGGAAAATTCGTTGAAAATCATGGAAAAAATAGCCAATTCAAAAAACATCTAATAAAAAAAGCGAATTTTTAAAATCTGAAATTTGACTATTTTGATATTGTATGATTTCTTGAATTGGCCATATTTTTCTTGTTTTTCAACGGATTTTTGAAAACTCTTATTATTTAGACTGTCCATTAATTGCTCTTTCGAATGACTTTGGTTTTGACTAAATTGCCAAAACGTTACAAATATAAAATTGGTTAAATTAAGCAAAAACGCTTAAAAATCCAAGATTATATGATTCAAATGGACACAAAACTTTGGATTTTTAAGCGATTTAGACAAAATTAACACCACTCGAAAGATCAAATATTGCTCTATCTAAAAAACAAGAGTTTTAGAAAATCCGTTGAAAAACATGGAAAATATGGCCAATTCAAAAAACATCTAATATAAAAAAGGAATTTTTAAAATCTGAAATTTGACTATTTTGATGTTGTATGATTTCTTGAATTGGCCGTATTTTTCTTGTTTTTCAACGGATTTTTGAAAACTCTTTTTATTTAGACTGTCCATTAATTGCTCTTTCGAATGACTTTGGTTTTGTCTAAATTGCCAAAACGTGAAAAATATAAAATTGGTTAAAATTAAGCAAAAACGCTTAAAAATCCAAGATTATTGGATTCAAATGGACACAAAACTTTTGATTTTTAAGCGATTTAGACAAAATTAACACCACTCGAAAGAACAAATATTGGTCTATCTAAAAAGCAAGAGTTTTGGAAAATCCGTTGAAAAACATGGAAAATATGGCCAATTCAAAAAACATCTAATATCAAAAAGCGAATTTTTAAAATCTGAAATTTGACTATTTTGATATCTATGATTTCTTGAATTGGCCATATTTTTCTTGTTTTTCAACGGATTTTTGAAAACTCTTATTATTTAGACTTTCCATTAATTGCTCTTTCGAATGACTTTGGTTTTGTCTAAATTGCCAAAACGTGACAAATATAAAATTGGTTAAAATTAAGCAAAAACGCTTAAAAATCCAAGATTATTGGATTCAAATGGACACATAAACCTTTGATTTTTAAGCGATTTAGACAAAATTAACACCAGTTGAAAGAGCAAATATTGGTCTATCTAAAAAACAAGAGTTTTAGAAAATCCGTTGAAAAACATGGAAAATATGGCCAATTCAAAAAACATCTAATATCAAAAAGGAATTTTTAAAATCTGAAATTTGACTATTTTGATATTGTATGATTTCTTCATTTGGCCATAGTTTTCTTTTTTTCAACGGATATTTGAAAACTCTTATTATTAATACTATCCGTTAATTTCTCTTTCGAATGACATTGGTTTTGTCTAAATTGCCAAAACGTGAAAAATATAAAATTGGTTAAAATTAAGCAAAAACGCTTAAAAATCCAAGATTATTGGATTCAAATGGACACAAAACTTTTGATTTTTAAGCGATTTAGACAAAATTAACACCACTCGAAAGAGCAAATATTGGTCTATCTAAAAATAGAGTTTTGGAAAATCCGTTGAAAAACATGGAAAATATTGCCAATTCAAAATCATCTAATAAAAAAAGCGAATTTTTAAAATCTGAAATTTGACTATTTTGATATTGTATGATTTCTTGAATTGGCCATATTTTTCTTGTTTTTCAACGGATTTTTGAAAACTCTTATTATTTAGACTGTCCATTAATTGCTCTTTCGAATGACTTTGGTTTTGTCTAAATTGCCAAAACGTGAAAAATATAAAATTGGTTAAAATTAAGCAAAAACGCTTAAAAATCCAAGATTATTGGATTCAAATGGACACAAAACTTTTGATTTTTAAGCGATTTAGACAAAATTAACACCATTTGAAAGAGCAAATATTGGTCTATCTAAAAAACAAGAGTTTTAGAAAATCCGTTGAAAAACATGGAAAATATGGCCAATTCAAAAAACATCTAATATAAAAAAGGAATTTTTAAAATCTGAAATTTGACTATTTTGATATTGTATGATTTCTTGAATTGGCCATATTTGTCTTGTTTTTCAACGGATTTTTGAAAACTCTTATTATTTAGACTGTCCATTAATTGCTCTTTCGAATGACTTTGGTTTTGACTAAATTGCCAAAACGTTACAAATATAAAATTGGTTAAAATTAAGCAAAAACGCATAAAAATCCAAGATTATTGGATTCAAATGGACACAAAATTTTTGATTTTTAAGCGATTTAGACAAAATTAACACCACTCGAAAGATCAAATATTGCTCTATCTAAAAAACAAGAGTTTTGGAAAATCCGTTGAAAAACATGGAAAATATTGCCAATTCAAAAAACATCTAATAAAAAAAGCGAATTTTTAAAATCTGAAATTTGACTATTTTGATATTGTATGATTTCTTGAATTGGCCATATTTTTCTTGTTTTTCAACGGATTTTTGAAAACTCTTATTATTTAGACTGTCCATTAATTGCTCTTTCGAATGACTTTGGTTTTGACTAAATTGCCAAAACGTTACAAATATAAAATTGGTTAAAATTAAGCAAAAACGCTTAAAAATCCAAGATTAATGGATTCAAATTGACACAAAACATTTGATTTTTAAGCGATTTAGACAAAATTAAAACCTATCGAAAGAGCAAATATTGGACTATCTAAAAAACAAGAATTTTGGAAAATCCTTTGAAAAACATGGAAAATATGGCCAATTCAAAAAACATCTAATGTCAAAAAGCGAATTTTTAAAATCTGAAATTTGACTATTTTGATATTGTATTTTTTCTTGAATTGGCCATATTTTTCTTGTTTTTCAACGGGTTTTTGAAATTTCTTATTATTTAGACTGTCCATTAATTGCTCTTTCGAATGACTTTGGTTTTGTCTAAATTGCCAAAACGTGACAAATATGAAATTGGTTAAAATTAAGCAAAAACGCTTAAAAATCCTAGATTATTGGATTCAAATTGACACAAAACATTTGATTTTTAAGCGATTTAGACAAAATTAAAACCTATCGAAAGAGCAAATATTGGACTATCTAATAAACAAGAGTTTTGGAAAATCTATTGAAAAACATGGAAAATATGGCCAATTGAAAAAACATCTAATATCAAAAAGCGAATTTTTAAAATCTGAAATTTGACTATTTTGATATTGTATGATTTCTTGAATTGGCCATATTTTTCTTGTTTTTCAACGGATTTTTGAAAACTCTTATTATTTAGACTATCCATTAATTGCTCTTTCGAATGACTTTGGTTTTGTCTAAATTGCCAAAACGTGACAAATATAAAATTGGTTAAAATTAAGCAAAAACGCTTAAAAATCCAAGATTATTGGATTCAAATTGACACAAAACATTTGATTTTTAAGCGATTTAGACAAAATTAAAACCTATCGAAAGAGCAAATATTGGACTATCTAAAAAACAAGAGTTTTGGAAAATCTGTTGAAAAACATGGAAAATATGGCCAATTGAAAAAACATCTAATATCAAAAAGCGAATTTTTAAAATCTGAAATTTGACTATTTTGATATTGTATGATTTCTTGAATTGGCCATATTTGTCTTGTTTTTCAACGGATTTTTGAAAACTCTTATTATTTAGACTGTCCATTAATTGCTCTTTCGAATGACTTTGGTTTTGACTAAATTGCCAAAACGTTACAAATATAAAATTGGTTAAAATTAAGCAAAAACGCTTAAAAATCCAAGATTATATGATTCAAATGGACACAAAACATTTGATTTTTAAGCGATTTAGACAAAATTAACACCACTCGAAAGAGCAAATATTGGACTATCTAAAAAACAAGAGTTTTGGAAAATCTGTTGAAAAACATGGAAAATATGGCCAATTGAAACAACATCTAATATCAAAAAGCGAATTTTTAAAATCTGAAATTTGACTATTTTGATATTGTATGATTTCTTGAATTGGCCATATTTGTCTTGTTTTTCAACGGATTTTTGAAAACTCTTATTATTTAGGCTTTCCATTAATTGCTCTTTCGAATGACTTTTGTTTTGTCTAAATTGCCAAAACGTTACAAATATAAAATTGGTTAAAATTAAGCAAAAACGCTAAAAAATCCAAGATTATTGGATTCAAATGGACACAAAACTTTTGATTTTTAAGCGATTTAGACAAAAGTAACACCTCTCGAAAGAGCAAATATTGGTCTATCTAAAAAACAAGAGTTTTGGAAAATTCGTTGAAAAACATGGAAAATATAGCCAATTCAAAAAACATCTAATAAAAAAAGCGAATTTTTAAAATCTGAAATTTGACTATTTTGATATTGTATGATTTCTTGAATTGGCCATATTTTTCTTGTTTTTCAACGGATTTTTGAAAACTCTTATTATTTAGACTGTTCATTAATTGCTCTTTCGAATGACTTTGGTTTTGTCTAAATTGCCAAAACGTGAAAAATATAAAATTGGTTAAAATTAAGCAAAAACGCTTAAAAATCCAAGATTATTGGATTCAAATTGACACAAAACATTTGATTTTTAAGCGATTTAGACAAAATTAACACCACTCGAAAGAGCAAATATTGCTCTATCTAAAAAACAAGAGTTTTGGAAAAATGTTGAAAAACATGGAAAATATGGCCAATTGAAAAAACATCTAATATCAAAAAGCGAATTTTTAAAATCTGAAATTTGACTATTTTGATATTGTATGATTTCTTGAATTGGCAGTATTTTTCTTGTTTTTCAACGGATTTTTGAAAACTCTTATTATTTAGACTGTCCATTAATTGCTCTTTCGAATGACTTTGGTTTTGTCTAAATTGCCAAAACGTGACAAATATAAAATTGGTTAAAATTAAGCAAAAACGCTTAAAAATCCAAGATTAATGGATTCAAATTGACACAAAACATTTTATTTTTAAGCGATTTAGACAAAATCAAAACCTATCGAAAGAGCAAATATTGGACTATCTAAAAAAGAAGACTTTTGGAAAATCCGTTGAAAAACATGGAAAATATGGCCAATTGAAAAAACATCTAATATCAAAAAGCGAATTTTTAAAATTTGAAATTTGACTATTTTGATATTGTATGATTTCTTGAATTGGCCATATTTTTCTTGCTTTTCAACGGATTTTTGAAAACTCTTATTATTTAGACTGCCCATTAATTGCTCTTTCGAATGACTTTGGTTTTGTCTAAATTGTCAAAACGTGACAAATATAAAATTGGATAAAATTAAGCAAAAACGCTTAAAAATCCAAGATTAATGGATTCAAATTGAAACAAAACATTTGATTTTTAAGCGATTTAGACAAAATCAAAACCTATTGAAAGAGCAAATACTGGACTATCTAAAAAACAAGAGTTTTGGAAAATCTGTTGAAAAACATGGAAAATATGGCCAATTGAAAAAACATCTAATATCAAAAAGCGAATTTTTAAAATCTGAAATTTGACTATTTTGATATTGTATGATTTCTTGAATTGGCCATATTTGTCTTGTTTTTCAACGGATTTTTGAAAACTCTTATTATTTAGACTGTCCATTAATTGCTCTTTCGAATGACTTTGGTTTTGACTAAATTGCCAAAACGTTACAAATATAAAATTGGTTAAAATTAAGCAAAAACGCTTAAAAATCCAAGATTATATGATTCAAATGGACACAAAACATTTGATTTTTAAGCGATTTAGACAAAATTAAAACCTATCGAAAGAGCAAATATTGGACTATCTAAAAAACAAGAGTTTTGGAAAATCTGTTGAAAAACATGGAAAATATGGCCAATTGAAAAAACATCTAATACCAAAAAACGAATTTTTAAAATCTGAAATTTGACTATTTTGATATTGTATGATTTCTTGAATTGGCCATATTTGTCTTGTTTTTCAACGGATTTTTGAAAACTCTTATTATTTAGACTGTCCATTAATTGCTCTTTCGAATGACTTTGGTTTTGACTAAATTGCCAAAACGTTACAAATATAAAATTGGTTAAAATTAAGCAAAAACGCTTAAAAATCTAAGATTATATGATTCAAATGGACAAAAAACATTTGATTTTTAAGCGATTTAGACAAAATTAACACCACTTGAAAGAGGAAATACTGGACTATCTAAAAAACAAGAGTTTTGGAAAGTCTGTTGAAAAACATGGAAAATATGGCCAATTGAAAAAACATCTAATACCAAAAAGCGAATTTTTAAAATCTGAAATTTGACTATTTTGATATTGTATGATTTCTTGAATTGGCCATATTTGTCTTGTTTTTCAACGGATTTTTGAAAACTCTTATTATTTAGACTGTCCATTAATTGCTCTTTCGAATGACTTTGGTTTTGACTAAATTGCCAAAACGTTACAAATATAAAATTGGTTAAATTAAGCAAAAACGCTTAAAAATCCAAGATTATATGATTCAAATGGACACAAAACATTTGATTTTTAAGCGATTTAGACAAAATTAACACCACTCGAAAGAGCAAATATTGGTCTATCTAAAAAACAAGAGTTTTGGAAAATCTGTTGAAAAACATGGAAAATATGGCCAATTGAAAAAACATCTAATACCAAAAAACGAATTTTTAAAATCTGAAATTTGACTATTTTGATATTGTATAATTTCTTGAATTGGCCATATTTGTCTTGTTTTTCAACGGATTTTTGAAAACTCTTATTATTTAGACTGTCCATTAATTGCTCTTTCGAATGACTTTGGTTTTGACTAAATTGCCAAAACGTTACAAATATAAAATTGGTTAAAATTAAGCAAAAACGCTTAAAAATCTAAGATTATATGATTCAAATGGACAAAAAACATTTGATTTTTAAGCGATTTAGACAAAATTAACACCACTTGAAAGAGGAAATACTGGACTATCTAAAAAACAAGAGTTTTGGAAAGTCTGTTGAAAAACATGGAAAATATGGCCAATTGAAAAAACATCTAATACCAAAAAGCGAATTTTTAAAATCTGAAATTTGACTATTTTGATATTGTATGATTTCTTGAATTGGCCATATTTGTCTTGTTTTTCAACGGATTTTTGAAAACTCTTATTATTTAGACTGTCCATTAATTGCTCTTTCGAATGACTTTGGTTTTGACTAAATTGCCAAAACGTTACAAATATAAAATTGGTTAAATTAAGCAAAAACGCTTAAAAATCCAAAATTATATGATTCAAATGGACACAAAACATTTGATTTTTAAGCGATTTAGACAAAATTAACACCACTCGAAAGAGCAAATATTGGTCTATCTAAAAAACAAGAGTTTTGGAAAATCTGTTGAAAAACATGGAAAATATGGCCAATTGAAAAAACATCTAATATCAAAAAGCGAATTTTTAAAATCTGAAATTTGACTATTTTGATATTGTATGATTTCTTGAATTGGCCATATTTGTCTTGTTTTTCAACGGATTTTTGAAAACTCTTATTATTTAGACTGTCCATTAATTGCTCTTTCGAATGACTTTGGTTTTGACTAAATTGCCAAAACGTTACAAATATAAAATTGGTTAAAATTAAGCAAAAACGCTTAAAAATCCAAGATTATTGGATTCAAATTGACACAAAACATTTGATTTTTAAGCGATTTAGACAAAATTAAAACCTATCGAAAGAGCAAATATTGGACTATCTAAAAAACAAGAGTTTTGGAAAATCTGTTGAAAAACATGGAAAATATGGCCAATTGAAAAAAAATCTAATACCAAAAAACGAATTTTTAAAATCTGAAATTTGACTATTTTGATATTGTATGATTTCTTGAATTGGCCATATTTGTCTTGTTTTTCAACGGATTTTTGAAAACTCTTATTATTTAGACTGTCCATTAATTGCTCTTTCGAATGACTTTGGTTTTGACTAAATTGCCAAAACGTTACAAATATAAAATTGGTTAAAATTAAGCAAAAACGCTTAAAAATCTAAGATTATATGATTCAAATGGACAAAAAACATTTGATTTTTAAGCGATTTAGACAAAATGAACACCACTTGAAAGAGGAAATACTGGACTATCTAAAAAACAAGAGTTTTGGAAAGTCCGTTGAAAAACATGGAAAATATGGCCAATTGAAAAAACATCTAATATCAAAAAGCGAATTTTTAAAATCTGAAATTTGACTATTTTGATATTGTATGATTTCTTGAATTGGCCATATTTTTCTTGTTTTACAACGGATTTTTGAAAACTCTTATTATTTAGACTGTCCATTAATTGCTCTTTCGAATGACTTTGGTTTTGTCTAAATTGCCAGAACGTGACAAATATAAAATTGGTTAAAATTAAGCAAAAACGCTTAAAAATCCAAGATTATATGATTCAAATGGACACAAAACATTTGATTTTTAAGCGATTTAGACAAAATTAACACCACTCGAAAGAGCAAATATTGGTTTACCTAAAAAACAAGAGTTTTGGAAAATCCGTTGAAAAATATGGAAAATATGGCCAATTCAAAAAACATCTAATATCAAAATGCGAATTTTTAAAATCTGAAATTTGACAATTTTGATATTGTATGCTTTCTTTAATTGGCCATATTTTTCTTGTTTTTCAACGAATTTTTGAAAACTCTTATAATTTAGACTGTCCATTAATTGCTCTTTGGAATGACTTTGATTTTGTCTAAATTGCCAAAACATGAAAAATATAAAATTGGTTAAAATTAAGCAAAAACCCTTAAAAATCCAAGATTATTGGATTCAAATGGACACAAAACATTTGATTTTTAAGCGATTTAGACAAAATTAACACCACTCAAAAGAGCAAATATTTGTCTATCTAAAAAACAAGAGTTTTGGCAAATCCGTTGAAAAACGTGGAAAATATGGCCAATTCAAAAAACATCTAATATCAAAAAGCGAATTTTTAAAATCTGAAATTTGACTATTTTGATATTGTATGATTTCTTGAATTGGCCATATTTTTCTTGTTTTTCAACGAATTTTTGAAAACTCTTATAATTTAGACTGTCCATTAATTGCTCTTTCGAATGACTTTGGTTTTGACTAAATTGCCAAAACGTTACAAATATAAAATTGGTTAAATTAAGCAAAAACGCTTAAAAATCCAAGATTATATGATTCAAATGGACACAAAACATTTGATTTTTAAGCGATTTAGACAAAATTAACACCACTCGAAAGAGCAAATATTGGTCTATCTAAAAAACAAGAGTTTTGGAAAATCTGTTGAAAAATATGGAAAATATGGCCAATTGAAAAAACATCTAATATCAAAAAGCGAATTTTTAAAATCTGAAATTTGACTATTTTGATATTGTATGATTTCTTGAATTGGCCATATTTGTCTTGTTTTTCAACGGATTTTTGAAAACTCTTATTATTTAGACTGTTTATTAATTGCTCTTTCGAATGACTTTGGTTTTGACTAAATTGCCAAAACGTTACAAATATAAAATTGGTTAAAATTAAGCAAAAACGCTTAAAAATCCAAGATTATTGGATTCAAATTGACACAAAACATTTGATTTTTAAGCGATTTAGACAAAATTAAAACCTATCGAAAGAGCAAATATTGGACTATCTAAAAAACAAGAGTTTTGGAAAATCTGTTGAAAAACATGGAAAATATGGCCAATTGAAAAAAAATCTAATACCAAAAAACGAATTTTTAAAATCTGAAATTTGACTATTTTGATATTGTATGATTTCTTGAATTGGCCATATTTGTCTTGTTTTTCAACGGATTTTTGAAAACTCTTATTATTTAGACTGTCCATTAATTGCTCTTTCGAATGACTTTGGTTTTGACTAAATTGCCAAAACGTTACAAATATAAAATTGGTTAAAATTAAGCAAAAACGCTTAAAAATCTAAGATTATATGATTCAAATGGACAAAAAACATTTGATTTTTAAGCGATTTAGACAAAATGAACACCACTTGAAAGAGGAAATACTGGACTATCTAAAAAACAAGAGTTTTGGAAAGTCCGTTGAAAAACATGGAAAATATGGCCAATAGAAAAAACATCTAATATCAAAAAGCGAATTTTTAAAATCTGAAATTTGACTATTTTGATATTGTATGATTTCTTGAATTGGCCATATTTTTCTTGTTTTACAACGGATTTTTGAAAACTCTTATTATTTAGACTGTTCATTAATTGCTCTTTCGAATGACTTTGGTTTTGTCTAAATTGCCAGAACGTGACAAATATAAAATTGGTTAAAATTAAGCAAAAACGCTTAAAAATCCAAGATTATATGATTCAAATGGACACAAAACATTTGATTTTTAAGCGATTTAGACAAAATTAACACCACTCGAAAGAGCAAATATTGGTCTACCTAAAAAACAAGAGTTTTGGAAAATCCGTTGAAAAACATGGAAAATATGGCCAATTCAAAAAACATCTAATATCAAAATGCGAATTTTTAAAATCTGAAATTTGACAATTTTGATATTGTATGCTTTCTTGAATTGGCCATATTTTTCTTGTTTTTCAACGAATTTTTGAAAACTCTTATAATTTAGGCTGTCCATTAATTGCTCTTTGGAATGACTTTGATTTTGTCTAAATTGCCAAAACATGAAAAATATAAAATTGGTTAAAATTAAGCAAAAACCCTTAAAAATCCAAGATTATTGGATTCAAATGGACACAAAACATTTGATTTTTAAGCGATTTAGACAAAATTAACACCACTCAAAAGAGCAAATATTTGTCTATCTAAAAAACAAGAGTTTTGGCAAATCCGTTGAAAAACGTGGAAAATATGGCCAATTCAAAAAACATCTAATATCAAAAAGCGAATTTTTAAAATCTGAAATTTGACTATTTTGATATTGTATGATTTCTTGAATTGGCCATATTTTTCTTGTTTTTCAACGAATTTTTGAAAACTCTTATAATTTAGACTGTCCATTAATTGCTCTTTCGAATGACTTTGATTTTGTCTAAATTGCCAATATAAAATTGGTTAAAATTAAGCAAAAACGCTTAAAAATCCAAGATTATTGGATTCAAATTGACACAAAACATTTGATTTTTAAGCGATTTAGACAAAATTAACACCACTCGAAAGAGCAAATATTGGACTATCTAAAAAACAAGAGTTTTGGAAAATCTGTTGAAAAACATGGAAAATATGGCCAATTGAAAAAACATCTAATATCAAAAAGCGAATTTTTAAAATCTGAAATTCGACTATTTTGATATTTTATGATTTCTTGAATTGGCCATATTTTTCGTGTTTTTCAACGGATTTTTGAAAACTCTTATTATATAGACTGTCCATTAATTGCTCTTTCGAATGACTTTGGTTTTGTCTAAATTGCCAAAACGTGACAAATATAAAATTGGTTAAAATTAAGCAAAAACGCTTAAAAATCCAAGATTATTGGATCCAAATGGACACAAAACATTTGATTTTTAAGCGATTTAGACAAAATTAACACCACTCGAAAGAGCAAATATTGGTCTACCTAAAAAACAAGAGTTTTGGAAAATCCGTTGAAAAACATGGAAAATATGGCCAATTCAAAAAACATCTAATATCAAAAAGCGAATTTTTAAAATCTGAAATTTGACTATTTTGATATTGTATGATTTCTTGAATTGGCCATATTTTTCGTGTTTTTCAACGGATTCTTGAAAACTCTTATTATTTAGACTGTCCATTAATTGCTCTTTCGAATGACTTTGGTTTTGTCTAAATTGCCAAAACGTTACAAATATAAAATTGGTTAAAATTAAGCAAAAACGCTTAAAAATCCAAGATTATTGGATTCAAATGGAAACAAAACATTTGATTTTTAAGCGATTTAGACAAAATTAACCCCACTCGAAAGAGCAAATATTTGTTTATCTAAAAAACAAGAGTTTTGGAAAATCCGTTGAAAAACATGGAAAATATGGCCAATTCAAAAAACATCTAATATCAAAAAGCGAATTTTTAAAATCTGAAATTTGACTATTTTGATATTGTATGCTTTCTTGAATTGGCCATATTTTTCTTGTTTTTCAAAGAATTTCTGAAAACTCTTATAATTTAGACTGTCCATTAATTGCTCTTTCGAATGACTTTGATTTTGTCTAAATTGCCAAATCATGACAAATATAAAATTGGTTAAAATTAAGCAAAAACCCTTAAAAATCCAAGATTATTGGATCCAAATGGACACAAAACATTTGATTTTTAAGCGATTTAGACAAAATTAACACCACTCGAAAGAGCAAATATTTGTTTATCTAAAAAACAAGAGTTTTGGAAAATCCGTTGAAAAACATGGAAAATATGGCCAATTCAAAATACATCTATCAAAAAGCGAATTTTTAAAATCTGAAATTTGACTATTTTTATATTGTATGATTTCTTGAATTGGCCATATTTTTCTGGTTTTTCAACGGATTTTTGAAAACTCTTATTATTTAGACTATCCATTAATTGCTCTTTCGAATGACTTTGGTTTTGTCTAAATTGCCAAAACGTGACAAATATGAAATTGGTTAAAATTAAGCAAAAACGCTTAAAAATCCAAGATTATTGGATTCAAATTGACACAAAACATTGGATTTTTAAGCGATTTAGACAAAATTAAAACCTATCGAAAGAGCAAATATTGGACTATCTAAAAAACAAGAGTTTTGGAAAATCTGTTGAAAAACATGGAAAATATGGCCAATTGAAAAAACATCTAATATCAAAAAGCGAATTTTTAAAATCTGAAATTTGACTATTTTGATATTGTATGATTTCTTGAATTGGCCATATTTTTCTTGTTTTTCAACGGATTTTTGAAAACTCTTTTTATTTAGACTGTCCATTAATTGCTCTTTCGAATGACTTTGGTTTTGTCTAAATTGCCAAAACGTGACAAATATAAAATTGGTTAAAATTAAGCAAAAACGCTTAAAAATCCAAGATTACATGATTCAAATGGACACAAAACATTTGATTTTTAAGCGATTTAGACAAAATTAACACCACTCGAAAGAGCAAATATTGGACTATCTAAAAAACAAGAGTTTTGGAAAATCCGTTGAAAACCATGGAAAATATGGCCAATTCAAAAAACATCTAATATCAAAAAGCGAATTTTTAAAATCTGAAATTTGACTATTTTGATATTGTATGCTTTCTTGAATTGGCCATATTTTTCTTGTTTTTCAACGAATTTTTGAAAACTCTTATAATATAGACTGTCCATTAATTGCTCTTTCGAATGCCTTTGATTTTGTCTAAATTGCCAAAACATGACAAATATAAAATTGGTTAAAATTAAGCAAAAACCCTTAAAAATCCAAGATTATTGGATCCAAATGGACACAAAACATTTGATTTTTAAGCGATTTAGACAAAATTAACACCACTCGAAAGAGCAAATATTTGTCTATCTAAAAAACAAGAGTTTTGGAAAATCTGTTGAAAAACATGGAAAATATGGCCAATTGAAAAAACATCTAATATCAAAAAGCGAATTTTTAAAATCTGAAATTTGACTATTTTGATATTGTATGATTTCTTGAATTGGCCATATTTTTCTTGTTTTTCAACGGATTTTTGAAAACTCTTATTATTTAGACTGTCCATTAATTGCTCTTTCGAATGACTTTGGTTTTGTCTAAATTGCCAAAACGTGACAAATATGAAATTGGTTAAAATTAAGCAAAAACGCTTAAAAATCCAAGATTATTGGATTCAAATGGAAACAAAACATTTGATTTTTAAGCGATTTAGACAAAATTAACACCACTCGAAAGAGCAAATATTTGTTTATCTAAAAAACAAGAGTTTTGGAAAATCCGTTGAAAAACATGGAAAATATACCCAATAAAAACATCTAATAAAAAAGCGAATTTTTAAAATCTAAAATTTGACTATTTTGATACTGTATGATTTCTTGAATTGGCCACATTTTTCTTGTTTTTCAACGAATTTTTGAAAACTCTTATAATTTAGACTGTCCATTAATTGCTCTTTCGAAAGACTTTGATTTTGTCTAAATTGCCAAAACGTATGGTTGAATGGACAGTTTGATTGTAACAATCAACCAATTTTTGTAAATGTTTCGAGTAATTATAATCCTGGTTCTTGGTCATAAGTCGAAACATTCGGCTTTTTAAAGTTCTATTCCAACGTTCTATGATCCCACATTTTATATTACCATAACTAGCGTACCAGAGGATCCCTTTTCGTTTTAAATAAGCTTGAACTTCATTATTAATAAATTCGGTACCCGCGTCTGTATTCAGCTTTAAAGGAGTTCGTTCTCGAAAAATTGATTCGAGAGCCGGAATAATTTCGTTAGCCGTTTTTTTTCTTGAGTGGTTTAGCCCAAGCGTAGCGCGATAGCACGTCAATAACCGTTAAAATATATCGATATCTATAGTTGAATTTGGCCAACTGGGGTAGATCTACCAGATCCGCTTGGAATATTTCGTCTTTATTATTAACAAAAGTTTTATTTCTCGGAAACCTTTTTCTTCGATTTCTATGTTTTGTATAGGCTGGTTGAGACCTTGACCAGGTGATGACGTCTCGAGTCTTAACACGAGGGAGAGCTGATTGCAATTTTTTTAACGACCCTAAACTAGCGGGGCGTTGCGGATCGTAATATATCCGGGCCAGATCTTGAGCTACGCGTTTCGTGACCATAGTATGTGTAATAATGACATCAATCAAATAGGTTATTTTATATTTTTTATTTTTATCCAACACAATCACAAAAAACATGGTTTTTCAAGTCTACAATATCATTAATTATTTCCATATACCATTCTTCAAAGTTGTCGGATCCGTATTTGCCAAGAAACTCAAACCTGATATCTTCCCGGTTTAAAGCTTGAACGGCCTCGATCAAATCCTTCTCACGGCTTTTGTCATATTCTAGACTTCTGTTGTAAGGATAAGGAAATTCCTGCGCTAACTTCCCAGCCTTTTCTTCGAAGAGATAATGTCCAATTTTGTCGACAATCAGATCTTTCAAACCATTCTTTCTCGTTATTTGAGTTTGAATTTGACGTTCTTCATCCAGTTCCGGTTTCAGCTGTTTCAGTCTGAGCCAAGTATCTTTCCTAAAGGTAAATCCGTTCGATGTAGCAAACCAGTAGTCGCAGAATTTTGTGTCATCGGGGGTATATTGACGAATATGAATAAAATTCATTTCGCTTCCCGAAATATGCCCTTCGAGTTGAAAGTTCTCCACTAATCGAGTATGAAAGCGTGATAACACGTCTTCGAAGAAATCGTTAACAACGTCTCTTAAGCTCCAGATATTTTCCCAGACCGGGAGTTGAAGATGAACAACGGATTTGGCGTCATACCGACGAATAAAGAAACCATCGCCTGAAGCGCTTATTCCAATCGTCTGTTTGTCGGAGAGAAAATGTTCTTGCGGCATGATAACGCGAGATATGCCAGCGATATGATTCAAAAAGTTCTTTTTAAACTTCTTTTAAGGCTTTTTTCTTCTCTTGGAAATTCCAACAGCATCGAACAAATCCGACTTCTCTAAGATTGTTTCGAACTGTCACCACCAGGTTTAGTTCCTTTCGTTGAGAGAAGAAAACGTACTCGTCCATCCTCTCACTCTAACTTGTAAAGAATGGTTCTATCTTTCGTTATCAACATTTGGTTCTCAAACTCCCCGTAGACGATAACTGTGATTACCGAGTTTAACGGGTTTTTAAATTTCATCGTTAAGCGTAAACTACCGTGTTTTTCCAAAGAAAAATGTTCGCCACTAGCTCCCTCTTCTGCTGTTAAATCCAACGCCAGTAAACAATTGCCCTGGGGGTATTCCTCGTACGAGATATCATTACCTTTATTTTTACCGTAAAAATCTAAAGCCGTGAACAGGGATTGGTATTCGCGACAATAGCGTTTTTCAGCAAAATTTGGTTGAAAAGGTTGATCGGGATAATTTTTATTTCCAACCGTAACGGCTAAATACGTCAAATCCAAGTGCTCGAAATTAAAAGGATTTTCAGTTAAATCTCCGTTGAAGGCTGATGTCTTTACGAAAGCAATTATAATTCTATTTGGGATTCTACCCAAGAAGACATTTTCTTTCTTCGTGTCAGTGTTACCTCTTTCTATCCCAAAGTACTTTGCCACAGTCTGATTAATCGGATAGACGCAGGGCGTTTTTTCCAAAACCATGGCGTGGGCTAACATTAAGTCTGTGTTTAACTTAATTTTCCTAAGGTAGAGCGAAGCATCGGTGATGACGAATCTATAGTGAATGGCGGCTGCGGCCACCGCGGGCGGGACCGGAGGTGGTTCTCGCGATATAATGGGAAACGACATTCCTGATCTAATAAATTTAAATTTTACGTCTACATTGTTTAAGAGGAATTTATTCATTTTACAAATATCCAGATGGAGTTTCCCTATCATTTCACATACTTGCGATGGATCAACGCGCTCTTCTCTCAGTTTCATTCCTTGATTAGACGCTTCAAAAATATCCTTGGGTTTTATCTTGGTATCTTTGTAAAACATTTCCAAAGCTAATTGCGTCTCTTTGGCATCTTTCCCGTAATTTAACAATGTTTCGAAATAAGCGATATACGGAGCTAAATTATTAACGGTTTGTACTAGCGTATCATTTAACATTGCTTCTATTTGAGAAAATAAAGCCCAGAGTAAATTCACAGGTGCAACTGTGTCTACTGCCGCCGTCATATATAATTTAACGTTAAGCTTTAATCTGGTTTTTGATAAATCGACATAGTGTTCTGGAGTACCGGGGACGAAAAATTCGATTGGTCCTCCATCTGTAATTGAATTGACTGGTTTTAATTCAATATCATTACTAGCCAAAATATTATAATTACTAACAGGTTTGACGAACAAGTCGGCTTCAGACATCATACCCATCTTGTCGCGTTAGATAACTACAACTAAAGTCGATGCCGGCAAGATCCCGCTATTTATATCCCTAGGATAAAAAATCGGTTTTCCTTCTTCGTTTTACTTTACGACACTTTAGACTTTTTCTTTTACGTTTACCCGTGCCGTATTGCGAATTGAGAACTTTGTCACCAGCTGTGTGTAATAGATTAGAACCAGCAATTTTAATATTCCTTTTAAAAGCTGTTTTTGGATCTTACCCCGCTGAAATATCACCGATCCAGCGACTTCCAATACCAATCGCTTCCCGACCTAAGGGCTTGGCCGCTGGCTTTATAATTGGGGTAATGAATCAAATTAGACTCTTAAAAATTGAACCTAACCCGTTACCACGTTGAAAAACGGGACCTCGGAAGCCTCCTCCTCCAGCTTGCTGCAGGTAATAGTAATAATACCTACTTCGCGACGTCATTTTTTTTACCTTCGTTTAAAATGTAATGTGGTCACTGTTTTCCCGAGTTTGAAAGGAATTTTACTTCCCGAATCAGTGGCAATTTCTATATCAACCACGTTAAAATTCGATCTTCTGACGGGGTAATAATTAATCGGGTTAAACGTTAACTCGTAGGGGGTATTATACTTGTTGTTCTCTGGTCTGGGAATTGTACGTAATAGACCTCCCCAAGCGTCACCTATAACCTGAGGGTATATGAGACTGGTATAAACGAATAAACTCTGAACACCTCTATTTATATCAGCGATATGTTCACCCTGGCTCTTATGCGTTAAGCCTTTCTCAATTTGTTTGGTATCAAAACCCAGCATAAGACCTAAACCAGGATTGGATTTGGGAAAGCGAATGGTAAAACTGTCTCGCGAATTTTTTTGTTGATCCGTGAGAAGATAATCGGGTTTGGCTTCTTCAATTAACCCTAGACCACAAAGTAACGTTACCGTCCCATTGTTATTTTGTTCAAAATCAAAATAAGGCCTCATTCTCGGGGGTAAACATTCTCTCATTCCTTTTAATACTTTCTCCATAGTTTCGTACGTACCGTGTGGTAGTTGATAAGTTTTAGTTTGATATAAAAGATTTTCGACTCGTTCGTTACCCGTTAATTTTATGGTCTTGTCTCTTTTGACCATCTGCCGAACGTAAAAAAGGGGGATATTTGGAGGTGTCGAGTTTGATCCTGTTCTGGTCTAAAGCTCGTGTTCCAACAATGGTTGTCCCCGTTATCAATTTTTCACAATCCCGCGCTTCTAAACCTAATAATTCGCAATACATTCTGGGAAATTTAACGAAGGTTTCACCATCGGGATCTTTAAATTCAATAAGAAAACGTTCCTGACCGTTGACGATCCCGATTTGAAATTCTACTTTGTCTTTTACTTGTTGTTGAGTAATAGACGCCTGCATCTGATTAATAATTTTATGATAAATACTTTCATTCGTATTTTTAATTATTGTACTTTTATCGTTTACGGTTCCTTGACCCGTTTCGTATTTTAAATCTAAATCATCCATTCTAACGACGAAAGTATCGAAAACATCGGTAATATTATCCCATTTTGAAGGCATACTAATGCCCGATAAACCGACTTCCCAATGTCCTTCAGATAAATCAAATGACGTGGGTAATTGCGTCGTGTAACTGGTTTTTGTGTTTTTCGGATATTGCGTCATGGAGAGTCAAGTAGAACGAGTCGTAGATGGTAGCGAGCATCGTCAAGCAGAGTTGAAGAGTAACAATGAAGATGAAACTGGCTGGTCAAACTTATTTATCCTTCCTTTTGAGAGGAATTAATCCGTCGCACCAGTGGCATATGGTTTAAAGGTTTAAACTCGTAGATCTCCCAATAATACGGTAAAATAAAGATTAGCCCGAGAATATCGTACCATGGGGCCAGAACGAATCGGGAATTTCGAGTAATAATTGAACGAATAAGACCAATGGGGACCGTGATCGGAGTCAAGAGGACTCTAAGCCAGTATTTACAATGGCGAAGAGTGAAAGAATCGTGAAAAAACCATCGCTTCCAGATACAGCATTGACATTTCTGTAATTGAACGCGAGCACTTTCCTCCGTTTCCCGTAAATCCATTTCAAGCTGACTTTAGGATCGACTCTTTTATATGATATCCTCCTCCCCTAGTGAGTGAATGAGTCATTGGCCCCCCAGTCTTTTTGGCTACAGAATCCCCCTTTTATATCCGGAGTCATGCAGAAAAACAAAGGAGCAGGGAAGGAAAAAATAAAAAATACAGGAGCAGGGACGGAAAAATAAAAAGTACTGTCAGTCCTCCTTGAAAATGGGTTTTTCGACCGGGGGTTAAGAAGGGTCATACTAGACAGGTCGGGCGGGGTTTATTAGGCCAATTTGTTGACGGATGTGGTCATTTGTTGATGGATGAGCTGTTTATTGACGGATGCGTTGTTTGTTGATTTTGGGGGCGGGGCTCATTAGGTAAATATGTAGCCTTTGGGGGCGTGGCTTATGCAAATTTGTTGACGGATGACGTCATTTGTTGTTTTTAGGGGCGGAGATGACGCTAATTTGTTGATTTGATGACGTCATTGGTTGTTTTGGAGGGGGGTGGAAAGAGAAGTGTTTTCCTCCTCCTAGAAGTATAGGATTAAACTACTCTTCTTGTTGCATGGCAACAAGGTTTTTCAACTAATGGAACTTAATCCTCTTTCAGTCTTTAAGATATTTTTTTTATCATAGGAGTGGAAACTTACGTCTTGTCAGTTAGTCACACAGCACAACCTATGCCCAAGTGTTAATTTATATTACAAGAACTTTTATTTTACATGTTTACTTTGAAAATAAACATTTCATTTGGTGTGTATATTAAGAATTCTACGACCTGCCGCATATAATTATGGGTAACGCAGGACACTCTTTTGCATTTTCTGAATCCTTGAGGTTAAGGGAAAATACTAATACTCCGTAACCTAGATGGGAAATAGTGACGTGTGATTCAAATGCACGCTGTTTCTTCTACTCTTCCAATACTCTACATTTCTTTTCATCTTTTATTTTAGGTAGGGTTAGGTAATGTTAACTTAACGTAAAGGTCGGTTAGGTTATATTTTGGTTTCCCAACTTGTCTTGAAAAGTACGGGAGTTGAATTTTACTACGGTTTTGTAGACTTTGATCTCAACAACAAGCCGACATTTAGATTTGGGGCAAGAATAATTCACTGAGGGGTCAAACCATAAAACAAAATTTAATAATAAAAAAGGACACAACACTGCCTGTGTTTTTTACGAAAAGATTGGGTTCGGGGTCCGTCGTCTCTCTTGTATTAACGGGATTCGTTGCGTAACAGTAGAGCCTTATCCATTCCTGTACCAATCGGGTTTTTGATGGCTATCTCCTTGAGGGGTTGGACGGGGTTTCTTGGACAGCTTGCGAGGTGGCAACATCTTTGAAATTAATGATGGCACGGTCTCTCGGATAGGTGGCTCATACCAGCTCCGACGAGTGGTCGTCCGGATTGGGGTCTCGAGGGGGGATTTTGTTGATTTTCAGTAATTCTCGTCCTTCGTCATCGTGTTTTTAGCTTGATGGATTACTCCGTTTCGACGCCATATAGCGAGGGAGGCTCCTTTCCTTCATGGAGTGAATATAGTCAGCGTGGATCATCGGATTCTGGAGGGCGAATCGGAGTTCTTTGTGGCCTCGGTGGCTCTTTTTCATTAGTATTGAGATGAGGTTCGACTCATTTAATCTTCTACGTTATAGCGGGGACTGATTTCTTCTAAGTGATTTCGCGAGTTTAAAATTTCCACAAGCGACTATGTCCCGAAGGATCGAGGACAAAAAATGGCAGAGTTGGGACCCTTAGTTTCAGCGGGCTCCATCATCGGCCTCAGCGCAGCGCGCTGGGCTTCTAGGAGGTGATCCTGTTCCTTCAGTGGTTCCTTTCGAGATCTTGAATTCGAAGTGATTTTTACCTTCGCCATCTTCTCTCCTTTATGCCTCGGTTCGGGGGGAAAGAAGGCAATTCAGGGAGGCTATTCTCTAAAAAAATCCAAAGCATTCGAATTTGGAGAGTTCGAATCATTCGCATCGCCTTCATTCGGGTTTGGTACAAAAAAGCCTATTCTCTAACCCTTATTCGAATGGTGATTCGGATCCCTTCGAGCCCGAATCCGAATCATAGTGTACGTCATTTTTATGTGGAGAAAGTAGGAGATCGCAAGGTATTATTTCTCTCTTATTGGTCAGAATTCGGGCGGGAATATTTAAAAATATTTAGATTTTTAAAATAATAGTTTTGGGACATTATTGAACTCGATCAAATGTGTTTGATTTCTTGGGAAATTAAGCATTATTATATTAATCAAATTATGAATATCCCTCTTAGTTATTTTTATTTTTTATATTTAATGAAACAGAGTGTAAATTTATTTGAAATTAAGGGTTAGTATAGGAATAATGATTCTTCATTCAATAAACGATTAAATAAAATGGTTATTTCAGACTTATGTAGTTTATATGGTTTTCATAATACCATTGGTTTAAATAACCATTTTAATTTAAATTTAGATGGCAATGAAAATACCAATCGTTGGTAAAGAATTATTAACACTTGAGATACAAATCACATGGTTTTATTTGAAAAAGCTAAAATTATTGCCGGTGTAAATTGCCGGACTTATTTACATTGTACGACGCGTTTCGGAGACCGATCTCCTTTTTCAAGTACGACAATATTGTCGTACTTGAAAAAGGAGATCGGTCTCCGAAACGCGTCGTACAATGTAAATAAGTCCGGCAATTTACACCGGCAATAATTTTAGCTTTTTCAAATAAAACCATGTGATTTGTATCTCAAGTGTTAATAATTCTTTATTCGCTACCATGGTCTTCAAAATCAATCTTAAACCAATCGTTGGTATTTTTCTAGAAGAATCCTTTCATGAAATAAATTTGATACGTAATAAAACAATAATTCAGAGTAATGCTCCAAATCATAAAATTTGATACGTAATAAAAGAATAATTCAGAGTAATGCTCCAAATCATAAGATTTAATATTAATTTAATTTAAATACGATCATCTAGCTTACTAGACTTAATTATTAGATTTAATATCAATCTAAAATAAATTCAATCATCTAGCGTTAAACTTTTATGTTATTTAATTTAAAAATAAATGCAATCATCTACCGTTAAAATTAAAATGATTAGATTTAGTTTAAAATAAATACAATCATTTAGCGAAAAGCGTATAATTATTGACTAACAAAAAAAAATCGCCGGCAAGTTGGTATACGTTTACGCTTAAAATATTGGTAGCCACCCGGGTCCAAATTCTCGAAGTTCCGTCAAAATTCGACGGTCAAAATGAAAAATATTAGCAAGAGGCTCGGACCGTCGGACGGAGCCAGCGAATATCTCTAGACTCTACCAACCTTGGGACGGAGCCGGGTATTATCAACCAAGGCCTAAAAACATTGACTCGTTAACCTTACCTATTCAACTGAAAAATCTAAGATAAACTTAAATAGATGGGCCCCACGCAATCGACACGTTTAAGATACAATTCTAATTACTTAATTGACCACGGGTAGTTTTTATTGCCGCAAATTTGATTATTTTGATTTGTAGTTGATGAAACATGGCGGTTAAAATTTACGTACAAACACCTTGAGACGAGGAGAAACGGAGCTGAAAGAAAGGGGAAAACACTCAAAAAGAGAGGAAACTTGATTCGGACGGCTCTATCGGCCGCCGAATGGTTCGAATCAACCCGAACCGAATGATTCGCATTCGAGCCCTACAGAATACGCTTATTTGTATTTTTGGCCCAGACAACCCGAATTCCGAATGATTCGAGCAGCTTTCGATCCGAATGAAGTTTGAGAATAGACTCCCAGGTGCGGTATTGGTACGCCTTGGGCAATCGAAAATTTTTGTTTGGCTCCACGATGCCATCCATCGATGGTCGTTTATGTGATGCTCCCAGAGACGTTTCTAGTTGGGTATGTGGGATGAAGTGCCATGCGAGGTTTTTTCCCAGCGAGTTATAGAAAAGTTTGGGAGTCCGAGGTGACCATGAACCTGAACGTCGATGTCATTTCGTTAGTTCTTTTGAGGGGATTATTGAAGCGGGGGTTTAGTTTGTATCAATTTTATAGATAGGGTCACACGAGCTTTTACTTGGCTAGAGGGAATTCTTAGAATTGGGGTTTCTTAAAGTTCGCTAAAATTTGGTTTTCCGGTCCTTTGTTAAGAAGGAAATGGGGTTTTTATATTTTACCCGTTTAAGTTTAAATATTTTCTTTTAAAGGGAAGGTGTCACACAATAAATACAAAAAATAGGCTTATGCTACCCAAAATTAAACTTAAAAATCGAAAAATTTGGAGGGATTAGGGGGTGAACTATGTGACGGGGTCACATTGGCTTCGGGAGATTGATATTTTCGTCCTTGTTAGGGGCTACAGGGATGGCATAGAATTCTTCGACGGGCTAAGATTAAACCACGAAATGCCACCACTTTTGCAGGTGGAGCAGCGCAAATTCACAACTCTTCAGCCGAATCTATCTCGAATTATTACGAAGATTCGATGGATTGTGGAGAGTCGAAATGGTCATTTGAAAAGTATTTTTAAGCTCTTCAGGGACATGATAGCTATTCACCATTGCGAGCATCTTGGAGATTTTTTGATGATAGCTTGCGCCATTATCAATAGGTTTCATCCTCCCATTCACATGCAAGGCGCCGATAAAGACTTGGCCCGGCGAATGCTAGAGTTATAGGTCAGCGTCCTAATGAGTTACAAGCACGAGTCGAGAACGAAAGGCTTCATTTGCGTCAAGGCAATAGACGAAGATCAATTAGCTGTGTTTCCAATTCTTCCTTTAGGCTATCTTCGTGACATTACATTTGGAACGCATCAAGTAAAACTGGCCCCAGCTTATGTTCAAGATCGAACACAACGCTATCCCGCAAACGAATTTATCATCGAAGCCGGCTTATTTGGAGACAAAATATTCTCTAGATTCACGCGAGCAGTCAAGCAGAGTATCTATATCGTGGAACAGCGGCTTGGGGAAGACGGCCTACAGGACCCCAAGTGGTGTCGATTCTTGGTATTTATTACAATTGCAAAGCTGGTTCACGAATACTTGGGATATGTGCACACATTGCAACTGTTCTATGGTACTTTGGCTATGCTCGTCACCAAGTTGACGTTCATTACCCACCAAGAAATCTTTTAAGGTCAGTGTTAGATTCGGCAAACCGAGATGGCCACGGTGCCCCAGTGGTCGGACCGATCTAATATTGATATCATCATTCACATTTTGCCGTTTTATATTTGTCCGTCAATAGTTCTTCACATGAGTTGTTTACACAGAGATTCTACTCCTTATAAGAGGGATATTTGGTGTTTGCCACACCTTCCCCTTTGAAGAAACGATCTCATTGTGAATTATTTAGTCCAGTCAATTATCAATCGATGTTTTGATTCCACATTCCTTTATCATTTGGCTGATAGATTATAATTTTTATTTTTATTTCAAATTATGCTTTGTGGGAATATTTTATGCTGTTTGAAATTATAAATTTTTAAATACATCTGAAGGGGGTTGATTTCTTTTAAGCACCGTATTATTTTCCCTTAAAAGGAACAACCAGTGAATATTTGTTTTATTTGGGCAAACTTATACCCATATTGGTTGTACGTGCTTTCATAGGTAATATGCCTATTTGTATTATTATTTACGCATCTATTATTTCAAATGTTTCAATATGACACAAATCATTTAGTTCTTAACACTGAAAAAAATAACAAAAAAACTTTTTCCGCGGATACGAACCCGGGCCTCTGCGATCACCTTGCTAGTGCGTTGCCAACTGAATCATTGAGTTAATAATCTTAATTATATTTTAGTTTCATAATCAAAAATGTTATGGAAAATCCCAGGCCCAACTACGAGTGTCCAAACTTTAACAATCGATGCTGGACAATCCGTTGGAGCTTGGGAAAAGTGCCCATGGACAATTTTTCTTCTTTAACTTAGCTTAACAATATATCTCAATTTGGAGGAAATCCATAGAAAGTGTGCTATCTCCTTTTTGTAGAAATTTTCGGAATTAGCAGAATTTTACAGACCTTTCTAGAACTTCCAAGCCCTTTCTTGACATCTCCAAACTTTTCAGGAACCTTCTGGAAAAAGTTAAGTTGATGATTTGAATTAATGTAATTAATTCTAAACACTTTCCAAATAGATTCCAACTTGATTTTTTATCAAAATTCCGAACGTAAAGATTACATTTCATAATTTTATTTTCGATTTTAGAACATTATTTTATTCAGAAAATTGTACTCCAAATTTATTCACAATTATAGAAACATGATTGTCAGCGTTATACTTAAAGAAATGTTTATTTTAGAAGAATTTTTTATTTTATTAAGTGGGCCGAAGACGTCTCCGCTTTTCGAGACTAGAACTTCGAGAGAAAAGGACAAAACTAATTTCATTTTGAAATATCTGAAAATTTCCGAAACCCTGATCCATACTTGGAATTCTCAAAAGAGTTGAGAACTTGAGATGAAAAAAAAAATCTATAAAACAAAGACGCGATAAGGAACCAGGAGGGGAAGAACAAATGACATTCTAAGAAGGCTTTTCATTTTTTTAAAGGGCTAGTAGCGCCTAATTAAATTATATTTTTAATATTTTGAAAATGTATTGAAAACACAATATTTGTCATTTTTCAAGAGTGAGTTATTTTGTACATAATTTTTGATTAAGGGGCAAAGTTGAACATTTTAAGGAGACTTTTTAAAGTCCCCTATTTTTCTAGCTTAGCGGACGACGTTTTCCGTAACAATTTGTACAATCAAAGCTTGAATTTGTGCGTAAGGGAAGAAGATATTAAAGGTGCAAATTTTATTATTCAGTTGAAAAGAGTATCTTTAAAAATATATTTGCAAACTTTAAAGAGAGATGGCGTTAGAGTGGCGCTCGTTTGGTTCACTATACGCTTCCATAGAATAAGCGAAGAAATCGGCAAAACCAATCAGGTTAAACCAACTAATTCTTCCGAATATACAAAATGAAATAACCCGAATTTAACCAAAATTCAATTTGTACTCCACTTCAGGTTGAATAACGACGATTACTAATAGAAATCATTTCCCTCATTCCGAAGTAGGGAACTCTTGTCCTCCAAAGCACTCGCGTTTTCATAACCCATCCACCGATTTAGAGCCAAAAGAATTTAAAGGCAGCGTACGAAAGAACAAATATATTCCCATTTTTTGAAAGCGTAAATTATTTCTAAATCCGTGAACGTTAAAGCGAGCGTGGCTGTTTTACTCAACTTTGAACTTTTCCATAAATGGAATTCAACGTTAGCCTTTGAAGAGTGCAAGGTCAAAAGCTAGTCGTTGATAGAAGCGGAAGTGGTAATGTTAGGTAAGGTTAGGGACTCTATGGGATTTTAATATTGAAATTTAACAAGTTGGGAAACCAAAATATTACCTCCCCGACGAACCTAACCTAACCCTACCTTAAATATATAAATAGAAGTATATATCTGTTGAAACTATAGAAAGATGAAATATAGAGGGTGCGCGCTCTTTGAAACGCTTCGGTGTTAGCCAATCAGAAGGGGAACTACGAAAGCGCCATCTCTTAACAATTAGGCACGTACAGATGGTACCTCAATAACTTTGTGCCCCTGGAAGTTCATATTCAATTTCGATTATGTCTATTATTGTTTGGTAAGATATTAAACACATTTCGCTCGTTTCAAAGTTAATTTTATTTACCGTAATTTTCAAATATTTTGATGCAAAACCAAAGCTGATTATCAATTTGTTGAATACCATTTTTTTGGCTCCGGTTTTTCAGAACTTTTACACTAATAAAATTTGAGTTTAAAACAAAATGCTCTGATATATGTGCTGTTTTTTTAATGGAGTTGATGCTGCTGGTAGACTTAGTTTGAAGGGATAGTTTTTCCTGGAAGGTTAACCTTGATGTTATTAGTTGACTTTGAAATTATTGTCTTTGGTAAGCTGCAATAGTGGCGTTGACAGCTTTTGAAAGGATGTTTTTCAGTGGGGGCTGGAGGGCATGTTGTCTCTTGAGGAAAGGGGTTGAAGATATGATGTCTATATGGGTCGCTTTTGAAGAGATCATGTTCTCGTTGGGCCCCTTTTAAAGGGATCTTGATCTCGGTGGGCCCTTTTGAAGGGTTCTCGTTCTCGGTGTGCCCCTTTTGAAGGAATCTTGTTCTCGGTGTGCCCCTTTTAAAGGGATCTTGTTCTGGGTGTGCCCCTTTTAAAGGGATCTTGTTCTGGGTGTGCCCCTTTTAAAGGGATCTTGTTCTGGGTGTACCCCTTTTAAAGGGATCTTGTTCTGGGTGTGCCCCTTTTTAAAGGGATCTTGTTCTGGGTGTGCCCCTTTTGAAGGGATCTTGTTCTGGGTGTGCCCCTTTTGAAGGGATCTTGTTCTGGGTGTGCCCCTTTTGAAGGGATCTTGAGCTCTTTGGGCCGCTTTTGAAGGGATCTTCTGCTCTGTGGGCCGTTTTTGTAGGGAACTTGTGCTCGGTGAGCCGCTTTTAAAGGGATCTTGTTCTCGGTGGGCCCCTTTTGAAGGGATCTTGTTCTCGGTGGGCCCTTTTTGAAGGGATCTTGTTCTCGGTGTGCCCCTTTTGAAGGGATCTCGTACTCGGTGGGCCGTTACTAGAGAGCGGGTTAGGATTGTTTTGTTGGGTTAACTGATGACTGTTTCATGATGGTTGACCTTAATCGTCCACTTAAATTTAGACTTGTATTTTGGACGGTATTGCGATTAGGTACTTGGAATTTCCCTCGCAACGGATGATATGAAGGGCCAACTCGTAAGGGAGCTGCGGTTTGAACAAGACAATAGCAACACTCTGCCACTGAGATGCCAGTTTACAGGAATACGCCACTACTCCCGGCAAGAATGTGGTTGTCGGTGGAAGTTTTAGAATGGAGTAGTTGTCGTTGGGGCTTTCTAGATATGTTGTTGTTGATGGCGGCCTTTCAAGGGATGTAGCTGTTGGATATCTGAAATAATGTTTCAAAACACACTTTATTTGTAAACTCGAATGGAACCTTACTTAGTGAAAAAGTTCCATACAGAACCGGTTTTTTGTTCAATTGTATTATAGAACAAAACGTTTTGACACTTACAAAACTTTTGGCATATAATGTTCTACACACTTCAAAAGCGGGCATTTCAGAATCCTAAATTTGGTTACTGGAGTGCGGATGGGCTGATCGATTCATGGTGGTTGATTGCCTTTTAAAGAGCTATGGTTCTCGATGGGTCACCTTTTAAACATATAAGTGTACGACAAATGATTTGAATATTGTTCAACTATTCTTTATACCAAGATAATCTTCTGACATAGTTTTTCACCCAGAACAGAATATTTAAAAGTAAGACTAATAATACGCCGGTTGTACTTAAAGATAAAACCTTTGGTTTTTCTGATTCATACTGCAAAATTGATATTCCTATACTGTTATTTACACTTCG
Organism: Odiellus spinosus; assembly: GCA_963920705.1. Lineage (NCBI taxonomy): Eukaryota > Metazoa > Arthropoda > Arachnida > Opiliones > Phalangiidae > Odiellus > Odiellus spinosus. The sequence continues at coordinate 7,952,105 of OY987232.1, read as the reverse complement.
CTGCTTGGCCTTCGTGCATTCACCAAATTCAGAAACCTTGAAAAACAAACTTGCTTGTTCATTAAAAAGATAACAATTCTACAATGCTAAATGAGCTACACATTCTTAAATATAATGTTTAACAAAATAATGATTACTTACCATTATGTATGCTGAGAACTTTCATCTGTACAAGTAGTCTACCAGCTTGGAAAATCATACGGTGCTTTATTGGCTTAGATCTCACGGTTATATATCAATTTGGTATTTTGTTCATTTATTTAAAAAAAAATGTTTCTCTGCCTTGTCGTGAAGCCACGGGATTTTGACAAGAAAATTTCTGATTATTTTATCTTTATTCATAACTTAAGTTTTCGAGGAAAGTCTATGTCCAATGTAATCGCGAATAATTTTCCGATTAATTTTTTATGATTAACTGATAGTTGTGGATTATTTTGTCCAAACCCCGATCTCTAGTCCAGACTTCACACTACCACTGGTCCAAGTCGTGGGGCTATGCACTCGCCAAAATAATGTACACCTGATTTGTGATGTTTCTATTTTTTTTTTCAAGATTTGATTTTTTCGTAATTTGAATCTTTCATGATTATTTTATTATTTTTTGTGATTATTTGCCCATGAATATTGATTTTATGGAAAGTGTACACCTGATTATCTGAGTGACTAGCCCCTCGGTCCCAGTCTATTTTAATTCCATACTCTCTCTTAAGCTAGTCCCTACTTAGCGAATATTTTCAGATTTTCAATTACGGAGAATGAAAATTGCACAAGTTTCAGAATTAACTTTTTATCTGAATAAATATGTTATTTTGATAAGTGGGAACTAGCCTTTAAAGCTGGATTCCACTTGCCATAGTTTGGTTGATTAATACCAATGCAATATTTTTTGACCTCCAAATAATGTTTTTTTTTCGCCAAGTGAGGTAATACCATGACACCGGTTTTGTAATAAAAAAACCTTACTTCAACATGCGTCTCTTCCTTTCATTATTTTTTTTTAAATATTCCTCTACCATGTATTCTAATTATAGAAAAGTCAACGCTATCCATGAACTTCAAATTCGTTTTCTTTAATAACAATTTTTTTTTTTCTTTTTCCATATGTGACATACGGATTGCACGTCTCCGACGCAAATACCACATCAAAGAGGTAAACTTTTACTACCTCGGAATATACATCTTTCTTTATCGATCCGTTATGTCTACGGAAACCTTTGGCCGATATAAATCGAACCCAACCTCTTGGGAGTTCTAGCTCGTCTCTATTGCCTATTTAACGTTTCAACAAATCGGAAACTATTCCTTTTTACAAATACATATACTCTTATGATATGAATAATATGTCTCTCGATAAAACGCTTCATATCGGTCTCGAAATAGTTTGTTCCCAAACACTAAATCTAATTGATAATTATAATCGGTAGAATATTTATCATCGAGACCTGGCAATAGAGACATATCGAAAGTTTCGAAAAACCTTGTAAGTGCTGTCTTACTTTTTAAAAAGTTAATATTAATATCTCCAATCGCAACTGTTGGAACTGAACTATCATATTTAATGTCAAATAAAGGATTAAAATCTTCAAAAACCGTTCGCAAACTTGCACCGGGAGATTCGTACAACAGAATCACAGACAAGGGTTCATTCTCTCTTGAAACGTCCAACCAGCAACGTTCTATATTAGAATTTTTGAAGGGAATATCTGTTCGTAAGACTCTGTTATCAATGTCTTTAAATGTGTTTTCCGACTTACCTTTTAAATAAATCGATGATCCAAAAGCAGTTCTAGGCGCTGTTCTTGGTAAGAAAATAACTCCCACCTCCCTAAAGGATGGGACAGTAAAATTATCAGACTCTTTTTTCCACGTTTCAACGAAGCATAATTGACTCGATAGTCCTACTTTGTCAGATAAAAGATCCTCCAAATGGGCATTTAAAGACTGCACATTCTGAACAAATATGGACATTGGTTTTTTCAAGAAAGGAAGATCAATGCTTTTTGTATCTCGCAATCTTTTGAGTTCCAAATCTACGACGTTACTTTTAGAGGAATTTTGAACTTGAAATTTGCCATCAATATACAAACCGGAAGCTGACCTCGCTCTACTACATGCGACATACAAGGAAGCTTTTTCTAGTTTCTTTGACGCTTTAAAATGAACCACCACCGAGGAATACGTATCTCCCTGACTTTTATGAATAGTAATGGCTTCGGAAATTACCAAGGGAAATTGTTTCCTGGACACCGTAATATTGTTCTGCCTTCATTTTCTTGCAAATGTTTTGGTTACCTTTTCAACGGGCGTCCAAGACGTACTAAAGTTATTTAGCCTATACAACCCAAAACTTCTTCGCCTTAAATTTTTCCCAACATTTGGGTCATCAAACTCGACCCAAACTCTTGATGGAAATTGACCTCCGTTTCTATTAGTACCAAATTCTATTTTACGTAACCAACCAGTCGCCCCAATTAAAGCGGTCCACCGCAACATTAGTGGGGAAAAGATGAATATCATCTTTTGGAGGGTTCCTGCTCGCATTAATTTCTAAACTAGGGAAAAGGTCTATATTTTTTGGTGTCATTTTACCGACTGCCATGTTATTTAAAGCTTCTGCAAATATTTTATCATCTTTTTGCCTCATTATTTCGTCGAGTTCTGAAAATTGCAATTCCTCCCAAATAGAGTTTCCAATCAACGAGACATAAGGATTTTCAGCTTCACTTGGGGACTGAAAAGCGAAATAATCACGTACTGGTCTAAGTTGATTAAAATCGCCAACGAGCAAAACGGACACTCCGCCAAAATACTCCGGGCAACCCATAATTTCTTGCAATCTCGCATTAACTCTATTAAATATTTTTGCCCCCACCTTAGAAATTTCATAAATAATTAGCAGTTTTAATTGACCGTACAGTAGTCTAGATTTGTGTAGAGTTTCACTCTCCAACCTGGAAATATTTCCAGCAAACTGACTTATAGGTAAACTAAATGTACTATGCAACGTAGCTCCACCTATATTGAAAGCCGCTTTACCCGTTGGTGCACATCGTATAACTTTCGCTTCTGAAGGATTAGACCCAGGTTGTTTGTTGTAAAATCTAGAAACTGACTCGTAAATAGCACTAATCAATTGGCTTTTTCCAACACCGGCTCCACCGGTAACAAAAAGACGTAAAGGCGTTTCTCGAGTTTTAAAATGAAACAAAACATGATAAAATATCTCTTTGTTTAGAATTCAAATTTCTAACAATATCTTTGTATTCTGAATCATCAACCAAAGTAACTGACGGCGAAATCGTTTTATCAGGATTTCCATTAATTAGCTCTCTATTGATATTTACTACAGCGTCTTGCGCACTATTAACTAAAAATTCAGTATCTTTGGTAGCAACGGATGTATCTAATTCTTTTTGATGTTCAAATTCGGGTTGCATATTAGTAAGATCTGATTTTATGGCTTCGTTCTCAAAATCGTTAATGGCCTGTTCAAGCGCCATTTCGTCAATTTCATCGGTAAATTCTTTTCTGACTTCCTTAATATTTTCTAGACAAACTTCATACTGTTTTATAATCCTGATCTAAGATGTCTTTGGTTTCATCGCGCCATGGCGTAAACAACATTATTTGTTCTGATAAAAGTTGACATAATTTCGGTTTGAGTTCCGTGCTCTACATCTGTTAAAATTACGGTACGTTCGTGTTCGCTATCGAGAGAGCATACTTCAGCTTTAGTTACCTTTTGATTCGGTTGAATGACGAATTCTTTTGCGGACATATTAACAATTGGGAGTACGGCATGTCCTTTATTATCTACAAAGAGCACGCTTCTCGGTATACAATGTTCATTTCCAGTTTGGTGACGAAGTTGCGCCTCTAGCTACGAAAATGTCTTTGTTACTGAATGACATATCTGTAGTATAGATGTTAACTAGTCCAATATAATTAGAGGGAATTACAGACGCTTCTTTGGCCCATAAGTTGGTTTGCTGCTTGGGCAGATTCGGAATGTGCAAGTTCCGGAGACATTCGTCCTCGTCGCCACTGTGGTGAGTCTCCATAAAATGTCGGACGGTGTTGTTTCGGCGGACAATAGTGACGTCTTCTTGTTCGGTGAATGGCTGTCCGATAAGGATTGGAATGTTTTGAGCGTCATCAGATACAACGTAAACTTCTACTACCGCGCTAGCTTGGTCTACTTGAATTTCGGCTGTCAGCAACCAAATAGGCTTGGTACTCCCTGCACCATAACCACCGATGATACAATGATTTGTTGGAGCTTCATATTTGAGTTGTATCTCTTCAGCGTTACTTTTTCTAAGAGCGACGCACTTATTTCCAAGGTCGACATAAGCTCTGATTTCCTTTCCATTTATAGTCGCGTTCTTGAAATATTTTGCGTTTTTATCGGTGTTATTTGGATCGTCGTCGACATGATGCAGTGTTTTTACGTTAGTGTTTCCGGTTGAACGATTTTGGTTGTTATAATTCGACTTTTGACATGGGAAATTTCGATTTATTTTTTGGGGTTGAGAACAATCCCTAGATACGTGTCCGAAGTTATTACAATTGAAGCAACGGATTTGTCCTTTATCGTTAAAGTACGGAGTCTGTTGAATTTTTACCTCCCCGAGTGAACTTGTTCACGGGGAGGTTTTACGTTCGTCGTGTCTGTGTGTCTGTCACTTCCGGTGTAAGCGGATATCCTGTGTACACTATTTCCGGTGTAACCGGATATCACGTGACCTAGCACGTAGAGCAAAAATCTTGGGACGTAAACATGCCATCTTATCGTTCAATTCCGTTCAACGGGAATTCCTATAATCAGGCTGCCACATGGATAAGCTTCAGGTGTCGTGCGATTTTATGCAACCGTGGACGTCTCCCATTGCATATCCACCATCCACATCAAACCTCGATGCTGGGCAGTTGAAGGCGATTATACACAATGGGACGTCTCCCACTGTTATAATCACCTCCGACCATCCTAACCAAGGTTCAACCTCCAGTTTCCGATCTCAGCGGGCCATATTAGCGAGGCGTCCCTCACTAATATGGTCCACATCAATCATCAACTCGCCCCCTCTACGGGTCAGATTTTCGTTCGTAGCTACACTGAGCGCCTGGTGTAATAACTACCTCCAGACATTGAACAGGGGGTGGGTTCCCCTTTCTTCACAGCTTTAAGTTACAGATACCTAATAATGTTTTTCGATCGCCTTATATACCTTTTTTTTTTACACTAACGCGTTGTAGCCTTATGGCGTGGTATCTTTCAGTGAATTGAAACGAAATGTTCATTTAAACTATAATTAAAATTTCTTAAATTACTTAACTTAGTCTAATTAATAATTTCGCTGAAAATTAAATTAAAATTAAATGTTATTTTAGAACATAGGTATAAAGGTATTGTAGGCTTAGGCTTGCTGCAAACTCAGGGTGGATTGGAAAACTAATACAGTTCAACTTCTACGCATATGGAAGTAGTCTTGTTTTTTATCTATTTTAATTGATTGATTTAATTTTTTAGCTTAGCCTCAGTTATTAAAATGTGTAGGTGTTTTTTTTTATTTTGTTTATCGCATATATAAAAGCGTGAAATACTATTTCGGCCGTCAGAGAAAAAGCTGGGATCGAAGAGCTGGTTACCTTTTCACTCGCCATACCAATTCACTAGTGTGATGGTAATTCGGCAGCGGCTCTTAGCTGCTTCGACTGGCGTTTCTCTCCGTGGAGTGATACCTCCTTTACCTCGGTGTCAAGGAGAGCTAATACACGTGTGTTTGGGCTTCGTACTTGTACATAACCTTAAGGCCTGCGTAAAAGCCTCATATAATGTAAGGTCTTATAGGTGATTTGCACTTGACTTTTGGAGCGAATGTACCCGTATATCTAACTTAAACTTCTCCATTACCTACTTTGATTTTCATGTACTTGAGTTCCGTGACTGGAATGTGCTTTAAACCCAATCTTTAATAATTCGCCAATGAATAACAAACCAACTATTACCACGTAGGATAGGAGACATGATAATTGAGGTCTACATGTTGAATAACCTGCCACAAACTTGTTAATGCCTACTGTCGTTTATTTTCGGTGACATTTTAGCTAGTGTGTAGTCACGTAAAATAACGTTTGTTTCACAACTTGTGTTCTACACTAAAGCCATGTATAGGTTCAATTTGATATAACATTTTGCCTTTTACGTTACTTGGTCTACAAATACTCTACAACCGTCAAAATTCTGATATGGTTTTAAAAGAAGAACCTTGACCTTGTGTATTTAATCTCATATCGAGATTAAATGTTTTTCGCATCTAATTTTAATTGGTTTATCAATATGTTATTTGTATAGATATTTTTTTTAAGATTTTATATTTTTTAGATTAAAATAAATTTATTATTCAGGAAGATTTTGTAGAATCTAGTTCTCAGGATTACCGGTGTTGAAAATTTATTTTGCTAATGTTATCTTGATGTCTGTGTTTTCTGCCCGCTATTTGGTAGTGGTAAGATTAATATTTTTCATTTTAATTAATTGACTTATTTGGCGTTTATTTGATAATTTGCTTTACTTAAATTGTTCGTGTAAGGGCTATTTTACATATTACCAAAGATTGCTAATTTCAGTTGTCTTAATTCTGATTTTTACCTCCCCGACTTTAGTTCAGGGGGAGGTTTTACACTGGTCGTGTCTGTGTGTGTATGTGTGTGTGTGTGTCTGTGTGTCACTTCCTGTGTAAGCGGATATCACGTGACCAAGCTCGTGGAGCCAAAAGTCTAGAGACATTATCATACCCGCTTATCGTTTAACGGGAATTACCTCCTTTAAGCATGGCTGCCACATTAAGTTTCAAGTGTCGTGCAATGATATGCAACAGGACGTCTCCAATTGCATATTATCACCTTCCACCATCCACTTTACGGTCAAACCTCGATGCTGGACAGTTGAAGGCGATCATACGCAATGGGACGTCTCCCACTGTTATAATCACCTCCGACCATCTCCACACCAAGGTCCAACCTTCAGTGTCCGATCTCAGCGGGCCATACTAGCGAGGCGTCCCTCACTAATATGGTGTACATCGATCTTCCACTCTCCAAACATCGCCCCACCAATGGGTAAATTAACATTGCGAACCAAGCGCCTAGAGATCAAGAATCGTCTAGACATTGAAGGGAGGGGGTTTTCCTCCCAACTTCATGGCCACTTCGCTCGACTAATAAAGGATTTCGATCGGTTTATATACTACCTTTTTGGAGTGAATGCAAATGAGCCTTATGGTGTGATATCGTTTAGGGAAATGAAACGCAATATTAATTTATTTTATAATTAAAAATATCAAAATGGTTAAACTTAATCTAATTAATAATTCAGTTGAAAAATCAATTTAAAATTCGAGATAGTTTAGAAGATATTTAAGAAATATTCCAAAAATTTTGTGAAATTTGACCGTTTAATACCAGCTTGAGTTGGCAACACGCGCTTAGCTGTTTTCCATATATCATTTAGTCCAAAAAGCAAAGGTATAACGGGCAGTATAGGCTAAGGCTTTCTGCAAACTTGGGGTGGATTGAAGAATCTAAATAAAGGTACGTTTACACGGGCATCCAAGATAGAAATGATATAAGATTTAAAGCTGAGGCGGATTGATACAAAATGTTAAACCTCTTAAGAAAAATGATAGTGGTGAAAACTCTCCTTGAACAAAAGTACAGTAGGTTTCCCGTGATTAAAAAACAACAATTTTGAAGAAAAAATGGATATCTGATGTTGGAATAAAAAATAGGCTTCAGTTTTCTCCAATATAAAACCAAGAAACATTTCCGATTATTTTCATAATCGAAATAAGCCATGTACTGTGAACTTCGAGACCAGGAGACGAGGCCAGACCAGACCAGACGAAAGAGAGCTATAATGACTTAAGAGAGATAATCAACCAAGCATAGAATGTTATCACCATTTGAAGTCAACAGAGCAGCGACACGGCTTTCATTTATCACCAGAAAGAGACGGCCCGGCTACGAAGAATTGAAACGTGCAAGCAGTTAGTGTTTTCGGACTCGACATATGAGATACCTACAGTCAGTAAAAGCTCGGCAGTTCTTCATACGGCCTCGTAATTGTAAACATAAAAGGAGCTATTCAAATATAAGTACTAACGGTATGGAAATTGGTCTACTTTCAGTCTTTTAAGATATTTTTTATCATAGGAGTGGAAGATAACGTCTTGTAACCGGTTTGGAAAATAACCTCTCAACCAGCTCAATCCTTGGATTCTTCCATTGACTGGGATCACTTGTATGATGAGAATATCGGTAATGGTCCTCTATTAGCACGTCAAATCAAGAATTTCAGACGAAAATTGTACCGGAAGTAATTACCAATCATCTACCGACAATGGGTTGTAAATGGAACATTCAGTCTTCAATATTCCTTGGTTTGTCCAAGAGGAACTTGCTACCATATCTTCGTCGTTTTCATTCCTTGTCTTCCTTGCCATCCCAGACTAAATTCTTCGTCTTTATCAAATCAGTGGATTATCAAAGATAATCACACAGTACAGCCTATACTCAAGTGTTAATTTATATTACAAGAACTTGTATTTTACATATTTATTTAGAAAATAAACATTTCATTTGGTGGGTCTATTAATAAATCTAGGCCTGCCGCATATAATTATGGGTACCGCAGGACATTTCATTTGGTGTGTATATTAAGAAGTCTACGACCTGCCGCATACAATTATGGGTAACGCAGGACACTCTTTTGCATTCTCTGAATCCTTGAGGTTAAGGGAAAAAACTTATACTCCGTAACATAAATGGGAAATAGAGAAGTGTGATTGAAATGGACGCTGTTTCTTCTACTCTTCCAATACTCTACATTTCTTTTCATCTTTTATTTTAGGTTAGGTTAGGTTATGTTACCTTAACGTCGGGGAGGTTATATTTTGGTTTCCCAACTTGTTTTGTTTTAATACTGAATTATGGACTGGATTATTTATCTTGAAATCTATGTGGTTATATCTTATTTATTTTCCTTTTTTTCTCTAGTTAGGTTTGGTTTTAAGTAGAGAATTATTTAGGGTTTTGTTGGTATACTGAAGAAATGCATATAGGTTCAATGTGATATAATATTTTGCCTATTGGCGTTACTTGGTCTGCAAATACTCTAGAGCCTTCAAAATTATTATATGGTTTTAAAAGAAGAACCTTGACCTTGCTTATTTTACTCGATACGCATTTATATTAAAATTAATTCATTATTCAGCAAATTTTTTTTCCGGCTCTGGTTCTCAAAATTTTATTTTGAATTAAGTTTGATTCTTTTGCATTCAAATTTATCTTGATAAGAAGTATATTTTTGATCTGAATTATTGGTTTAATATATTTGGTGTTTAATTGAGATATTATTTCTTTTTGCTTTCAATCTTCGTCTTCCACAAATGCCATAAATTTTAATATTTTAGGTAAAGTTAGGTTAGTTAACATCACGTGGTTGTCGGGGAGGTAATATTTTGGTTTCCCAACTTGTATTATATGCTATAACTAAATCTAAACCTAACTTAAATTAAACCTAAAAATAACTATAAATTAAATCTAAACCTAACTTAAATCAATTTTAAACTCTAAAAAATGTACCTAAAACTAATTTACGTGAATTTATATTCTTCTGAATATAGATTTTTATTCTCTTAAACTCGGGTAAAAACCCGAGTTTTGAAATACTTTGTAAATATAAATTGTAAAGGGAACGGAAGCGTCCAGGGTGGTCTGAGTGACAGGTAGAGGGAGAGGCAGCGCCACAAGGGATACAACAAAGCCCTGACCATGGAAAAACTCTCTCACGCTCGCACTGCCCTATGCTCTAACCCGTTCCCTAGTCCAAATGGTGGCTTCCTTTTGTATTATAAAAGGAGAACTATCTTCTTTAAAAATCACTTCTTCAAAAATAACTCCAAAGGAGGAGGTCTAAACCCATCGAGTTCTGCTCGAGGAATAAATAAATATGTTTATTTCAACAGAGCAACTTCTCTAGTGCCATTTCCATATAACAGCAGGTAGAGATGGCCTGACTAGAAAAATTGGGACTTAAAGCAGCGAGTGTTTTGAGACTCGACATGTTAGATGCCTATAGTCACATGTAAAAATAACTATTCAAGTGTAAATACTAACGGCATGGAATTTGGTATTTTATTTTATTTTAAGAGTGCTGAAGAAGGTCTTGTCAGCCTGCCATCGGTTTTTGACAAGCTATATCCTTGGATTCTTCCAATGACTGAGATCATTCACACGTATGATGAAAACATCAGCAATGGTCCTCTATTAGAACGTCAGAACAAGGAATTCAGACGAAATCAATACCGGAAGTATTGCCAATCATCTTCCGAGGAAGGGCTAATGGAACTTGCAGTCTAGAATATTTTGGGTTTGTCCAAGAGTAACTTCAATGGATAATCTCCGTCGTTTTATTTTCGTCTTTTCCGGACGGAAGCCACCCCACACTGAATCATTCGTTTTTATCAAATCATTGGATTAACAAAAGATAATTGGGCAGTACAGCCTAATGATACCAATGCTTTTATTTATAGAATAGAGTAGAATGTTTTTTTTATTGTGACTACCAACAGAAGCTACAAAGTTTCTAACAAGGGCAGACACAGAGTTGTCGTGGGGGTAATAATTTATAAAGAAGTTAAATTAAAGGGGTCGACGTAATTAAAGTACTAAAATTTTTAAAATTTAGATTTATATTTGGGAAGTCAAATTTTGCTTTAATGTTATTAAAATTATTAAGAATACGTTCCAATGGGGAGTTATAATAGTTCTTTATAAAAAATCTGCGTTTTTTCCGAAAATCTGTTTTTACTAAGTTATATGATATTTTATTAGATAGATCTTTGCATAGTAGTTTACCGTTTAAAAGTCTGTTTAAAAATATAATATCGCTTTTTTTAAGAGTTGCTTAATGGGTTGTAAATTTAAGGCCAAAAGGACAGAGTCGTAAGAGTAAATATAATTATTTATGAAATTCTTTTGATAAAGGTAAACAATTTTTTTTGTACCTTTTCTAGTGTTTCCAAAGTAGTTTTACATGAATCATTGTAGTTTAGCCAACCGTACAACATTTTGGGTTTTACTAAGGACTTATATAAAGTTATAAAGCAATTCGAGGAGTCAAGAGTTTTTATATTTTAAGGGAGCAGTATAGCGTTTTCCTACATGCTAATGTCGTTCGCGATCCATGCTGGTCAAATAACAGTGCGCTATCAAATGTCACGCCTAAGTCTTTGACGCTAGTTTCTCGCGCTGAAATATCTTTATTTAGTTCGTAATTGTAAGTTATGGGAGCTGTCTTCCTGGTATACGTTACTACAGACGTTTAAGAGTTATTTATTTGTAGATTGTTTGATTTACACCAAGAGTCAAGAGCAACAATGTCAGTCTGCAATAATTCACTGTCCTTAATGCTGGAGACGATTCTAAAGAGCTTGTTATCATCAGCAAATAGTATTGTCTTAGAGTGTTTCAGCGAGTCTGGTAGATCAGTGGTGTAAATATTGAACAGTAGGGGTCCTATAGAGGACCCTTGTGGGACACCACATTTTACTGGATACCTGACGCTACTTATGATATTATTGAACTTAATAATATTTATCCTACCGTCCAGTTAATTTTCGAACCACTTATAAATGGTTCCTGTGAGACCATAGTAATTTAGTTTTTTAGGGAGAATTTGGTGGGACACACGGTCAAAAGCCTTGGAAAGATCAATATAAACAACGTCCACTTGACCCTTATTAGCAACGACTGGTTTAATGTAGTTATGGAAAGATAATAAGTTCGTTTCCACTGTTCGGCCCTTCACAAAGCCATGCTGGCAGTCTGGTATATTTGGCAAGAACCAGGAGTACAGATATTTATTTATTATATAGTCAAACACTAGTCAGAGGGAAGAAAGAAGAGAGATGGGACGGTAGTTTTGAGGATCGGCTTTAGAGCCTTTTTTAAAAACGGGCGCAACTAAGGCGGTTTTCCATACTTCAGGATACACACCACTTTTAATAGATAGATTGAATATGTGCAGCAGGATTGGGGACAGAAACTTACCACAGCCTTTAACTATGAAATTCGGTATACCATCATGACCCGAACATATTTTTGGTTTTAGTTTATTAATGGCATCTGAAACATCTTGTTTGGTTATTGTAATTCCAGATAGATCCCACTTAATTTTACTTTCCGGCTTAAAAATAAAGTTGGGATCTGACTTGTCTTCAGCAATATGTGAGAACTTTTCCCCGAATTCCTTGCTGTAGTTAAGATATCACCATTTTTTTGCAGAACAATTTTGTGTTTTGGGTTTTTAAGATTTTTGCCCACATAATTCCAAATTAACTTAGGATCTTTCTTCACATGGAGCTTGATATCAATGCAGTGGTTCTTTTTGTCTCCCTTAAGGATATTTTTTAGTTGTTTGCGGTGCGAGGAATAGGCCTCGAGGTCCGCAGGGTTTTTTTGATCGATGATATTTCTTGTGATAGTATGCCTTCCGTCGAAGACATAGTTTTAAATCCCGGGAATACCATATTGGGAATTTTTGTTCAGGTCTGTTTTTGCTCGCAATAGTTTTGGGGATATTTATGTCAATGGCGTAGGTAATCATGTCTGTACGATATTGGACATTTTGGTTTAAATCTAGCGATGTAAAGATAGGGTTCCAGTCAGAGTCCCTCAAGTATGTATATATTGAAAGATAATCGCCTTCGTTGTATTTGTAACGCGAAGTAGATTCGGTATCCAAAATATGTGCAGTAATTCCTGTATACTGTAATTGAAGCGCTGGATGGTATTTATCGGGATTAACTAGATTAAAGCCAGGGATATCAACTTTGCAACAGTCGTTATTTACCAAACATAGATCCAAAATGATTCGTATTAGTATTTATTTGCTTGAGGTTCAAGAGATGTGAAAGATCAAAAATGTTTGCGGCCTTATGTTTCACGTAGTAGGAGCAATGTAAGTTGTTCAAGCTAGTCCATTTTACGCCTGGGAGGTTAAAGTCTCCAAGAAGAATAATATCGTGGCTAGAATTTGTAATCACTTATTTACATTTAATATAAACATTTCATTGTGTGTGTCTCTGCTCATCCTACGACCTGACATAAAATAAGGTCATAGGAAATTTGAGTACTCTGAGTATAGTGAGAAAATTGATATACACTGTAACATAGAGGGGAAATAAAATACGGGCAATCAAAAGCACCCTGGTCGAAATACTCACTCCTAATTCTTTACATGCATCCATCTTTTATTTAAAGTAGGGTTAGGTTAGCGTTGTCGGGGAGGTAATATTTTGGTTTCCCAACTTGTTTAACTTTGATGTATACTAAAGAGTGTTGTTAATTCATGGTGTATTAAAAAAGGTGTTGAAGGCAAAATATTAAATTTTTATGTTGTCATTTTGCCAATTGGTTTAAATTTTTTACGATTGCAGTAGCGCATATTTGGAAAACTTTAGTCTCGCTTTCTCTGATATACAGGGTGGAAACCTTCGCCGGCGTCCAGTCGAGATACTTCCCCTTACGCATTGTTGTTATTCAGTGAAATGTTAAGGGATTTACAGGCGCTATTGGGATCAGTTCACTTCAGTTCCACGTAATAATCAAAGGTTTCAGTTTTAATGTAGAGAAATGAAATGCATAAGTGAAATCAATGACGGATTTAATTTAATTTAATTAGGAAAGAAAAGATGTCACTTGCGGAAACCAAATAGCCCAAATTGAAGTTAATCAAACATTTCAAAATTTAAACATTAAACTCTTCAAATTCATTTTTAATAACAAAGCATTACATTAAATGTTCAAAATGTCTTCCGTCGACATTGACACATTGCCGACAACGGAATTGCCAGTTTTCTCTTTCTCGAGTTAACATCTCGGGAGAAACGAGAGCAGCCGCTTGCTGAATTCGGTCTCGAAGGCTATCAAGTGTTGGTGGCTCAGTGGCGTACACAAGGCTTTGTACATACCCCCAAAAGAAAAAATCCATCGGCGTTAAATCTGGCGAACGAGGTGGCCAAGCGACTGGACCACCACGACCTATCCATTGGGGACCGAATTCCGCGTCTAGCCAATAACGAGAAACACGTGCAAAATGCGGTGGTGCACCATCGTGCTGGTACCAGACTCGTCTTCGTTCTGCTAAGGGAAGATCGTCTAGGGCATCGGACACTACGGTGTTTAAGAGATCAACGTAACGATCTCCGTTTAGATGTTCTTCGAGAAAAACAGGTCCAATTACCCGATCACCTAACAATCCACACCAAACGTTTATCCTCCAGTTTTCTTGGTGATGATTCGCCCTTAGCCAATGGGGATTTTCCCTCGACCAGTAGTGCATGTTGTGGCGGTTAACTGTACCGTCCCGGTAAAACGTACACTCATCACTCGTAAGTACGTGGTTTAGGAAATTTCCATCGACTTCAATTTGGTCCAATACCCATCGGCAAAACTCTACGCGTGGTCCAAAGTCTTGTGGTTTAAGATGTTGGTGAAGATGAATTTTGTAGGGGTGAAATCCTTCACCACGAAGAATTTTTAAGACCTTTGTATGAGAACAATTTAATTCCGCTCCGATTGCCCGTGAACTGGTGTGGGCGTATCGTAGAAAACCCGTATTTTATTTCCCCTCTATGTTACAGTGTATATCAATTTTCTCACTATACTCAGAGTACTCAAATTTCCTATGACCTTATTTTATGTCAGGTCGTAGGATGAGCAGAGACACACACAATGAAATGTTTATATTAAATGTAAATAAGTGATTACAAATTCTAGCCACGATATTATTCTTCTTGGAGACTTTAACCTCCCAGGCGTAAAATGGACTAGCTTGAACAACTTACATTGCTCCTACTACGTGAAACATAAGGCCGCAAACATTTTTGATCTTTCACATCTCTTGAACCTCAAGCAAATAAATACTAATACGAATCATTTTGGATCTATGTTTGGTAAATAACGACTGTTGCAAAGTTGATATCCCTGGCTTTAATCTAGTTAATCCCGATAAATACCATCCAGCGCTTCAATTACAGTATACAGGAATTACTGCACATATTTTGGATACCGAATCTACTTCGCGTTACAAATACAACGAAGGCGATTATCTTTCAATATATACATACTTGAGGGACTCTGACTGGAACCCTATCTTTACATCGCTAGATTTAAACCAAAATGTCCAATATCGTACAGACATGATTACCTACGCCATTGACATAAATATCCCCAAAACTATTGCGAGCAAAAACAGACCTGAACAAAAATTCCCAATATGGTATTCCCGGGATTTAAAACTATGTCTTCGACGGAAGGCATACTATCACAAGAAATATCATCGATCAAAAAAACCCTGCGGACCTCGAGGCCTATTCCTCGCACCGCAAACAACTAAAAAATATCCTTAAGGGAGACAAAAAGAACCACTGCATTGATATCAAGCTCCATGTGAAGAAAGATCCTAAGTTAATTTGGAATTATGTGGGCAAAAATCTTAAAAACCCAAAACACAAAATTGTTCTGCAAAAAAATGGTGATATCTTAACTACAGCAAGGAATTCGGGGAAAAGTTCTCACATATTGCTGAAGACAAGTCAGATCCCAACTTTATTTTTAAGCCGGAAAGTAAAATTAAGTGGGATCTATCTGGAATTACAATAACCAAACAAGATGTTTCAGATGCCATTAATAAACTAAAACCAAAAATATGTTCGGGTCATGATGGTATACCGAATTTCATAGTTAAAGGCTGTGGTAAGTTTCTGTCCCCAATCCTGCTGCACATATTCAATCTATCTATTAAAAGTGGTGTGTATCCTGAAGTATGGAAAACCGCCTTAGTTGCGCCCGTTTTTAAAAAAGGCTCTAAAGCCGATCCTCAAAACTACCGTCCCATCTCTCTTCTTTCTTCCCTCTGACTAGTGTTTGACTATATAATAAATAAATATCTGTACTCCTGGTTCTTGCCAAATATACCAGACTGCCAGCATGGCTTTGTGAAGGGCCGAACAGTGGAAACGAACTTATTATCTTTCCATAACTACATTAAACCAGTCGTTGCTAATAAGGGTCAAGTGGACGTTGTTTATATTGATCTTTCCAAGGCTTTTGACCGTGTGTCCCACCAAATTCTCCCTAAAAAACTAAATTACTATGGTCTCACAGGAACCATTTATAAGTGGTTCGAAAATTAACTGGACGGTAGGATAAATATTATTAAGTTCAATAATATCATAAGTAGCGTCAGGTATCCAGTAAAATGTGGTGTCCCACAAGGGTCCTCTATAGGACCCCTACTGTTCAATATTTACACCACTGATCTACCAGACTCGCTGAAACACTCTAAGACAATACTATTTGCTGATGATAACAAGCTCTTTAGAATCGTCTCCAGCATTAAGGACAGTGAATTATTGCAGACTGACATTGTTGCTCTTGACTCTTGGTGTAAATCAAACAATCTACAAATAAATAACTCTTAAACGTCTGTAGTAACGTATACCAGGAAGACAGCTCCCATAACTTACAATTACGAACTAAATAAAGATATTTCAGCGCGAGAAACTAGCGTCAAAGACTTAGGCGTGACATTTGATAGCGCACTGTTATTTGACCAGCATGGATCGCGAACGACATTAGCATGTAGGAAAACGCTATACTGCTCCCTTAAAATATCAAAAACTCTTGACTCCTCGAATTGCTTTATAACTTTATATAAGTCCTTAGTAAAACCCAAAATGTTGTACGGTTGCCTAAACTACAATGATTCATGTAAAACTACTTTGGAAACACTAGAAAAGGTACAAAAAAAATTTGTTTACCTTTATCAAAAGAATTTCATAAATAATGATATTTACTCTTACGACTCTGTCCTTTTGGCCTTAAATTTACAACCCATTAAGCAACTCTTAAAAAAAGCGATATTATATTTTTAAACAGACTTTTAAACGGTAAACTACTATGCAAAGATCTATCTAATAAAATATCATATAACTTAGTAAAAACAGATTTTCGGAAAAAACGCAGATTTTTTATAAAGAACTATTATAACTCCCCATTGGAACGTATTCTTAATAATTTTAATAACATTAAAGCAAAATTTGACTTCCCAAATATAAATCTAAATTTTAAAAATTTTAGTACTTTAATTACGTCGACCCCTTTAATTTAACTTCATTATAAATTATTACCCCCACGACAACTCTGTGTCTGCCCTTGTTAGAAACTTTGTAGCTTCTGTTGGTAGTCACAATAAAAAAAACATTCTACTCTATTCTATAAATAAAAGCATTGGTATCATTAGGCTGTACTGCCCAATTATCTTTTGTTAATCCAATGATTTGATAAAAACGAATGATTCAGTGTGGGGTGGCTTCCGTCCGGAAGAGACGAAAATAAAACGACGGAGATTATCCATTGAAGTTACTCTTGGACAAACCCAAAATATTCTAGACTGCAAGTTCCATTTGCCCTTCCTCGGAAGATGATTGGCAATACTTCCGGTATTGATTTCGTCTGAATTCCTTGTTCTGACGTTCTAATAGAGGACCATTGCTGATGTTTTCATCATACGTGTGAATGATCTCAGTCATTGGAAGAATCCAAGGATATAGCTTGTCAAAAACCGATGGCAGGCTGACAAGACCTTCTTCAGCACTCTTAAAATAAAATAAAATACCAAATTCCATGCCGTTAGTATTTACACTTGAATAGTTATTTTTACATGTGACTATAGGCATCTAACATGTCGAGTCTCAAAACACTCGCTGCTTTAAGTCCCAATTTTTCTAGTCAGGCCGTCTCTACCTGCTGTTATATGGAAATGGCACTAGAGAAGTTGCTCTGTTGAATTCAAATGGTGATGACATTGTGCGTTGGTTGATATTCGCGAAGTTTAACTACTCTTCAGTACTCCTAAGCCTCCAACTTATATTTAACTATAATTTAGCTGATCGATAGTAACATACACAAACAAATCGAAGTCCAAAGGTAATAGCAGTCAATTACCTTTAATAACTATCTCTATGATGCCAACATCTCTAATATAATAAAAGCATGACTTAAATCTTTATAGCTCTCTTACTACCTTTGCTCTGCTCTGCTCTGTTCTCTAACGAAGTTCACTGGACACGCCTGCTTTTGAAATTACTTTTTTGGGAAATGTTTCCCGGCTTTTTAGTGGAGATAATTCGAGCCTTTTTTTTCTCCAACATCAGATGCGCTTTTTTTATTCAAATATAGACTGTTGGTATTTAAACACAAGAAACCTACTGTACTGCAAAGAGAGTTTCCATGACTATCATTTTTCTTTTGATTTCTAACGTTAAGTATCAATCCGCCTAAACTTTAAATTTTATACTCAAATTCCGCTTGAACTGGTCATAATAAATACTCCGAGTATAATCTATCAACTAGAGTGTAGTAGTAGAATTGTACTTAGATGATCCACACCACATTGAGTTTGCAGCTGCCTAAGATTACACTACCTTCGCTTGAACGTAGGCGCGTTCTGAGCACTCAAGCTGGTATTTAACACACAAGTGATATTTAATCCCTTGACCTTTCATTGTGGAATGTTCTTACAGAGACATAATAGATTAAGTCAGCCACATTTCTAAGTAATGCGATTTAAATTCAATCGCTTCAGTTTATTCGAGTACTCTACCCAAAAGACTGTGAGAAAGAAGCCTCTTATCACCGAAAAATAGGCGAGAAACGATTGCCGACAAAATCGAAGACGACACCATCGCGCAAGTGAGAGGGTTCACCACAATTTTAAACGCTACCTTAAGCCACCCATTGGAGTAGTGCATCTATGAGTGCCGAATCTGTAAATCTCGCTTATATAGCCCAAGAGTTTTATTAAAGTTAAAAAGTAAAATGATAAGAAAATCGTGCCTACTTTTTAATTACGGTGAATTAAGGTGAATTTAATGGGATACTCATGATATAATATAATAGTCAAAATTAAAGGGCTGAAGAGGGCTACCCGAGTAGAAGAACCCAGTGAATGTAATTTTCAGCTATCGATAAAAAATACCATTAAAAATAGCTTATTTACCGTTTAATAAATTAAATTTTTGTTCATTAATCTAGAACCACTTAATAAAGTTCGGCTAGGTTTATGTTTTAACCATTGCCTTCTTTAATACTATGCCTATCCGTAGGAAAAGCAAGGGGGTGGCGTTACCGATTTCAAAAATATCGTTAGACGTCGCTTTCTTGAGGTTAAAAAAAAAGCGGGAAATTCAAATGTAGGCCGAAAATTAAAAATAGATACTAATTTTAGGTTAATAATGGAGAAAAAATTAATTAGGATTTAATTTAAATAATTAATTTTTACATTAAAAGCTAGTTCTAAATCAAATCGTAAATTTAAATCAAGATCTCTACGTTAATGAAGTACCTGAAGTTTCACCAGTCATTTTATTGCGAATTTTTTGCTGGTCATCCCAACGTAATGATTCAAAATGCGAAATGTCCGCCTCTGACTTCACTTTAAATTTTTCAAAAAAAACCATCCAAAATGGTACCAATTTGTAGCCTTTGTTATGTTCCCCGTCTGTCAAGAGTTGATTATCTTAGACTTGTTAAAGAATATGGATTTTTAATAGATACTATCCCGTTTTGGTTAAAAAATTTAACAAGGCCTGATATCCGCTTTTAATATTTTACATAAGGTTTTTAATTTTTCTCCCGTGCCTGAGGCACCGTTCGAATTTCAACTTAACTTTTTTTCGCGATCAATTTTGATTCAACAGTTTATAATATCATAGAGCAAATACATTAGGCGTGGCTTAGAGAAGTCATGTGACACAAAAGCAGAAATTCCTAAACTGGAGGACCAACATAGCTCCTTTAGCCATTTCGCGCCTGTATTTACACCGCACGTTTATATTTTTAATTACATTCCTTATAGCTAATTTTGATTAATTTTTAAGCTTTTTGTTTTTTTTTATAATTGTTCATAGCGGGAAAATAGAAGCGGGTCCAAATTTAACTTTTTACCGATTCCGTTAATTAAAACAAAAGTGAAAAAAAAGACCTTGGCAAACCTAGCCAAATTAATAATAAGAGAAACATCAAAAAATTGATTCATGCTTGAAAACGAAAGGTTTAACACAGGAATATAATTTTATTACTGGTAAGATTAATGATTTTATCCAAGTTAATAATATTACAGTTTTTATAAGCAATGTTTGCATTTTTAACCAGCTATACTGAAGGGTAGTGACAATAATACCGATTGGCAGAATTTGGACCATTATTTTAATCTTTGATAAGATAATAAACACGAAGAGGATTTATTTTCTCATGGAAGACAATCACGCTCCTTGAATCGATCAAGAATGTAATCGTACACTTCCATAACCGACAATCCTAGCTCCGATTTGAGAGGCACTCAAATGATGTAAACATTAACGGCGATGAACATCTGAATAAAGCTAAGCTAAATAAATCAGTACGAGTTCAGCATCAATCTTTAGCGTAGAATCATTTGATTTCGCTCGTTTGTTTAATTGTTAAGAAAAAATTTTACGGATGGATCGAAACGGTAACTCTCCGCTTCAGCCGAAGCAAAGCTTTGGATAGTAAAGCTTTAAATATTAAATTATTTAAATTGAATTGTTCCGTGTTGTCTAAAGTTGTAATTTGGCACGTTACAACATCACAATTCCAATATGCGAAGTCATTTTACTTTGTTCCGTTATGTTGTTGCTATTTGGTGTGGAAATTTCAGTTTTAGTAAGTAAAGATTCATTTAGAGTTAATCAAATAGAAAAATATGTGAATAAAGCTTAAGAAAGTCGAAAATTTCTTCTGTTCGTTGTGTATATACTTTACTTGATTCAAAAAGCAAGCAAAATGAACAAGTTGGGAAACCAAAATATAACTTCCCCGACCCTGACGTTAAGGTAAGCTAACCTAACCCTACCTAAAATAAAAGATGAAAAGAAATGTAGAGTATTGGAAGAATAGAAGAAAAAGCGTGCATTTCAATCAAACTTCTCTATTTCCCATCTAGGTTACGGAGTACAAGTATTTCCCTTAACCTCAAGGATTCAGAGAATGCAAAAGAGTGTCCTGCGTTACCCATAATTATATGCGGAAGGTCGTAGACTTCTTTATATACACACCAAATGAAATGTCCTGCGTTACCCATAATTATATGCGGCAGGGCGTAGATTTCTTAGACACACCAAATGAAAATGTTTATTTTCAAAGTATATACGTAAAAATACATGTTCTTGTAATATAAATTAACACTTGAGCAGAGGCTGTAACACTTGAGCATAGGCTGTAACACTTGAGCAGAGGCTGTAACACTTGAGCAGAGGCTGTAACACTTGAGCAGAGGCTGTAACACTTGAGCAGAGGCTGTAACACTTGAGCAGAGGCTGTAACACTTGAGCAGAGGCTGTAACACTTGAGCAGAGGCTGTAACACTTGAGCAGAGGCTGTAACACTTGAGCAGAGGCTGTAACACTTGAGCAGAGGCTGTAACACTTGAGCAGAGGCTGTAACACTTGAGCAGAGGCTGTAACACTTGAGCAGAGGCTGTAACACTTGAGCAGAGGCTGTAACACTTGAGCAGAGGCTGTAACACTTGAGCAGAGGCTGTAACACTTGAGCAGAGGCTGTAACACTTGAGCAGAGGCTGTAACACTTGAGCAGAGGCTGTAACACTTGAGCAGAGGCTGTAACACTTGAGCAGAGGCTGTAACACTTGAGCAGAGGCTGTACTGTGTGATTATCTTTGATAATCCACTGATTTGATAAAGACGAAGGATTTATTCTGGAATGGCAAGGAAGACAAGGGATTAAAACGACGAAGATATGGTAGCAAGTTCCTCTTGGACAAACCAAGAAATATTCTAGACTGAATGTTCCATTTACAACCAATTACTTCCGGTACAGTTTTCGTCTGAAATTGTTGTTTTGACGTGCTAATAGAGGACAATTACTGATATTTTCATCATACGAGAGATCCCAGTCTTTGGAAGAATCCAAGGATGGAGCTGGTCGATAGGTTATTTTCCAAATTGGCTAATAAGACTTAAGTTTCCACTCCTATGATAAAAATAATATCTTAAAGACTGAAAGTAGACTAATTTCCATACCGTTAATATTTATACTTGAATAGTTCCTTTTATGTTTAGAATAACGAGGCCTTATGAAGAACTGTTGAGCTTTTACTGACTGTAGGGATCTCATATGTCGAGTCCGAAAACACTCACTGCTTGCATGTTTCAACTCTTCGTAGCCATGTCGACTCTTTCTGGTGATAAATGAAAGCCGTGTCGCAGCTCTGTTGACTTCAAATGGTGATGACATTCTGCGCTGGTTGATTTTCTCACTTAAGTCATTATAGGTCTCTTTCGTCTGGTCTTGTCTTGTCTCTTCTTGTATTGTCGCCTGGTCTGCGAACGAAGTTCACTGTACACGGCTGCTTTTGATTATGAAAATAATCGTAAATGTTTCTTGGTTTTATAGTGGAGAAAAATGAAGCCAATTTTTTTCCAACATCAGATGTCCATTTTTCATTCAAAATTGTTGTTTTTTAAACACGGGAAACCTATTGTACTTCTGTCCAAGGAGAGTTTTCACGACTATAATTTTTCTTAAGAGTTGTAACATTTTGTTTCAATCCGCCTCAGCTTTAAATCTTATATCGTTTCTATCTTGGATGCCCGTGTAAACGTACCTTTATTTAGATTCTTCAATCCACCCCAAGTTTGCAACAAGCATTAGCCTATACTGCCCGTTATACCTTTGATTTTTGGACTAAATGATATATGGAAAACAGCTTAGCGTGTAATGCCAACTCAAACTGATAGTAAACGGTCACATTTCTATAAATTTTTGGACATTGTGTAATGTTCTTACAGAGACATAATATATTAAATAAGCCACATTTCTAAGTAATGCGATTTAAATTCAATCGCCTCAGTTTATTCGAGTACTCTACCCAAAAGATCGTGAGAAAGGGCCTCTTATCACCGAAATATAGGCGAGAAACGATTGCCCACACAATCGAAGACGACACCACCGCGCAAGTGAGAGGGTTCACCACAATTCTAAACGCTAACGTAAACCACCCATTGGAGTAGTGCGTCTATGAGTACCGAATCTGTAAATCTCGTTTATATAGGCCAAGAAGAGATTTATTAAAGTTGAAAAACCAAATGATAAGAAAATCGTGCCTACTTTTTAATTACTGTGAATTTAATGGGATACTCATGATATATTATAATTAAATAATATAATGATATAATAAAATTAAAGGGCTGAAGAGGGCTACCCGAGTAGAAGTACCCTTTTGAATGTAATTTTCAGTTATCAATAAAAAATACCTTTAAAATACCTGTAAAAATAGCTTATCTTTTGTTTAATAAATCAAATTTTTGTTCATCAATTTAGAACCACTTAAAAAAGTTCGGCTTGTTTTATGTTTTAACCTTTTCGTAACCCATTCAGCCACCTTTCTCTTTATTACTTCATATACCTTATCAATCTTTCATTATTGAAATCTTTGTTTAACCAAGAGAAGCACTCGTACTCAATAATCTATACTTTCTCTCTATTAACTCGAATTCAATGGATATTTCTTATCATTCAACTGTTTAAGAAATAAAATGTTTGTTTACCATTTTGAAGCAATTAATAAAGCTCGGCTAAGCTAATGATTTCACCCTTTTGTAACCAATTCAGGCACCTTACTTTCTATTACTTCATGTACTTTATCAATATTTCATTGTTTAAATCTGTGTTTAACTAAAGATACTCTCGTACCGAAAGAAGTCTTATCAAATTTTTTCAAAGTACCTTCGATACCCGTGTAAACGCACTTTTATTTAGATTCTTCAATCACCCCAAGTTTGCAGCAAGACTAAGGCTATACTGCCCGATATACCTTTGCTTTTTTGACTAAATGATATATGGAAAACAGCTTAGCGCGTGCTGCAAACTCAAGCTGGTTTTAAACGGTCACATTTCTTTATTTTTAGTTATAAAATAAATTTATATTGCGTTTCATTTCCCTAAACGATATCACACCATAAGGCTCATTTGCATTCACTCCAAAAAGGTAGTATATAAACCGTTATTACTAATTAATAATCGAGTGATGTGGCCATGAAGTTGGGAGGAACACCCCCTCCCTTCAAAGTCTAGACGTTTATCGTAACCCTAGGCACTTGGTAGGCAACGCTAATTTACCCATTGGTGGGGCGATGTTTGGAGAGTGGAAGATTGATGTGGACCATATTAGTGAGGGACGCCTCGCTAATATGGCCCGCTGAGATCAGACACTAGAGGTTGGACCTTGATGTGGGGATGGTCGGAGGTGATTATAACAGTGGGAGACGTCCCATTGCGTATAATCGCCTTCAACTGTCCAGCATCGAGGTTTAACTGTAAAGTGGATGGTGAAAGGCGATAATATGCAATTGGAGACGTCCTGTTGCATATAATTGCACGACACCTGAAACTCAATGTGGCAGCCACGCTTAAAGGAGGTAATTCCCGTTAAACGGAATTGAACGATAAGCTGGCATGTAATGTCTCTAGACTTTTGGCTCCACGAGCTAGGTCACGTGATTTCCGCTTACACAGGATATCCGCTTACACAGGAAGTGACACACAGACACACACACAGACAAGACCAGTGTAAAACCTCCCCCTGAACTAAAGTTCAGTCGGGGAGGTAAAAAGATAGAAATCAGAAAACGTTATGGAGATAAAAAAGAGAGAGATAAGGAAAATCTTTGCTTCACCCCTTTTTTAAACCCCCTCATTACGAGGTGTAATTAGAATAAAACCCTAGTTAAAATATTCATTCGTATCATAGTGTCGGAGTCAAGATCCCCTCTAGAAAGTTTATGATGCTCGTGAGAGTTTAAAGTGACGATGTGACATAGTTGATCCCCCTAGTTAACGACTAGTTCCGTGCTACTCTATCTCTCGACAACGTCACCTGATATAAATAATGGCTACCGCGTTCCCAATTGATGATACCCGTAAGTGTTAAATAACTGTAGAGTAGAATAACCTAGAAAGCCCCATTATAAATATCCAAGGTATCTCATTAATATTAAAGTGTATCTATATTTGATTAAGCATAACTTGAGAGCCCCGATAATTTAACGTAGATATCTAAGCACCTTCCGTGCGCCCAACTCTGTGAGATAACGGGTTGTAACGTCCCTCGAAGTTTTAAGTATTATCATTTTTCCCCCTAGTAATTAAAATGTTATATTTTTGAAAGTGTTATTACAAATGTGCCTGACCATGAATAAAAGAGTGTTGTTTTGATTGACCAATTATGAGAAACCATACGTGAAACGAATCTTTTTTCCTCTTCTTCCCACGTGATTAAACTCCTCACACAATTTATCCCAACCCCCAAAACACTTTTTTTGTGTAAGCTTTTCTCGTTTTTCCCCGTGTTGGTGGCTCTTCAAACATTTTTCCCAAAACCAGCGTCTTTTAACCAAATTCGCGGGAAAAAGTTCGAACGCCGCTCGCCAGGCGGAAACCCGGCGAGGAAAACCCTTATAAGACGTTTGAATTGCGCAACAGCTTCTGTCTCATCCTCAAATTCTTCAGTTTTGTTTCCTTCGATCGATGTACCAACACGACCCCAGCTCCGAAAAATCCAGGGTTTGCTTCTTTCGTCGGACTTTAATACTTGTAACTTGTAAGAAGAGTTTGTTCCAAGAGCTATTTCAACTTTTCCAAGAACAGCATTGTATATCCCATTTTTATCTTCTAAAACATGAGCGTGGGCTTCGAGTTTAGAATCTGGTTCAACAGGCACACTCCCTTTAAGGGCGAGTTTGACTTTGGTGCTTTTACTCGATGAGAAATGGAACTCGCTTTTTCCCGTACTTATAAGCTTCTTTTCGGTAGCTGATTGAATTCTATCTTCCGGGTTTCCACCCCAGCTAGCTATGCTGTACTGTTTGATCGTTAGAACCGAACCACTCTTTTCAACAGCGTCAATGAAATCTTCGGAAACAACGGGTACGTCATTTTCTTCCGCTTCTCTGATCTTTTTTTTTTCAACATCCTCCTCAGTACTAATAACGCAAGTTGTATTTTTATCAATTTGCGAAACCACAATGCCTCCTAATCGAGCTACAGTTTTCTGTAACGCTTCTTTCGACGCTCGCAGATTACCTACCAAAATAATTTTTGCGTTGTTTAGAGGTCGAGGCACTCTTTTGATTCCCGATGTAGATGGTAAAGTCTTTTTAAATGTTGGCGTAGGTTCGTTAGCGGGAAAATATCGATCACGCTTCTCGTTCTTATAACTCTTTTAAAAGAAAGGAAATTCGTCTTTGGATTCGTTTGGAATGAGGAAAGGATTTCTCGCGGCGAGTTTCGTAACGTTTAATCATTTACTCCACTCGCTTATATTTCCCGTACATTATACCCGTTACTGGCAAAAACAAACTGTCCTTGATTGCATTCGGTGCATGGTACTAAAGCGCCAAAAGCCATAATATCAGATAGTCTATCGAGAATCTCGCCTTCTCCAGTTGGAATTTCCTGATCATTATACTCTAAAAGTTCATCTTTCGCTTCTTTTTAAGCCGTTTTTCCAGAGAATCGCGCCAATTGTAAACCATTTGAGATTTGTTTTCGCGTTTTTTCTTTTCTCCAAGGATTTCCGGAGGATTTTCAGTTTTTTTCTGGTAAAAGGTCTATTTTCTTCAGTTTTTCTTTGATCGCTCTCTGATCTACAACATCAAGTGTCATTAACCCTGGAATTTTGGAGCCATCGTCGAGAAAATTCAAATCTTCTCTAGCTTGAGCGAAAAAATCAAAGTGCTACCAAAGTTGAAATGGACCGAACCGCCTCGATTTATAACTTTCTCTATCAATTTTTTGATATCTTAGTTTGGTCTTTCACGAGGTATTCTTCGCATCCCCTGCAGGAAGATTGGTTTGACTTCGCGTACTCTGTTGAAAATTCGCTTATTTGAGTAGGGTCAGTATTTCCAGGCGTGCCCGTTGAACATTCACCAGTCATTTTATTGCGAATTTTTTCCTGGTCATCCCAACGTATTGATTCAAAATGCGAAATGTCCGCCTCTGACTTCACATTAAATTTTTCAAGAAAACATCCAAAATGGTACCAATTTGTAGAATTCACGAAAAAAAAACAACAACAAAATAATACGTTAAACATGTTGGTGGAAACTGTTCACAGTTCCCGGTTGCTTTAATTTAACCAATTTGTGTAGGCAGTGTCGCCCTCTACCGAACATCAATACGAAAGAAATAAAAAGGAAGAGCGAGAGACAACACCTTTTTACTTTTACTTTTGTATTTAATAACATTAAAAAGTCACCTTAATATGTAACGCTTCTTTGTCGTCCTTTACTTATAAATAATAACT
Organism: Odiellus spinosus; assembly: GCA_963920705.1. Taxonomy (NCBI): domain Eukaryota; kingdom Metazoa; phylum Arthropoda; class Arachnida; order Opiliones; family Phalangiidae; genus Odiellus; species Odiellus spinosus. Next base: position 7,924,630 of record OY987232.1, on the reverse strand, counting down.
GGTTATGGGTCCAGTCGACGTACACTGCACGTAAAAGAAGAAAACCAGCGTACGAAATAAGTGAACAAGAAGAAACGCTTTTAAGAAGAAACACGTTATTGAGAAGAAGTATATCGGAAGGACAAAGGCCTACTGAAAGAAGAGAAACGAAGGTCCTGTAAATGTTTATGACAGTCATTACATAAAAGAAGAAACCAAATCGAATAAGAAATGGGTGACGAATACAATATTGAGAAGCTTAATGCTGAAAACTATCGATATTGGTCTATGAGCGCAAGGCTTGTTAGAGGCAAAAGGGTGTTGGTCGGCAATGGACCCGGGATTTGCTTTGATAACAGAAATAATAGCTGAGATGAGGGCGCGAGATCACAAAGCTAAATCCATTTTTTTATATGATCGTCAACTACGAAAGCTTGGATAACTTAGCAGGTTGTGACTATGCTGCTGATGTATGGGAAACCCTTAGAGAGATTTACACGACTTATGACACTTGGCATGGTTTATTGCTTGTGAAAGATTTCGATCTACCAGAGAAGAAACCAAGTGATTCGATAGGCGATTATTTAACTCGCAGAAATGCTTTATATTATAAAGTGAAAAATGCGGGCTACTTAGTTGATGAAGTCGTTTTGGCTGGCTTTGCTGTTTTGGGATTACCAAAAGAATACGAATTCCTATCCAGAAGCTTACGTATAGATAAAGATTATCTTTCGATGACATCATTAAAAGAAAAACTGACAGAAGAAGAAGGAAGGTTGGCTTCGCTAAAGAAGATACTAGTGTGTTAGAAAACAAAGCCAAGTCACTAAAATTCCAGACCCTTCAGGGTAGCAACGTATCGAGCGTTATTTTAAATATATACAAAGAGGATATTCGGGTGCTCGTTTCGTACGGAGGAAAGAATGATAGAGGAACCGTTCAAGGAAAAACAAAGCAAAAGGAAGAAAGGAGAACGTTCTATAGAAGATACTATAGTTGTTTAGAATTTGGACATATAGCGAGAGGCTGCCCATACGATACCAAAAGTAATCCAACATTGGAAACCACACCCAAACACATGGCTGTACATCGCTTAGGAAAACAAGCTGGTTTCAAGCCCTATATATCATGCAAGCTGCACTGTCTGACACAAGAAATTCAAACACAATGGAAACTGGAATATGGGTGATGGACAGCGGGGCGACTGAACATATGAAGTCTCAACGAAACAAATTCATGACGTTTAAAGAGTGTCGAAGCACAGTCGAAGTCGCAGAAGGTGGATAGTTGAAAGCCACGGGGCGAGGAAACGTCCGAATTAAATTAAGTGACGTTTGTGGAGGATGGACGCTCACACTGATGGACTCTCTCTTCGTTCCGTGGAAATTTACTATCAGCATCGAAATATAATTGAAGAAACAAGCAGCTGAAGTTCTGAAAGACGAAACTATAATAGCGAAAGGTTTCAAAGAAGGAAAGTATTCCATTTCTATGAAGAAAACGTAATGACAAGAAACTTATCTAATGGAATGGGGAAAGAAGAGCTGACGTTTAAAGCGACGAACAACAAGATGACGCAAAATAAAGAGTTATGGCGTAGACGGTTAGGCCACTTACACAAAGCAGCCATTAAACCAATGCCTAACCCGTAGGTCCTAAAATCACATTAGATGAAGAGATAATCAGCACCAATTGTGAAACGTGTATGAAAGGGAAACTTAAAAGCAAACCGTTTCCAACTAGGAGTTTCACTAGACAAGAGAAACCGCTGATACTCATTCATTCTGATGTTGTTGGTCCAGTAGAACCTACATCGAAAGGGGGAAGCTCTAACTTCGTGACTTTTATTGACGATTTCTTGAGGTATGCGCAAGTCCTAATGATGCGAAGAAAGAATGAGGTAGACGATAAATTTGACTCGTATCGAAGGGTGCAAAATTATCAAGGAGCAACTATCTCCGAAGTGATAATGGGGGTGAATACATGACCAACTCATTCAAAGCCCTACTCGAGAATCATGGGATAGATAGACAGTTAACGATTCCAAAACGACCGGAGAGAGAAGAAAAACGGAAACAAGTTGAGGTTCAAATTGATTGGCTCCCAATTATCACGTGACACTACTTTTGCGGGAGTATTTCTCAAAGGGGAAATACGTGTGCCAAAATCTCGTCTAAGCTTGAAGGAGGAAGCTTCAAGGTTCAAGCCTGCAAAAAAAGAGTAAAATTACTGCGAATATCTATATATACATTAAATATTGAAAAATATGAAAAATATCTCTTTGCACAATTAAACGAATCAATATACTGGTCAACAAACCTCAGGTCACGTCAAATTAATCCAATCACCAAGGGCAACATTGATCAGCACATTCCTCGTGTAATGATATTTAATTTTTAAGAAATCCGCGAACTGAGTATAAATTCAGAACGCTGTCTATGTAGACCTCACTCAAACGCTTTTATTTAACACGTTTATTTTTCAGATATTCCGCAAAGTTTTCAATAATATTATTGACTAAACTGGGAGTTTTGAAGAAAAGCTACTTCCGCCATTTTTTTTTTTTCAATTCAGTATAATGAGAAAAAATTTTGGTGCAAAATTTTTCCACCAGAAAGCATTATTAAGAAAGTTACAAATAATTGAAATTTGAAGCTTTCTATGTAAAAAACCCATAGACATAGATCAAGAGTTTTTTCACAACACGAACACTCAATTAAATCTGTAACAACACAGTGCCATAATTACTTATGCCTAACCTAACCTAAATTGAATTACACTTACCTAACCTGAATTAAACTAAACTAATTAAATATTGTTTTCTTATGTATAAATATTCACGAAAATAATTTTTCAATTTTGGAGTCCTTTTCTACATTTTAGTGTCCCTGCATTCTTATCAACCTTTTAACAGAAAGGTGCTAATTTGCTTAGAAACGTTTTTGCGAGGAATTTCTCGGGAAATTAGCAGCCAAAGGTAACCCTCTGCTAAATTTATACCTCTCGGGAATTTTACGTGGCAGTGCGAGTCCCCAGTAGGCAGTTGTAAACAATAGGGTAAGCCTTGGTGCATCGCAATTAAGCGTGTGTAACTATCTTAATAATGCTCTCCGGTGGAAAATGCTTTCACCAAGATTTTTTTCTCATTATAATGAATTGAAAAAAAAATAATAATAATAAAAAATGGCTGGAGTAGCTATTCATTAATCTAGCCGACTAAACTGATTAGGTTAAATTAACACGCGCTTTGGATCATTCTAACGTCGTTTATCTCTACGACGCCGTCGATTACGAGCCGAATAACTTTTAAATATTTTTGACGCCGCCGAAACTCATAAAACCTGATCACGCCGCTGCCCCGTTTTTTCCGTGGTCGGAGTCTAGTCTAGCGGACGTATTTACTTAATGCGCCTTGTTGCCGCATCGGGGTGCTCGAGTTCCTCAGCCCCGTTTGAGTTTTTTCCCCCCTTTTCTGGTGGTACCTAAATCTCTCAAACGGGGGGGGGGGGTATATGCGTAAGCGCATGCGAATGCCGGCACCATTGCTTCTATGGATGAGTCTAACTTATGGTAATTATTTATCTTGTGGTTACTCCGATTACGAGTTATTCCGGTAATACTGTTTTATAATTTATTCCGATTATGAATTTTTCCTCTTAACGTAACTAAGATTCTGTAAAATTATTTCGGTTAAAACTCCCAATTTGAAAGACTTAAAAGGTTTAGTTCGAAATCACTAGCTAACCCTAAAACGTTTCGTAGATATAGATATCCATTCGAAACATCGGTTTTTCTTTTGGCCACCTAGAGATAATAATAGCCTTATGGTTTTCCTGATAAAACAAAATATAAACCATAGGTATTTAAAAAATGATGACAGCCTCACTTTAAACGAATAGGAATTTTATGAAAATTAAATTTTGTCGGAACGCATTTGCACTTTTTGGGTTATTATTATATAAGATCCTGAAATAAATATACTTTATATGCGCTGTCAGTCAAAATGTGCCAAATCTTTAGATGCTTATTTGACATATCACACATTTTTTCAACAAAGAATTTCACTCCATAGTTTCCGTTAGTCATAAATTCCTTCGAGATAAGATATATATTTAATAAATATAGATACTGCGTACTATATATATATGAGCGTTCACCATTTGTTAGTCTTTCCAAAATTCTCAATAACCTTTATTCGTACTTCTGTCAGTAATGTTTCGAAACGGCGTACACAGTATTTTACTAAGTTTTTCGAAGAAATTAGGTTTAATTTTACAATTGAGAAAAATAGGCTCGAACCCGCGTTTCATTTTCAATGCTGCTGGAATAAAAACTGAGGGCTTCAACCAAAATACATTTGAAAACCAAAAGGCAACTAATGTTCAAGAAGGTAAAATAATTTATTTTTAACATATAAGCAAGCTCGTAGGAGGGAATAACAGTCAACCCTCCCAAGTTTAGTTCTTGTATTCGCCCCTTTAACCAGCAAAGAATATATAATCATCGAAAAATATTCTAAAATTTAAATAAAATGACCCAATTCAAACTGCGGAAATAGCTGAAAAATTAAGTATATTATTTAATTTTACAATTTTTACGTCATCGGTCATTTGGCGCCAAAACGAGAGCTATATTATTTAGAGATACCCCAGGTTGAGCTCGTCTAGGCCCGTCCATTAAATGTTGTATATATTTCTCATTTTTCCACGATTGTCCCAATGTCTAGTTTTTTAAAGCGGTCGCCATCCGTAAAGTCTAATTCTTTCATTTCGGCGTATATAAATTATTTGTTGCTTCACCCCTATATATAGTATTAAGCAATTTTGCTTAGTGGAAAAACTTACGCAAATTTTCACAAAAACCCGCTTTCACCCCCTTATGTGGGCTTCTTTAAATATGAATAAAAGATACGCACACTTAGCCTTTCCCTGATTGAAGATCGGTTCAGCAACGTTACCGAAGCGTCCAATAGATTATTGTCTAATGCATTTTACTTAGGGATAGTTTTCGTGACGTGGCAATGAATCTGGGTATAATTTTACTATAATAAAAGGGACATATCTTTGGGATGCAAAACTGAACTGTACTCTTCGCGGGGTGCATTCGTTTGAATCGTTTTTAACCACACTTCATGTGTAAGAAGAATCAGAAGCTAGAATAAGTGGCGTCGTTTCTCTTGAATCATTTCATTCAATTCTGTCCAGGACAAATCTTGCCACTAAAAAGAATGCAAAAACTGATTTTTTTCAAGCTCGTTTTCTTTACCCGTCTTTAGTCGAGTTCAAGAGAAATTTTCAAACTGAGAAGCGATGAGCCAGTTTTATTCCCTATTTTTAATATTTTTGTCGTTACAAACGCCGCTCGAAGACTAGCGAAATTTCAGGAGTTAAAGGAAGAGCTAGAACCAGGTAGCCTTTATCCAAATCCCGAGATTGTCCATGAGAGAAAGGAAACAAGACGTCGTTCCTTTCGAAGCTCTATAAATAATTAGCTTTCGAATGCAGATTATAATTAAGCGTAAAACACTACCGCTTCTTCCTATGTTCTTTCTAAGATACGAAATCGTTAATATTAGCCACGGTACATTACGATATCTAAATTGGTAAATTATTTCATCTACAGGAATTGCAACCGACGCGATAAAGCAGAGCCAACTATTAATACAACGCTCAAAAGACGCTTACGGAATCCCTGGAATGACTGTAGCCGTGAGCGTGGATGGAAAATTGACCTGGGCTGAAGCATTTGGTTATTCGGACTTGGAAAACCAAGTACCGTGCCGAGCAGACACCATCATGAGAATTGCCAGCGTAAGCAAATCAATTACCGCCACAGCCGCTGCTAAACTCTGGGAAGAGGGAAAATTAGATATGGACAAATCAATTCTCGAATATATAGAAGACTATCCCCAGCCCAAATTCGATGGAACAAACGTCGTCATTACACCTAGACACCTCGTTTCAAATCTAAGTGGCATAAGACATTACTCGAAACCGACTCTGGATGGTAAAGACGTTTTTCAAAACGAAGAGTTTTATAACACGAAACATTACGAAAATGTGAGAGACGCCCTAAAGGTCTTTGATTATGAATCGTTATTGTTCAAACCTGGCAAGAAGTATTCTTATTCATCGCACGGTTTTAGCGTACTAAGCGCCGTTATCGAAAACGCCGCGAAGGAATCGTTTCAAAACCATATGTCAAAAATGTTTGAAACGCTGGGATTGGAAAATACATCTTTCGATCTAAACGATTCTCTGACTTACGGTCGAGCGAGATATTATACGAAAAAGAATGGATCCATAGTTAATAGTCCGTATATTGACAGCTCGCTTTATTGGGCTGGAGGAGGTTTTCAATCAACAGCGGGAGATTTAGTTAAACTTGGAAACATCATGCTCTATTGCTACCAGGGTAAAGAAAATGGTTTTCTGAACGCAAATACGGTTGAAAAACTTTGGCAACCAACTGAACAGAGTCAATTAGTCAAGCAATATCCGTACGGCATGGGATGGGGTATAATTCCACGTAAAGAAGCGTGTAATTTATGTAAATTACAAAAGTTTGCCGTTTTCCACGAAGGTTTAAATTCAGGGGCAGCTTGTGTACTTTTAATACAACCAAATGATAATACCAGTAATGACGAGGAAATTGTAAATAAAAGTCAAATGGCAGATACTCCACGAGGTATTGTAGTGGCAATTTTAACCAATTCTGATCAAAGTCCAATCCTAGGTGTTTTAGCGGTAGGTATTGTGAAATGTTTTGATAAAGACACCGTGTAAATTTTAAGAAACAATTTCTTTGGCCTTGAGCAAGGTTACTGTAGTGCTTGGCGTTTGGATAGTTACAATTTTTTGTTAATTTTATCGTTTCATAATATAATACTTCATCGTAATATTTAAATGTTAAATATTATAATGTATGTTAAATTTTTGGTAAACCGTTCATGAATTGGAAAAATTAAGATTAAAAGAATGAATAATATTTTAAAATCAATTTGAAATTCCACTTTCACGAACACGAAAATGACGTAAAGACAAGTATTAGCCGAACACGTTTCCAATCCTGACCATGTAACTGATTTCACAAAATTTTGTTATAAGTTTGCTATGATAGACAAATATATTAAATTTAATGTACGCGAATCATTAGATATTCGAAAAACTCGAAAAAAAACCAATTAGTTTTCAGTCGGGACGACGGTCCGGGGAGCTTCGTTACTGACCTTTGGTATAAAAAAACCCTATAGACGCCACTTTGAATCATGTGACGAAGTTGGTTTGAAGATAAATTTGGAACTGATGTAGAGATCCACCAATATCAGTTAATCAGATAATCATAAAAAAATAATCGGAAAATTATTCGCAATTACATTGGATTTATCATAGACTTCCCGTGGATAAATTATGAAAAAAAAAAAAAAAATAAAATGATCAGAAATTTCTTGTCTAAACCCCGATCTCTAACTGACGATGCGCCTGTAAGAGGCGAAACTAGTCGTCACTAACAGGAATGTTTATTTGTGTTTTTAAATTTTTTTGCGTAATTAAAGTTGCACCTTTATTTAAGAAAACCTACTATTTATTATACGCAAGTAGTCACTATAATCTTTCTTTTTTTTGGAATTATGGGTTCGTTAACCTGAGTCTAGGTCATAATAGCGAAAACAAAAAGCGAAAAATATTTTAACGAAACGAACAAGAGCGAAAAATCAATTATTCCAAATAATAAATCAGAGAAAGCGAGACTACAGTTTTCCAAATATGCGCTACTGCAATCGTAAAAATTTGAATCCAATTGGCAAAATGACAACATAAAAATTTAATATTTTGCCTTCAACACCTTTTTTAATACACCATGAATTAACAACACTCTATAGTATACATCAAAGTTAAACAAGTTGGGAAACCAAAATTTTACCTCCCCGACAACGTTAACCTAACCCTAATTTAAATAAAAGATGGATGCATGTAAAGAATTAGGAGTGAGTATATGGACCAGGGTGCTTTTGATTGCATGTTACAGTGTATAACAATTTTCTCACTCTACTCAGAGTACTCAAATTTCCTATGATCTTATTTTATGTCAGGTCGTAGGATGAGCAGAGACACATACAATGATATATTTATATTAAATGTAAATTAGTGATTACAAATTCTAGCCATATAAATAAAAGCATCGGTATCATTAGGCTGTACTGCCCAATTATCTTTTGTTAATCCAATGATTTGATAAAAACGAAAGATTCAGTGTGGGGTGGCTTCCGTCCGGAAGAGACGAAAATAGAACGACGGAGATTATCCATTCAAGTTATTCTTGGACAAACCCAAGATATTCTAGACTGCAAGTTCCATTAGCCCTTCCTCGGAAGATGATTGGCAATACTTCCGGTATTGATTTTGTCTGAATTCCTTGTTCTGACGTTCTAATAGAGGACCATTGCTGATGATTTCATCATACGTGTGAATCATCTCAGTCATTGGAAGAATCCAAGGATATAGCTTGTCAAAAACCGATGGCAGGCTGAAAAGACCTTCTTCAGCACTCTTAAAATAAAATAACAAATTCCATACCATTAGTATTTACACTTGAATAGTTATTTTTACATGTGACTATAGGCATCTAACATGTCGAGTCTCAAAACACTCGCTTCTTTATGTCCCAATTTTTCTAGCCAGGCCGTCTCTACCTGCTGTTATATGGAAATGGCACTAGTGAAGTTGCTCTGTTGAATTCAAATGGTGATGACATTCTGCGTTGGTTGATATTCACGAAGTTTAACTGCTCTTCCGTACTCCTAAGCCTCCAAGTTATATTTAACTATAATTTAGCTGAACGATGATAGTAACATACACCAACAAATCGAAGTCCAAAGGTAATAGTCAATTACCTTTAATAACTTTCTCTATAATGCCAACTTCTCTATTACAATAAAAGCCTGACTTAAATCTTTATAGCTATCTTACTACCTTTGCTCTGCTCTGCTCTCTAACGAAGTTCACTGGACACGCCTGCTTTTGAAATTACTTTTTTGGGAAATTTTACCGGCTTTTTTTTTCTCCAACATCAGATGCGCATTTTTTATTCAAATATAGACCGTTGGGTTTTTAAACACAAGAAACCTACTGTATTTCAAAGTTTCCATGACTATCATTTTTCTATTGATTTCTAACGTTAATCCGCCTAAACTTTAAATTTTATACTCAAATTCCTCTTGAACTGGTTATAATAAATACTCCGAGTATAACCTATCAACTAGAGTGTAGTAGAAGAATTGTACTTAGATGATCCAAACCACATTGAGTTTGCAGCGGCCTAAGATTACACTACCTTCGCTTGAACGTAGGCGCGTTCTGAGCACTCAAGCTGGTATTTAACACAAAAGTGATATTTAATCCCTAGACCTTTCATTGTGTAATAATAGATTAAATTAGCCACATTTCTAAGTCATGCGATTTAAACTCAATCGCCTCAGTTTATTCGAGTACTCTACCCAAAAGGTTGTGAGAAAGAAGCCTCTTATCACCGAAATATAGACGAGAAACGATTGCCGACACAATCGAAGACGACACCATCGCGCAAGTGAGATAGTCCCTGCTGTTATGTTTCTCGCTTGCACGTTCATCATAGAATATAGCGGGAGGTGTCATTGTTTTCAGAAAAATGAGCTTAATCCGAATTTTGATGGTGGAAGTTCGTGGGGGGTGGCAGAGGTGCGCTAGCCCACCCAAACCTAGTTTTCGGGGATTATTTTTTTACCGACGTATTTTAAATAAAATAAATATTTTACACGCTGAAATTGTTCAATAGGCTATCTATAGCCCATATAAAAAAAATTGGCATCGCAAGTTGTTTATTTTTTCCGCAGGGTGGCGCCCAATTTTAACCCGCCCACCCTAAGGTGAAAACCTTTTCCTTGTAATAAATATGTCATATAATATATCAAACGAAAGCTTATAAGCCGTAGAATAGTATAATATCAATTAAGTTGTCATAATTATGAAATGAAAACTACAAATATTATAAGAAAAATAAAGTTTTTTTTTAATTTTAATAACAATATGAAAATATTGGGTTTTATATCACTCATATTTGGTAGATATACAAAGTAATGAAATCGTTTATAAATCTTCGTCACTTAAATCACTTTCATCACTATCATCACTACCTATATTTTTATTTTCAATGTAACCGTTATCACAATTTTCTTCGTCACCTCCGCACAAACACATTTCTGTGCATCGTACGCGTGGTGTTTGCGAGGCACACTTACAAGGAGGCTTACACCGTCCACGGCTACAATTACATTTAATGAAGTGTAATATCTCCTCAGGGGCACAGGGTAAATCGCAAAGAACTGGTTCGTAAGTATTATTTTCGAAGACCCATCCATAATTCGTGGCTGGTGGTAAATTTGGGTGTGGAAAAGTATCTTTATTCCACTCCATACATTGGAAGTGTGCCCTGCGTATAGTTGGAGCTAATGCTCCAATGGTTGGAGGAAGCCCCTCTCCCTGGGAACCTTTCTTGGAGAAAAACCACCATCGAAGCTCTCCAAGACTGGATATTATCTGACTTGTTTTCGAGTAAACTGAGACTACAAATTTCTCAATCCCTTTAAAAACATCCTCGGTTATGACGAGTTCTCTCCCAAGGGACGATAATGCTTGGAGAACGTCAACTTCCGCGCAGACAAATTTGTTCCAAAATGTTGTTTTGGCTTTGCCCGAAAACCAACCAGTGACATCAGAACCAGATATTGCGTGTAAACCAGGTAAAGCGGAGGCCTTCAGGGGTCCAAGAGCGTCAAAAATAGTCTTAATATCTATATTTAAAGTTTTGGGTCCCGTTCTGACGAATGTTGAGTGCACCGGCAGCTGAGGATATCTTCTAATGGCCAAAATTAGTACATCCGTGTCCGGGGAAAAAATTGTTAACTTGGTCGCACCTCGTTTGAAGGCGTGTACAGCGTGAAGAATTATTTTGGTGTCAGCTTCTTCGTGAGAACTCGCTAAATCACAAGAATCAAAATGTGTCGACAAAGCTTCTTTTCTGAACGCGACGACAATATTTTTCTTTCTTCGTTTAGCTTCCTCAATTAGAGAATGACCCAAGAAGACTGTGAGCTCATCTTTTGTTTTGATGTGGGAAAGTAATTTTTTTAGTGGTATTGAGCGGATCTGAGTGTTAGCTTCGATCTTGTACCTTATTGCGGAAGCTCCTTATTGCCTTCTAAGACGTGTAGCATTTTTAAGGGAGTCATCGATATAGGTATCGAAAACTATGTGTACTTCTGAGAATCTGCAATATTTGGTGAATATCTTTTCGCAAAAATGTTTCGCGTAGTCGGAGCACGTATTTAAGTTCTTTATAGTCATGGACTGAACCTCGGCCATCCCATCAATTATAGCTATATCAAAACCAGGTTCTGTTTCCGATCTTATTCGGCCGTCACTGATTTCGGATTGTTTCGTTAAAGCAAGAAGAAGATGTAGAAGTTTTGCCTTATCGTCGCTGTGGTTTAATGATCCGTCAGCACTAAATAAAGCTCGTGGTACGACAGTTAGTTCGTACTTGCTAACCACTTCATGTAAATCCATTTCAGGTCGAGAACGGCATAAAAGAACTAGACGTGTGAATAGATTGCGATCTTCTTTTAATTCCAAAATTCCAACTTTCGTTTTAATTTTGACTTTTTTAGCAGTTGTACTCAAAATCTGAAGATTAACGTTGCGAAGGGGATCCCACAGGTTTACGCTACCTTCGACGATTCTTTCTTTCACAAACCTTTCGTACTCCTTTGACCCGATCGCGCTCATTTCGCAGACATCATTTTGTACTTTCGGTGGTGCGACTGACTTGGAAACTAAATTTATTAGGTCTGTTCCTTTGTATTTAAATGGATTCGTAAAAGTGTTTATGGTAGAAATAAGTTTCGAAACATTCCTTATTTTACGGGTAGAAACGGATATTTTATCCTCATGATGTTTCGATTTATTTGGACTAGTTACTACGCGTCTTCCAGCCATCAGTTTGGTTTCTTCGGCTAATTTTGCTAATTGAGATGTCAGAAAAAACTTGGTTAGAGTTTCAGGTCGAAGGGTTATTCCAACCAATCCTCCAAGGACCTTCATTTTCCTATTTTCCTGTTCAAGACCTTCATCTCCACCAAGACTACAAAAAGGAGTTACGTTTTTGTTTGGTGCCCAATTTCCCGCCTTTAAGACGGCCCATGTATCGGGATCTTCATCTTTAAGCGCTTCCATTTCGACTAAATATAAAGCGGACATTGCTGAGTAATTTCTTAAGTCTAGAGCAAAGAAATATTTGGTGAAATCTTTTAAAGATTCTAGTCGGAGTTCCCAGTTGGCACTGCGAACCGACCTTATAAATGCAAGAAGGGACAATACCATGTTCATATATTGTTTAACCATACTAAACGTTGGGTATTTCTTTGATTGCTCTTTTGAAAAAAATTCCATTTTAACTGATATTTCTAATTGGTCAAGCGTAGTTAAGAACTGGTTGTTTAAAGCGCCAAATTCATCAGTTCTCTCATTCCAAGCATTGAAAATAGAGGCTGCTCTTCCTTCACATTGTAATTTCTCTTCCGGGTAATTTTCAAAGAAACTTTCTAAAAATAGTGAGTAGAGTGCTTGTAATGTTGTTAAATGGGCTTCGATGGCTCTCCGGAGAGGTTTCCCTTCCAAAATCCGTTTGACAGTTTGAGATGTGTATAAACCAGCTTCTATCCACATCTCAGGTATCCCTGTGAGTTCCACAAATTTTCCAATCGCCCTCAGTTCAGCCATCTCTATGTGCAATTCACCAGGTAACAAGATCCAGTTCTTGACTGACAGTGCCATTTCAAGTTGTTTCATAGGGCGATAAAGACCCAAATCCATCGTAACAATTGGCTTTGAATTGGAGTCCGTAAAAATAGTGTTAATTTTTTCAAAAGATTTCATAACCGTCAACTGAACCGTTCTTTCTGTTGGAGAAGTACCAATAAGCGGAAGAACAGCAATACGAGTGATCTTTTTGGGCTCGTATAATAGTGAATTGTGAGCTGACCATGTGAGACTAGTTTTTCGTAATGTTACTTCCAGTTCAGTTTCTCTGAAGCCATGAAGAAGAGACATAATCCATGCTAGATCACGATAAAAAGCTTCTTGTATTTCTTTCGAAACGCCACGCTCATGATAATATTCTGGGTATACCTGGCTCCGTGGGCGTACGGATTTTGAAATTTCACATGGAAGTAACTCGTAAATGGAACTAGGAATTTTCATGCTTTTGGCGTTCTCAGAAATCATAAATCGTTCAGGATTGTCGCCGTTTTCTATTTGTTGGTACAGCACCATGACAGTTCCATGCATGGTGCGTTGGCCGTCGGGAGTATCTTCTTGAAAATCTAAATTGTCAAAAGCAAATGTAACTCTTCTTCCTTTAACGAAGTCCGGTGGAATATACACCCCGTCGTTGTCTTTCATCTTTGATAAAACTTCTTTCGCAATTAGAGTTTGTACATCATTCATTCTGGAATAGGTGACTCCCCATCCCATCTCACTCATAAAGTCAACCATATGGGCGCTTCGTGTTTCTTTGTGAATATATAATGAAACTCCCATTTGCAATGGCATTTCCCTAGTTCTAAGCATGCTTTTAGTATCATCATGCAGTGAAGCTTGACGAGGCGTTAAGGTCTCAAACAAAAGAGATTGAGCAAGGCGAATAGATCTCTGATCAATTTCGCTGCATCGACGGGATTTGGACGAGAGTGTGGCTTTCCCAACCATACACCACTTGAAAAATAATACAAGTTCCTGTGGTAAGGTTGTGTCATCGATTTCGAGAGATCCACTAAATTCCCATTTTTTGGAAGAAGTCACTAAATTTCTGATTACCTTCGCGGCCTTAAAAAGAGATTTTAGTCTGCCTTCGTTATTTTCTTCTTCCAATCTTAATAAAGCCGAATCCTTCGTGGTCTTCAATGAAACGCGTTCAGATTCTCGTTTTTGCTTTGGTGTCGAAAATTCGATTCCAACTATCTCTTCCTTTAAGAAATCTTTCAGTTTTCTGCGCGACATTAGATCATCTTTAAATGAAGCTAACCCATTAGAATAACAAATGTTCAAATAAGCGTTGTGTAGGTCAAGCAATGTAGTTATTGTTTCTCCTTCGAGACATTCTTCGACCATGTTCAAAAATTCAATTTCAGATGCAACTATACCTGCATTGTCGCATTCGGGTCTTTTTTCCGATCGTTGATGTCGCAGTAGTACTGTCTGAACATTTTTGCTCCAACAGTTAAGATGGTACATTATATCTACGGCATGTACGTCTGTTTCACTTATGCATTCACTTAGGCGAACCCGCCAAACGTCATTTCCGCTCAAATCAACAGCTCGCTTTAATGATTCGCCACTTCTATCATAAGAAATTAAATGCAATGGATTTCTTCTTGACCCGTTTCCATCGCAGAAAAAACAGTGTTTTTACGAACTTCGGAGTTTTGCTTCTAGTAAAAGTTGATCCACATGCCTCCAAGCTTGTAGTTTCGTACGTGTCACAATCGCTTTCTCTGGTTGTTTGTTCAAAGTATTTCTCAACCTTTTTTTTATGGGATTTATGCATAAATTGTTTATAGCAAGATAAATGCCAAGAACATTTATTTCTTTTTAGATTATCTGCTGTCACATCACCTTTCATGTATGTTACGAATGTTTGGCTATCTTCATCTTTTAAAGCCGCGAATTCTGAGATTAACTGCGATATTTTTTCCAACGATTGATCTTCCGGATTTCGAACTAATTTCTCCCTAGATTTTTGTTTACAGAAAATGCAGTTTTCACTTTTAAATAGACTTAACATGTTGTACTAATAATAACAAAAATGTTTGGAAAGCAAACTCCCGCGACTCATGCGTCTAAAGTATTATACCAGCTGAGGATATTCCCCTTCAAAAGTAAAACTAAAAGTAAAACGAAGTCTATTCTTTTGCCCAGCTTACGCGTATATCTATGTTTGATTGTTTGTATTAGGCTTTATGCTATGCAAAGTCGCCCGACTCTAAAATAAAGGAGGGAAAGGCCGTTGCAGCCTTTGTCAAGTTGACCATCGCGAAATTTCCCGGGCTGGAAGTATTTTTACGACGTCGTAAACTGAGACTTTGAACCAACCGTTCTCTTATCAACATATGTACGAGGCATTTGTTACTTCTTCGACTTGGGGAATAATTTATTTATTAATTATAAATATTTTATTTGAATTATATTAGTTTTAATAGATGTATTGCTAGTTATAGTAATTTTTTATTATTCTACGGCTTATAAGCTTTCGTTTGATATATTATATGACATATTTATTTAAAGGAAAAAGTTTTCACCTTAGGGTGGGCGGGTTAAAATTGGGCGCCACCCTGCGGAAAAAATAAACAACTTGCGATGCCAAATTTTTTTATATGGGCTATAGATAGCCTATTGAACAATTTCAGCGTGTAAAATATTTATTTTATTTAAAATACGGCGGTAAAAAAAATAATCCTCGAAAACTAGGTTTGGGTGGGCTAGCGCACCTCTGCCACCCCCCACGAACTTCCACCATCGAAATTCGGAATAAGCTCATTTTTCTGAAAATTATGGCACCTCCCGCTATATTCTATGATGAACGAGCAAGCGAGAAGGTTTTATTCCACATAACAGCAGGGACTATACAGATTTGCGGGAAACATTTAAAAACTTGGAGCTTTTGAATATGTTTTCGGAATCACCGTGTCAAAAACTAATTCTAGAATTTTTACACAATTTTTAGACACGTTTTTGGGGTTTAAATTAATTTCGAAAGTTTGGTAAAATTTGAATAAAAGCAGAAGCCGATGAAACCATCCTTTGAAGTCTTGTCTACCCCTCTCTGTCTGGGTTAGCCTCAAAGGTTTGTTCCCATTTCGCCCAAATATTTCGCCCAAAATTATCTGTTCCCATTTCGCCCAATCCTACTTCACCCAAACGTATTATCATTTGGCCCAAAATTATCGATTCCCAATTCGCTCAAACCAAAATTTCCTATTCCCAATTCGCCCAATCCCACTTCGCCCAATCGTTTTATCAGTTAGTAAAGAATTATCTATTCCCATTTCGCTCAACCTAAAATTCCTTTTCCCGTTTCGCCTAAAATTGTTAGGTTAGGTTAGGTTACCAAAACTAATCAATTAAATTGTTCTTTAGATTGGGTTGGGTTAGGTTGGGTTTAGGTTAGGTTAGGTTGGGTTTAGGTTAGGTTAGGTTACCAAAATTAATAAAGAAAATAGTTCTTAAGATTGAGTTGGGTTATGTTGGCTTGGGTTAGGTTAGGTTAGGTTAGGTTACCAAAACTAATAAAGAAAATTGTTCTATAGATTGGGTTGGGTTAGAGTTGGTTGGGTTAAGGTAGGTTGGGTTGGGTTAGATTACCAAAATTAATAAAGTAAATTGTTTAGTTACATCAAGAAGTGCGTGTAGAAATAATTAAACAGGACAAACGAACCGATCAAGAGGATTTTGTTCGCATATGCCTTGGGTGTGGATTGGGCGAAATAAGAATTTGGCAAAAATGGAATTATGCGAAATGTGATTTGGCGAAATGGGAATTAGGGGAAATGGGATTGGACGAAATAGGATTGGGCCTAATAAATTGGACTGATTGGGAATTTGACCAGTTGGGATTGGGCCAATTGAGATTGGGCCAATTGAGATTGGGCGAAATGGGAATTGGGCCAAATGTTTTGGGCGAATCGGGGTAGAACCGTTTCAAAAAGCGCGATTCTTACGCCTCCTAACGGTAGATATTTTCGGAGCGGGAGTTCGTCGAGGGAATATCTCTAGCAACCTTGGAGTTCGTCAAAAAAACGTCGTCGTTTGTTGAGAGAGAGAATTTCCAATTTTCCGTAGACAGGGGGTATGAAGTAGGACCCCTTCGATCTCGTAAAATTGGGAATTTTACCCATACAGAGAGGAGCGCAATATGGAACATTAGAGTAGTAGACTTCAAAGGAGAGTTTAATTGGCTTCTGATAAAAGTAAATATAAAATCCGGCCAATCATATTATTTCAGCCTTCAACAGTGCTTGTAATGTGCTACCATTAAAAGAATAGGTCGGCGTTTGATGCGTAAGACCTTGTTCATCAAATACCCGTCTATTCTTTTAATGTTAGGACATTACAAGCACTGCTGAAGGCTGAAATAATATGATTGGTCCGATTTTATATTTACTAAAATTCAAATTTTACCAAAATTTGAAAATTATTTTAAACACCAAAAAAGTGTCTAAAAATTGGGAAAATTCTGGAATATGTTTTTGACATGGTGATTCCGAAAATAAATTAAAATTTGCTATTTTAATTTTGAAATTTGTCAAAATCATGAAATATTGAAAAAAACAAATAAATTCCATAGATGCACCTTTTGGGTTTAAAATAAAATATATTTTATAGATAAGAAAATATGATGAGAGGGTTTTTAAACGTGAAATATAAAGCATTGTACGTGAACATTTGTACAATTAAATCTAATTAAATGTAATTAATATAGCGACTCATCCAATCATATCACGAAAACATTTTTTATACCAAAACTAAATTGTCTAAGATAAATTGAAAATGTTTCCAAACAACAAGTGATTTTGTTATCGATTCCTTATCGTTTAAATTTCGCTAATCCATCTGTAAAAAATATTACAAACAAATATTGAACTAGAAATAAAGAACAACCCAAACGGCCCATAGGAATTTGGGTAACGTAATGTTAAAATTTTTTGTTTCGCCAGTGGTAAAATTTTATTGTGATAGTAAACTAGGGTTGTGTCCTCACCTTTCTACCACAAAAATAATCATTTAACCATTATAGTGTGCGAATACAAATCAATTGAAGTTTAGCTCGATAATGTTAAAGATGGAGTAGACTGTCTTCCCCGGCCTGAAATCAGTTGAAATTTTGAATATTAGTAGACACACGATAGATAAAGATTCTGGGAAAATATCGTTTTGTAACTGCCATGGGATTTTTCTCAGCAACGATTTATATTATCCAGAATTTTGACATATTTTGAGGTTCGGAAGAATAAAACGCCTGGAAAAGTGTTCAGCCTGCCTTTCGCAGCAAAGCAAATTCAAGGAGCGAGGCACAGACTATACAGCTAACTCGTATAGTCTTTGTGTTCTGAAAAAACAAAGAGAAATAACACCGAAAAAGTATACTGTAGTGGTTTTTATCAAGAAACACTTTATGGGTAATTATATTCAAGACAATTTGATATAGAGAGAAAATTAGTGCTCGGAATCGGATAACTTCTGTTATTCATGTTTTTCAGATATTTTATTTTCGGATTAATTGTTTGTGACTAAAGAAACGCGAGTCGTAAATTCCGATAAAAGATAAATGGATGATGGGTTTATCCGAAGAAAAACGCTCGAAGCTTTATCTCTTAATCGAATTACTTGAATTAAAACGGATAACGATGGATAAGAAAATTTGCATTCTCAGAATTCGTGGAAAGTAAAAGAAATATATGTCGAAGAAAATAAATAAAATAATAAAACGTCTTTAAAAGGGAGAGTTATAAAGCTGATCGAAGCGAAAAGTTTAATGTCATGGAAACGCTCCCACAAACAATGCTAATTGACTTAGTTTCTCAAACTCGCTAAAACGTTTTGTGGAGTTTCAAATGAAGTTTAATCATTAGAATCAAGAGCGAACCAGCTAAGAACTTAGGAGTATATACGTTAACGGATAGAAAAATGATTAAGGCGGTAGTGAAGGGTTATTTAGTACGATGAAAAAACACGAGATGGCGCTGATTTTCATAATAGGGGTCACAGTTTTCCTGGGAGTAAGGTTAATTTATTTCCCAGTCTACCGAACTCTCTCTTATCTCTTTGCACAGTATCCCGCCTCTCGCGAATGCTGGTGGGTACGCTGTAGGCCAGACGGTGACGGGTCTCGGATAATAGGCTCTATCGTGGCGACATCTTCAAGTTACACGTGAAACATCGTTAAAATATACATTTCTTATCGTAATTAAAGAAAAATTAAACTTAAAATTGTCAAATTATACCACGAACTACGTCCGACTTTTACGGTTCGTCGGAAGTAAAGTTCTAGCGATATTAGATCGCGAGAAAAATAGGTACGGAAATGATCAAATTTCGATTAAATTATTTTAAAAGAAGATTCGCTAATATCTCGCGTTATAATTATCAAAATTACATCACGAACCAAAGATTTAAATTTAAATTTAAGTGAAACCGCGAACTGATAGCACTTGTGGTTCGCTTGATAATAGTTACGGAAAATGAACCCTTTTTGGTGAGTTACAAATGCTTGATCCACTCTTGATAGCAATGTTAAACTAGTTTCGTGTTTATGACTCCCTAATCGGCTCGCTTACTTTCTAGGCCAAGAAGGCACTTTAGTTCTAATAATAAAATGATACGATTAGAATAAACCACTCGGTCGACGATAGCCGCATCAAAAGGTGTTTAAAAGAGAGTGAAGAAAATATGTAAGTTTAATTGTGATAATAATCAAAGGTGGTACTCAAGGTCCTTTCCTATGGCAATGGCCAGCCTAATTTTTGATTTGGGGCTATTAGCAAAAACTGTTAGAGCTCGGAATTCGTATAACTTTTGTTATAATCGAATAAGACCATCGCGAATGTCAATCAGATATTATCCGTTCGCGAAAAACATATCCATTTCTTATTCGAGTTAACGTATACCCGAATGTAACGGCAAACTTATAATTCGAACTCATTGTTATAGGGAAATTGATACGAGTTACATGAGATTAACATATTAGTAAAAAGTCTAGTTATCGATGGATTTCATTATCGGTCCTCAATTTAAAGAGTTTTGATTACGCTTTCACACATAAACCAATTTAAAATATCTTATTTCCAGAATCTAGTATTCTTGAAGAACATATTCAAAGGTAAACTCCAAGATAAAAATGGAAAACATTTCTAATTAATTAGAAATATGATTAAGATAACTAAGACGAGATTTTCAATGTTTAAATTAATTCCTACAGTTATGTTACATTTGACTAGAAATAAATTAAAAATTTAACCAGAAAATAAGCTTAGCTTCATTCACGGAGATTCTGAATGTCTTCGATTTGAAGGATCATCGACCGATGAGCCAAAGCAAGTCCTTAAGGCGAGATCTCCGTGAGACTTCTAATAACATTCGATTGGTCGATGACCCTTCAACGCGTAGAAATTCAGGATCTCCATGAATCCAGCTAAGCCTGTTTAATCCGAAATAAAGCGGCGAAGGAGAGTTTGGAATTTTCGTTAGAGAAACACTTGACTTGAAGATCAAAATTAAGATTAAGGACCATCTACATTACGCAAGATGCCAGAGCTAAGACAACAAATTTACAATTTCCGAATAGGAGTAAGATAAATCGTTCGATTATTTCAATGCATCATATTATATTACGCATTTTACATCAGACTGATACAAAAAAGACAAAGGAAATGGTTAATATTGTCCTAGCAGGAAAAACTGGCACAAGCGTGTTACACTATGTTTGGAAAAACCTATCAAACGTCAAGTAAGGCCAATATTAATAAAATACCAAAAGTCTATCACTATTCACTTTATTCCATTAAAAGTAAACAACGCCCCGTAGCTTAATACTATCAGGAAAGGTCCGGGAAAATGTACCGGCAGATTCTCCAGATTTGAGACACTCTAGCGGCCGCAGTCGCCACGTGTAAATACTAGGAAACGCCACTCTGCGAAGAAATTCATTCCGGAGTTGGGAGGGAAGACAAATAGAGCCAAGCGCGGTCCGCCTAAATTCCGTCCCTCTCTCTCGACTCAAAATATCGAGGATGGATCCAAACCACTCCAGCCAGACAGGGGTGATGACTTTTTTGTCTATTTTTAAGTGATGGGCAATGACGTAAAACTGGACCTTTGCTAATAGAATTAAGCAACGGGGTATTGTTTACTTTTATTGAATAGAGAGATAGACTTTTGAAAATATTAATAATTGGACATCTTTACGAGAACGCGCGACTAAACAAGAGTTTCGCTTTAGTCACACAATCGTGTCATGGGAGGATGTCAAGGTCGAGTTGGATGATTATGCGCGGAAACAAAATTCGACGATCCCTTCATCTGCATATTCAGCGTATTGCGTTGCGGCATAAGTACGTTTCGGAATATCTTTTAGTTAAATTATAGAATTATGGGTTTACATTCAGCTTTCGGGTTGTTAATTTTTCCTTCATTGCAGTTCTGCGATTCGTGTCTGCACAGTTATCAAACCAAAAATTCTGAATTTTTTTACATTACCCCTCCGGCGAGAGTAATAACGGTAAGAATTATAACTGTCGTAAATGATCGAATTAACGCGGGAAAGAAATTTTCGTTGGAGGGCATCGAGTCCACAATTTGGGTCTCGCTAACAATTAGTCTGCTGTTATTATCCATCATCTGCGGGCTTTTCAAAATGAGATTCGTTCGCTCTTCAATCGGGAAGCGTTTCCCGTGTTTGGAATACGTCTGGTTTTACGTTTCTCATCTGCTTCAGAACCGTTGAGTATCTCGTCGTAGAGTGCGGAGATCTTACAACGCGTGCGCTAAGGATATAATACTCCTCTACCCATACCCTCTATGTCGTCATGGACAATTAGACCGTAGAGGGAACCACGACAAAATCGCAGCCACCATTGGTTTTTGGTTGAGATATAAAATTCCCGGCAATTATACAGTATAGTTTGCTGTACGACGCGTATGAGATAGCGCTATGGTCGCAGTATGTAGACGTATGCCCCCTCCCCCCACCTGTCCATTCGCAGGGTGGGGTGGTGTTCCATCCTTGTCGCGGTGTGGGGGCCCGAGTTCTAGGATCCGTCCTAGTTCCGCGAATTGGAACACGGCCGACTCGCCCACACCCGGCCGGCTCGCGGGGGGCCTTCATGGCCTCAGGCAGCTCCCTCTGCCCTTGAGCCGGTCTTGTTGGGTTACGGTTACATTATAGGGGCCGTATGGCACTGCTGTGTGAGTTCTGGTCGCCAAGCCATATACCCTTCCTTCTGCTGCCTTAGTCCCTCGGCACGTGTGTGCGGGAGCACTGGTCTGGGGTTCTTCGGTTCCCGCTCTTTGGCCTTGTTTCCCGTTCCGGGCGTGATTTCGCGTGCGGCACTATTGCGGACAAATGATGTAGTCGCATGGATTGGCGGGGGTGTTATGTACTCGTTTACGGTGCACCCCCTTAACAATTCAAACTGAAGTATGTAGACGTATGGGAAGAGATTACTTTAGCGTTGGTTATTCATTACTTAATCCTCAGACGGATTCCTCGGGAAAGTGTCATCTATCTCCGACAAATTGCAAATTGAAAATGTCAAGAAAAAATCATTGTAGCTGGCATTTCGTGGCATAGTATTAGAGAAGGCAGTGTAGGACGAGCTAGACGGCCTCAGATCGAGATGCTGGGAATTTAGTCGCCGACGCTGAGGATCCCTCTACAGTATACTTGGTCCATGATGTCGCCGACAAAATACGGGTTGATTGAAGCGCCACCTATGAGTCAAGGATAATACGTGTGGCTTTGACAGCACTTCCAACTTTACCAACCCAGCTCAAGACTGGAAGTCACGTGCGTCCATGACGTGTGCATATTTGGTTTATAAATATGAGGTGTTCCGCTCGTATTTGAAAAAGGCGCGAATCAGAAAAAGCATGCATTTCAGGTCGATTAACCATTTTCGTAGATGACGCAGGCCAGCTATGCGAGAAATTGACGGTCTGAGTTATAGAACTTTTAAACGGAATTCTGTGTCTTTCCACCGATAATCTCCGTCTCGCGGATGGCGCCACCAGTCTCTAGCGACGTTTCCCAGTTGCGCAGATTACCAGTTGCGAGGTTCATAATTGCGCAGGTTCCCCCAATTGCCCAATTTTCCCAATTGCGCAATTTTCCCAGTTGCTCGGTTTCCGTTTACACAGTTTTCCCAGTTGGGCGGTTTCCGTTTACGCAATTTTCCCAATTGCACAGTTTCCATTTCGAATATTACTATTAATATTTGCGCGTTTCCCAAATGAAAATACTACAAATAATTAAATTATATACACAAAAAAGGTTTTCAGAAACGAGATACTGTAAAAAAAAGTATAGAAACCACCTGACGATGAAAACGAAGGGTTCTCCTGCATTTATAAATAAATACTTTTAATGCATCACTACGCAATAGTGATTTTAATTTTCGAATAGTAACCTAACCTAAACGAGCCTAAACTAACCTGTAAAGAAAATTTATTTCCTCTAGAAATAATTCCAAATAATATACATAAAATTATAAATAATATATTTTATAAACAATTAAAAAAAAAATTTTGAACTACAAACTATCTTTAGAAAAAAATCGATCCTAGGTTCCTGCGACTGATAGCCCAATGACCATCCCGTTACGCGACGACATCTGGAGTTTCGTTTTAAAAATCTAGCATTTGTAGAGCAACTGCGCAATATAGAAACCGAGCAATTGATAATAATGCGCAAATAGGAATACTGCGCAAATAGAAATACTGCGCAAACGATAAAACGTGCAATGGGAAAAAATACGTAAATAGGAACTCTGCGCAAACGGCAAATGCGGTCTTGGGAAAATTGCGTAACTGCGAAACTGCACTACTGGGAACCGCGCAACTGGTATACTGCGCTTCTGGGAACCGCGCAACTGGTAGATTGCGCTTCTGGGAACCGCGTAACTGTAAGACTGCGCTTCTGGGAACCGCGTAACTGGTAGACTGCGCTTCTGGCTCCATACCTTTCCCTAAAGAGGCTTATCTCTTTAGCGCAGCGATGTAAGATGTCTGTGCAGGAATGCCTAATTTCAATCTTGAATCTTTAGCGGTGGATGTTTTCCCGAGGCGACTTTCGGCCAAATTGATATTGAGCGGTTGGTTACTGGGGACGTCCGTCTTGATAAAGGCTTATACGGGCAAGTTAAAGAGCGAGCTGATGGTGTCCAACGCGGTTCGAATAAACACGCTCGAAGATATCATGAAATATCCAGGAATGAGACTGGCAATTTCTCAAACTGACTATGGGTTAAAGACCTACTTTGGAAGCTTAAGTAATCTTTCTCCAAGAATGCATCAACTACGCAAAGAGATATTCTACTTTAATGCATATAATTCCAATTTATTTGACTCTTTCCCGAACGGCACTGCGAAATACGCCATATTAGTTGACGCCGAATATTTAAAGCATGAATTCATTGCAAATATTTTGATTCGAAAGAAATTGAAAGACGAGGGCCGAAAAATATATTTCGCAAGGAATGCTTTTCAAACCTACTATTCTTCATTAATCTTTAATCTGATGCTACCGAAAAGAATTTTGAGGGAAGCTGACTATTTGTAATAAATGTTTTTTTTCTTTATTTTCACGCGCGCTAGAGAGACCTCCGTAAAACCACGATCAAACTTAAGCCAATAAGCGTATATAGCTGCGATATGTCTCTTCCCATACCCTCTCTGTTGTCGAAACACCGCAGGCAGATGGCGCCACCCTACTCCCGAACTCACTTTTTCCCGAAGAGGCATATCTCATTTTGTGGAGCAAATTAAGAATTTTTTCTTTCTCACATTTCAATAAAGTTAACGACCTCCGATTCAGTCAGATTGGTAACACGGATGCGTGATCTCGAGCGCCCATTGGCTACTTTGCCTTTTCAAACTCTTTGCCAGTGAGGCGGAAGCTACGTCACAGTCCGAGATGACTCTAGTATTTGAGCTAGACAGACCTTTTTGCGGGTTTCGCTTCCGGCACTCGAGAGTTTGCAAAGAGACTGTATTCAAAAAATACATTGCCTTAATATCATATGCAAATTTCTTTTTAGGACCCTTAGATACGTGGAAACTGTTCAATCAGGCCCGAGTGACTTAAGTCGATTTTTGATAATTAAATCCTACTTAGCAACGGACGGGGGTACCGAAATGAACGCACCCACCGTCACGACCATCGACGAACTGTCCATCATGTTCCAGATTTGGTTGTCCGGAATCACAGTCGCTTGTCTCTCTCTATTCTTCGAGATTCTAGCTAATCGATTGGGAATTTATCTCTCGATGGAATCGCCACCACGTGACATTGGATTTCAAGACTGATTATACAATATTTCAGCATCTCCAAGCAGCATTTCCTTCAAACAAACTTGATCCTCAACCAGATAAATTGGACTTTGAAGGAAATTATGTTAAGAGCTCGGAATTCGTAGAACTTTTGTTACTTGAATGTCAATCAGATACTATCCGTTCGCGAAAACATTATCCAATTCTTATTCGAGTTATTCATTCGCCGATAAGAAACATTTTAAACTGGAGTTTCTTCGCAAATTTTAGCCCAAATTGAGATCTCGAAGGTAGAATTATTTAGTCGCTGTTCATTTCAATTAAGATAAAAATCGAATTATTATATTTCATTCTACACGGATTTCGAGAAACGTCGTATTTTTATCTTCAAATTTTATCTCCGGGTCTAATTCGTATCCAGCATTTGATACGCGTCTGTTTATATAATTTGTGGATTTATATTAATTTAATTTATCCGAGATTAAAATATCTGAAAAAAGCTTAGTTATGAATGGATATCCGAAGTTATCCATTATCCGAGCTCTTGGATCAAGAACAGTTTTATTTTCAATCTAACATTATAAATAACGAAATTTTTTTCACAATGAATTAATGCAGGGTGACCACTTTTCCTATATATCCTATAGCTTCACCTCCTTCCTATTTTCTCCTGTAATTTAATGGCAATTCCTATAATCTCCTATATTTCTACTCAAAATCTCTAGTTAAGGGTAAAGTTATAAATCATACTGTCAACTGTGGCTGTATAAGATTATTTTAGCTTAACTGTACATTTTCAAGTTAAAATAGTCTGTAAAATTCCATACTATTTAAGCAATTGGATCATATTAATACCATCTTTAAACCGGTGACGAGAGATGTGACGCAATAATAAACATGCTTCCTACTTTTAATTACTTTCCTATTTTATCCTATATTTTGCATAAAATTCTTCCTATATTTTCCTATATTTCGCAAAGAAATTTCCTATATTTCCTATATAGGATTTTCAAATTTTCAGTGGTCACCCTGTTAATGTAATCCGGGCTCTTATTAACTACACTTTGGAGCTGATTAAATATCTTTTCAGCCTATTATTATATTCAAGGTGATATCATTAATAACAAGAACTACGAAGAAAAATTTCAACAGCAATGTTTCAATGATCATAAACAGCGTTTAAACTCATTATTCAAGCAATATTTTTTATCAAATAATATTAAAGGGTGTCACTTTGTCAGATTATCCTGAAAATGATATATCAATGCTTTATATAACTTAAATTTAAATGTATTCTTAATGAAATGTATTTATGTATAACTAATCGAATAATTAATCACTATTATTTGAAATTATCTACCCATGTCATTAGTGACTGCTTCAAGTGAAAATATAGAGGCGCTTAAATAAACCTCGAAAGGTCAACTTAACCCTATGACTCTATTCCAGAGTAGAAATCAGTACAACTGATGTTTTTTTCTCAAATAATCGACATTGTAAAACATAAAAGGTTGTTTTAAACCAAAGCGTGTTGATTTAAAATTATTATTTCTCCCAAAATTGGCTTTAAAAAACGATTATTTTCGTTCCTTAAATTGAAGTCCCCAACTCCAAATCTCAAATTAAGATACGCAAAATATCTTCGACTTACCGCGATTAAATCTTCATCCTTGATTGAATTCGAATCTTGGTTGTTTATGCCATCCAGTAGTCGCAAATACCGCGCTTTAAACTTCAATTAACACGATTTTAATTTCACAATTAACGAATGCGCGCGTAAACGGCCGCCATCTTAATTTCCCGTTCCAACGGTGATGAGGTGAAGCCGAAACGCAGGGGTCGAGCGAACGCGAGTGCTGGAAATAAACCAAACATTTCGAAAAATTAAAAACGCGATAAAATATTCGCGGTTTGTGACAAAAAATTGGTAATTCTACTTTTAAAGGTTTTTATTTAGTTTCGGAATCATAGTGACGAAAAACCTTTTCGAGAAGATTCAAACAATTATCATAATTTGTTTTTTCTATTTGTTTTTTCTAAAGCTTGATTAAGGTTTCAAAAATAAATTCGACATCATAATCTTATGATTATTCCGCCTTGAACAGTACACACATTTGTCAATAAATTTTGAAAGAAATGGATATAATGAGGTTAAAACATTACGAGCTTCTTTAAAACTTAGTCATTAAGAAATAAGTTTACACGAAATCAGATCAATACGGGCACTAATTCAAACGCTGCCATTTGCTGGTATTAAGCTACGGCCGGGCGTTGTTTAAGAGGTCTTCATAAAATACGGGACATAATAAGCACCTTAACAAATTTCTTAAAGCAAATTTGCTGGACTCGTCATATTGTTAATCTTAATAAATTAATATAAATTAAATAAATGAATATTAACATAAATTAAATTATGGCTGATTGCACTATGTCCGGTTTTTCTGGACAACACCATATACAGATATTCATTGGAGGTGGTTTAAAACACATTTTTGTCTCTTTAATAAAATCACGTTTAGATATTAAGAATCTTAGTCTTAAACTCTTAAAAACACATATGTAACTAATCTTCTATCCGCACGAATATAAAAAAGAGTTGTATTGTTCAATAAACATTAAAAATGGCATTACTAAAATTACTATCTTACAAAAATAATTAATTTCGGCGGTAGTCAATGGACAAGGCACCAAAATTTGCCGTACCTTTTATCAAACAACGAAACAGTTCGCGGTTTTCACTTATTTACAATTCGAAGAAAATCAATAAAATAATAAAATCAAGCTGTTTGGTTTAAATTTTATTTATTATTTTTGAAGCTAAAATATTTTTAACCTGTTCGTTATCCGAATTCTATAACTTTATATTTATATTTTCTTCGGATAAGTTAATTGGATTGATAGTCTATTTTAAGCAAATTGATAATAAGAATAATATCTGAAATTAATTCACTCGATCTATTCAATTAATAAAAGATATACAAATTGCAAATATTAGGCGAATAAATAAGCAATAATAAACCCCATAGAAAAATCTAATTCTCTCCACCAATCTCATCATATTTAGCTAAACCCTCTCCTTAGTAGGGGGTGTTATAATAATAGAATTTAATATCACAAGTAAATCATCCTTCAAGTTTATAAGACGACAAACTGCGGGAGACAATGAAGTGAGTCCGATTTTCTCAGTCCAGGGTTGTACTCCGAAATTTGTACAGAAAGGTGGCCGGGCTCAGTATATTCTTTCTAGAGTAAATCAGACTCAAAATAGCGACGGCCGGGCGAGACACGCTCCTTCGTTTCGCGAGAGAGAGGGAAGAATCGTTTTCCGTCGATATATTTTCACCCCCGTAAACGTCTAGAAAGTTCAGTCCAATATTAACACCACCTACTTAGTTCCAATCTCAACCGCTAGAGAGGGCAATTTCGAATTCCGTATCTCGACCGTTTAAAGTTTTGGATTTTTTTTCTCTCTCCACGGGCGAAAGCTCTGACGACAAAACTTTCAGAACCACGTACTAATCGTAATATGCATTGTTGTAAACTTAAGCAATGATTTACCTGTGACAATATTTATATTATATAAAGTTGGCCGAAGCGTTAACTTTAATAATAAGCGCGTCACGGACACGCTCCCAAAAACAATGCTAATAGAAAAAAAACTCGCTATAAAACTTTTTGTTGCGTTTCAAATCAAGCGAGATAATTCACCAGAATTTTAAACGCTAACGTAAACCACCCATGGACTAATTATAGCATACACAGGGACGAGTGGCAGAAGTAATTTTCTGGCTAACGATTGTTCAATGCGCGCTCCAGCGGCATTTCTGGGAACTAACGACAAACCGAGTCAAAAGGGGGTAGGAACGCGTAGAAAAATACTAGCGCAAGATTTATAAAGTTAGGCCTTTACGCACGTGTTTAGATTTATCGCGAATTCGCGATGAATTTTAGTGCTCAAACGTTTGAGACATTGTTTGGAGATTTTACACATTCTCCAGAGAAGAAAAAAAGTAAAAGTGTATTAAGAGATTCAGATGATGGTAAGTTTTGGCTTTTTTAAAAAAAAAAATAACTTTTAACAAACTTAAAATCGACCTTACCTTGAAGCAGTATTTAAGGGCTTGATCCTCATAATTAAGCTCTAAAACGTAAGACAAACCAACTAATAATTCGTTAAATTTTAACAAAAGAGACTAAAATAACCGTTTAGAAATATATCCTAGAGCTAGCTCTGATAAGCAGACGAAAATTTCAAACTACATTGAATAAAATAGTTCAGTTCACGGAGGAAAGATGGCATTAGCCGCATAATTCTGTTTCCTTTTTTTTTCGTTTAGACTCGGCTAGATTTGGTCGGGGGGGGGGGGGGTAAAAACAGGGCACGACATTTAACAAGACTCGGACGCGGCTCTATAAGGGAAATCTGTGTCTGCCACTCGTCCCTGTGTATACTATAATTAGTCCATGAACCACCCATCGGCGCGGTGCATTTATGAGTACCGAATCTGTAAATCTCGCTTATATATGCCCAGGAACGATTATTATTAAAGATAAAAATCTAAAGAGAAGAAAATCTTGGATGCTTTTAAATTACGGTGAGTAATAAACTATTCAGACAAGGCGTAACTAGCCGGTTTAATCATATTTAACCATGGTTTATTCAAAATAAACCGAGGTTTATTGAACTGAAAAGGCTATGTAAACCTCGGTTAAATCTGATTAAACCACGGCTAATTAAGCCTCGTCTGAAGAGGGTATTAAGGTGAATTTAATGGAATACTCCTGATATAATATAACAGTCAAAATTAAACGACTGAAGAGGGCTACCCTAGTATAAGAACCCAGTGATTGTAATTTACAGTTCCTGGTAAAAATTCCTTTAAAAAAAGCTTATCTAATGTTTAATTATACAAAAAAGAGGTTGCTTCGCACCCTTAAAAAAACTCTTTATCTAACTCGAATCAAACCCGTGAATGGACACAAATTATTTGTTAGAGAAAGAGCAATTTCATATCTTTAAAATTATAGTTAGTAGATTTAGTCTACTACTTCAAAGATTTTATTATTATTATATATTTTCCAAAAAACGGATAAAGACGACCTAAGACTAATGATAAATATATATACATTAAAGGAACTCCATCTTTAGCTAATTTTATTAGTGATGCTGATAGAATTTAAAATTAACATCAATGGGAGAGGATGGTTAACTAGGTCGTCTTTATCCGTTTTTTGGAAAATATATAGTAATAATAATAAAATCTTTGAAGTAGTAGACTAAATCTACTAACTATAATTTTAAAGATATGAAATTGCTCTTTCTCTAACAAATAATTTGTGTCCCTTCACGGGTTTGATTTGAGTTAGATAAAGAGTTTTTTTAAGGGTGCGAAGCAACCTCTTTTTTGTAATATTTCTGTCCTTTTTTCTCCAAAAATATACACCTTTTCCACATTTCACTATTTTGCTTTATAGGTTTATTGAACCTTAATTCTTACTAATGCTGAATAAAAATTAAAGCGTTTAATTGAGGCTTCAATATATTCGTAATTGAGACCCTGGTACAAATCTCGAAAGACAGAGATTAACTAACCTAACTAAAAGAGGGATGGGCTAGTTCAATTGATTAACTAACCTATACTAATCTTACCTAAAATACTACAAGAGGAACGGGTTAGCCCGAGTTATAGGGATTACCTAGTTGGAGGGATGGGTTATTTCCAGGGTTTAATTAACCTAATTTAACCTTAAAGATTAACTAGTTGGAACGATGGGCTAATTCGAGGAATTAACTAACCTATCCTAGCCTTACCTAAAATGTTACAAATAGCCCGAGCTTAGGATTAACTTGTTGGAGGGATTGGCTAATTAGAGGGATTAACTAACCTAACCTCACCTTAAAGATTACAGATGGACGGGGGAGGTCGAGGGATTAACTAACCTAGCCTTACCTAAAATATTACAAGAGGGACGGGCTAGACCGAGCTAGAGATTAAATTTATAATATTGAATCGCATCGACAAAAAATGAGCATGGAAAGCGAAACAATTCTCTAAAGCAAGAGAACATAATTCTGGAGACCAGAAGTATGTGGCCGTTTATTTAACTCGCCGACATCAATTTCCGTTTCGTATATCCTACTTAACATTCTAAATCTTTATTTTTTATTATACTTAAGTTAGACGTGCTTTAGATACAGACTTCAATAATTGGCCAACTACTTAATACCAACGTTATTACGTAGTAGTAATGACGAAGCTATTGGATCTAAAGCTCATCCTAGTCGCAAAACTCAAGTATTTTAAAAAATAAAGTAGAGATTGAGAACTTTAAACTATAAATTTCATGTGTAATCGAGCACTTGGCAGGATATGAAGTTAAACTCAAGTGATATTTAATCCCTAGAACTCTCATTGTGAAATGTTTTTACAGTGACTAAATATATTAAATTGGCCACATTTCTAGGTAATGCGATTTACATTCAATCGCCTCGGTTTATTCGAGTACTCTACCCAAAAGATAGTGAGAAAGAGGTCTCTTATCACCGAAATATAGGTGAGAAACGATTGCCTAAACAATCGAAGACGTCACCCTTGCACAAACGAGAGGGTTCGCCACAATTTTAAACGCTAACGTAAACCACGCATTGGTACAGTGCATCTGTGAGTACCGAATCTGCAAATCTCGTTTATATAGGCCGAGAAGAGATATATTATTAAAGTTAAAAAATCAAATGATAAGAAAATCATGCCAACTTTTTAATTACGGTGAATTAGGGTGAATATAATGGGATACTCAGGATATAATAAAATAGTCAAAATTTGAGGGCTAAAGAGGGCTACCCTAGTAGAAGAACCCAGTGAATGCAATTTTCAGCTAACGATAAAAAATGCCATTAAAAAAGCTTATGTACTGTTTAATAAATTAAATTTTTGTTCATCAATTTAGAGCCAGTTAATAAAGCTCGGCTAGGTTTATGTTTTAACCTTTTCGTAACCCATTCAGCCACCTTTCTCTCAATAACTTCATATACCTTATCAATCTTTCATTATTGAAATCTTTGTTTAACCAAGAGAGAATTCAATAGTTATTCCTAATCATTCCACTGTTTAAGAAATAAAATTTTTGTTTACCATTATGAAGCAATTAATAAAGCTCGGCTAAGCTTAAGATTTCACCCTTTTGTAGATCATTCTGGCACCTTTCTCTCTATTAACTCGAATTCAATGGATATTGCTTATCACTCTACTGTTTAAGAAATAACATTTTTGTTTATCATTTAGAAGTAATTAATAAAGCTCAGCTTAGAATATGTTTTCACCCTTTTGTAACACATTCAGGCACCTTACTTTCTATTACTGCATATACTTTTTCAATATTTCATTATTGAAAGCTGTGTTTAATTAGAGATACTCTTGCACCCGAACGAAGTCTTATCAAATTTTTCAAAAGTACCTTTGTCTGTATTAATTCGAATTCAGTGCACCGTGGGAAGAGGGAAACGACGACGATTTCAGTTATCAAGCACCGCGGGTCCATTGGAAAGTACATTACAGTTTCTGATGAAATTCGAGTTTAGATAAAGTTATAAACACTATTGTGTTTATCCTCAATAATAGCTCTTACTACATGGAGGAGATACAATGCGATCTTCAATCGTGATTTTCTTAAACACAAAAAGGGAAAGGTCAAGATACCATTCTCGTTCGCCGTCCTCTTGAATGTCTCTACATCAGCTGTATTAGTCATTATAAAGACATATAAGGAATAGCTTCCCTTTTTATATGCTAGATAAATATATTTTTTAAGCATTTAGTCAATATTAGACGGCTTAAGTGGGACGGTGAATTTAATGGGATACTCATGATATGACATAATAGTCAAAATTAGACGGCTGAAGAGGGCTACCCTAGTAAAAGAACCCAATAAATGCAATTTTTCGTCAACGATAAAAAATGCCATTAAAAAAAGCTTATCAACTGTTTAATAAAATCAATTTTTGTTTATCAATTTAAAGCCAATTAATAAAGCTCGGCTAGTTATATGTTTTACCCTTTTCGTCACCCATACAGGCATCTGCCTCTCTATTAACTCGAATTCGATGGACATTCATTATCATTCTACTGTTTAAGAAATAAAATTTTGTTTACCATTTTGAAGCAATTAATAAAGCTCGGCTAAGCTTATGATTTCACCCTTTTGTAACCCATTCAGGCACCTTACTTTCTATTAACTCGAATTCGATGGATATTCCTTATCATTCTACTGTTTAAGAAATAAAATTTTTGTTTATCATTTTGAAGCAATTAGTAAAGCTCGGCTAAGCTTAAGATTTCATCCTTTTGTAACCCATTCAGGCACCTTACTTTCTACAACTTCATATACTTAATCAACATTTCATTATTGAAATCTGTTTTTAACTAGAGATACTCTTGTACCCGAACGAAGTCTTATCAATTTTTTTTTAAAAGTACCTTTGTCTGTATTGATTCGAATTCAGTGGACGGTGGAAAGAGGGTAACGACGACGACGACGACGACGTTTTCAGTTATCAAGCGCCGCGGGTCCATTGGAAAAGAGTTTAGATAAAGGGATAAACACAAACGTGTTTATCCTAATAAATTAAATTTTTGTTTATCAATTTAGAACCTATTAATTAAGCTCGGCTTAATTTATCTTTTAACCTTTTCGTAACCCATTCAGGCATCTTCTACTCTTTACTTGATAAACATTATCAATCTTTCATTATTGAAATTTGTGTTTAACTAGAGTAACTCTTGTACCCGAAAATGGTCTTATCAATTTTTTGTCAAAGTAACTTTGTCTGTATTAATTCGAATTTAGTGGACGGTGGGAACAATAAGACGACGATTTCAGTTATCAAGCGCCGCGGGTCCATTGGAAATAACATTACGGTTTCTAATGAAATTCGAGTTTAGATAAAGGTATACACACGGTATTGTGTATACTAATAACGATGGCTAAGAAATTTCGCATTTAGAATTCGTGGAAAATTAAAGAAATATATGTCAGTGAAAATAGATAAAATATTAAAACTTTCATAGCTGACCTTAGCGAAAAATTTAATTAAAGGAGCGTCACGGACACGCTTTCACAAACAATGTCAACAGACTTAACTTTTAATCTCGCTAAAACTTTTTGTGGCGATTCAAATGAAGTTTAATGATTAGAATCAAGAGCGAACCAGCTAAGAACATAGGAGTATATACGAAAACGGGTAGAGAAAAGGATTAAGGCGGTAGTAAAGGGTTATTTAGTACGATGAAAAGAACACCAGATGGCGCTGATTTTCATGATATGGGTCGCAGTTTTTATGGGGGTAAGGATTGTTTGATTTATTTATTTCCCAGTCCATCGAACTCTCTCTTAACCTCTTTCCCCAGTATCCCATCTCTCACGAAAGCGGGTGGGCACGCTGTTGGCCAGA
The DNA here is from genome assembly GCA_963920705.1 of Odiellus spinosus. NCBI lineage: Eukaryota > Metazoa > Arthropoda > Arachnida > Opiliones > Phalangiidae > Odiellus > Odiellus spinosus. The sequence goes on along the minus strand of OY987232.1, from coordinate 7,890,070 downwards.
CGGTGACGGGTCTTGGATATTAGACTCTATCGTGGCGACATCTTCGAGATTACGCGTAAAATACCGTTATAATATAAGTCTCTTATCATAACTAGAGTAAAATTAAACTTAAAATTGTCAACTTATACCACGAACTACGTCCGACTTTTACGGTTCGTCGGAAGTAAAGTTCTAGCGATATTAGAACGCGAGATAATAGGTACGGAAATGATAAAATTTCGATTAAATTATTTTAAAACAAGATTCGCTAATATCTCGCGTTATAATTATCAAAATTACATCATGATATAAAGAAGATTTCAATTGAAATTTAAGTGAAAACAGCGAACTGATAGCGTTGGTGGTTCTCTTGTTAATAGGTACGGCAAATGAGTCTTTGGTGAGTTACTCACGCTTGATCCACTCTTGGTAGTTATTTCGAGATAGCGTTTTGTGGCTCCCTTTAAATATACAATAAATAATCGCCTCGCTTATTTTCTAGGTCAAGAAGGCACACTTTTGTTCTAATAATAAAATGAATACATTGTAAAGTTAAGGTAACAATAAAGCACTTGGTCGACGATAGCCGAAGAATTAAAGGCGATCATAAGGTTTTCAAAAGTAATTGAAGAAAACGGGTAAATTTTAATTATGATAATCAAATGGGGCTTTCAGGGTCACAGGCCAGCCCGTCCCTTTCTAGCAATGGCAAGCCTAAATTTGATTTGGGGCTATTAGCGAGAATTGTTAGGGCTCGGAATCCGTATAAGTTTGGTTAACTGAATAAGACAATCGTGAATGGCAATCAGATATAATCCGTTCTCGAAAAAAATATCCATTTCTTATTCGAGTTAACGTATATATCCGAATGTAACGGCAAACTTACAATTCGTACTCATTGTTATTTAGGAAATTGATACGAATTTTTCATTCGCCGATAAGAAACATTTGAAACTCGAGTTCCTTCGCGGATTTTAACCCAAAATTGAGATCTCGAAGCAAGAATGTAGGAATTTAGTCGCTGTTATTTTGGATTTAGATGAAAAAATCTAATAATTATATTTCATTCTACACGGATTTCGAGAAACGTCGTATTTTTATCTTCGCATTATCCGTTCGAATAAACGGGTCTAATTCCTATCCAGCTAAGCCTGTTGAATCCGAAATAAAGCTGCCAAGGAGAGTTTGGATTTCGACTTGAAGATCAAATTTAAGTTTAAAGGCCATCTACATTACGCAAGATGCCAGAGCTACGAGAAGAAACTTACAATTTCCGAATAGGGGTAAGTTAAAATGATAGATTTTTTCGATGCACCATATTATATTATGCATTTTACATCAGGCTGATACAATAAACACCAAGGCAAGTATTATGAAAGTACTAGCAGCAAAATATGTCGTAAACGAGCGTGACTATATTTGGGAAAACCTATTAAACGTCAAGTGAGGCCAACATTAAAGGGAAACTTGGAGCTAAATATGGAAGAGCTTTTGAATTTATTTTCACAATTTTTTGACACGTTTTTGGTGTTTAAATTAATTTCTAAAGTTTGATAAACATTCTTTAAGAGTAATTATAAATTCGGACCAATCATATTATTTCAGCCTTCAACAGCGCTTGGAAATTTTACTAAACTTTAGAAATTAATTTAACACCAAAAACGTGTCTTAAAATTGTTTGAAAATTCTCTAATACGTTTTCTGGCATCAGGTGATTCCGAAAATAAAATCGAAATCAGATCCATTTTTAGCTCCAAGTTTCCGTACAATAAAATATGCAGTAGCCCATGAAACCCTCTAATGTTCCATATAGCGCTCCTCTCTGTAAGGGTAAAATTCTCAATTTTACGAGATCGGAAGGGTCCTACTTCATACCCCCCTGCCTACGGAAAATTGGAAATTCTCTCTCTCTCTCTCCCCACATACGACGACGTTTGGTTGACGAACTTCATGGTTGCTAGAGATATTCGCTGGACGAACTTCCGCTCCGAAAATATCTACCGTTAGGAGGCGTACGAATCGCGATTTTTGAGACTAACCCAGACAGAGAGGGGTAGACAAGACCCGGGAGTAATAGACTTCAAAGGAGGGTTTCATCGGCTTCTGATAATAATAATTGGAAATCTTTACGAGAACGCGCGACTAAATGAGTGGTTCACTTTAGTATCACAATCGTGCCATGGGACGATGTCAAGGTCGCAGTGGATGCTTTTTTAAAGGCAAACAATCTGAAGACCCCTATAGATACAGTATATTCAACGTATTGCGTTGCGGCTAAAGTACGTTTTTGGCTATAGATTCACATTCAACTTTCGGGTTGTTAATTTTTAGTCCATTGCAGTTCTGCGATTCGTGTGCGCTACATGTTGCAAATAAAGGTTCTAACATATTTTTATACGTTTCCCCTCCGACGGACACAAAAATAGTAAAATTGATAACTGTCGATAATGATGGAATTAACGCGGGAAAGAAATTTTCGTTGGAGGGCATCGAGTCCACAATTTGGATTTTCCTCATAGTCAGTCTGCTGTTATTATCTCTCGTCTGCGGGCTTTTCAAAATGAGATTCGTTCGTTCGTCAATCGGAAAGCGTTTCCCCTTTTTGGAATACGTTTGGTTTTACTTTTCTCATCTGCTTCTGAACCGTTGAGTACTTCATTGCGAGTAAAACAATATAAATAAATTTAACCAATGACATTCCTTCTTAACCCTTAGCCGCGGATGTTATCCCGAGGCGACTTTCGGCAAAATTGATGTTGAGTGGTTGGTTACTGGGGACGTTCGTCTTGATCAAAGCCTACACGGGCAACTTAAAGAGCAAGATGATGGTGTCCAACGCGGTTCGAATAAACACTCTCGAAGATATCAAGAAATATCCCGGAATGAGACCAGCAATTTATAAACATGATTACGCGTTAAAAACCTACGTTGAACGCTTAAGAAAAAATTCTCCAATAATGGATCAACTATTCAAAGAAACATTCTACATTGAAGAATACAATTCCGATTTATTTGACTCTTTCTCAAACGGCACTGCGAAATACGCCATATTAGATGACGACGGGCATTTAAATAGTTATATTATTTCAAACAATATTATTAACCAAATGAAAACGAAAAACGCGGGCCAAAGATTATATTTCGGAAAATTTGTGATTAAAACCTTTTACAGTTCATTAATTTTCAATCCGTTGCTACCGAAAAGAATGTTGCAGGAAGTTGATTATTTGTAAATTAATGTTTTAACTTTGTTTTCACGCGCGCTAGAGAAACATCCGTAAAACCACCTTGATACTAAAGGCAAATTGCCTATTATTCAATCGATGGCTCTTTATGTAACTTAAGAATTAAGACACGGAACCGTCTTCTCGAGCGCCCATTGGCTACTTTGCCTTTTCAAACTCTTTACGAGTGAGGCGGAAGCTACGTCACATTCCGATTTCTCGCGAGTGAAACTAGATGGCTCCCTCAAAATTTACAAAGCGAGATAATTAGTGGCAGACGAGTACCCTACTCGAATTGATTGGTCCTTTTGAGGGTTTCGCTTCCTCCACTGAAGAGTTTGCCAACAAAATGAATTAAAAAAATATTATTGCCTTAATATCTTTGAAAATTCCTTTTTAGGGCTCTTAGATTCGTGGAAACTGTTCAATCAGGCCCGAGAAACATACGTCAGTTTCTAAAAATTAGATCAATATTGGCGAGTGACGCCGGCACTGAGATGAACGCGGTCACTGTCACGACCATCGACGAACTGTCCATCATGTTCCATATTTGGTTGTCCGGAATCACCGTCGCTTGTCTAACCCTCTTCTCCGAGATTATCGCGAATCAATTGGGAGTTCATCTCTCGAAGGAATCGCCAACACGTGACATTGGATTTCAAGACTGATTATACAATATTTCAGCATCTCCAAGCAACATTTCCTTCATACCAACTTGACCCTCAATCAGATAAAATGGACTTCGAAGGAAATTATGTAGAGAGCTCGGAATTCGTAGAACTTTTGTTAATTGAATGTCAATCAGATATTAACTGTTCGCGAAAACATTATCCATTTCTTATTCGTGTTATTTATTCGCCGATAAGAAACATTTGAAACTCGAGTTTCTTCGCGTATTTTAACCCTAATTGAGATCTCGAAACTAGAATGTAGGAATTTAGTCGCTATTCCTTTCGATTTAGATGAAAAAATCGAATTATTATATTTCATTCTACACGGATTTCGAGAAACGTCGTATTTTTATCTTCGCATTATCCGTTCGAATAAACGCGTAATTGTTTTTTTAATCGAGCTTCAAATTTTATCTCCGGGTCTAATTCGTATCCAGCAGTCGATACGTGTCTGTTTATATAATTTGTGGATTTATATTAACAATTCATCCGAGATTAAAATATCTGAAAAAAGCCTAATTATGAATGGATATCCTAAGTTATCCATTATCCGAGCTCTTCGATCAAGAACAGTTTTATTTTCAATAACATTATAAATAACGAAATTTTTTCAAAATTAATTAACGTAATCCGGGCTCTTATTAGCTTGGTCTTGAACACTTCACTGTGGAGCTGATTAAATATCTTTACAGCCTATTATTATATCCAAGCTGATGGCTTATATCATTAATAACAAGAACTTCGCAGAAACATTTCAACAGCAATATTCGAATGATCATAAACTGCGTTTTAAATTTAAAAAATTATTCAAGCAATATTTTTTATCAAATAATATGAAAGGGTGTCACTTTGTCAGATTATCCCCGAATACCAATTGAAAATGATATATTAATGCATTATATAACTTAAATTTAAATGTATTCTAAATGAAATGTATTTATGTATAACTAATCGAATAATTAAGCACTCTTATACAAAATTATCTTCCCATGTCAATAGTGACTGCTTCGAGTGAAAATATAGAAAATTGTATGAAATCCAAACTCAAGGCGCTTAAATTAACCTCTAGAGGTCAACCAAATAGTTATAACCAAAAGTAAACAACCACATTACGCTTAACACCATCAGGAAAGGTCGGGGAAAATGTACCGGTAGGTTCTGGTTCGACACTCTCTAGCGGCCGCAAATGCTTTGGAGAAATTCCGAAGTTTGGAGGGAAGACGATATATCGAAGCGCGGTCCGTCTAACGTCCCTCTCTCCCGACTCAATATATCGAGGAAAAGTCTAAATTACTCGAGCCAGACAGGGGTGATGCCTTTTTATCTACTTTTAAGTGATGGGCTATGACGTAAAACTGGACCTTTGCTGATAGTATTAAGCTACAGGTCGTTGTTTAAGAGGTCTTCATCAAATATGGGACATAATAAGCGCCTTAACCAATTTCTTAAAACAAATTTACTCGTCATATTGTTAATCTTAATAAATAAATATAAATTCAATGAATAAATATAAACATAAATTAAATTATGGCTAATTGCACTGTCCGGTTGTTACGGACAACGCCGTCCAGGTATTCATTGGAGGTGGTTTAAAGCAACTGTTTGTCTCTTTAATAAAATCACGTTTCGATATTAAGAATCTAAGTATTAAACTCTTAAAAACACATATGTAACTAAGCTTGTTGTATTGTTCAATAAACATAGAAAACGTCATAGCCATATTTGCTATATCTTACAAAAATAATTAATTTCGGCGGTAGTCAATGGAGAACTCACCAAAAACGATCATTTGCCGTACCTTTTATCAAATAACGTACCAGTTCCCGGTTTTCACTTAAATTTGAATTGAAATCTTCTTTAGTTCATGATGTAATTTTGATAAATATAACGCGAGAGATTCGCTAATCGCGTTTAAAAAAAACTTAATCGAAACAAATAAATCAAACAATCCTTATCCCCAGACTAGACCCCTATTAGCGGAACCAGCGGCAATCCCCAGCAAATTGTGAGGTTTGAAATGTTGGAAATGGGAGACTGGCCTTACACAATCCTTATCCCCAGACTAGACCCCTATAAGCGGAACCAGCGGCAATCCCCAGCAAATTGTGAGGTTTGAAATGTTGGAAATGGGAGACTGGCCTTACACGCATGCGCGTAGAAATGCAAAAATTGTAACGCCAACGTATAGATGAAACACAAGTAATCAACGATTACCTCTAAAACCGCGTTCATATAGGTCTGTAATCGATTTAAACCGTTTTAAAACGTTTCACTGGAGTCGTGTGAACGGGAAAACGATTTGATTCGATTTCTCGAAACTGCTCCGGGAGGGATATTACCAATAGATAGAAATTCATTCGATCGACAAAGGGTCCATTGGATCGAAATTTATCTGATCGACAGTGTGTCTCGTTTGATCGACGGAATAGCCCCATTTGATCGAAATTTATTTGATCGACAGTCTCTCTCGTTTTAATTGAGATGCCGTGACCCGTTGCCCGAAAGGGTAGCCCGCGTGGATTGTAACAAGTTGGGAAACCAAAATGTTACCTCTCCTCGTCCCAAGTCTAATTGTAAACAAGAAAACTAATGAAACCAGGTAGTCGATGTTAAAAATTGATTTTATAATTGGTATGATTATACTTTTGAGTGGGATCAGCCATAAGAGGCGTAATTCACCTCCTATCTACCGGAAACTATTTTTATAGTATCAGACCTTGACGACTTCCGGAAACCAAAAAAAATAACAAAAAAATTATTATTTTTTTTATATTTTTTTTTTTTACATTATTTCATTGGTGGGACCTAACCTAACCCAACCCAACCTAACCAAAGCCATGTAAAAAAACTGAAAAAAAAAAAAAAACAAAAAAACTTCAATTTTTTTTTTTTTTTTTTTTTTTTGGTTTCCGGAAGTCGTCAAGGTCTGATATATACTATAAAATAGTTTCCGGTAGATAGGCGGTGAATTACGCCTGTTACAGCTGATCCCACTCAAAGTATAATCTTGCCTTATAATTAAAATATATATATATATAAAATAAGAAATAGGAGTGGCACACTTCTTGCTGTAAGGTTACTTATGCCGCCAGCTGGTAGAAAGTTACAGCATATTTATTTACAAAATAAAATGAAATTCTTAGAACCCGGTAGGGTTCTATGTATTGGGCCCATCATCATCTGTAATGCTATTTTGATTTCCTAAAAAATTCAGTCTCTAGCCAATCAAAACGCTCCATTCTCCCATAGAATAACATTAAAATCGACTCTTTCGAGGACAAGTCCAGTGATTGACAGAACTAAAAGAGGAATTATTTGTTACAGATATAATCACTTTTAAATGGTAGAGCAAGGTTCGAATGTTGAACTTTTCAAGTTTCATTTAAAAATATTAAGTCTAAGTATTTTAAAATTAATTCTAAAGTTGACCCTTTTTTTGGCACTTAGCTGGTTTCGCGCATGGCCAAATCGTAATGTTATTCTATGGCATTTGGTTTTTTGAAAGTGGCTTACCTTTCAGATTTATTTTCTAATACTTCCGGATATTTTTCAGACTTGGATTTTCCGTGTGGTATGAATTAAGTTTCAAGCTTTATTTTAAGACTAATTTCATAATTTTACACCGATTAGTTGGCCCACAATCTATTCATGAAAACGGAGGGAACAACAAGGCGGAGAAATAGATTCGCCAAAAACCTAAGCCTAATTTGACAAATTAGGCTTAGGTTTTATATGGCTTTTTAAAATCACGAGCACGAGCGCGCGCGCTTGATTTGGAGGCTATGGGTATTGAACTCTAATGACTTAATTTCTCCTTCTTCATATTTTTGCCGTTTATAGACTGTGACCAAACTAATCGGTATAAAATTATGAAATTAGTCTTAAAATAAAGCCTGTAAAATATTTGGAAGCATTAGAAAATAAATCTGAAAGGTAACCCTAGTAGCACAGGCCTGCTGGCTTAGTGAAGGCAAAGAGCCGGTTGTGTTGGGACACTGGTGGTGCTGGCTTTGTGCCGGTCACACACTGTAATCCAGCACCTAAGTTAATTGGCCAACACAAACCCCGACAAATTCCCTTACAGTGTTTAACGTTGTTGGTTTTGGGCCGGTCACACCTCTAGCCCAACACCTGAATTAATTGGCCAACACAAATCCAGACAAATTTCCCGCAGCATACTCTAACCTAATTAACCTAAGTAAATTTGTTTTAAATTATCGATATGCCAAAAATCCTGTACCTATATATAAATAATATTGTTTTGACGATTCATAATTCGCAACTGAAAGAAGTCTAGGTGGCGCTTTTGCTTTTGTCGTTTGCTAAGGTGTTGATACCGTATCCATGTTTTAAAACTCAATTACACCCCAGGCTTTCGACATTAAACGACAGAACGGTTGTGTGATAAGTATGGGCTTCGGTCGCGTATTAATTTTAGTTTCAACGATATATTTCGGTTTCAGCTGGATATTTGCCGGTATTATATAGGTATCGCCTACACATCCCCTACACAAGCCATATATATGATAGATTTCTTGTTCATGACGTCAGGCAGTGATAATGCTCCAATCACGTGGCTCTTTCCCTACTTGTACAATATTTCACTCCTTACATCCACTCATATTAAGTATACAAATGAAATATTTTAAAAACGTGTTTTTTGCTAATTTATTTAGATTCTAGTTCCCGATTTATATAAAAAGTAGACTAATAATTAGATGCACCTAGTGCGAGAATTTGAAATGGATAACTTATTTTAAAACCTTTTTATAGTGTTCTATGACGTATGGAAAAGTTGTCCTTTTCTGAGATAATTATTATTCAATGTTTCTAAAGACCACTAGCAAACGCTGAGGCAGGCGCGTACTTCTATCTACCTAGTCTCAAGGTCAGGTGGAAAGTGAATTATTACTCCTCTCTCAATTTTTCGGTTTTCTCTTGCGCGCTTTATACAGCCTAGGTAGGGGCTATTTTAACCCTTATGCCATAGAACGACGGTGATTTCCGTCACACGCCGTAGCCCGTACTCCCTAGTCCTCGGGTAGACACAGATACCGTAGTTTATTTTCGGCCGCGTGGTCGCCTTTTTTACAAGAAAGCGGACATTACTAAATTAGTGGAATTTCCACACACATCTTTATGAAATTCCTGATGATGATCTACTTGATTTAACGAAAAATTCATTTTTAACTGTAAGTATTTGTGATTGCATTCAAATGGTATGAGAATTTATTGTTAATATTATTATTATTATCCTGTATTACCGTACTGCATAGAAAAACGAGTACTGGTCTACTACTCTACTATCGTAACTCTACTGTGACCAAGGCTTAACGATATCGCTGAATTAAAGGTAACAATGTTTTGAAATACTGTATAAATTAGTATTTAAGTACCAATTACAATATGTATTTAAAGGCGTTCCTTGTTTTAGAAAATGTTAAAATGTAGTTCGTCGAGTTGAGAATTTTGTTTATCTACTTAGATTTAAAAATTTTGGAGATGTTTTACACGAGGGGTTAATCACGAAAAATCTGTACAGTGCTGATTAGCTGCAACCTATACTAATTTCAACACAATACTCATTTTCGGATTAACTTTAGTACAAATTAGGGGTTTAATGGATACATATCGAACGGAATAAGTAAATAAAAGAGAACGCATTTTCAGGGCGAAAATTTATAGCGAGGTTTGTTGAATATATCGGATTGGTAACTGGATAATTTTAGTTGAACAGGTCAGGGAAGATCATTGGAAAAGGCCACTGGCCAGGGGCTTTTAATTAGAATGAATTTGGCATTACTTGTCCAGAAACTACAAGAGACAGAGTAACGTTAAGTGTTTCATAGCGATAATTTTGAATGCATTAGTTTTTTATCAGGATAGTTGTAATGCGTTAGATTTTCTACGGAATAATATTTTTATCGGAATAATTTGATTGCATTACCTTTTTTTAATGGGATAGTTATAATGCGTTAGTTTTTCTGCGGGATAATATTTTTATCGGGATAATTTGATTGCATTAGCTTTTGTTATTGGGATAATTTTGAATGCGGTAGTTTTTTGATTGGGATAATTGTAATGCGTTAGTTTTTTATCGGGATAATTTTGAATGCGTTAGTTTTTTTATCGGGATAATTTTGAATGCGTTAGTTTTTTTATCGGGATAATTTTGAATGCGTTAGTTTTTATCGGGATAATTTTGAATGGGCTAGTTCAGGATCATTTCAATTGTTTAGTTTTTCATCAAGATACTTTTGCGTTAGTTTTTAACACGATGATTTAGAAAATTAATAATTATTTTAGTTTGATTGAATTGGATTTGATAGTGATTTTTAAACCTTACAATCATTATTTTTGATTTAATTTAGCTTCAATGTTTCAAGGCGGCTAACAATTTCAAAAGTATAGTATTTATCATATTTTGATTGAATTAGCTTAAATGTGGTAATTTGACTATATTGAGTTTTAAATGGAGTAATTTGAATATATTATTTTTAGAATGTTTTTTATCCTACTTATTTAGAAATGGGGTTATTTTGATGATTAAATTAGTTTGATGGTTATAATTTAGATATTGTATTTGATTTAACAGAAACATACAGTCTATTTAAAAATCCTACTTTCCCGCTAAGAGAATTTAATGTTAGAAAAAAAGTGGCTCATTATTGTCAAGAGGAAACTGGTATTGTCGGGTAGTAGTAGTCTGCTCGTAGTTTTACTATGGATAATGTAGTTGGATTGAGTAAACGACAAATGAGAAGAAAACGAGCGAAGTATTTGAAAGACGTAATTGATAGGGTATCTGTTGAGCCCCAGGCAATACGTTTTAACAATTTAGAAGACAGCCAAGCAGAAATCAATTTAATTGAAAATATCGGGGCTGATTCTAGAAGAGAGAGCTATATTTCTAGTGATAAACCTAGTAGTGAGGTATCGGGTGATATTTCTGATAGTTCCAATGATAGCTTCGAAAACAATTCGAGCGATAGTACCGTATTTAGTTCAAGTTCTTCCGATGATGATAAAGTTCCTGATCTAGCTCAAGATCTTAGGGATTGGACTATAAAACACAATGTTGATACAGTGAAAGTAAACAGTTTACTTAAACTTTTAAGAGCAAATAACCATTTTGAATTACCAAAAGATTCTCGTACATTATTAAAAACTATGAGGCACACTACGGGTATAACTCAAGTAAGCAACGGTGAATATTGGCATATTGGATTAAAAATTGGTTTAATTAGTTTTCTTAATATTCATCATGACTATTCAGAGGATATATCGTTTGCCATCAATATTGATGGCATTCCGTTATTTGAAAGCTCAACTATTAATTTTTGGCCTATTTTAGTTGGAGTATTTAGTTTTTCAAAAGGAATTGTTGGAGATGTCTTTCCAGTAGGGGTTTTTTGCGGTGATTCTAAGCCAGGCTCGATTGCTGAATATCTAGATCCCTTTATCAAAGAACTCTGCGAACTGAATGATAATGGATTTACTCATGGGGGAAAGATAATCAAGTGTAATATAAATGGACCGTTTATTTTAGATACGCCAGCTAGATCTTTTGTTAAAAATACTAAGGGACACACGGGATATTACTCTTGTGATAAGTGTACTATTCAGGGATACATTTTAGACCATAACATGATTTTTTTAGAAAATGATTCAGAAGAGAACGTATCGCTTCGCACTAATACAACTTTCCGTAATCAAGATAATGAAGAACACCATTTACGAAGTGCACGGTCACCTCTCGAAATTTTAAACATAGATTTAGTAGCTCAATTCCCTTTAGATTACATGCACCTTGTATGTCTAGGAGTAACTAAACGTTTTCTACGGTCATGGATTAAGAAAGGAAAGTATATAGTTAGACTTAGCAGCCAACAAGTAACCAATTTATCATCAAGGTTAAATAAAATTGCACAACAAATCCCAAGTGAGTTTGCTAGAAAACCCAGGTCACTCAAACATGTAGACCGATGGAAAGCCACAGAGTTTCGACAGTTTCTCCTGTACACTGGTCCTGCGGTGTGTAAAAACATTGTTGCTAATGATGTCTTGGACCACTTTAGACTGCTTCAATGTGCTATCTATATCTTAGCTTCACCTGCTTTAAGTAAAACATATGTGGACTATGCAGCAAAACTACTTGAATTGTATGTTTCTTCTTGTCCTGAGTTTTATGGACAAAAATTTGTTAGTCTAAATGTACACGCTTTAAAACATTTAGCTGCAGATGTAAAAAGATTTGGCCCTCTCGATGCATATAGCGCGTTTCCATTTGAAAACCATTTGCAGTTTTTAAAGAAAAAATTGCGATCACCAAATAAGCCACTTCAGCAGTTGTGCAAACGTTTAAACGAAGGTCAAAAACTATTCGCTAAAAATACCCGAAATGATGGTCAAGTCCTCAAACAGCCTTTTAAAAATAAATATCAGAACATACTAGATGATGTTCAGTATTATAAAAAGCTAGAAACTCCCAAGTATAGTTTGACTACTCGTTCTGCTGACAGTTGTGTAAAATTATCTACTGGGGAAATAATTAAGATAAAATACATCTATCAAACCAAAAAAAAACAAATTATGTTAGCTGGGAGTTTATGTAAGCATTACGATGATATATTCACATACCCTTTACCCTCGTCTAAGCTTGGTATGTTTGTTGCCAGAATTTCTAAGAGAGTGCAATCGTATCCTTTAGATTTGTTTGATCAAAAATGCTTCCTTAGTTACAATGAAAACCATTCTTTGGTCTCAATTATTCCAATTTTACATTATCAATAGTCAAACTGACAATTTTTACAGTCAAGAACATTAAATTAAGAACTTCTTCGGATGTTATTATCCCCTTTCACCACGAGAAGAAAATATAACAATTGCCTACCAAATTCTTGTCAATGGTTCAAGTTCCCACCGAGGCATTTGTCATCTTTTCGTCTCAGGGTTGCTGGGATTATTCACTCAAGTTGTTTACGTTTATCAATAGTTGTTTTTTTTATATCATGTAATTAGGAAACTCCGTTCTATTGGAGACAATAATACCAAGCTTTACCCTATTGAAAATTCATTTAAACTGAAAAAGTTCCCATATTACTGTAAACGTTTGGACCGAAACCCAAATTTTTTGGGTTTCTTTATTCTCTCATTCCAGATGTTCGTAATATTTAGTTTTGCGGAAGGAACAGTTGAGGCTGTACCAATAACATGGTGTCCAGATGATAAATCCTGCTACTGGCCTCCAGATAGGTTGAACAATGAGGCCGGAAAATTGATCACTTCATCTGCTAAACCAGGGCCAGATTGGGGTTTGCACGAAGGGAAAATAATTTTCAAGTCTAGTAAGTTATATGATGTGTATTTTTTTTAGTCCACTCAAACTAAAATGCGTTTTTAACAGGCCTCTATAGTGAAGCTCGGGATCATCTGAACAAATCAGAAATCACATCTGACTTAGCAAGTGAAGGAGAATATGGCCGAGGCAAAAGAAAACGAAAAACCCTTCAAAAGATTAAGATTGACGATTTTTTGCTTGATTCTGACTCTCAAGAAGATGATACAAACAGTCTAGGCAAAACTGCTAAAAAACTTCAAACATCCAGAGTACGAAAAACAATTCATCTGCCAAATGCTCCGCCGTTTCCTGTGGAAAATTGTGAGTTTTCAATGGTCTATATTTTACGTAAATGTACTATCACTACATCAGTGTTGACCTTATTAAACTTTTCTAAATTGATAGCTCAAATTCCTAAGTCATTAGAGGATGGAAAAAGCATCTCAGAAAAATGCAGCCTTAGCGCTACCACGAGTAAGTATAAACACTGATAAATTTATAATTTTTTTTTGGGCAACTTTAATAATTTTTCTTTTCCCTATAGAGAGAGTAGAAGAAACACAAAGTTCTTCCTTGAAGGTCTACAACCCCAAGAAGGACACAAAAATTTATAACAGTAGAAGCTCCTCATTTACTAAACTAGGCTCTACAAGTACTTCTCGTAATAAATCCAATTCAAGAGACTGTGACTCTAACACTAAATCACGTAACGGAGGCGATTCTTGCGCTAAATCAAGTGACAGAGGTGATTACCACCCTAAATCACGAGATGGAGCGGATTCTCACACTAAATTCCACGAGAAATGTGTTACTCATACTAAATCACCTAGTGGAGATAGTTCTACTAAATCCTGTGATAGAGGTGATTCTCCTGCTAAATCCTGTGATAGAGGTGATTCTCCTGCTAAATCCTGTGATAGAGGTGATTCTCCTGCTAAATCCTGTGATAGCGGTGATTCTCCTGCTAAATCCTGTGATAGAGGTGATTCTCCTGCCAAATCCTGTGATAGAGGTGATTCTCCTGCCAAATCCTGTGATAGAGGTGATTCTCCTGCTAAATCCTGTGATACAGATGATTCTCCTGCTAAATCCTGTGATACAGATGATTCTCCTGTCAAAACCAGTAACAGAAGGGATTTTACAGCGAAATCCAAAACTCGAGGTAAATCTCCTGCCAAATCCTACAATGGAGGTGAATCTCCGGCTAAATCTTTTAATGGAGGTGATTCTCCGGCCAATTCCTACAACGGAAGAGATTCTCCCAAGAAGCGAGATGAATCTTACGGCAAATCTTATAACCGGCAGCATTTACGATCTAAACCATGTATCTCAAACGAATCAGGATTTAAAAGCTTTAATATGGGTGATTCTAATTCAGAAGACGAAATTCGTAAATCTTCAGACAAAATACCTGAGGGCTCAGTTTCTTCTAGCAAACAACACCAAGTTCGGAAGAAAATTTCAAGCTCGCCTAAAACCAAAAGGATTGAAAACAATTGTACGCGACGAAATATTTTGGAACTTACGCCTTCCAAATCTAAGAAACATCCAAAAATCCTTAAAGTTACTTCACCTTTAAAGAAAATTAGACATCATAGTAGAAGCTTTAAAATTCTTACGCCGCCAAAGCTAAACCGTCATCTAAGGCTTTCACCGTTAAAGAAACAGAATTGTAGGAGTTTGAATGAATTTTCACCTCTAAAACGGAAAAGCGATCGCAGAAGTCTAGATGATCTACCATCAAATCAAGGAAAAGTACACAGTAATAAAGAACAGATGTTTTCTAATGAAGAAATAACACACAGGGATACTTCTTCGCAACTGCTTGAAGAGTGGAATACACCCTCTAGCAGCCGTAATTCTGCAAGACGACCTATACACCCTGCCCCGTCAGATGAGCTTCTGGACAACAGAAGTATTTTTGTCAAAGATTTAGGTATATTTATTTTATTGTTGTTTGATAATCCGCCTTTTGCTTTCAGTATCAACGTCAGGAAGATTAAATGATTTTAGCAGAAATTCTGATTACTTAAAAGGTATAACTATTTTTCTTACGCATTGTTCATTTATATATTGTACTAGAACAAAATTAAAGGAGTAATGCAGCCTGAAAACAAGTGATATTTCTATTGATTACTTCAAGTTTAACTATACTTTATCCCATTGTAAAACATTAATATTTAATTTTAGGCTAGAAATCAATTTAAAGCACTTTATTACAGAGAAAACGACATAGTATTAAACTTAAAACTTTATTAGAAATAATGTTTTTCGTAAAATACTTTTTCGTTTTCTCTGTAATTATAATTTCAACTATACCTTTACCATACTAAATAATAAGCTTTAAATATAGGTTTGTTGTAAAGCTGCATTCTCCCTTTAATATAAAATAATGACACCAAGCAGAAGCTTATGCATTTGTGGAGGTGCAATCTACATAGTCGAATACTGAGTTTCAATGGTTTTTTATTATTTAATAGCTCAAAGTGACGAAAAATTTAAGAAAACTGTTGTTCTAATGTTGATGGATTTAAACACCAAAGTCGAGTTTCTGATAAATAATTCGAATGAAAGCAAAGGCGCCTTTTCCCAAGAATTGATTGAAATAGAAGAATTTCCTAAACTACCTCTTTTGTCAGTGCAAGAACTTAAGATAGTTGAAAACTTGTTGGAGGATGAGTTAATTATGAAAAAAACTGTAAGATTTAGTTTTTAAAACAGCTATCTAAATAATAAGAAAAAATATTAATACAAACACTTTTAATATTTTTAACAGATTAATATGCTTGCTTCCTATGGAGGTAAAAAAATTAAGAACTGCTGTCAAAGGCTGTTTGAGAAAGTTCTGGCCCATGAATTAATTCTGAAATTTAACTGGGTTGGCTCAGTGACCAAATTCTCATTTGCTGATTTGAAAATTAAAAATGCAATTGTTGGTAAGATAACTATAGATTTAAAGTTATCATTAATATTGAATATACTAAAATTCATTGATTTATACAGCCGCTATACAACTGAATTTCAAAGGAATAAAAGAATATGAAGCTGAAGCTGCAGTTAAGAAGTACATTAGAGGAGCTCACGATAGAAATGGTGGGCGAGCAGAAAGAAGAAAGAGAGCTGAGGAAGCTAAAAAAAAAGCCCTAACTTTGGAACATGAATATTCCGATGGTCAGTTATCGGGTATTTTAACTGATTGAAATTTTAGAATTCTTTGTAAACAAAGAGCAAAAGAGCAAAACATTGCATTAGGTATCTTGGACTAATTAAATATTAAAACTCCATCAAGTGAATAAATAAAGTGTTTTGAATTATTTAAAGGGAAGGTATATGGGATATGTGAGTGGTGATGAAATGAATTAATATCAGCTGAAAATAATAGCATATGGGATGGCATTTGGAATTTTTGAGTGTTGGTAAAATGCATAGGAAGGGTGAATGGTGGTAAAATGTAGGCATTTGTGATGGTTGAGTGGTGGTAAAATGTAGGCAATTGGGATGGGTGAGTGATGGTAAAATCTAGGCAATTGGGATGGGTGGGTGGTGGTATAATGTAAGTTTATATGTTGGATGAATGGTGGGAAAATGTGGGTCTATATGACGGGTGAGTGGGGGTAAAATGTAGGCAATTGGGATGGATGGGTGGTGGTATAATGTAAGTTTATATGATGGATGAATGGTGGGAAAATGTGGGTCTATATGACGTTGGAGTGGAGGTAAAATATAGGAATATGAGATGGGCAAGTGCCGGTAAAATATAGGCATACGAGATGGGTAAGTGGTGGTAAAATGAAGGTATATGAGATGGGTAAGTGGTGGTTAAATGAAGTTATATGAAGAGGTGAGTGATGGTAAAATGTAGGCAATTGTATGGTTGACTGTTGGTTAAATGGATTCATTGGGGATGGGGGAGTGGTGGTAAAATGTAGGCTTCTTTTAGAAATCCCACCACTAAATCGTGTGATGGCCAGGTAGGACATGGACACTTCTGTACCGTTGATGTATCCACACTGATGGGCCAGCATATAACCATCATATGCTGGCCCATCAATTTTGTGCTACTAGGGAAGTCTCTTGCAAAAAATCTAAATCCCATAGAATAACATTAATTTTCAATTTCTCCGCCTTAAAAGTACTCTCCTTTTTAAAAATGAGTGAAATTCCGAACGACTTGCCATTCCGAACGGCAATAAGGAAGGTATTAACATCAAAAATAATGAAAAAATTAATTGGAATTTGGTTTAAAGGGCAATGGGGAAAATATAAAGATTTCGCTGCGGCTGTCGGAGGTATTAACATCAAAATTGCTGAAATAATTAATTTAAATTTGGTTTAAAGGGCAATGGGGAAAATATAAAGATTTCATTGCGGCTGTCGGAGGTATTAACATCAAAATTGCTGAAATAATTAATTTAAATTTGGTTTAAAGGGCAATGGGGAAAATATAAAGATTTCACTGCGGCTGTCGGAGGTATTAACATCAAAATTGATGAAAAATTTAATTTAAATTTGGTTTAAAGGGCAATGGGGAAAATATAATGATTTTGCTGCGGCTGTCGGAGCTATTAACATCAAAAAAATGTAAAAATTAATTTTAATTGGGATTAAAGGGCAATGGTAAAAATGTAGAGATTTGACTGAATCAAGTGCGGCTGCCCCAGCTATTAACATCAAAAATAAGGAAAAAATTAATTTTAATTGGGATTAAAGGGCAATGGTAAAAATGTAGAGATTTGACTGAATCAAGTGCGGCTGCCCCAGCTATTAACATCAAAAATTATGAAAAAATTAATTTTAATTGGGTTCAAAGGGCAATGGTACAAATGTAGAGATCTGACTGAATCAAGTGCGGCTGCCCCAGCTATTAACATCAAAAATAATGTAAAAATTAATTTTAATTGGGATTAAAGGGCACTGGTAAAAATGTAGAGGTTTGACTGAATCAAGTGAGGCTGCCCCAGCTATTAACATCAAAAATAATGAAAAAATAAATTTTAATTGGGATTAAAGGGCACTGGTAAAAATGTAGAAATTTGACTGAATCAAGTGAGGCTGCCCCAGCTATTAACATCAAAAATTGTGAAATAATTAATTTTAATTGGGTTTAAAGGGCAATGGTAAAAATGTAGAGATCTGACTGAATCAAGTGCGGCTGCCCCAGCTATTAACATCAAAAAAATGTAAAAATTAATTTTAATTGGGATTAAAGGGCAATGGTAAAAATGTAGAGATTTGACTGAATCAAGTGCGGCTGCCCCAGCTATTAACATCAAAAATAAGGAAAAAATTAATTTTAATTGGGATTAAAGGGCAATGGTAAAAATGTAGAGATTTGACTGAATCAAGTGCGGCTGCCCCAGCTATTAACATCAAAAATTATGAAAAAATTAATTTTAATTGGGTTTAAAGGGCAATGGTACAAATGTAGAGATCTGACTGAATCAAGTGCGGCTGCCCCAGCTATTAACATCAAAAATAATGTAAAAATTAATTTTAATTGGGATTAAAGGGCACTGGTAAAAATGTAGAGGTTTGACTGAATCAAGTGAGGCTGCCCCAGCTATTAACATCAAAAATAATGAAAAAATAAATTTTAATTGGGATTAAAGGGCACTGGTAAAAATGTAGAAATTTGACTGAATCAAGTGAGGCTGCCCCAGCTATTAACATCAAAAATTGTGAAATAATTAATTTTAATTGGGTTTAAAGGGCAATGGTAAAAATGTAGAGATCTGACTGAATCAAGTGCGGCTGCCCCAGCTGTTAACATCAAAAATAATGAAAAAATTAATTTTAATTGGGATTAAGAGGCACTGGTAAAAATGTAGAGATTTGACTGAATCAAGTGCGTCTGCCCCAGCTATTAACATCAAAAATAATGTAAAAATTAATTTTAATTGGGATTAAAGGGCAATGGTAAAAATGTAGAGATTTGACTGAATCAAGTGCGGCTCCCCCAGCTATTAACATCAAAAATAATGTAAAAATTAATTTTAATTGGGATTAAAGGGCAATGGTAAAAATGTAGAGATCTGACTGAATCAAGTGAGGCTGCCCCAGCTATTAACATCAAAAATAATGTAAAAATTTTTTTTAATTGGGATTAAAGGGCAATGGTAAAAATGTAGAGATTTGACTGAATCAAGTGCGGCTGCCGCAGCTATTAACATCAAAAATTATGAAAAAATTAATTTTAATTGGGTTTAAAGGGCAATGGTAAAAATGTAGAGATTTGACTGAATCACTTTTTAAAGGGCTAGTCTTTTAATATAGAAGTTAACACTTTCGTGTTAGACTGAAGTGACAGATATTATATCAAAAATGTCTTTGCGAACAAAGACCCAGAAGGACATGTTATGGCCTTGAATGTCTGAAGTGACAGATATTTAATTTTCTTTTAAAACATTAAATTTAAATACAATTAAATTTTCTTTTAAAACATGAAATTTAAATACAATTAGATTTTCTTTTAAAACGAAATTTAAATATAATCACAATCTGGCACGATTTAGAGTTTCAAATTTCAATACAACTGATTTTATTCACTCGGAAATATTTAAGAAAAACATAACAGACGATTTTCTCCCATTGACGCTTAACATTAAATTTCGATAGAAAAATATACTTAATTTAGCTTTGGCTTTAGGCATAGACTCAAAGTTCTATGATCTGATCTCATACCTTAATTGGATAATGTTTTCTATGGATAATGTTTTCTATGGATAATGCTTTATTATAACTCTTCGACTTTAGTCGAGGCAATTCGTTCTCGTTCATGTTAGCTTATGAATGCTTATCAAGGAATTTAAAGGGAAAAAAATTCCCCATATTTTAATTTTTAATCTAGGTTGCAAACGAACAAACCTAATCCATGGATAATGTTTTATTACAACTCCTCGACTTTAGTCGAGGCAATTCGTTCATGTTAGCTTACGGATGCTTATACAAGGAATTTAAAGGGAATAAAAATTCACCATATTTTAATTTTTAACTTGGGTTGCAAACGAACAAACCTAATTCATGGATGTTTTTTTATAACTCCTAATAACTAATTAGGGGTCCCTTATGGAAATCATCATTTTAATTGTACGGTTTTAATGAAAAGAAAAATGAAAGTATTACAATTTATTTAAAAAGCTTATCCGCTCTAAAATTCGTCGCTTTGAAATTCTCTCCGCTTGCGCGCGCAATATAGCTTTGAAAGTACAAATTGTTATGGTTTGCGTCGTCTGCTAAGCTAGAAAAGAAGGTGACTTTAAACGGGCTTTAAAAAACACATTTCCCTTTATCATATACCCATTCCAATAAACCGGCGAGTATTTTTAACGATCCGTTCAATTGCGAGTCGTGGAAATTCGGGTTAAACTAAGAAAACATAAAGTGGACTCGCGTTATACTGAAAATTAACAGTTCAATACACGTTTTCCCTGAAAAATAATTAAGCGAAATTTAATGTTAAGCGTCAATGGGAGAAAATCGTCTGTTATGTTTTTCTTAAATATTTCCGAGTGAATAAAATCAGTTGTATTGAAATTTGAAACTCTAAATCGTGCCAGATTGTGATTATATTTAAATTTCGTTTTAAAAGAAAATCTAATTGTATTTAAATTTCATGTTTTAAAAGAAAATTTAATTGTATTTAAATTTAATGTTTTAAAAGAAAATTAAATATCTGTCACTTCAGACATTCAAGGCCATAACATGTCCTTCTGGGTCTTTGTTCGCAAAGACATTTTTGATATAATTTAAATATGATATTATGATAGCAGAAGATTAATACTATTTTATTAAGCATAACTGATACGAAAAAATCGTATTAAAATAACAAGAAAACTAATGAAACCAGGTAGACGATGTTAAAAATTTATTTTATAATTTTTGGGTTAAAATAAGAAAGAGGAGTGGCACACTTCTTGCTATAAGGTTACTTTTGCCGCTACACTATTTACACGATGAAACTAGTGTCACCTGTTGGTAGAACGTTTACATCATATTTATTTCCAAAATGAAATTAAATTTAAATATGATATTATGATAGAAGAAGACTAATACTATTTTATTAAGCATAAATGATACGAAATAATCGTACTAAAATAATTAGTCAAATTCTAATGACAATTAAAAATAGGAGCGACGTATTCAGCTACATGGTCATGTTTAGTTTTATTTTCACTCTCTCGAAAGAGTCGAATATTCTACGAAGAGACCCATGCTCCGTGCAAGCACGGACGCGCCATACCACTACCTTAATTTTCGAGCCTCTGTTATTTTACAGATACATAATAGTTGAAGTTTATCTTAAATTAAAATTATTCTAACCAAAAGTAAAACAATAAAACCATAATTATTTTCAAGCTATAGGACTATATTAAACGTAATGATGATAGAATTCAATTAACTATGATTAACAAATTGTAGTTGAAATGGATTTTACAAGAATAAACACAACTGAATTTCTAGATTATTTATTATTAATTAATTTAAACCTAAGACTGAATTAAAGAGAATGATGTGATTAAACAAATTATAGAAAATGACTTAATGAGTTTGACCTTCCTTGACTGAAAGGTATTAAGGTAAGCTTTAAGCCGAGTTCGAGGGAAACTAGTGTCACCTACAGCATAAGCTACTAATTATTCCATGCTTACAGATAGAAAGTTAATTTACAAAATATAATTAAATTTAAATATGATTTTTTGAGAGAGGACTAGAACTAATTATTATAGAATTTAAATCAAGCATAATTAAAGTTTTTAAAAAAACCGTACGCCTTTATTTCGTTATACTGCTGTAGTCCTACTTCCTACTAATCTAGCGTCACCTGATACAAAAATGTAACGTCAAATTAATTTAATAAATATAATTAAATTTGAATATTATATTATGATCGTTTAAGACTAGTAATATTTTATTTTATAATGTAAATTACGAGTAATAAGCTTTTAAATTTTTTTTTAATTGGATACATATATAAAGCATTATACGCGACGCTACTATTACACGGCCTGGCTTCCGTAAAGCACCTATCACAGATTTAAGATGTTTTTATCTCAGATTCTACCATTTACTTTTAGCATAACCGAAGAGTGGTGAACTAAAATAGAATTTTCTTGCGATGACGTAATTGCGAACACGGCGAACGACGGACACACACACACACACACCCACACACACACACACACACGATCAGGACAGAACCTCTCCGTGAACTAAAGTTCACTCGGAGAGGTAAAAAGATACTGAGTTTGAATCCGCATCGTGAAAATGGTGTGTTAAATAATCGAAATTATTTGGTTAATAAATAAAATTATTGGGTTTGGTAGGGTTAGGTCATATATAATGTTGGACAAGGGTAGATGAAACCCGCCTTTGAAGTCTGATCCTTTGAAGTCGTTACACTATACAAACATTACGTACCTGTCAAAACCCTACACATTTAGTGTTAAAATAATCAGAAAAATATCGTTTAAAATAATAAATTACCAACTAAACTTAAATACAAGTAACCTTTAAAACTAATATAACTAAATAATTTCCCGTTTAACAAAACAAATGTAACCTAAAAATAAGTATAAAAGAGCCTATATAATAAGAAAAGGCGGGAAATGAGTTGGGGCTGGGAGGTCTTGCACCGCAGATAGAAAGATTGCACCTTTGTAAAAGAAAAAGCGAAGGGACATTTAGGCGCCTGACCTGGCGGAAACGCCGTTGCCCAGCTCCGGTCCATCTCTGTAAAATTCTCGCGCCAAAAGGGAGAGTCGTGATTGGTTTAAAATCACGTCATCGACTCTTCCTAGCGCCAAACGCCAAACTATATAGATATTTTAAGAAAAGAAAAAATAGAACTCCTCAGAAGAAAAATATTCTCACACGTGAAAGGACTCGGCCTCCAAAGTGAGGAACCTTTTACCAAATAAATAAAATAAATAATATCGGAATCAAAACTTGTCTTTCATTTCGACCACTATATAAATAAATAGATAGAAGAATATCACCCAAGATATATTTTTCAGTCGGTATATTTTAGGGAAAAATAAAATAAAGTCCAAGTCTCTCCCAGAGCAAAATTTAAAATAAATAAAAGTAAAAACAAAAAGAACCTAAGACCGGAGGTTTCTACAGTACCCAACCGCCTCAATTTTTAGCCACACCAACCCAGAGATGTAAATAATAATTAAATAATCCATGGGCATTCTAAAATAATGACAGCCACACTCTAATTTTTTTGTATATATATGCGTTTTTTAACTTCCCATAAGATCAAACTTCAAGAGTTTTTTGCTTTTTAGCTAGACCCAACCCTAGTGGGGTCTAGCTACTATATTCACCGCGGCGTCGGCGTTGGCGTTGGCGTCTTGCAAGAAGACGAAATACGTCATCGAATCGAAAAACTTTCGTCTCCTTACCTCTCCGAGTGACCTTTTAGTTCACGGAGAGGTTCTATCTGTTACGTCATCGAATAGGAAAAAACTTTCGTCTTCTTACCTCTCTGAGTGAACTTTTAGTTCGCGGAGAGGATCTGTCTGTACGTGACGTCAGAAGAAGACGTCATCACCCACGGAGCTTGACCCTCCAATAGAATTCGCATATACAGTTATTAGCTTCTACCATGCTGTAAACGTACATCCACTGCAGCTCATTGAAGAGCAGCAACCCTTACTCGCTTCTTAGTTTATAATGATAAACGAACGCCTTATATAGTATCTTTTGGATTCGCGTCTATTGTAGCCTTCTGAGGTGATAGCTTTTACTGAATTGAAACGTAATATTCATTTAAATTAAAATTAAAACAGATTAAATGATTTAACTTAATCTAACAACCAATGTTACTGAAACTTAAATTTAAAATAAAAGATATTTTCGAAGATATTCAATATTTTCTCATGGGTTGATTAGATAAAGGCGTGTTTTCACGGGTGTTCAAGATAAAATGAATTAATAAATTTTAGAAATTATGGTGCGTTTTCACGGGTACCCAAGATAAGACGATAAAGATTAGATGTAAAGGTGCCTTCACCAGGGTATCCAAGGTAAAAATTAATAAAGATTAGATATAAAGGCGTGTTCGCAGGGTATCCATGATAAAATGACTTAATAAAGAATAGATATAAAGACGCGTTTCCAAGATAAAAATGACTTAATAAGAATAGATATTAAGTCCCGTTCGAACGAGTACCCAAGATAAAATGACAAAGATAATATATAAATGCCTGTTCGCACGGGTATCTAAGTTAAAAATTAATAAATATTCGATATGAAGCCACGTTCACTCGTGTATCCAAGATAAATTAATAAAGATTAGATATAAATCCGCTTTCAGACTGGTATCAAAGAAAAATTAAGATTAGATATAAAGCCGCGTACACACGGGTATCCAAGATAAATACCTAACGATTAGATATAAAGCCGCTTTCACACGAGTATCCAAGATAAATTAATAAAGATTAGATATAAAGCCGCTTTCACACGGGTATCCAAGATAAATTAATAAAGATTAGATATAAAGACGCGTTCACAGGTAGCCAAGTTGAAAAACATGATTTGAAAAACATGATTTGAAAAACACGATTTGAAAAACACGATTTGAAAAACACGATTTGAAAAACACGATTTGAAAAACACGATTTGAAAAACACGATTTGAAAAACACGATTTGAAAAACACGATTTGAAAAACATGATTTGAAAAACATGATTTGAAAAACATGATTTGAAAAACATGATTTGAAAAACATGATTTGAAAAACTTTACGCAACTTCGTGTTTAAAGGAATCTCGAAACGCAATTCAAATTGTTCAAAGAGCGTTTATGCATGCATAACAAGCCCCTGCTATAGTATAATTCTTTTCAGCCTCTTTTACAATGTCATGGGTCTAGCTATTCCTATGGGCTTGACCATCTTGTTTTAAACTGAACCTGTGGTTTATTTTATACTGCGCAGAGTCTTTAGATATTTATAAGGTATACATGTGGAGTTTTCAAATTGAAAATTTATTATTTGAAAATGTCTCTTCAATATCGGTTGTAATTATTACAATTTCGTTCCGTTTTAACTATTAAATTAATTTTAAAAATACTTAATATTGCATGGATTAAAAAATCGATAGGTTTTAAATAAACTAATCGATTTTTAAATCTATGCAGTATCAAGTCTTTTTGAATTTTAATTAACTACATGTCAAATATTTTAAGTCTTATTTGATATTTACGATCATTTGGTTCTGCATGTCGATCCAATGGTACTTCATATCTATTCCACTCAATCTTTTTTAACTGTCGATCATTTGAGTCTTCTTTTTTTAAGTGTCGATCATTTGGTTCCGCATGTCGATCCATTGAATTTCGATCTAATGGACCCTGTGTCGATCAAATGAATTTCGATCTAATGGACCCTGTGTCGATCAAATGAATTTCGATCCAATGGTACTAATCCGCTTCGGGAACCAGTTTCATACCAATTCGGTTTCAACAACCGATAGATGAAGCTTCGATAAATATTGATAAAGACAGAAGCCGATGAAAGCCTCCTTTGAAGTCTACTACTCTAATGTTCGATATAGCGATCCTCTCTGTATGGGTAAAATTCCCAGTTTTACGAGATCGGGGGAAATTCTCTCTCTCTCTCTCCAAGGCTGCTAGAGATATTCGCTGGACGAACTCCCGTTCCGAAAATATCTACCGTTAGGAGGCGTACGAATCGCGCCTTTTGAGAATAACCCATACAGAGAGGGGTAGACAAGACTCGGGAGTAATAGACTTCAAAGGAGGGTTTCATCGGCTTCTGATAAAGATAATGTAAATGAACGCGTGATGCTTAAAACGATTCAAATCGATTAAGAAATGCTAGTGTGACTGCATCTTATTTTTCCTCCAAGGCAAAACCCAACCACGTAGCAAGAATTATACAAGTGTGTTATGTTTTTGCGTTCAAGGAGATCAATAATACCTGTTTTCACTCTAAAAAGTGACTTTTCGAAACTTCCTATCTTTTCTTTTATTCGAGAGTATTATAAAATGTCGAGAAACAAATAATTTGAAGCCATGGCAACGACAAAAGTAGAAAGTGGAGGCAATCTAAAGTATTTTAAAGGGAAAATTACGAGATGAAAATGAAACAGCTTTTGAATCTATGTTTACAGTCTTACAATATAAGAATTTTCCCGCCAATTTTAGACCTCATACAGTAATTAATTCAAGATTCGAATCTCAGAGAAGAAGAAAATTGAACCGATCTTAGAAAATTCATCGAAAATGATGCGAAATATTTAGGCACCAAATTTCAAACAAATATTAAACTAGAAATAAATTTAAAACTTACCCAGAAAAATAGACTTAGCTGGATACATGGAGATCCTGAATTTCTTCGCATTCAAGGGTCAGCGACCAATCAGCAAAGGCCCTAGTTAAGGCGAGATCTTCCAATAACATTCGATTGGTCGTCGACCCATCAATGCGAAGAAATTCAGGATCAAAACGTTGAATTTAAAAAAATCTTAAATAAACTGAACTGAAATTGATAGAAAATGATTTGAAATCTGTAAATCTTTGGCTTAATCGCTTTTCCACTAGAAACTTTTATAAATATTTAAGATCCAAGTTTGTTTTGACGAAAAAACTCTACAATTCAACAAACTACGCCATTATTAAGCCCCGTTTCACTGAAATTTCAAATATCTCTCGTACAAAACAGATTAGACGCGAGCTTCTAATCCTCTTTCCGAGAAAACGGTTGAATAATTTTTATATCGTTTATTTTCCCTTTAAAACGAGTAGAAGAAGAACGTCAATAAAAAGAAAAAGTTACAAAACGATCTTAAGTAGAAACATAAAATCTGGTTTAATGACTCTAGAACTGAAAAAATAATGGTGTTTACATAGATGTGAGGTACGTTGCAATTAAACACGCAAGATATTTAGACGCCAGTCGATCGCGAAAAAGTCTTGGTAACGTTTTATACAGATTTAATCCGTATTTTTAGTAAGATATATCGGAATGAGAGAAGGTCGAATTAAACAACAGGCCCAATCGAAATTGGCGATTTATTGACCCAACGACTTGGAAAATCGCTACGAAACCCAGATGCGAAATAAGTACTTTTCAAATATTCTATCTTGATTTTAAATGGGTTCTTCATTGTCTTAAAAAGGACAAAGTTTCGCTAGAATTTATAAGATTCCAATCTCAAATCGGGTGATGATACCAAGATCATACAAGTGGGTAATTAGTACAGGAATAATTAATATAATACTTCAGTTTGTTAGCTCTGTTAATGGGGAACTGACAATTGTGAGCGCGGTTAATAAATGAAAAAAAAATGTGTACTAAATCTCCCCACAAATAAACAGTTTACAATGTTTAAAATTAGAATAATTGAAGTATTTAATGACTTATTCGGCTAACCAAGTGTGTCTCTTGCTTATGAAGTAACGAAGACAATTATTTAAAATATATTAGACCGATATTAAAATTATTTAATGGTATAAAAAAATTTATTTCGGTCCATTTTCTATATTTGCTCGAAATAAAACAGTTAACGAGAATTTCGAAATATCTTTAGTGAAATAAATGCCTGGGGATTTTGAATTCTCAAATTAACGCAAAATGTCAGAGCTACGAGAAGAAATAAATTACAATTTCAGAATAGGGGTGAGTTAAAATTATAGATTTATTTTTACTAATTGCCATATTATAGAAATGGTTTTAAATCAGGCTGATCGAGAATTCCCAGTTGAAAGTGTTAGAGAGATACTAACGGGAAGTAGCGCGGGTGTATTCAACTATATTCTGTTAAACCTATCAAATGTCAAGTAAGGCCAACAAATTATTAATAATTTTAAGGTGGTAGTCAATGGGTAACTCACCAAAAAAGGTTCCGTACCTATTATCAAGCGAACCACAAACGCTATCAGTTCGCGGTTTTCATTTAAATTTAAATTGAAATCTTCTTTAGTTCATGATGTAATTTTAATAATTATAACGCGAGAGATTAGCGAATCGCGTTTAAAAATAACTTAATCGAAATTTGATCATTTCCGTACCTATTATCTCGCGTTCTAATATCGCTAGAATTTTACTTCCGACGAACCGTAAAAGTCGGACGTAGTTCGTGCTATAATTTGTCAATTTTAAGTTGAATTTGTACTCAAATTAGGATAAGAAATGTGTATTATAACGGTCTTTTACGCGTAAACTGATGAAAGCCTATTATCAGAGACCCGTCACCGTCTGGCCTACAGCGTGCCCACCCGCTTCCGCGAGAGGCAGGATACTGGGGAAAGAGGTTAGAGAGTTCATTAGACTGGGAAATAAATCATTCCCAAACAATCCTTACCTCCAGAAAAACTGAGACCCTTTTATGAAAATCAGTGCCACCTGGAGTACTAAATAACCCTTTACTACCGCCTTAAATCTGTATTCGAGAGGGCGTAACTAAATGAGTATTTCACTTTAGTCTCACAATCATGCCATGGGCTGATGTCAAGGTCATGGTGCGTGATTACGTGAGGGACCAAAATTTGAAAATATCTACAGATAAGAGATTTTATTCGATATATTGCGTAATGTTTAGTGTAAGTTTCAACAATCAATTTTCATTATAGTTATGAACTATTAATTGTTTTCGTCCATCGCAGTTGTGCGACACGTTTATAGGTTTTAAGAGAGCCAGCCCGTCTGAGAGTAGTCACGTTACTCCTTATTATAGCGTATCAATGTATAAAATGCTGACAGTCAATAATGTTAGGAAACACGCTGGCAAAAGACTTTCGTTGGAAGGCATCGAGTCCTCAATTTGGTTTTCCCTGATAGCCAGTCTACTTCTCTTATCCGTCGTCTGATGGCTACTTAAAATGAGATTCATTCACTCGGCCATCGGGAAACGTTTCCCTTATTTGGAATACGTCTGGTTTTACGCTTTACATCCGCTACAGAACCGTTGAGTGCCTCATTGCGTGGGTTATTTAATGGATGATACCCTAAAGATTAGTAGAGCTCGGAATTCGTATAACTTTTGTTAATTTAATAAGACCACCTTGAATGTCAATCAGATATTATCCGTTCTTATTCGGGTTAAAGTATCTGAATCTGCTGTCTATGGATAGGACAGCAGCGGATAGAAAAAGTCCCAGATTGCTCAGCAATAATATTTTAACCAAGCGAACGCAATTGGAAAACCATATTTATGGCTTCGGTCTAATTGAATGTAGTAGAATCTTAATCCGTAATCGAAAACCAGCTTCGTCGCAAATTTTTGGAATTTCACTCGAATAGACGAATTGGGAATTGAAGAGGAACTTGCAGGGGCAGCCTCCATTGGAGTACACTCTTTACGCGCGGATCTCTTAAGAGATGTCAGTATTGTAGTTCCCATTCTGATCCTATTCTGATTGGCTACGCTATGACGAGAGAGACAAACTAGGCGATCGATAATTCCTCCCCTCTACGTGTTTCCCATAGCAGCGGGTGCAATGCGTGGATAGATACGAGAGCGAGAGATAGTGAGGGGCAGGCGCGCCATCTATTGCGATAATTCATCATTTTATTTGTACCTAGCCCCTAGAAGTTGGTTTATGAGTATGGACAGTCCGAATTCGTCAATTCACTTCTTGGGGAAACATCACCTGCCTCTCTCTCCACTAATAGGTTGCTGACGCTTAGATTTTCGGTACGATTAGATTTAGATTCCTTATATAAGAGATGTTTCCGCGCTGTCTATCCTTAGGGAACGTATTAATTAATCCACGCTCATTGCGAGGAAAAACTAGGATAAATAATCTAACGCTTCAAATTGAATGTTGAATCCTTAGCGGCGGATGTTATCCCGAAGCGAATTTCGGAGAAATTGATGTTGAGCGGTTGGTTACTGGGGACGCGTGTCTTGATCAAAGCCTACATAGGCATCTTGAAGAGCGAGATGACGGTGTCCAACGCGGTTCGAGTAAACACTCTTGAAGATATCAAGAAATATCCCGGAATGAGACCCGCAATTAATTCAGCTTCCGGCGCTTTCATCAAGTTCGTTGATCGTTCTCGTAAAATTTCCCCAAATATGGAAATTAGTATACTTTGAGTCATTTAAGATTTTTTTTTATCATAGGAGTGGAAACTAACGTCTTGTCAGCCGGTTTGGAAAATAACCTCTCGACAAGCTCCATCCTTGAATTCTTCCAATGACTGGGATCTCTCGTATGATGAAAATATCAGTAATGGTCGTCTATTAGCACGTCAAAACAAGAATTTCAGACGAAACTGTACCGGAAGTAATTGCCAATCATCTACTGACAATGGGTTGTAAATGGAACATTCAGTCTAGAATATTTCTTAGTTTGTCCTAGAGGAACTTGCTAGTTTGTCCAAGAGGAACTTGCTACCATATCTTCGTCGTTTCAATTCTTTGTCTTCTTTGTCATCACAGACTAAATCATTCGTCTTTATCAAATCAGTGGATAATCAAAGACAATCACACATTACAGACTATGCTCAAGTGTTAATTTATATTACAAGAATTTGTATTTTACATATTTACTTTAAAAATAAACATTTCATTTGGTGTGTCTATTAAGATGTCTACCTCCTGCCGCGTATAATTATGTGTAACGCAGGACACTCTTTCGCATTCTCTAAATCCTTGATGTTAAGGTAAAATACTTATACTCCGTAACCTAGATGGGAAATAGAGAAGTGTGATTGAAATGCACGTTGTTTCTTCTACTCTTCCAATACTCTACATTTCTTTTCATCTTTTATTTTAGGTAGGGTTAGGTTAGGTTACCTCAACGTCGGCGTCGGGGAGGTAATATTTAGGTTTCCCAACTTGTAATTTTCTAAATTACGATAAAACTTATTTCTTCGTAAAAAGGTGGCTTTGGCATTATTCGTGACGCACCGTGTTCCGTTCTGCATTTCCCGTAAGACACATTTCGCGCGATAAGCGATAAAGTAGTGGTTGGTTCCGAGTAAATGTGATACGCAACGACACCAAAGAGGAAGACGGCTCGATTACGTTCGGGTGTCGAAATGGAAGGTTTACGAAAGAGTATTTAGGGTTACTAATATGTTTGTTTCTCTAGAAGGACATTTCTAGTTTAATATTTGTTTGCAAATTTTGTTCGCTGATGGATTAAACGTATTTAAACGATAATAAACCGTACATGATTTATAGATAAATACCGTAACTTGGTCGGATAATTTCGCCTACTACGCCTACTTGTTTTATCAAATTTATTCGAGTGTTTTATTGGGAAAACGAGGAACAGCCGCGACCTCGAAATTCTAAAGGGAGAGTAAAGAGATACGGTTAAACATTAATAGGAAACTAAACATACGCTTTGGGGAATCGAGCCAAATATTCCAGGCTAGATAAATGAGCCAACATCAGGTACAAATCTAGCGCCATATTAAAGGATCAATAGTAATCTATTTAATAGGTAATCCTCGAAATAAATAAAATTCTAAATCATTCGAAACCAAAAGGAGATAAGGGCAAATGGCCAAAGACAGAGTGAAAAACAATAACGTTTTTAACGCGTGATAATTTACGAATATATTAATACGTGGAAAATTGATTTAAGGCAATTTGAACCAATTTGAAACGGAACTTGGCTCATTTGATTGTTTTCCGTATAGGAGTTGACCCGGGAGAGGGTAGATTCCGAACTGGACGCGATGTTCGAGAACGTGTACAAAGGGACTGCATCCGATGTTAACACAATATTTCCTTTCAACAAAGCTAATTAATGGCGTCATTTCTATAATCGTATAATGCCATCTAGTTTCGACCTCTCAGACTCTTTCCGATCGAATTTTGACCTCCCAGACCCTTTACGATCGAATTTTGACATCTCAGACTCTTTCAGATCGAATTCTGACCTCTCAAGACTCTTTCAGATCGAATTTCGAACTTTCAGACCCTTTCCGATCGAATTTCTACCTCTCAGACCCTTTCAGATCGAATTTCGACCTCTCAGACCCTTTCAGATCGAATTTTGACCTTTCAGACCCTTTCAGATCGAATTTCGACCTTTCAGACCCTTTCAGATCGAATTTCGACCTTTCAGACCCTTTCAGATCGAATTTCGACCTTTCAGACCCTTTCAGATTGAATTTCGACCTCTCAGACCCTTTCAGATCGAATTTCGACCTCTCAATCTTTCAGATCAATTTTCGACCTCTCAATCTTGCAGATCAATTTTCGACCTCTCAGACACTTTCAGATCGAATTTCGACCTCTCCATTTCACCTAAAAAATAGGCCTAATGTAGCGGCTCTCCAATATACGCGTTTCATGATTTTAGTAAAGAACAGTATCGCGTGACTTTATTGTATATACTTAAATGGCATAATTAATAAACATTATTTAATCCTCAACCGCGTACTTCCTTCCAACACCGCGGGTCAATTTGTTCGACACTTTCTCGAGCCCATCATTTTTTGTTCCTCAACATACGAGTATAGTGTCCCTGTTGCATTTTTAAACCAACATCTAAATTTATAACTCATCACGTGATCGTTTCTAAATAAAATGAACACTGTGACGTCATTCCACATAGAATGAACTATGATTGGTTAGATTTTCATAGAATTACGTTAAGCCAAAGCCGGGAAATTGTAAAATATGAACAGGCGTACCATAAATATCTATAACATGGACTTCAATGGAAAATTTACAAATTTTGAAAAATTTATAACTCATCGTGTGATCGTTTCTCAATAAAATGGACAATATGACGTCATTCCCCACAGAATGAACCATGATTGGTTAGATATCCATAGAATTACGATAAGCAAAAACCGAGAAATTGTAATGTTTTAATGTGATTCGATTAATCAAGAATTTAGGACTGATTATTTAACTTATTTTTCAGGTACATTATTTTAAATTTATATATTTTTGTCGATTTTAAATCAGTTTTAAATCGACTTAAATTTGTTTCATTTTATCATGTTTTGGCTTAAATTGTAGTTTAAGATCTAGTCCGTCTGGTCGCGCGTTAACATTCCCCCTAATTTGACCTATTTTGGTCTATTTGAATTTTTGAATGTGACCAAATTTGTATATCTCCGTCATACTGTCTAATGGTTTGGAGTTACGTTCAAAAATTAAAATAGACCAAAATAGGTCAAATTAGGGGGAATGTTAACGTACGACGAGACAGACGAGATCATAAACTACAATGTAAACATAATCATTATAAAAATTAATCAAAATTAAGTAGATTTAAAACTGATTCAAAATTGACAAAAATATTGAATTAAAAACAACGTACCTGAAAAACCAAGTTAAATAAATTCAAAAAGTACTAAATTCTTGGGGAATCCAATCACACGACGAGACGGAGGAGATCTTACGCTACAACTTAAAACTAATCGTCATTAAATTTAATCAAAATTAAACTCTTTTATAGTTAATGAATAAATGATACTAGAGAGTATGACAAAGATATCAATTTTTCATTCACTATGAAAGCGTTTAATTTTGATTAAATTTAATTGTGATTAGCTCTAAATTTTAGTTTAAGTTCTCGTCTGTTTATCCGGTACGTTCCGTAATTCAGATGTTTTTGTCAATTTTAAATCAGTTTAAAATCGACTTAATTTTGATTCAATTTAGTTATGATTAGGTTTAAATTGTAGTATAAGATCTCGTTTGTCTCACCGTGCTTTAACATTCCCCATAAATATCACCTATTTTGGTCTATTCTAATTTTTGAACAGATCTAAACTCGAATAGTATATATTCTCCGTCATACAGTCTAATAAGTTTGGAGTCTCGTTGAAAGATTAAAATAGAGCAAAATGGGTAAATTAGGGGAATGATAAACCGCGACGAGACAGACGGGATCTTAACCCACAATTTTAAACCTAATCGTTATAAAATTAATCAAAATTAAATCGATTTAAAACTGATTTTAAATTGTCAAAAATATCTGAATTAAGGAACGTACCGGATAAACTGATTTAAATAAGCAAAATTGACTAAATTCTTGAGGATGTAAGCGTATGACGACGCGGAGCAGAGAAGCGGTTATCTAAAATGATTTGATCTTCTCTTGGAAAGCGAAAATAACAAGCGGGGGCTTTAGAAATATCTAGTTATCTAACCGTGTAAGCTAAAAGTAGTAGCAGAGGTATATAATAACCCCCTTCGGGGGGAAGTATGAAAGGTAGGCAAAATCGACGAACAACGAGTGCCCGGCGTAAATCGCGGCGGATCGACACACCGCTTTACTCCCAAAAAATAGTTACACCATTTTGAACCTTACTAAATTTTCCCTACGCACACTTCCGGAACTCGCGAGCTGAAGTCAACCTTCGACTCCATTTTAACAGACAGCCTGACTCCTGAAACAGGAAGTTCTAAACACAAATCGAGCCGTCTTGTTTATACAAAGACCATTTACTAGAGTAGCGACATTGAGAAGTCCAGCGCGAGCTAGTGGCCTAGATAGTCAGCAGCGGGCTCTTGTTGTTCGTGATTTTTAGCATTGGTAGTATAGGGGCTTTCATACTTCCCCTAAAAACATTTTATCAAACCGACTATTCTTCTTCAATATTACAACGCCTAGATGCTATCAAAACGGTTAATAACTAGATCTGTAATATCAAATCCTATAATATTTTGAGGAATCTGAATATTTTAAATATTATTCACACTATTCGAACTGAATTTTAATGTTCAAGTAACACACTCGATATCTACCATCACGAGTCTTTAATTCGAATCGAAAGAGTTAGGTTAAAACATAGACATTCGAAAACAAATGGACTCAAATTAGAAATATCGTCTAATTTCTAGACTATAAAACAATGGCATTGAACATGGCTAATAAATACTGCAACCATAGAGGAAACCCGCTTTTGTAACATTCAACAACCAGAACTCTGTTCTTTTAACCATGTCAATTCCTGATAAAAAACCTCTTTGTATTGTACACGACAATAGAATTTTTGCTTTCAATAATAATAGTGGTAGTAACAATTCCGAGGGCAACTCGACATTAAATGAACAAAACATCTTGCTGAATCTAATGACAACCCCAAAATACCGTGCCATGAGCGCCATGCATTTGATATTCCGTCTTTTGGATAACGTGTTCTTTCTGAGCTAAATTATTCTCAGCGTTTATAACCACAATCTTACCATGCCCACAAACGCTGATATTGCCTCGTTCGCGACGATCGGCGTAGAATTATTCTATGACGTCATGATGTATACCAACAAGTATTGGATCTTGGAAAGACTCAGCATTTACATAGGAGTCGTTTTGTACGGTTTTTACTCCGCATTTGTTCTAAGGAAAAATGCTAATGGGGAATACCATGATGGCGAATATGAGAGAATACTTAATCAAACTTCCGAAGAAAGAATGGATATCGCTGCAGTTAGCGAAGTACAAGGTCTAATACCACAGAAGGTGGTACTTGTCATGGTCGCCTTTATGACCTTTTCGTCTGGAACAAAGTTATTCGAAGTATCTTGACCATGATTAAGGTTTCTTAGCTTTAAAAGGTCATTATGAAGTTCACAATCAATTGCTATATCAACACATTCTTCATCATGGTCAAGATACTTCGAATAACTTTGTTCCAGACGAAAAGGTTGAACCACATAATGACCATTTGGAGTTAAATGAACTTAATCAATATACTTCCAATAACAGCGAGAATGTTGGAAATTCTGATATTGAACAAGGAAGAAGAGTTATTGAAAGAGTTTTAAAAGATACCTGAAAATTGATAAATTCATGATGCCAATAGAGGTTGAATATGAAGGTTCATTTTTTGCTTGAAGTCCTAAGTCAATATATACTAAAGATGTGTTCGGGGATGAACCCTTCCCAGATGGGCTTTTAATTCACTATGCTTTTCACCATTATAGTATCGTTTCCAATATTAATCGGACTTTTTTAGCTAGACCCAACCCTAGTGGAGTCTAGGTACTGTATTCACTGTGGCGTTCGCGTTGGCGTATCTTACCCACCAGACGTCACGACGTGATGTCCGATAAAAATTTAAAATATATACTTGTATTAAATATATATGCTTTTTCTCCAGGTGGTCTCCCTCCCAAGACCGCGTAGCGCTCGATGCTGTAAATTTACGATCGAGTGTCGGGAACTCTACCACTTTACCATAGGTTCCTCGTAATACGTGAGAGAAAAATCCCTTGTATCTTCAGAGGTAAAGAATACCGATCTATACAGAAAACATGTCGCCTTTAATAAGAGGTCGTCGCGAACGAGATAAAAAGGTAGCTTATGAATGTTTCGGTTCTAGTCTGTCAGTAATGAAAACTCAAAAACAACAAACAAGTCGTCGCGAACGAGATAATAAGGGAGCTTATGCGTGTTAGGTTTGAGTATGTCAGAAATAAAATATTTGATTTGAAAAACACGATTTGAAAAACACGATTTGAAAAACACGATTTGAAAAGCACGATTTGAAAAGCACGATTTGAAAAGCACGACTTGAAAAGCACGACTTGAAAAGCACGATATGAAAAGCACGATATGAAAAGCACGATATGAAAAGCACGATTTGAAAAGCATGATTTGAAAAGCATGACTTGAAAAGCATGATTTGAAAAGCATGATTTGAATAGCATGATTTGAAAAGCTTGATTTGAAAAGCATGATTTGAAAAGCATGATTTGAAAAGCATGATTTGAAAAGCATGATTTGAAAAGCATGATTTGAAAAACATTATTTGAAAAACATGATTTGAGTTTGCAATGACTGCGAGTTTGCTCACAAGCCGGGATATTCGAATGTACGTCTATTCCAATATATCGCATAAAAAAACGCACGCGGTCATATAGTCGGCTCGGGAAAATGTGAACTAGATTTTATAGAGAACTAACCTTGTTTTGGAAAGAACTAGCTAGAAATGAACCCCCTGCTGAAGTTATTTCAACTAATTTCACGATTTGTTTATTTACCAAGGTTAATAGTGTTTCCGACAGCTAAAAAATTAGTAGACAAAAAAAAAATGTATATTCTGAATATTTTTTAGACCTAGTATCTTATCTAATGTAAATTAGTATTTTTATTTTAATTGTATATAAACCCTTACCCATCACCCAGAAAGGCAGTTAATGTTTTGATTATGGTCAATAAAGTATAAGAAAGTTTTAAACTGAGTTTATTTAGTTCGCCTACACGACTGCAAGTAACATATTTTTGGTGCCGAAACCCGGGAGTTGTCGCATCTTACTAAGTTTAAAGTCGCGAAGTCGTGTTTTGCGAGAATAGAAACCAAGCTCAAGTTGACCATTCAAGTAATCAATGGAGAAGTTAAAGAAGACGAGAGGTACGATCCGTACAAGGACCACAAGGATCATTCACAAGTTAAGAGAATTAGCCGACGATGAAGAATTCGATGATGAACAAGCTGATCAACTCATCGACCAACTCGAAGACAAGGGCAGGAAGTTGGAGGATTTAAATGCGCAAATTCTAGATTTAATACCGGACACAAACGAAGACGAAATTGACGACGAGACTAACACATCTGAAGAATATAGCGAATCCATTATCGATATGAGGAGAACGATTCAAAAAAGGAAAATCATTAGCGGAGAAGTACCAAGAATCACGACTGAACGGGAAGTAAAAGTACAAGTCAAGTTGCCTCGTCTTACCATTCAGTCCTTCTCCGGCGAAGCCACAAAATGGCACAGTTTTTGGGGACAGTTCGAGACCACTATTCACCAAAATGGACATTTAGCAAGTATCGATAAATTTAATTATTTAAAATCGTATATGGAAGGAGTGGCGGCCAGTGCCATTTCCGGATTAATAATGACTCCAGAAAACTACCTGAAGGCCATAGAAATTTTAAAGAATCGGTTTGGGAAGAAGACC
The DNA here is from genome assembly GCA_963920705.1 of Odiellus spinosus. NCBI lineage: Eukaryota > Metazoa > Arthropoda > Arachnida > Opiliones > Phalangiidae > Odiellus > Odiellus spinosus. The sequence goes on along the minus strand of OY987232.1, from coordinate 7,851,995 downwards.
GTCGCCATGCGAAGCCATATGAATATACTGACGAGTTTAACATCGGTCAAGAGAGCCAGCGATATTCAAGGTTTACGACAACTTTACGACACATGCGATACCCAAATCAAGAGCCTAGAGTCATTAGGAGTTAAGCTAGAAACGTATAGTAGCATGCTATACTCTATTCTGCTGAATGTAATTCCTTCGGACATTCAACTAGAATACACAAGGAAGCTAGAAGATGAGGACGTCTGGGACACTGTCGCCGTACTAGAACATCTACAAAAAGAACTTGAAAGTAGAGAAAGAGCGGCAGCTGGCAAGTCGGAAGAATGCTACAGTGACAGACGGCTAGAATCTCAAGTCACTCGCAGTAAGATACATATGCCTAATCCTGCATTTTCAAGATATCCTAGAAGGCCCTCTACCACTGCCGCCCTAAGTACAGCAGTATCACAAGTTTGCATATTTTGCAAAGAAAGTGGCCACAAACCAGAAGCTTGCAATTCCACTACCTTAGACCAGAAGATGAACAGCATCAAGTTACAGGACAGATGCTTCATATGTCTCTACACGGGTCATCAGGCACGCAGATGCAGATCGTCAATTCAATGCAATATTTGTGGTAAACGTCACCATACATCCATATGCAAAGAAGGGCACTCGGAAAATCAGAGAACTCAAAATTCACTAGAAGAAACATCAAAGAACAGCGTGGCTACCCTAATGACAGTTCTACCACCTGCCATGCCACACGAAGATCAAGTTTTTCTTCAAACCGTAGTTGTCCAAGTACAAAGAGGAACCCATCAAGTCCTAGCAAGATGTCTACTTGACAATGGAGCCCAGCAATCGTTCGTAAGAGAAGATTTGTCAAGACAATTAAACTTACCAATCATTTCAGAAGAGACAGTCTTAGTAAATTCATTTGGATCAGATGAAGGCGTGCTACAGAAACAGAAGCGAGTCCGCATCACACTTGGCAGTATTATCGATCCAGATAATTGCGTACAGCTCGAAGTTCTAGAAGTTCCGACAATCTGCGGCGCTCTAGTCAGTATTCCTGGCCATAGCATTAGACAACAGATGGAAGAGAAGGGGATAATATTAACGGACAGAACTGAAGTAAATGGCATCGCAGCTCCCACGGAATTGGAAATCCTTATTGGCGCCGACCATTACTGGTCCGTAGTACCTGGCAACATAGTTCGGCTAAGAGGAGCACTAGTAGCGGTGGAAAGCTGCTTTGGCTGGTCTCTGCAAGGACCGGTACCAGTATCCGTAAATGTCGCATTAAGATCATCAACTATTATGATGTCAGTCACGGAAGAGCAATCGCTATCAAAATGTCTACGCCAGTTTTGGGAGCTTGAAACCCTTGGCATACAAGAAGACGCTCAATTATCAAAATCCGATTGTGAAACCATCAATCAACACCGATCTCGTATCAAGTTCAAAGAAGGTCGTTATCAAGTTCAATTACCGTGGAAGAAAACTCATCCGCCACTTAAAGATAATTTACCCATCGCTATGAAAAGACTAAATAGCCTGGTGAAACGCTTTCAACTGGAACCCGCGCTTTACGAAAGATACGAAGAAGTTATAACGGACTACCTAAAGCAAGGAATTGTAGAAATGGTACCAAGGGCAGAAATAACCACCCCGACCGGAAAATCCTTCTACATTCCACATTTCGCGGTCCTTCGAGAAAAGAAGAAAACTACCCAAATCAGAGTGGTTCATGATGCGTCATCTAGCGAGAAAGGAGCTCCATCACTTAACGACTGCCTCTTACCCGGTCCTAACCTGAACCCTAATCTCCTGTTTATACTATTGCAGTTTCGAAGACATCGTATCGCCTTGATCGCAGATGTAGAGAAAGCCTTCCTACAAATTTCACTTGATCCCGTAGATCGCGATTTTGTGCGATTTCTATGGATTAAACGTCTACCTGATATCAATAAACAGCCGGAAATCCTTCATCTTCGTATGACGCGAGTTCTATTCGGCGTCACGGCAAGTCCCTTCCTCCTCACGGACACGCTCAAATATCATTTTGAACAGAATCAAGAGAAGTACCCGGAAGCCTGTGATCTCCTTAGTAAGAAACTTTATGTCGATGATTTTATCTCCGGGACCGAAACACTCGACGAAGCTCGCAAGATTTATCAAGACGCCACTGATGTTTTCAAAATGGCTAGTATGAACCTTCGCAAATGGGTAACCAATTCCGAGGAGCTCAAAGATATATGGAAGTCAGAATCGGGGGTTCTCGAATCAACATCAGAGCCAAAAGATCAAGAACTGAAGGTCTTAGGCATTTCATGGAAACCAAAAGCAGATGTACTTACTTTCGATGTCACCGACCTACTGGAGTTTCTGCTAACCAAAAGAGACACGAAACGTGGAGTTTTACAAGCCACTTCCAGAATCTTTGACCCGCTGGGTTTGATATCACCCATACTCATCAGTGTCAAATGTTTATTTCAAAGACTATGGATTTTGGGCATAGACTGGGACGACAATCTACCAGATGAGATTCAAATTGAGTGGGATCAATGGTGCCAAGATCTTACCGCCATTCCTCAAATAATCATTCCAAGGTGTTACTATAACACGCAAGGAGAACCACCTATCCGTTGCGAGGTCCATATGTTCTGCGATGCGAGCGAAAAGGCGTACGGCGCCATAACGTATCTACGTTACCAAACGATTTCCGGAACGATAGGAGTATCATTAATCGCCTCCAAAACAAGAGTATCTCCTTTGAAGAAATTAACAATCCCCAGATTGGAGCTGATGGCAGCGTTAGTAGGAGCAAGATTACTCAAGCATAGTCTGGAAGTTTTCGAAGGCAACATAACGGAATATCGATGTTGGTCGGACTCTGAAATAGTCTTGCATTGGATAAAGGGACAATCCAAGCAGTGGAAGCCATTTATTGAAAATCGCATCGTAGAGATACAGAGCTTAACCGAACCTCAACGGTGGGGACATTGCGCTGGACAAGAAAATCCGGCAGACTTGCCATCTCGCGGATGCAGAGTTAAGGATCTACTCAACAACAATTTATGGTGGAAAGGTCCAACCTGGCTGTCCCAACACGAAGAATCATGGCCAAAGAATAAGTTTAATTCACCGGAAGATTTCGAAGTTGTTTTAAGGGAGAAACGTCAAAAAATCGTCCTTACCTGTGTTAGGACGCCAAACGAGTCACTCCTTAAGATGGACAAATTTAAATCGGCTAGTCAAGTGTTTAGAACAACTGCATGGATATTGCGTTTCGTCCATAACGCAAGAAGTCCCGATGGAGAAAAAATTAAAGGTCCATTGACAGCCGAGGAAATCCAGGCTTCGAAACTCTTATTGGTACGACAAGTCCAAGCGGAAAGTTTCTTTGAAGAAAGAAGATTGTTAGAAGAAAAACGCCCGCTACCATCGTCATCCAAACTCAGCCAATGCGCTCCATTCCTCGATCAAGGTCTCATCAGACTAGGAGGCCGATTACAATTCTCCAATCTTGAGTATCCGCATCAACATCCTATGATCTTACCTGGAAGTCATCGCCTTTCCGAACTATTGGTTAAGGACAGTCATTGGCGAACCATGCATGGAGGGTTAAATAGTACCATTACTCAGCTCAGGGAGGAATTTTGGATTCTTCAAGGACGTAGACTGGTCAAGAAGATACTGGGACGATGTTACACGTGTAAACGTTTTCTAGCCAAGCCAGGCTCTCAAGTTGTAGCCCCGTTGCCGTCCGATCGTGTCATCGAGTCACCACCCTTTACTATCACCGGAATTGACTTCGCAGGACCTCTATACGTACGGGACCACAGTAATGTCAAAGCCTATATTGCGCTCTTTACCTGTGGAGTCACGCGCGCAGTCCATCTTGAAATAGTCACCGATCTTAGCGCCGAGAAGTTCATGCTAGCCTTTCGCCGATTCTTGTCAAGGCGGGGAGTTTGCCGCACAATATACTCCGATAACGCGAAAGCCTTCAAACGCGCGGAAAAAGACATCAAGGCGCTATATAGAACGTTGCGAGAAACTACAGTTCAAGATTTTGCTGGTGACAAGGGAATCAAATGGATCTACATTGTGGAGCGTGCCGCCTGGTGGGGCGGATTTTGGGAGAGGCTGGTAAGATCAGTCAAGACTTGCTTGAAACGCACTTTAGGAAGAACCTCGCTTAACCTTGAAGAATTGACCACCACGCTCACAGAAGTAGAAGCAGTACTGAATTCAAGGCCGCTAACTCATACTTTCACGGAAGTTGGTGAACCCGCGCCCTTGACACCGGCTCATTTTCTGGTTGGCCAACGACTCACTAGCTTGCCAGATCAAGATTTTGCAATAGCCGCCCTCAATGTCAAGGAGAAGCAGTTAACCAAAAAACTCAAGCACCGACAAATGATATTAAATCAATTCTGGTCTAGATGGCGCAGCAATTATCTTATGGAGTTAAGATCAGCTCATATCACCGCCCATGTCAAGAATCCTGTGGAATTCAAAACTGGAGATATTGTACTCGTGGAGGAAAAACATCTACCCAGACAATCATGGCAGCTTGCAAGAATACAAGAAGTACATCCCGGCAGGGATGGGAAGGTCCGATCGTGCTCGTTACGCTTACCTGGGGGCGCTATTTTACGTAGAGCAATTCAAATGTTGTATAATTTAGAAATAGAATCAAATGAACAAGTCATTGACGGGGAGGATGTTTCCGACAGCTAAAAAATTAGTAGACAAAAAAAAAAATGTATATTCTGAATATTTTTTAGACCTAGTATCTTATCTAATGTAAATTAGTATTTTTATTTTAATTGTATATAAACCCTTACCCATCACCCAGAAAGGCAGTTAATGTTTTGATTATGGTCAATAAAGTATAAGAAAGTTTTAAACTGAGTTTATTTAGTTCGCCTACACGACTGCAAGTAACAAATAGTAATGTAATTTTGCCTGGTTAAATTTGTAATTAACACGGATAAGTTAATTTAGATTTGACTGTAATTAATTATTATTTAAAAATTAAAATTAAATTTGTATATGCGGAATATTTTGCAGCCTTTTGATTGTAAACAATAAGCAATAATAAGTCTAAGCTAAATATATCGTAGCTCTCTCTTATATTTTGCCGCTAAAATCGCTTGGTGAAAATGATGAAAAATTAACAAGTATGAGTACACTGTGATCATTTAACCCTTAGCTTCTAAAACATATCGAAAAAGAGTTCTTTCATACTATAGAAAGGGGATGAAACCTTTACAGGTAAAAGATTAGATAATCCACGGTTAAACTAATGTAATACCTCGTTATCGGTAAATGCAACCTTCACTTTTACAAGTAACGCCTGGTAACAAGCAAAATGTATTATTAATTTAAACACTTCGGATTGGGTTGATGTTCAAGTAACACACGGAAGAAAAAATGGCCGAAGGTAGGTTTCAATTTTTAATATTAATTCGACTTGATAGATTTCAATCGTTATGATTTTACGCAACTTTAGTGTTTTCCGCGTATTATTTAATCTATTTCGACGATTATGTAGCAGCGAGTACAAGGCTTAGTTACTTTAGCGATCTACATGATTTATTGAATTGGAGATTAAGATGAGCTTATCTTTGTTCGTGTTGCCAACACGAGTTAGAATTAGCAATAAGGCTTTGATTCCTCAAAAAACAAAACTTTTTCGTACACTTTAATGCCCGTTCGTTATTTGTATTATCTTTTCACGTTGGTGTAAATGGCAACACCCCACCCTCGTCGCCATATTGAAAGCTATTTTTAACAAATACCATCCAAAAAGGGTGGAAGTATCTTTGTAGTACGTGGAATTGAATTTGGTCGAATCGCAAATGATAGATAAAACGCGGTTCCATTTGATCGAATCGTAAAGGATCAAATAAACGCGGTTCCATTTGATCGAATCGGAAATGATCGAAAAAAACGCGGTTCCATTTAATTGAATCGCAAATAATTCAGAAAACGCGATTCCATTTGATCGATAAAACACGGTTCCATTTGATCGATAAAACACGGTTCCATTTGATCGAATCGGAAATGATCGATAAAACTCGATTCCATTTGATCGAATCGAAAAAAAGAGCCAAAAAAGAGAGAACGATTTGCTCGTGGACTTTATCCGTTTTTGTAAAATATTTAAATTAGAACCACTAACCATAATTTTAAAAATATTAAATCTCTCTCTCTAACAAATAATTTTTGTCCCATCGTGAGTTTCACCGGAAACTGATAAAGAGCCTTTTTTAAGTGCGTGAGCAATCTCGTTTTTGTGTAACAAATATTTTAGTTCGTTTTACGAAGAATCTATCAATTCCTTAATTATGATTTTGATTTTACACTAAGTTTTAAAACAATCAATATTTCTTAATTACAGACGAAACTATAATACCTTTCAAGGATAAATTAAAATACGACTCTGATTTGAAATTAAGCAATGTAAATTTCAAAGGTGATGTAGCGAACGCGGTTGAAAAAATGCGTCATGATTTACCATCAAAGATTGAAGAACTACAAAATGTGGTTTCATTTCCTTCAACCTACGAATTTGCTCTATTCGCTTCTAAAGCTTACGAAGATAGACAGGAGAGAGAATCGGATACAGATTTCGAAAAAAGAGAAGGACCTAAGGCGAAGAAACTACCCGACGGGTGGGAAACATTAACAGCGGCTGTCAACAAAGACACTTGGAATGGTTACGTTGGAATCGCTTTTTGGAAACCAAATCAGCGGCAAATCGTCATAGCCCATCGTGGAACTGTTCCCACTAGTATCGGGGCAGATTACACTGACATGAATGGTAATTAAACATTGCTTTCAAGTTATTTAAGTATCCTTAGAATAACCCAGTTAACAATTCAAACTCTCTGAAAAAGAGCTCGGAATTCGTATAATTTTTATTAATTGGATAAAATCTACTAAATTCGATTAAAAATAGACTATTTTTCCCTTGAGTTAACTTATTCCAAGATAACGTAAAACAACCTAATCCCCACGTGTTTAGACAAACTAATTTTTAACTAAAATTATTGGTTATTAATATGTATAATGTTTTAAATTTTCTAACAGGAATATTTGGAAACAAATTTGTTAGTCAAATGAACTCGGCTTGCACCTTCGCGCACGACGTGTACTCCGCCATCAAGGAGGTCGAGGACGTTGCAAAATGGCAAATCTTCTTCACCGGACATTCATTGGGAGCTTGGTTGGCCCAAATAACTACGTTTTCGATAAAATACTTAGAAAAAGCTGAAAGAATTTTTGTGGGGAAGAAAACGATTGGTTATCACGCTCACACGGAAGTATTCGATAGCCCAGGGTGTCAAGAAATGCTATCGTTAATGGCGAATTATTTTGGCGTCCGTTATTACGAAAGAGTGATTGATATAAGTAACTTAGATATCACCAGTTACTTGTCATATCCTAACTTGGTTAATTGCTGTAACTTACACGTTGGGGCCTTGTTTAGAATTTACCCAAAAATTGATTATGATAAAACTGGACAGTACTCGTTAGAGTCGCATAAAATGGAAGCAATTCTTTCATGTTTCGCCGAAACTTCTGCACCCAAAATGAAACGAGTAATTGATTGGCCGAAGATTGAAGTGTCTTTTTCATTATCTCATTTATTGTATTACTTCGCGACAATTCTATTGCCATCCGCGGAACCCTTTTGTGGGTGAAGAATTTGACTATTTTTTTAAATGCGCCGATAAATTGAAAGATTTTAACGACGACGCGGAATCTGTTACTTTAAACGAAAATATCGCCGAGAAACAAAAATTGAATTGTAAACTTTTTACGCAAAATAGATATCAAGTTACCGCAGTTGAAACAGAGATAAAATTTTGCAAGACTGTTTTCGACGAATTGGAATTAGAAACGCTACAAGTTTTTAATTGGCTACGAAAAGTTCAGGAGTTCTTCAAACCCGAGAAGTACTTTGTAGATTTAACTAAAGAAGACAAAGACTATGTCGTAAATCGTTTAGGCCAATTGAGTTTGGAAGATAATTTCGTTACTTGCGTTGAAGGTTCCAATCTCCGAGAACTAATACCGTTTGTAAAATACTTGGTTAAACTCTACCCGGGTTTAGAAAAGGAGATGAAGAATGCTTAAAGTCCGTTGGAAGCTAGAAAAAAATCTACATTATCACCACAGCCGATTATCTGAATAAATTGAAAAGTACTGTCTCAATGTTCCGTTCATCAAAAAACCGGAGCCTGTTATCGTTCGTACAAGACGCCGATGTCAAGATGGGTCACGTTGAAACCGACTACTGTACAGATTTAGTCATGGCGAGGGTTCTAAAATGTCTCGAGTCGTCATGGAAGTCTTTCGAAAAATCACTTTGCCATGGAAATCCAATCCTTAATCACTGTGGATAAATCTTTCAAGTTCCGAGAAATTTTGACATCCAAACTTCTAGGAAAGACGATAGTTTTACTGGAATGTAAAGACAGTGTCTTAGACAGTAGCCAAATTGATACTTTGAATAACTTGATTGACGATTTGACTACCATTGATTCAGTTAAAATTCTTCTCTTGTCTCGGAAGCAAAAGAATACAAGTAAAATTAACACGGATAAGTTGGGTGAAAGTTATGAAAAAATACCTTGCCAGGGGTTTAAATGGGATGATTTGAACGAACCTTCGCAACTCTTGTCCAATAAGGTTGTTAGGTTTCAAGGCCAAAAAGAAAAAGTCAGCTTCGGTGACGTCATTGGATACAATTCATCCATAGTTGGTGACATATTTGATTCTTTAAGTTTGACGAAATTGATCAACAACGAAACCATCGTGATTGGATCGAAACTTGAAGGTTTAAATGAAACCAGACATTATTATGTACCACGCACTTTCGAATATTATGAAAGAATTAGTCCAAATATTTTTGAAGAATTTATTGATAATGATATATTAGTATTAAGTGGAATTAATGAAATGGATTTCATTGAAGAATTTCAGTCTTATCTAGGAAACGATTTTCCAAGAGAAAAATACAAATTCATCAATGAATCTTACGACGATTTCTCAAATCCTATGTCTAATTGTCATTGGATACATTACGAAGATCACCGCTTATATTGGAAGGCAAGCCGTGGTAACACTAAAATCAAACGACAAGCCCTGGAAAAAAACAAAAGTCAAATTTTCAAAGAAAAGAAAGGTAGATCTCTTTTAAACGAACTCCCTGAAGGAATTATAGTCACGATGTCGGAAGGTGCTGGTATGGGCAAGTCAACCGTTTTAACCACTTTAGCCACAAAACATAAAGAGCTTTTTCCGTGCGAATGGGTTGTTAGAGTTAATTTAAACGACTGTACGGAAGTGTTGAAAAAATTGCTCGCTAAGAGCCAATCGCCATATTTTAACAAAGAAAATCGAAGAAAATCCGTAAAATTCTTGTTGGAAGAGATGTTAAAAAACGATGGTACGGAACTGATTGAATTGGAAAAAAAAATCTTAGAATATAACTTAATGAGTCACGGAGGTGTGCTCCTTTTTGTCGACGCCTTTGACGAAATCAGCCCAAATTACGATGATATCGTGACTCAATTACTCGATTCACTCAGTTACTGTCGTGTCCGTAATCTTTTCGTCGCGACTCGGCCACGCCCGGAGTTATAAAAAAAATTGGGAACTCTTGCCATCAAGATGGAACCATTACAAAAGAAAGATCAAATCGATTTACTTAAAAGGTTTTGGGAAAATTCAACAACACCTATTGGAGAAAGCTTTATTATCGATGGAGATAAGGAAGAAATCGCTAAATATTGTATCGAAAAACTGACCTTGTCAATTAAAGACCAAGAAAACATAATGGGAATTCCTTTGCAATGTAAGCTGTTGGCCGAGTACATTATGGTCAATTGTAAAAGCATTGAAAATATTGCAAAAGTCAGCCTATCATTGGCTAATTTGTACGAATCATTTATTAAGAGTAAATTTTCGATTTATCATACCGATAAAGGACTAGACGATAAAGGCAATCCATCGGCTATTATAAAGAAAAATTTCTTTGAGCTCCATTTACGCAGATTTCACCAAATGCTCGCCTTGCGATTGATAATGGGGAAAGATGAAAAATTATTGACTGATGAAGATATTAAAATCTTGCAGTCTGAACTCTTAAGAGTGGGCATCGTGGATGAACACCAAAATTTCGTCCATCGATCCTACGCCGAATATTTCGTTGTGGATTATTTGTTGACGTGTGACGATTCCACTATATCAGCCGCTCTAACGAACGAAATTCTGGTTAAGTATGAGTATAAAGTTTTGAGAACCTTTCTCGATAGTGAAATAAAAAGTGACAAGAGAACAGAAAAATCGCGGGTCGTTTTTCAAAATTAAGTTGATGACGTGGTTAGGAATTGGAAAGAAAATTCAAGCAACTATCGTAATGAAGGTGGTGAAACGGCTTTGATGGTAACTTTGAAAGAAAAAAACATTTTCATTTTAGAGTTATTAATCGAATTACTTGGGAAAAAGAAAGGAGATATTGACATGATTTTATACATTCACTGGGATCCGAAAAACTTGACCGCCTTGCATTACGCGTGTAAGTACGGTCATGAAAAGTGCGTGAAATTTTTAGTCGAGAATCCTCCGGCAGGAAAAGACATATTGAACGAGATAAATAATTATGGTGACTCGCCATTATCATTAGCTTGCGAAAATGGTCATGCAAAAATCGTCCATTATCTAATAGGTAATAATGCTAACGTCAATGCTTCTTATAAACGTGGACTCACTCCATTACATTTTGCGATTGACAGTCATAAAAAAGAAATTGTGGAACTTCTTTTAAAAAAAGAAGCCTTTATTAATTCAATGGATAAATATGGCAGGACACCGTTGTACCGGGCTTTCGAGAAAGGAATAAAAAATATGGCCCTTTTTCTAATCGAAAAGGGAGCAAATATGAATTTGGTTCCCGAGAATGAACCAACACTTCTGCATCACGCGGCCGAAAATGGTTGGGAGGATGTTGCTCTAATTCTCATCGAAAAAGGTGTCAAAATTAAAGCGACTGCAGGCAAGTACAATCAAACGCCTCTGCATTTCGCGGCCAAAAATGGTCGGAAGGAAATTGTTAAATGCCTCATCAAAAAGGGTGTCATTATTAACTCGAAGGACGATGAAAATAATACGCCTCTTCACCTGGCAACAGAAAATGGTCACGCGGAAATCGTGAATTTCTTGATTAATGAAGTGGCTGAGATAAATGATCATGGTGACTCGGCATTGTCATTAGAGTACGAAAATGATCATGCTAAAATCGGCAATTATCTTATTAATAATAAAGCTGACGTCAATGCGTCTAATAAATATGGACTAACCCCGTTACATACCGCGGCTTATTATGGTAACATAAAAATTGCCGATAGTCTTATCAAACACAAAGCCAATATTGATGCGCTGGATGAACATGGCAAGACACCGTTGTACATGGCTTTCGAATATCGTAAAAAAGCTATCGCGCTTTTTCTAATCGAAAAGGGAGCGAATGTGGAATTGGTTCCCGAGAATGGACCAACTCTTCTGCATCACGTGGCCGTAAGTGGCTGGTATGATGTTGTTATATTTCTCATCGAAAACTTTCCCAATTTTCGCGACAACATTGACGCGACTGATAAGGTTAATCAGACGCCTCTGCATTTCGCGGCCGTAAAAGGTCGTAATGAAGTGGTTGAATGTCTAATCGCAAATAACGCCGCAATTGACACGAAGAACAACGATAATCATACACCTCTTCTATTAGCAACGGTTTTTGGTCACGATGAAATCATGCGTTTCTTGATTAATAAAGGGGCAAACGTAAAAGCCGTGGATAGTTACGGGAATACTCTTCTACACTTGGCCGCTGCTGAACGTTACGATTACATAAAGAGCGAGTGCGAAACCGAACCTGGCGTTCTATCTATCCGTTCTTATTCACTTCGTTATTATTATTTATTCGAGACCTTCTCAATTTCATTGAATCTATTCACATATTTGCTGCAATTACTTCTTGATCATGGTATCGATATTAATGTTCAGAACAATAAAGGTGAACACCGTTGCATTTTGCTGCAGCTGCGAACCGATTAGATATTGTTGAGTTACTCGTGGAAAATCACGCGGATATTAATAAAGTTACTTGCGAACAAAAATTAACTCCATTGGACATCGCCAATATGTACGAACAAGTCGAAATTGCTCAATTTTTATTGGATAACGGAGCCAAATCGCCAAAAGTCTTAGAACCTTTATCGGGATCTTTTTTAATGAGTTCTTCAAATTATAACTTTGATGAATCATAATTATATTTGATTATATTACGATTTTAATTTAATTGATCGACAGTAATTGCATAGTTAAATCTTAATTTTAATTATGATTTTTAAAATCAATTTAATGATAAGAAAATTTGATGTTTAAATATTTTGGATTGTAGAACGCAATTTCCTCTAATAATATACCTTATTCTGTAGAACTATATCAATCAACCAATCGTGCAAACGCGTAGATAAACAAATTTCTGGTAAAAGACGCCAGACGTTTAATTTATGTTTGGAATAATTTACTTTAAAATTATTTACTACACTAATATTTCTAAAAGAACTTCATATCAGATTTAAAAGTCAATCAAACCTTATTGTTTCATCCAAAAAAATATACCTCTTTGAGAAGTTCATTGAGCCGAATTATAAAAAATTACAAAAACTAGACCATGAAATTTAACTTAAATATCCTCTGAGGTGTCAGAGATCGCAAAGTTGGAAGAACATCAGGCAAATATTACAAAAAAGGTTGGTAAATATTGTTAAATAATTTAAATAAAATATGAAAAATTTAATTGTATGAAGCATTGAAAGAATAATTAAGCATATAGGTCTAATTATATTTTATTTATGCTGAATTTCTTCACATTGATGGATCAACGACCAATCAAGATCTCGCCTTAATGAATAGCTTTGTTCATTGGTCGCTGACCCATTAATGCGAAGAAATTCAGCTGAACTAAATGAATTTTCCTGGATAAGTTTATTTCTAGTTAAATATTTGTTTATAAATTTGTTTACGGTTGGATTAGGCCTTTTTAAACAATAAGGAAGCGACGTTAGGTTTGCATTCCCCCTTTGAGAACATCCTGTATAAAGATTATCAACATTCATAGTTGTAATTCCAATACACCCACTACTGGGCCTATACTTCACACCATTAAAATGAATTTGAAATTCTCGATAAATCTAATCTAAGTCTCTTTGATGTCCCTGCGCAGTTATCAAATCTAATAAATTCCCAACTAAACGTTTTTCCTTTTGATCTAAAATTCCACCAATAAGAATTCCTCGTGGAGCACTGAGTTTTAACTTATCACGTGACGCAACTTCGAATATACCTCATAAAGTTTTTTGATGATCAGTTTTAAATTTATTTCCAGTTTATTTGTTTGTATTTTTATTTACTGGTGGATTAAGCTGCGTATTAACTTTAAATTAACTACTGAATACCAATCAAATACGCTAAATTTTCTTAGACCGGTAACATTTTAAATACATTAGATGAAAGCATTTCGTGCAAAATTAAATTAGACTTGAATTACGAATTGAATAGGCTGTTAATTTTTAAAGCTTTGAATAGAAAGTTTCCACAATGCCAGATGACTGGCCACCTTCTTCGTTATGAAAATTATTTCATCTTGGTAAAATATTGGTGAATAGGAGACGACTTTTAGGCGCCATGGTGACACCAAAAGACAGTTTCCCGTAATATCAGCTTCCTACAATTTTAAGTAGGATTTAAAATATAATTCAATATATACGCTTAAAACAATAGACGATTAAATAAATCTGACTTCGTTATAAGCTTGGAAAAAGGCAACATCTTTCGTAGAAATGGGTCCTATTTAACGGCTATTTTTCAAGGTTTCAAGGTTGGCAAAAGTATAGAAAATCCTATACAGAAAATCCTATACTTTGCAACAACCTTTGAAAAAGGCAACATCCGAAATACAAACGGGTGCTTTTTAACGCCTTTTTCATTGGTTTCCTGGGTTATTTTTTAAAACCGTCTATTGCTATAAAAAATTTAAAAATCTGGAAAATACTGACTAAACTACAGCAAATATTTTAAATATTTTTTAACCCTAACTGCAACTTATACGGATTATATTTAATCATTTTAGACTTAAAATATGATTAAAATTAGCCGAAGCAATTCGCGGTGGTTACGGGTCGTGATTAAAGCCGAAAAATCGTTGAAAGATTTATAATTTTAAACGAAATCATCCGTGAAAATATTTTGGTCTCATTGTAGCTTCGTACCTTTCTTAGAAGCATTCCAATCATTCCGGTATCTATCCCGAAGGTTCCGGTTTTCGGTAGTACCAAACGATATCTGTCCAGACAAATAATTACAATTAGCGAATTGATTCTCGGAGCTAGTCTATGACAAATATAATACTTGAATCCGAAAAGAAAGGACAATATCTCTAAAAATTTCAAAAAGGACCAGAACGACCAACAATGCTGCCGTCATTAAGTCGATCAATCACAAAATTTGTGTCCTAGATAATAAACAACCTAGTTATATAAGGGATATGAAGATTATTTATAATTAGCTTACGTTTAGTGTAGTCACAATAAAAGTATGGTTTACGAGCATCGGCATTCCGAGTGGATTCCCAGATCTTAGTTCGACTGAATCGTAATATTAAGGCTATTATAAGAATAGTGTCTAATTGTGGCCAGGCGATAAAATAATTGTCTAGTAATGATAAGAAATATATTTTTAGGATATAATACAATTATATTAAAACGTTGTTTTGCTTCGCACTTCAAAAAAGTGCATTTATAGGTAAGAGTTTCAAACCCGTGAAGGGACAGAAATTATAAATTCACAGTGAAAGAAATATGAAAGTCACAGTCTAAGAAATCATAAATCTATAATTATTATACAAAAACGTTGTTTTGCTTCTCACTTCAAAAAAGTGCATTTAAAGGTAAGAATTTCAAACCCGTGAAGAGACAGAAATTATAAATTCACAGTGAAAGAAATATGAAAGTCACAGTCTAAGAAATCATAAAGCTATAATTATAATAATTAATATGAATAAAAAATTTACAAAAAAATGACGTATAAATTCGGCCTATCGAAACTTTTACTTATGTAGATTTAATGATTAGAAACTTTATAAAGAGGCGAATGTTTCTTTTTACTATCACTACTCCAGAGTCTAGGAGAAGGGAAAAAGTAAGAGTCAACTAAACTTTAGTAGCTGTCAGAGGACGATAACACGCGAGTAAAGGTTTGTTAGTGTATTCCCCGTGGTGAAACATGTTTAAAAATCAAATGTCTCATCTAAACAGCAACCCCTCTTAAGATAATATAATTCTCCACCCTAACAACTAAACATTTTAAAAACGCGGGCAGGAACTATTTGGTATTATGCTATTCTACCTTTGCACGCATAGATGGCTTTTAGTTACCCTTACCAAGTAGTACAGGCATTCTAAGGTTTGACCCGGAACAAATTAGAGCGGTTACGAAAATTTCCATACTTATAGAATCGAATGCGTTCTTTAACGTGGTGAGGTCTCCCAATCTCGCAGGCGTGGGGAAAATCCGCCATCTTGGAAAATGGCCGCCAAAATTACTAAAACTATACATAACTTTAGATGTAATTATCGGATTGACTGATAGTTAGGCTCAAAATGTAGCTTAAGACACTCCGCACAAAATTTGTTTTTATGCATGTTTAGCGGTTATCAAACCGTAAGCTCGCAAACATGCATTGAAACTGGTGGAATGGATAAATTTAGGGAAATATGAAGTTTCCACGGAAAACCATTTAAGATTTTGTTATAATTTCGCTGTTTCAATAATAGGACGCGTTTTTCTAAGTATTGTTGTTTTTAAAATGTTTAACGAAGAGAAAATATTCCGCCATTTTGTAAAATGGCGACCAAAATTATAAAAACTTCATAACATAACCAGGTATACTTAAAATGTAGTATAGTTATTTAAGTTCATTTGCTACCAGTTTTAACCCATAAAAATATTTTGGTAGAATTTTAAAGCAGAGAGCTCTTACACATATAGCCTCAGGGAATTTAGCGTATACTTACGAACCCGTTCGAAGGTCGGTTTTGTTTTCTT
The DNA here is from genome assembly GCA_963920705.1 of Odiellus spinosus. NCBI lineage: Eukaryota > Metazoa > Arthropoda > Arachnida > Opiliones > Phalangiidae > Odiellus > Odiellus spinosus. Next base: position 7,835,834 of record OY987232.1, on the reverse strand, counting down.
TCTGCCTCTAGTAAAATGACCAGCTCGAAGGTTCAATGAAATGCCATAAAATTTTGTCAGAAATGAGAAAAAGGCTCAGTCGAATGTTGTTGTTTTTAGCTGTTAGTCATATTATTTATTTCTTAAAACAAGTATGGAAGTAGTTTGTCTGATATGTAGTTCGGATTTTGGGAATAAAAAAACTGTTCTAGTTACAAAGGGTCTCCAAACTGTCGTTAATGCAAGTTTGAGGAGAAAAGATGGACTACACGAGCGTCTTGAACACCTTACATCAGTTCGTTTGCACGAAGCTTGTCGAAAACACTATACGCGAGAGGAAAATATTGTGAAATTTCTAGACGATGGTAGCTCCACGTCAAAGGAACCAAAAAAGGATAAATTGTTGAGATCCGAGGTTCATTCGTTCGAGTTTAAAACAAATTGTTTACTCTGTGGAAATAATGCAGTCCCCGATGAAAAACATCCATCGAGAATTAAAGGTATTGTGCATTTGGTTGAAACAATGGAAATAAAATCAACACTAATTAAAAGATCAAAAGATCGAAATGATGAGTGGTCGCGGGTCGTACTAGTCCGTCTTGAAAATGTCATAGATCTTGTAGCTGCTGAAGCGTGCTTTCATAAAACTTGCTATACAAAATTTTTAACTGAAAATACTGAGAAAAAGAAAATCGGTCGGGGAGTAAATGCCGAACGTGAAGAAGCTTTCATATCTCTTTGTGCCTACCTTGATGGTAACAATGAGTGCCAGTATTCTATGACAGAATTAGAGAAACGTTTTAAGGAATTTTGTAATGAAGGAGTAGAGCCTTACGGTACGAAGTATTTAAAACAAAGACTCATCCGACGTTATGGGAAACAAATTACAATATCTGAACTTATTGGAAAAGATAACATAATTAGTTTCAAAGATCAGGCGTATAAGATAATATCGAATACTTGGTATTCTAGCAGAAAATTGAATGAGCAAGACGAAAGAATGCGAATCGTAGAAGCTGCTGCGAAAATTATTAGAGAGGATATTCAAACTCGCGTTTACAATCTGAATAATATATATCTGAAGAATATCCCTCGGAAGAAGAGATAAGAAACGGTTCAGCTAACCTAATTCCAATAACTTTGGACTTATTTTATCCCCTATTCAGTTGGGCTTAGCCGTTCATCTCCACCAGCAGATCGGGTCGCGTTACGTAATTGACATAATATCCCATCTAGGTTTCTGTTCATCCTACACGGAAGTAACGAAATTTGAGAACAGTATTTTGGTGTCTAATGAGTCCCAAATTTTGGACTGTTCGTTTAAACAATTTGTTTTTGACAATGCGGACGTTAATATTCGAACCCTTGACGGATTAGGAACCTTCCATTCCATGGGAGGAATAATGTGTGTTACACCTTCTTCCGCTGTTAAGACCACTTTAAAAATGTCACGAACAGTAGAAGATATTCCAGCTAGCGTTATTGGATCATTTGGAAAAGTTAATATCATACCCTATGAAAAGCATAGTACATCCGGTCTCAGCAAAATTATCGTAAAAACCTTATTATCGGAAGACGCTATTCCTACAGAGCTTGAAAATGCCAAATTACTTGACTTCATATGGATGTGTGGATATATATTGAAGCAGCCAAGTCCTAGCCCAGAATCAAAGTGTGAAAATAATTACGCTATAAGCAAAGTAATCATACTGCCATTTACAACTGGGCGTTACAACGAGGAGCTGATTTAAAAAACTGCATGTCATATGAACTTTCTCCGGTCGCTCCATCTATGTTTGACGAGTTCTCATTTCGAAAGACAAACAAAGCAACCCTGTCTCATCTTCTTGAGGAGGTTAGTCCTTTAATAATAACTAAAGAGATGGTTTATGAACAAGTGGTAGTGGATGGTGGATTTCTGCTTCATCGTGTAGTGTGGCCTCGCCCTTGCACATACGGGAATATCTTCAACCATCAACCTGTACGTAGACTATGTTAAAAACCACTACGGTGAAACTACAACTGTAGTTTTTGACGGCTATTCAAATGGTTTAACCACGAAAGGAGAGGAACATAGGAGAAGGCAAGCAAAATCAATGGCCCCGGATATCAAAATAGAAGAAAATAACCTCGCAACGACTTCTCAAGACGCATTCCTTAAAAATTCGAGAAAAAAATAGTCCTTGATACACCATCTTATTACTAGATTTCAATCATCTGGTCTTAGAGACATTCAAGCAAAAAGTGACGCTCACGTTCTTATAGCAAAAACAGCGCTTGACTTTGGAAAATGCGAAAATTACAAAACTATTGCTGTCATCGCAGAAGACACAGACGTGCTTGTAATTTTGATAGTTCTCGCTGATACCGAAAATCAAAATTCTTTATTTTTGGTAAAACAACAGCAAGGAAACTCTCCAACGAAAATCTTTGACATCAAGGCAATAAAAAAAGAACTTGGAGAACAAGCACATGTTTTACTCTTTCTCCATGCTGCAACGGGTTGCGATACTACATCTGCCCTTTATCGCCAAGGAAAAAAAAAAGCTTTCAAAATACTGAAACAAAACGAAGATCTCCGTCAAAAAGTTTTGATTTTTAATCAGCTTGGAGCTAGTATCGCAGAAATAACTACTGTAGGAGAATATTTCTTGCTGTCCTTATACGGTGCAATTAAAAGTAGTACCTTAAATGAGCAACGCTACGTTGTATTTACAAAGGCCACCAGAAATTCACCGATAAGTAGCTCATTTGAACTGGCAAGTCTTCCACCCACAAGTGCAGCTGCTAGCCAACACATGCAAAGAGTCTACCACCAAGTCCAAACGTGGCTTGGCAACGACATAAATGCAGAAGATTGGGGGTGGAAAAGAGTCGGCCACGTGTTGCGCCCAGTAATAACCACTCGTCAACCTGCCCCGAGCGAAATTTTAAATATGATTTCTTGCAAGTGTAAGGGTAGTTGCGACGAAAAATGGGAATGTCGAAAAACAGGTCTGATGTGTTCCGCAATGTGCAGAAAATGTCACGGTATTTCATGCACCAACGACTGCAGAGATTTTGATCTAGATGGCGAGATGGACAATTTAGACATTTAAAAACATTTACATTATATAATGATAACATTTAGATTATATAATGATAACATTTACATTATATAATGATAACATTTACATTATATAATGATAACATTTACATTATATAATGATAACATTTACATTAACTGTAAATTTAAATGTAACGATAGTTTGTAAATCAATATTTTCGAATTGTTTTACAAAGAAATAAATATATATTGTTATATTAGAGCATTATTAAGTTTTGGAAATTATTAAGGCATGTTTGCCAGCTTCGGTTTGATTAACGTTCAAAATTCATATAACAAACGAATGATACTATATAAAAACAATCATTTTTAAGTTCATCTGGTTATGTTATGAAGTTTTTATAATTTTGGTCGCCACTTTCCAAAATGGCGGAATATTTTCTCTTCATTAAACGTTTTAAAGACAACAATACTTAGAAAAACGCGTCCTATTATTGAAACAGCGAAATTATAACAAAATCTTAAACGGTTTTCCGCGGAAACTTCATATTTCCCTAAATTTATCAATTTCACCAGTTTCAATGCATGTTTGCGAGCTTACGGTTTGATAAACGCTAAACATGCATAAAACAAATTTTGTGCGGAGTGTCTTAAGCTAAATTTTGAGCCTAACTATCAGTCAATCCGATAATTACATCTAAAGTTATGTATAGTTTTAGTAATTTTGGCGGCCATTTTCCAAGATGGCGGATTTTCCCCACGCCTGCGAGATTGGGAGACCTCACTACGTTAAAGAGCGCATTCGATTCTATAAGTATGGAAATTTTCGTAACCGTTCTAATTTGTTCCGGGTTCTCCCTTTATTTGGGCTAGAATGCCTGTACTATACCTAACAATATCAATGAGGAAGTACATACCAACTCAACTCTATTTTTAATAAGTGACTTGTGGCCCTGCTGAGTGCTGACTCAAGAGGCGAGGGAGAAATTAAGCTTGCTGGTAAATTATTATGGCATCGATAAAGAAAAGCCGGAGAAAGTTATGTTTTGATGAGAACTGAGCAACGGTTGAGGAGAGGAGGGAGAAATTTAGCCTCCTGGGGCTTCTGGGAAGGTTATTATGGCATTGATAGAGAAAAGCCGGAGAAAATTATCATGTTTTTATGAGAGCTGAACAACGGTTGAGGAGAGGAGGGAGAAATTTAGTCTCCGTACGTAAAACGTAATAATGGATGCTTGATCCTAGGAATATAATACTCGTGCCTCTGGAACAGAAAATTGTATTCCCCCAACACGAGCTGCGCGATTCATCTACGGCTGACTCGGCAGAGCCAAAATCGACGGTCATAGTAGGTAGCGCCATCATATGATAGGCGTAAGAAGCTCGAAATATATATATTTTTTTTGTTAATAAACTTCGTCTGCTATATAGTATTTCAAATTCTGATGGGGAGATATTGCTGTTTCGATAATTGTCGTAGCGATTCTCGCTGCCAGAAGAATGTAACTTTTCATCCAGTTCCAAATCCTGGTAAGAAAAGGAAAAATATACATATTTCCCAAAAATGGATTGAAGCAATTAACCGTGAAAATATTACTGTGTCAAACTGTCAACGATAAAAAAACATCACCATGTTTGCAATTTGCATTTCGTCGATGGAAAAGTACCAACGAAGGAAAACCCTTTTCCTTCACGATTGTTTAATGAAGTTGTGCGGGACCCATTAAATTTATTAAACGTAAACAAAATTGGTACGAAAAACTATTCAAAGCACGAACTTGAAATTAAAACCGAAAGCAATACCATGTTAAACTCCATGGAAGTTACCGAAGCTTGAAGTACAGAGAGTGTGGAAAATAAGGATACACTGTTAATTGTAAGTATTTTTATCGACCTTTTTGTTACTTAATTGTAAATAACTGATGATTCTTTAGAATAACCCAAAACACGAGGAATCTCAGACAAATGTGAATGTAAACTTTACGAAAAGTACATCACCTATGGAAAAATTGGGAAAAGAGCTATTAATCGAGTCAACTGTAGTAAATGAACCAGTAAATGAAAAGTTTTCTCTTGATAAACTGCGGGAAGAGCTACTGATGCATCAAAAAGAAAATAAAACATTCTTGTGGACCATAGCACCTGAACCAAACGTCTTCCGTTGTAATTGCTCTTTTTCATTAGTAGAATACGGTGATCCGCACGGATCAAAGCATAATATTTGGAAATATATCCCTATTTTATATTTAGTTCTGATCTTGAAGATGAAGAAGAGTGAACATAACTCGTACTATTCTTAGTAAGTTCTTAAAAATCTCTTGGTAAACCATTCATAAGGCTATAATCTAACCCGATTTCATTTTATTTCAGGTTGTCTGTATATGTTTGTAAAAACAATAAAATAATATTATTATTGTATAGCTCAAGTCCATTAATTGTGCAGACCAACATTAACATTTATCACGACTCCCTGTATCAACGTACAGCCAACCTCACCAACCGAAAGGAAAGGCCTATCCCAACCTAAACTGACCTTGGCCATGACAAAACGTTTTGGCTGCCAATGTTCCTAAATTGTGTTTAGTTCAAATAAAAAGCATATCAGGGCCGAGCCAAGGACAGTTTGGTTGGGCCAGTCCTTATCCCTGAGCATTACCAGTCTAAAAAGGCGTTTCTTATTGATATATAATTTATAGCCATTTGCGAGTACTCATTCTAGTATCGAACCAAGCTATAAGAAAAATACCCAGACTTGGGTCAACTCCAAATTTCAATTTCAATACTCAATAATTATTAATAATTTACATTTTAAATTAATTTAATTAAATCATCAATTTTTATTTAAATTAATTTAATTAAATTTTTATTTAAATTAATTTAATTAATTTTTATTTAAATTAATTTAATTAATTTTAATTTAATCAATTTTTATTTAAATTAATTTAATTAATTTTTATTTAAATTAATTTAAAATTAATTTAAAATTTTTTAAATTTATTTAAAATTTATTTAAAATTATTTAAAATTTATTTAAAATTATTTAAAATTTATTTAAAATTTATCAAAAATTTATCAAAAATTTATCAAAAATTTATTAAAAATTTATTAAAATTAAATTTATGGTGAATAATAATTTATAATTATTAATAATTTATTATTATTAACCGTAAAAATTTAAGTAACGGCAAAAAATAATTAAATTTACAATTTTTTGTCATAAAATTATTGAATGTGTTAGACCCGTGAAATTTATAATACTGCAAAAATGTTGTTAATTTTACTGCTATAAAATTGTAAGTTTAATAATTTTTGTCGTAAAATTGCAAATTTTCCTCGTATTAATGAATGTACTAAAGCCGTAAACTAATTTATACGTCAAAAAAATTGTTAATTTTTAGTACAGGCATTCTAGCCCAAAAAAAGGGAGAACCCGGAACAAATTAGAACGGTTACGAAAATTTCCATACTTATAGAATCGAATGCGCTCTTTAACGTAGTGAGGTCTCCCAATCTCGCAGGCGTGGGGAAAATCCGCCATCTTGGAAAATGGCCGCCAAAATTACTAAAACTATACATAACTTTAGATGTAATTATCGGATTGACTGATAGTTAGGCTCAAAATTTAGCTTAAGACACTCCGCACAAAATTTGTTTTATGCATGTTTAGCGTTTATCAAACCGTAAGCTCGCAAACATGCATTGAAACTGGTGAAATTGATAAATTTAGGGAAATATGAAGTTTCCGCGGAAAACCGTTTAAGATTTTGTTATAATTTCGCTGTTTCAATAATAGGACGCGTTTTTCTAAGTATTGTTGTCTTTAAAACGTTTAATGAAGAGAAAATATTCCGCCATTTTGGAAAGTGGCGACCAAAATTATAAAAACTTCATAACATAACCAGATGAACTTAAAAATGATTGTTTTTATATAGTATCATTCGTTTGTTATATGAATTTTGAACGTTAATCAAACCGAAGCTGGCAAACATGCCTTAATAATTTCCAAAACTTAATAATGCTCTAATATAACAATATATATTTATTTCTTTGTAAAACAATTCGAAAATATTGATTTACAAACTATCGTTACATTTAAATTTACAGTTAATGTAAATGTTATCATTATATAATGTAAATGTTATCATTATATAATGTAAATGTTATCATTATATAATGTAAATGTTATCATTATATAATCTAAATGTTATCATTATATAATGTAAATGTTTTTAAATGTCTAAATTGTCCATCTCGCCATCTAGATCAAAATCTCTGCAGTCGTTGGTGCATGAAATACCGTGACATTTTCTGCACATTGCGGAACACATCAGACCTGTTTTTCGACATTCCCATTTTTCGTCGCAACTACCCTTACACTTGCAAGAAATCATATTTAAAATTTCGCTCGGGGCAGGTTGACGAGTGGTTATTACTGGGCGCAACACGTGGCCGACTCTTTTCCACCCCCAATCTTCTGCATTTATGTCGTTGCCAAGCCACGTTTGGACTTGGTGGTAGACTCTTTGCATGTGTTGGCTAGCAGCTGCACTTGTGGGTGGAAGACTTGCCAGTTCAAATGAGCTACTTATCGGTGAATTTCTGGTGGCCTTTGTAAATACAACGTAGCGTTGCTCATTTAAGGTACTACTTTTAATTGCACCGTATAAGGACAGCAAGAAATATTCTCCTACAGTAGTTATTTCTGCGATACTAGCTCCAAGCTGATTAAAAATCAAAACTTTTTGACGGAGATCTTCGTTTTGTTTCAGTATTTTGAAAGCTTTTTTTTTTCCTTGGCGATAAAGGGCAGATGTAGTATCGCAACCCGTTGCAGCATGGAGAAAGAGTAAAACATGTGCTTGTTCTCCAAGTTCTTTTTTTATTGCCTTGATGTCAAAGATTTTCGTTGGAGAGTTTCCTTGCTGTTGTTTTACCAAAAATAAAGAATTTTGATTTTCGGTATCAGCGAGAACTATCAAAATTACAAGCACGTCTGTGTCTTCTGCGATGACAGCAATAGTTTTGAAATTTTCGCATTTTCCAAAGTCAATCGCTGTTTTGCTATAAGACCGTCAGCGTCACTTTTTGCTTGAATGGCTCTAAGACCAGATGATTGAAATCTAGTAATAAGATGGTGTATCAAGGACTCTTTGTTTTTCGAATTTTTAAGGAATGCGTCTTGAGAAGTCGTTGCGAGGTTATTTTCTTCTATTTTGATATCCGGAGCCATGGATTTTGCTTGCCTTCTCCTATGTTCCTCTCCTTTCGTGGTTAAATCATTTGAATAGCCGTCAAATACTACAGTTGTAGTTTCACCGTAGTGGTTTTTAACATAATCTATGTACAGGTTGAAGATATTCCCGTATGTGCAAGGGCGAGGCCACACTACACGATGAAGCAGAAATCCACCATCCACTACCACTTGATCATAAACCATCTCTTTAGTTATTATTAAAGGACTAACCTCCTCAAGAAGATGAGACAGGGTTGCTTTGTTTGCCTTTCGAAATGAGAACTCATCAAACAAAGATGGAGCGACCGGAGAAAGTTCATATGACATGCAGTTTTTTAAATCAGCTCCTCGTTGTAACGCGCAGGCTATTCTTCTAAACAATTGTTGTGGGTTCACAACAATATCCTTTCCGTCAAAGTTTAATACGTTTTTCATTCCCGCTAGTGGTTTCACTTTGTCATTTCTCTTAAGTTTAGCTTCCAGAAACGACTTCCCGACCATTCTTTCCATTGAAATTTTCGCAATTTCTACTGCAGAGTCGCAATTTACAGTCTCATCAGCTACAGCACCGGAAGCCAGAGACACCAACGAATTCTCGTACTTGAATGGTGTGTGATCTCTTAGCCATCCATAAAACATCTTAGCGTCTGTCGCGTCGCGTACTTGTCGTGATTCTCGAATCTCTACATATTGTTCTGACGTTGTTGCGCAAACGCCACATTAGTCTTCCAAAGCTTCACTGAGCTGCAGACACACCGGAATAGTTAGGATCCATCGAGCGAGTGTGCTTTCGCTCAAACCGCGACCCCTTGTTAGTCCACCAGACGTTTTCATTGATCGCATTAGAACTTGCTCAATTGTCGTGTCCGACCAAATACCAGACCACATTTTGTCGGATCGTCTAACGGTAAAAAATCCCAATTGTCCAAAGTTCATGTACTCTTCTTCACTCATTATAGTAGATAATTGAGACATCGTTTGTACATATAACTGAGTAGATTTCGCGTAAGCAAGGTGAGCGGCTGCGTGTAAATATGGCAACATTTGTTTAAGACAATATAAGTGTAAAGTGTCTTCCTGTCCGTTCAGCTCTAACAAATAGTCGCATTATTTCAACCTGGTCAAAATAATCGAGATACAATTTTCCTGTGCGACCAAAATTTTTTAATTCTTTCTTTTGAGTCTCAAATGCTGATAATAAACTCATTATTTCTTTTGTTCTTCGAACATCGTCAGTGCTTACAGCATTTTGCATTATATCACGGTGGATTTCTTTAATTTTATTCTGTAAGTCTTCTTTTATGATCGGAATGGATTCAAGAATAATCTGACCGATTGCGTTTTGCGCCAGGAAGTGAGCCCGAAGTGCCCGGGAATAGGCATGTCCATTAAGCATGTGAGGCACTGACGCTTTGGCGTAAACGGTTTCCCACATTTCAGAAATTCCACTACCAGCCATTATATAGCCCACAGCACCCATAAACGACATAAGGGTGTGAAATCCCCCAAGTCGAACTATTACCGATGATAATTTCTCGGGCAACCCCAAAACCATCTCTACCGCTTTAATGTATAGTGGTTGATCAAACGTAACTACACAAGATTTCTGGTCATATCGATGGCATTGGTCGACGGCAAATAAAAGAGAAGTGTAAATTGTTGTCAAGTTCGACGGATTTAAGTTAATAAATGGCAGTATGATTACTTTGCTTATAGCGTAATTATTTTCACACTTTGAACTTAATTACATGTAACCATTCCATTCTGGGCTAGGACTTGGCTGCTTCAATATACAGGGTGTTTTAGAAAGGTCTGGAAAAAATGAAGGGGGTTCTTCGTGGGGTCAGACTGAGTGAAAAAGGTTCATGAACCTTATAGTCTTACGCGCTGCGTTGCGTAGTTATGAGCCCTTGAAAATAGTCCTAAAAAATACGAAAAACGACCGAAAGGTGTACGTAAGATTGTGCCTTTGACCATTATTGTTTTTCAATTTAATTGTGCATGAGCTAATTATCGAGAGATAAGTTAAACAAGGTGTTTATTTACTAAAAAAAGCGTATCAACATGTTTAGGAGTGTGCAATCATTAACTTTGGTCAGAAGTACTTGAACTCAAAGTGTGGAATATTACGTGTGTTGTGGGTGTTGAAAAGGGAATTTTACAAGACACCATTAATTACCATAATTATCAATTGTTTAATAATCGGAATCAGAAGTATTTACAAAAATTGTTCGAAATGCATTCCGTCAGCGTTGATACACACTTGAGCCCGTCTAATAAATAATTATCTAACTCGTTCGAAGATCCCTTGTGTGTTGCGTATGGTTTCGCAGGCATTAATAATCCTTTGACGTAGATCTTCCACGTCACGCACTTCACTTACATAAACAAAGTCCTAAAGGTGGCCCCAAAGAAAGAAATCACAAGGGTTTAGGTTCGGAGATCTGGCTGGCCACTCAACCGTTCCGCCACAACCAAGCCACCTCAAATTGAATGTTTCATTAAGGAAGGCCCTGACTAGGAGAGAAACATAAGGTGGTGCACCGTCGTGCATAAAACACGTGTCTCGTCTCAAGGCCAATGGTACGTCTTCAAGAAGCTCTAACAGATTGTCTTGAAGAAACGGGAGGTATGCCTCACCATTAAGCCTTGGCTGCAAAAAGAATGGTCCAATTAAATGGTCACCAACAATTCCGCACCAGACGTTTAAGCTGAATTGAACTTGGTGAGCCCTAACACTTGTAGCGTGGGGGTTTTGTTTCGCCCATTGATGCCTGTTGTGCATGTTCAATATGCCGTCACGAGAAAAATGGCCTCATCCGTAACTAAAAGATTTTGGGGTAAGTTGATGTCTTGATGTTGAGCGATAAACCACTGACAAAAGTCCAGTCTTCTCCGTAATCAACAAACTATACAAACTGTCGACAGACGTTTGAGGGAAGGTGGACATATCCAACCGGCGGGACGAGGTGCTGTAGCTCCAGACGTTCCTGAAGAGGTGGAGGAACAAGTACTCACCATTTTCGACGAAGATCCAGGAACAAGCTCTAGGCGAGTTGGACGCCAATTGGGAGTAAGTCACGTTCTTATCTGGTGAATACTCCGAGGACATCAGTTTCACCCTTACCATCTACAGAAGGTCCAAGCCCTTAACGAAACGGATTACCCGAGCAGACTGGACTTCTGTCAGTGGTTTATCGCTCAACATCAAGACATCAACTTACCCCAAAACCTTTTAGTTACGGATGAGGCCAATTTTTCCCGTGATGGCATATTGAACATGCACAAGAGGCATCAGTGGGCGCAACAAAACCCCACGCTACAAGTGTTAGGGCTCACCAAGTTCAATTCAACTTAAACGTCTGGTGCGGAATTGTTGGTGACCATTTAATTGGACCATTCTTTTTGCAGCCAAGGCTTAATGGTGAGGCATATCTCCCGTTTCTTCAAGACAATCTGTTCGAGCTTCTTGAAGACGTACCATTGGCCTTGAGACGAGACATGTGGTTTATGCACGACGGTACACCACCTCATTTTTCTCTCCTAGTTAGGGCCTTCCTAAATGAAACATTCCCTTTGAGTTGGAATGGTCGTGGCGGAACGGTTGCGTGACCAGCCAGATCTCCGGACCTAAACCCTTGTTATTTCTTTCTTTGGGGCCAACTTAAGGACTTTTGTTTATGTTAGTGAAGTGCGTGACGTGAAAGATCTACGTCAAAGGATTATTGATGCCTGTAAAACCATACGCAACGCACGAGTTAGACAATCATTTATTATACGGGCTCAAGTGTGTATCAACGCTGACGGAATGCATTTTGAACAATTTTTGTAAATACTTCTGATTCCGATTATTTAACAATTGATAATTATGGTAATTAATAATGATGTCTTGTAAAATTCCCTTTTCAACACCCGAAACCACAGTTTGAGTTCAAGTTCTTCTGACCAAAGTTAATGATTGCCCACTCCTAAACATGTTGATACGCTTTTTTTAGTTAATAAACACCTTGTTTCACTTATCTCTCGATAATTAGCTTATGCACAATTAAATATAAAAACAATAATGGTCAAAGGCACAATCTTACCCACACCTTTCGGTCGTTTTTCGTATTTTTGAGGACTATTTTCAAGGGCTCATAACTACGCAACGCAGCGCGTGAGACTAAAGGTTCATAAACCTTTTTCACTCAGTCTGACCCCACGAAGAACCCCCTTCATTTTTTCCAGACCTTTCTAAAACACCCTGTATATCCACACATCCATATGAAGTCAAGTAATTTGGCATTTTCAAGCTCTGTTGGAATAGCGTCTTCCGATAATAAGGTTTTTGCGATAATTTTGCTGAGACCGGATGTACTAGGCTTTTCATAGGGTATGATATTAACTTTTCCAAATGATCAAATAACGCTAGCTGGAATATCTTCTACTGTTCGTGACATTTTTAAAGTGGTCTTAACAGCGGAAGAAGGTGTAACACACATTATTCCTCCCATGGAATGGAAGGTTCCTAATCCGTCAAGGGTTCGAATATTAACGTCCGCATGGTCAAAAACAAATTGTTTAAACGAACAGTCCAAAATTTGGGACTCATTAGACACCAAAATACTGTTCTCAAATTTCGTTACTTCCGTGTAGGATGAACAGAAACCTAGATGGGATATTATGTCAATTACGTAACGCGACCCGATCTGCTTGTGGAGATGAACGGCTAAGCCCAACTGAATAGGGGATATGAAAGAACGTAGCCTTGTAACCGCTACTATAGCGGGCCCAATGCTGTTAAGCTTAACGTGGCTTGATCTCGAAACGTTTTTTTTCCCCGACACTTCTTTTAAAAATAAGTCCAAAGTTATTGGAATTAGGTTAGCTGAACCGTTTCTTATCTCTTCTTCCGAGGGATATTCTTCCAGATTGTAAACGCGAGTTTGAATATCCTCTCTAATAATTTTCGCAGCAGCTTCTACGATTCGCATTCTTTCGTCTTGCTCATTCAATTTTCTGCTAGAATACCAAGTATTCGATATTATCTTATACGCCTGATCTTTGAAACTAATTATGTTATACGCCTGATCTTTGAAACTAATTATGTTATCTTTTCCAATAAGTTCAGATATTGTAATTTGTTTCCCATAACGTCGGATGAGTCTTTGTTTTAAATACTTCGTACCGTAAGGCTCCACTCCTTCATTACAAAATTCCTTAAAACGTTTCTCTAATTCTGTCATAGAATACTGGCACTCATTGTTACCATCAAGGTAGGCACAAAGAGATATGAAAGTTTCTTCTCGCTCGGCATTTACTCCCCGACCGATTTTCTTTTTCTCAGTATTTTCAGTTAAAAATTTTGTATAGCAAGTTTTATGGTAGCGCGCTTCAGCAGCTACAAGATCTATGATATTTTCAAGACGGACTAGTACGACCCGCGACCACTCATCATTTCGATCTTTTGATCTTTTAATTAGTGTTGATTTTATTTCCATTGTTTCAACCAAATGCACAATACCTTTAATTCTCGATGGATGTTTTTCATCGGGGACTGCATTATTTCCACAGAGTAAACAATTTGTTTTAAACTCGAACGAATGAACCTCGGATCTCAACAATTTATCCTTTTTTGGTTCCTTTGACGTGGAGCTACCATCGTCTAGAAATTTCACAATATTTTCCTCTCGCGTATAGTGTTTTCGACAAGCTTCGTGCAAACGAACTGATGTAAGGTGTTCAAGACGCTCGTGTAGTCCATCTTTTCTCCTCAAACTTGCATTAACGACAGTTTGGAGACCCTTTGTAACTAGAACAGTTTTTTTATTCCCAAAATCCGAACTACATATCAGACAAACTACTTCCATACTTGTTTTAAGAAATATATAATATGACTAACAGCTAAAAACAACAACATTCGACTGAGCCTTTTTCTCATTTCTGACAAAATTTTATGGCATTTCATTGAACCTTCGAGCTGGTCATTTTACTAGAGGCAGAAAGAAAACAAAACCGACCTTCGAACGGGTTCGTAAGTATACGCTAAATTCCCTGAGGCTATATATGTGTAAGAGCTCTCAGCTTTAAAATTGTACCAAAATATTTTTATGGGTTAAAACTGGTAGCAAATGAACTTAAATAACTATACTACATTTTAAGTATACCTGGTTATGTTATGAAGTTTTTATAATTTTGGTCGCCATTTTACAAAATGGCGGAATATTTTCTCTTCGTTAAACATTTTAAAAACAACAATACTTAGAAAAACGCGTCCTATTATTGAAACAGCGAAATTATAACAAAATCTTAAATGGTTTTCCGTGGAAACTTCATATTTCCCTAAATTTATCCATTCCACCAGTTTCAATGCATGTTTGCGAGCTTACGGTTTGATAAACGCTAAACATGCATAAAAACAAATTTTGTGCGGAGTGTCTTAAGCTACATTTTGAGCCTAACTATCAGTCAATCCGATAATTACATCTAAAGTTATGTATAGTTTTAGTAATTTTGGCGGCCATTTTCCAAGATGGCGGATTTTCCCCACGCCTGCGAGATTGGGAGACCTCACCACGTTAAAGAACGCATTCGATTCTATAAGTATGGAAATTTTCTTAACCGTTCTAATTTGTTCCGGGTCAAACCTTAGAATGCCTGTACTATTTACGGTCACTTGCTGGCATCTGCTGCTGCCAGCAGCGCTGCCGTTATTTTACGGCAGAAATTTCTTTCAGTGTACTTTGAATTATTAGTTTTAAAAGCCCATCCGCTATCCCGAAATCATGGACTACTCAACCTCATTTCTTCAAAGGCCATATCTGCTCTTTAACAAGTACCTTTAAGAAGCTCTTCATTTATGTCTTCGATATATAAACAAGGTTGTGAGATTTGCATTAAAAGTCTCTGGAATACTGAAATACCGACCTTTAAAATCTGATAAAACTACTTAAACAAATAATGTTTTATTTTAACTCCTCGACTTTATTCGAGGCAATTCGTTCATATTAGATTAATCATGCTGAAACAAGGAGTTTACACGGAATAAAAGTTTTCCATATTTTAGTCCCAATTTGGGTTGCGAGAAGCCAAAAACCAATCCTTATATATTTAAGAGTTTTAGCCAGTGCCGGATTAAGCGATTTGGCGCCCAGGTCGAAAATTATACGCACCCCTAATTTGAAAATCCAAAATTCATCACGAGTTCACTGGGGAAAAGGCTTTAAGTCATCACGTCCCCTCAATAGCTTCAAATTTCATAACTACTGTCAAGTTTTTCAAAATCTTACTAAAATAATCACTCAGATTTGGTTATCACCAGATTTCTGGGCATCCCAATTTGTGAATGGAATCATCAATAACATTATAAGGTTTTCCTCGAAAAAATACTAGGAACGTATATGATTCACTCATGGCGTAAACTATCTTTGAGTGTTAAATTTCTTACGGTCAACGTTGTCTGCTAAGCCAGAAAACTTGGCGACTATAAAGGGGCTATAAAAAAGGGCAGATAGCCCCTTTAAGATCCACATTCTTATAAAACAGCGAGTATTTTATCAGTCTGTTGCATTACGAGTCGTGACAATTCGGGCTTTAAGAAAACTCGCATTATACTAAAGAAAAACAATTCAATACACGTTTTACCTGAAAAATAATTCAGCCAAATTTAATATTAAGGGTCAATGGATCAATGGCAAAAATCGTCTCTTATGTTTTTTCTTCAATATTTGCAAGTGAATAAAATCAGTTGTTTTGAAATCCTGTCAGATTGCGTTTATTAAATTTTACGTTTTAAACGAAAATTACACATATCTGTCCCTTCAGCCATCCGAAATCATAACAGGTCTTTCTGGGTTTTTGTTCACAAAGAAATTTTTGATATAATATCTGTCGCTTCAGCCATCCGAAATCATAACATGTCCTTCTGGGTATTTGCTCGGAAAGACATTTTTGATATAGTTTCCAATGGACCTGCGGCGCTTGATAACTAAAATCGTCGTCGTCGTCGTATTCCTCTTCCCACCGTCCACTAAATAGATGGTTATAAAAAGTAACATATACAATAATGTAGAAACAGAGAAAATAGCCGTTAAAAAGCACCCGTTTATATTGAAAATTTAGCGTTTTTCAAGGTTTCTATACGTTTGCCAGCCTTGAAACTAAATAAAATAGCCGTTAAATAGAACCCATTTCTACGGAAGATGTTAGCATTTTTCAAGGTTGGGACATACACTTTATGGAATCGTCTATTCGAATTAATACAGACAAAGGTAATTTTGACAAGATTTGATAAGACTTTCGAGTACGAAAATTTCTCTAGTTAAACACACATTTAAATAATGCAATATTGATAAGGTATATGAAATAATAGAAAGTAAGGTGCCTAAATGGGTTACAAAAGTGTTAAAACATAAGCTTAGTCGAGCTTTATTTATTGCTTCAAAAATATAAACTAGATTTCTATATCTTAAACACTAGAATGATAAGGAATATCCATTGAATTCGAGTTAATAAAGATATAGTATAGTCTAAGGGTTTAGCAGGCGCGAAGGCTTCTCTTAGTTAAACAAAGATTTCAATACTGAAAGATTGATAAGGTTTATGAAGTAATAGAGAAAAAGGTGCCTGAATGGGCTACGAAATAGATAAAACGTAAGCTATCCGAGCTTTATTAATTGCTCCTATAATGATAAACAAGACAGTAGATAAGATTTTTTTAACGGTATTTTTTATCGGTAACTAAAAATTACATTCAATGTGTTCTTCTTACTAGGGCAGCCCTCTTCAGCCCTTTAATTCTGACTATTATATTATATCAGTAGAATCCCATTAAACTCACCCTAATTCAACGGAATTAAAAAGTAGGCAAGATTTTCTTATCATTTGATATTTTAACTTTAATAATATATCTCTTCTCGGCCTTTATAAGGGAGATTTAGAGATTCGCGCCAATGGATGGTTTACGTTAGCGTTTAGAATTGTGGTGAACCCTCTAGCTTGCGCCATGGGGTGTCTTCGATTGTTTTGGCAATCGTTTCTCACCTATATTTCGGTGATAATAGGGTGTTATCCCATTGGATCGAATCCCATTCGACCGAATTGATAAGATAAGAGATTCCGCCAAAATATAAAGTTTCTATAGCCATATTGGTGATTTCTCACTAAAATCAATCGTCCATTATAAAAATAGTTACCAGGTTAAAATAAGATAAGAGCAATATATTTATCCGAAAATTTCGAGTATTATAGTACATCAGGAGCAACCCATTAAATTGAGGTTAAACCATAGAAAAACTAGTATTGGTATATGAATTAGTTCAGAAATATGAATGGTTTAAGAGTCATAGTGTAAGAATTAAAATGAATTAAAAGGATTAGATCTCAGAGTCAGGATATCATAATTGACAACTAAGCCTCTGCGGGATATATAATGGCCTAAAATGCAAGCTCTATTAACTTGTACAGGAGGCACGTTATTTCAGCCTTATCTATAATTTTGAAAGTCTGCTATCTCTTTAAATAAAAAAGGGATACCAGACTCTTCTAACAAGTTATTTTTGAACGATTCCAACTGTTGTAAAATGCGTAAAAAATATCAAAACTCACCAAAGGTTTCACGGTAATTTTCAATTAATTATCAAAGCTGCAAACTATAGTCTCGCTTAGCCTAAATCTGTCTCTATGCAATTTTAGAATGAAACATTTCACGAGGAAAGTTAGTTGCTGATGCCATTATTATATCATATAAAAATGGACCGTGAATAGAACTAACTATTGTGGGCGCGTTATTTCGGGATAATGAACCATCACTAAATAACAATGGATATGGACTAATTAGGAACCGAGGAATTGAAAACGGTTTGTTCCCCTGTAGTCCAAAAACGTTGGCCCAATGGGGGCTTAACCATTGGCCAAATATGATGGATTCCCAATTCGCCCAGACCAAAAATTCCGCTTCCCATTTCACCCAAAACGTATTCGCAAATGCCCCTTTGAACCAAAATATTCCTGCTTCATTTTTTAATTCTAGATTACATTAAACGATAATTTAAGCGTTTTAGAATTTTATTCATTTGAAAATGGAAATCGAATGGATTCAATCGTCTAGAGGACAAATAGTTCTGGTAGTTCGCGGGAAAATTAGGTTCGGTCAAGGAAGGTTGGGTTCGGTTAGGGAAGGTTGGGTTCGGTTAGGTTAGGTTAGATAGGGTTTGGTTGGATTCGGTTAAGTAAGGTTTGTTTGTGTTAGATTCGGTTTAGTGGGGTTAGGTTGGGCTGGGTTTGGTTAGTGTTATGATAGTTAAATAATACTTAAATAAAAATATATATTTTACGAAACTGAACATAAAATGAGCGTTTAAAATGCCTTTTATTGAAAAATTATCAAATTGAGACGATTGGGTGTGGGAATTGGGCCAGTTTGGATTGAGACAATTGAGATTGGGCGAAATGGGAATTGGCCATATCGTAGTACAACCGTTTAAATCTACGACCAGCAGAAGAAACTTTCAAATCTCATAGGCTTGTAATAGGCTAGGACGGGTTTGTTTTGGTTAGGTTGGGTTGGGTTGGAACTCTATCTGATTTTAATATAGACTTTTGATAATTTCACATAACTGCTTGTCGTAAATTTTTTTAAGTATTTTTCGGAACTCCTACGGTACTAATTAGTCAACCACTATTGTTATTTAGTGGGGATTTGAATATCGTCATCTATTTCTTACAAACATCTCTTTCGGTTCATACGCTCCTTAAGAAATTGACTCGTTTTAAAAAATATTCTAAATTTTCTTTGGGACTAATTTCGTAATTTCAATAATTAGCCTCAAATATCTTTTAAGACTTTGGGAAATTTAATATGTTTAGTCTTGTTTTACCAGTCCAAATTGCTTAAAATAAATTGTTTCCAGAGCCTAGTATCCCTTTTTTAAATTAAATCTAACAAATACCTTAAAATGGAGCCGCAACATTGTAACGTA
Organism: Odiellus spinosus; assembly: GCA_963920705.1. Taxonomy (NCBI): domain Eukaryota; kingdom Metazoa; phylum Arthropoda; class Arachnida; order Opiliones; family Phalangiidae; genus Odiellus; species Odiellus spinosus. The sequence goes on along the minus strand of OY987232.1, from coordinate 7,816,618 downwards.
ATGAATATGACTTAAAAATACAATTAAAATCTGCAATTCGCTTTATAAAGTTAAATTTCGGTGATTGAAAATTATTTGTTTTTTAAACAACAAGTTTTCGTAAATATTTCACAAAATAATTCATGGCTAGTGCTCATTTTACTTGGCCATTAAATTATTATAAGGCAATCAAATCTTTTGCTTGCAAAGATAGAATCCTTGCGTTTCTGGGAATTTAATTTATTTAAATTCCATCGGTTATATTTAAGCAAAGATTCTTGTCCTATTGGACCGAATCCTACTGGTGGTTTTCGGTCGAATGGGATTTCCCTTTGGACCGAATCCGCCAAAGTGCGGGTTTTTGGTCGAATGGGAATTTTTTCGGTCGAATGGGATTTGGTCCAATGGGACAGGAGCGATAATAGACCTCGTTCTCACTATCTTTTGGGTAGAGTACTTGAATAAACTGTGGCGATTCAATTTAAATCGCTTTACCTAGAAATGTGGCTAATCAAATCTCTTCTGTCTGTGTAAGAACATTACACAACGAAAGGTCTAGGGAATAAATGGAATTTGAGTTGGACTTCATCAAGGGGTGCTTGATCGAATGGATGTTGATCCGAGCCTAACCAAACCTAACCTTACCTAACCCAACGTAACCCAATACGAAGTATTTGTCCTTCATCGAACCTTGGGAATAAATGTCCATCCTAACCTAACGTAACCCGCCAACACAATACGAAATATTCGTCCTTATCCAAGCTTAGGAATGGACGTCTTACCTAACCTAGCCAAACTATTACAAATAATAGTCCTTCATCCCACCATGGGAATTAATGTGTATCCTAACCTAACCCTACCCAATACCAAATATTCGTCCTTCATCAAACCTTCGGAATGGGTGTCGAGCCTAACCTAAACTAACCCTGTCAAACCGTTACGAAGTATTCGACCTTCAACCAAATTTGGCCATGTATGTCTTACCTAACCAAGTGAAACCCTTACGAGTGTCCGTCCTCCATACAACCTTGGGAATATATGTCTATCCTAACCTAACCTAACCTAACCCAACCAAACCATTACACAGTATTCGTTCTTCGTCGAACCTTCGGAATGGATGTCTATCCTCACCTAACCTTAGAGCTCGGAATCGGATATCCATTATCTTCTATTATTCGTATATATCCAGATATTTTATTTTCGGATAAAATTGCTTGAAATAGTGTATATTCGTATAATTGTTAAATGCATAAGGTTTGCCCGAAGATAATTATTTGGCTCTTTATCTACGAACAAACTACTCGCATCCAAACGTATAACGATGGATAAGACTATTTAAGTTTCCAGAATCAGTCTAAAATATAAAAATATTTCAAATTGACTTTTAATTCGAAGAATATAAATAAAACGACGAAACTAATATTATAAACCATCATTTTATTCATTAATTTTCAGGAAAATAAATCTATTTTTTTATCCGAACACGGATAATATTCTAAGATTAAGACATTTCGGGTAAAAACGAACATGGATTATTTTTTACTTTATCTTCGAATTGGTTATCTCGAATGAAAAACAGTTTGATTTTAATCGAACAGATATCCGAATTTAGTATATATCCAATTAATAAAGTATATACGAATTCCTGCTATACATAACCTAATCTAACCTAGCCAAACCATAAGAAAGTATCCGTCCTTCTTTAAACTTTGGGTATGGATGTATATCCTTACCTAACCTAACCCAGCCAAATCATTACAAAGTGTTCGTCCTCCTTCCAACCTTTGGAATGGATGTCAATCCTAAACTAACGTAACCTAACTCTGAGAAATCATTAAAAGTGTTCATTTTCTTGAAATTTTGGGAATGGAGGTCTATCTTTACCTAACATAACCCAGCCAAACAATTACAAAGTATTCGTCCTTCATCCAACCTTGAGAATGGATGTCTATCCTAACCTAGCCTAACCTTATCCAATACGAAATATTCGTCCTAAATACAATCAATTCTAATCTAACCCGATCAAAACATTTCGAAGTATCCGTCCTTCATCCAACCTTGAATACGAGATATTCGTCCTTCATATTATCCTAACTCTATACGAAGAATTCGTCGTTCATCAAACTTTGAGAATGGATGTTTAAACTAACCTAACCCAGCCAAACCATTGAAAGTATCCGTATTTCATCCAAACTAGAATAAGAGTTATTCGCCCTTCATAGGCTAACCTAAATTATCATTACCCAATACGAAGAATTCGTTCTTCATTAAACTTTGGGAATGAATGTTTAAACTAACCTTAAACCATTAAAACCATTGAAAGTATCCGTCCTCAATCCAACCTTGGGAATGTACGTCTAACCTAACACTTGTGTAGATTGATATAAGTTGCAGGTCAACCTTCTTATAATCGTACGTACAGCCCATAAAAATTCATCAAGTGCTTCAATCCGCTATTTCGGGAACTGCTGTAATGGGAACACTGCGGTTTTGGGAACCGCTGTAATGGGAACTGTTATAATGAATAAACTGCGTTTTTGGGAACCGCTTTTTTGAGAACTGCTGTTTTGGGAACCGCGATTATGGGAACCGCTCTTATGGGAACTGCTCATATGAGGGCTTCCCAGGTTAGGTTAGTTAATCTCTCGAATTAGTCCATCCTTCCAACTAGTTAATCCCTCGGGCTACACATTCCATCTTGAAATCTTTAAGGTAAGGATAAGTTATGTTAATTAAAGCCTGTAAATAGCACATCCCTCCAACTTGGTATTTCCTTGCTCGGGCTAACACGTCCCTCTTGTAATATTTAAGGTAAGGTTAGGTTAAATAATCCATCGAATTATCGAATCCCTCTTTTACTACTTTAGGTAAGGTTAGGTAGTTAATCCCTGTCTTTCGAGATTTGTACCAGGCTCTTAAATACGTATAGATTGAAGCCTTAATTAAACGCTTTAATTTTTATTCAGCATTAGTATGAATTAAGGTTCAAGGGACCTATAAAGCAAAATTGTGAAATGTGGACGAGGTTTATAAACTTTTGGTGAAAAATGGACAGAAATTATACCAAAAAGAGGTTGCTTCACACCCTTAAAAGGGCTATTTATCTGACTCGGATCAAACCCGTGAAGGGACACAAATTGGGGTTAGAGTTAGAGCAATGCTTAGTAAACTAGGAAAAAAAAAGGATAAAGACGACCTTGGAAACCTTTTCTGTTATTGATGTTGTTTTTAAATTCTTCCAGTACAAATTCATTTGAATTTTTTTTCCTAGGTCGTCTTAATACGTTTTTTGGAAAATATTTAATAATAATAAAATATTTGGAGTAGTTGACTTAGTCTTCTAAGCATAATGTTAAAGATATTAAATTGCTTTAACTCTAACACTAATTTGTGTCCCTTCATGGGTTTGATACAGAGCCCTTTTTAAGGGTGCGAAGCAACCTCTTTTTTGTATAATTTATTTAATTCTGAAAAACATTTTAACGCGCTTCCCTTTGTAGCTTGTAGTTGCCTGTTTACAATAAATATATTTTTCGAGACTGACTTTAGAATTAACCCCACGTGAACACTTGATACGATTGTTAAAAATCTTTTATAAAATTCTCGTCATCTTGAATTGCAAGTCATACATTTTTAAGGTTTAAGTTTTTTTTCGCTTTAAATAAGAACTCGTAAATAAAAAGACAGGCGATTAAGCTTTGTAAGACCAGAAAAATCATAAATATTGCTCCCAAATCCTCCAAGTGTAACGACTGAATCTCTGGAAACGAGTTCACAGTGTCTGTACATTTCTGGTAGTCTCCTATTTTTTCATTTTCAAGCCATTTATTAACTAGGCCACCTTCAAAAGCCCATCTGATTCTGAAATAATATCGTGTATTAGTAATTGTCACAGGGAAATAGTAGGAATTAAAGGTTTATGGACAAATTTTGATCTTAAAGTATGTACTGGGCTATGTTACAAAAATCATTAATATCTAGTAAAACGGCAGAATAGTAAACAATATTATTGCATATTGAAAAATTAAATCGTCGTTTTGATATACCAAAAATTCGCTGTAACGTAATAATAGTGACGGCATGGGGAAATCTCTAGCGATTTAAAGAGAGAAGTCGATACCTAATCGCTTAAATAAGCCTATGGTGGTAGCGGGTAATTCCGCTTTTAATAAAATTACCAAGAGAACTCTCCCAATGTTAACCGTGTTCAATTTAGGTATATCTTTTTATAAATTGAATTTTTACGCGTATTTCAAGCTACTTTGCTTTCCTTAACTTTGATTGGTCTAAAAGATACGAAACATTTTTCAAGGTCAGTCGACGCGGCCAATTCCGTCCAGAAGAGTGTAATTCTGTCCGGTCTGAGTCTAATTCCGACCAGTGGCGGATAATACTCGTCCACCCGCGGCTAATCGCCGGACAGTGGCGGGTAATGTCCGTCCACCCGTAGAATCACGGAATAATGTGTACAATTTTCTCTGTACCCAAAGTTTTCAACTATTCGCTCTATCTGGATAAAACAACCATTGTAAAAGTTAAAAGCTACCAAATTCATTTTAATATTCACGTATTTTATTATGAAATAAATTATAATAAATTTCAGCTTTAAATATTAAATTCATAAAATTTTACTCAGTTCCAAAGGCGATTAAAACACCCACATGAGCACTTTCCATTTTTACACGGTCAAAAACCGCGCCATATTACGTTCTAAGCCTTATTTTAAAGTACTGTTACGATACACTACCGCCCTCTATACTGAATTAGTTTTAAAAATATTTCCAGCCCTGAAAGACTGCGAAAAAAAGGGGGAAAAACACGCTTTCTACTTTAAATTATTGAATTGTCAATCGTCAATGATTTTCAAGCTCGCAAATTCGCGTTTTAATTTGGTATTTTGAAGTTAATTAACTTTAAACTTGACATTGTTTCGAGAGAACGGAATTGACCTCTATCAGTAGTTTTTTTATAGTATTCGATAAATAATTAAATACGGCTTCAAGATTAAATCTGAGACGCTTATTTTGTAGCTAAAGTTCCGGGTTTTCGAGTGATATATGGTTCGTATCTGTACAGTTTCCGTGTTTGTTTTTAATCCTTATTTCCGGAGCCATAAAAAGCTTCAGTAGCTTAAATTGGCATTAATTTAATAGGAATAAATTGCTACTTGATTAATTATAGTCGTGTCTTAGCCGTGCCATGGTATATTACTTAATGAGCGAAAAATGAGTGATCGAAAATTGACAAATTTGATCAAATTTTCTTGGATCGATATTAATTGTGACGGGGGCGCAATTACTATCGATCCAAGAAAATTCGATCAATAAAGGTTAGGTTAAAGGGAGAATGCAACCTAATTACAAGTGATTTTTTTATCGATTCCTTATCGTTTAAATAGGCCTAATCCATCAATAAAAAGTTTACAATACAAATATTAAACTAGAAATAAATCTAAAACTTACCCTGAAAATAGGCTTAGCGGGATTCATGGAGATCCTGAATTGCAAGGCCCATCGTTCACGCGAGATCTCCACGAGACTTTCGTCGCGTGCGACCTTACACGCGAGGAAAACAGGACCTCCATGAATCCCACTAAGCTCATTTTCAGGGTAAGTTTTAAATTTATTTCTAGTTTAATATTTGTTTGTAAATATTTTCAGTAGTGGATTAGGCCTATTTAAACAATAAGGAATCGATAAAATCACTTGTTGTTAGGTTGCATTCTCCCTTTAAAGGAGACAAAGGTTTTTTTGAGCTAGACGCCGTGATCCGGTAGCAGAATGGTTAGCATAGACGGCTGTTAACCGGAAGATTGGACACTAAATTATAAATAGTACATTTAAGTAATGCTCATTTGCTAATTCTCCTTTAGAAAACTTCGCTTTTGAATGCGAATCAGAGGTTTACTTCAGGTTAGGTTAGTTTCCATAATACAGGGTTGCAACAGTTTTTCAGATTCAAATTCCCTGACTTTTCCACGTTTTTCCCTGAACTTTTCCAACGATTTTCCCTGACCGTTTCAGCTAATACTACCCAATATTTAACCTTTTATTTTTTAAAAAATCGCGTTCGCCAAACTTTTTGCAAGCGTTTCTTTGTTCTAGTCTACACAACTGACACGGTCTTCTTGAATGATCCTTAAATTCCCTGACTTTTCCCTGACGCTTTTGGTTCATTTTCAAATTCCCTGACTTTTCCTGGTTTTTCCCTGACCTGTGGCAACTCTGGGTTAAGTTCGGTAAGTTTACAGGTCAAATTAGCCGAGCCTTTTCCTACGGCCTTGAAATTTTTTTTTTTGACGGGGCGTTTATCAGTGCCTAAAATAAGTCCTTTTTCGTTTAATTCGTGCAACCCAAATTAAAGATTCACATTTTAAAATTAAAGTGGACGGAATTAGAATTGGACGGAATTACGCGCCACCACCCTAGTCCACCGGTAATAAAAATTACAAACTAATATTAAAGTAGAAATAAAATTACAACTTAACCGAATTCGTTAAGATCCTCAATTTCTGCGCGTTGAAGGACCATCAACCATTGAGCAAAGGCCATTTGTTAAGGCGAGATCTCCATGGGATTAAAGTTTAAACTTCAATGCGAAGAGATTCAGGATCTCCATGAATTGAGCTTAGCTTATTCAAAATGAAATTGGTTTATTTTAAATAAATGGTACTAGAATAAAAAAAATTATTAGTGGGTTAGGCCTTCTTAAACGATAAGGAATCGATAATAAAGACATTTGTTGTTAGGTTGCATTCTCTCTTTAAGATCGAGCTGCAAAAGAGATAGGACTCGCCTCGGCACAATACCAAAGTTTATCAGAAAAAAATTGAGATTGGCTTGAAAAAAGAAGAGGGTGTTTGAGTAGAAAAACTTTTACCCTTCACCCTCCCATAAACCCTATACAGTATAAATAATTATGTTCGGTTGCATGAATTTTCTATACGTCATGTTTACTTTTTATTAAATTGCGTAACAAATGTGGTGTCTTCAAAGTCTCTTCGAAAGGCGTACGTAAATAAATGTGGGTAGATAATCTCCTTTCCAATATGAAATGTTGTTGATGGTACCAATTTGCTACAAAGGCTTCCAATGTGATATTTAATTAGTGACTTCTCGCTAATTAGAATACAGTTGTTTTTCGATAATCTTTCGAACGTTGTCAATGAAAAGAATTCCTTGAACGTTATTCTACCGTCGTAATCATTCAGGGCTTTCCATATTTTAAGATTTGCAGGCGTAACAGCGTACTAAAGCCAAAAACAGTTTTTAAACTGGGATTAATCAAATTTTGGACAAATAAACAATGAATAGAATCAAGTTTAGGCAAGAGCGGCTATAAGGCATCACTCAAAACTAAAGGCCCAATTGCCGACAGTTATTGAAAAAACAGGTATTCGAGCAGACGAAATGTTCTATCATCTATTTGATAAATTTCGACTTTCATATGATTGATGGAAATGATTTGAGTTAATACACTAACTTAACCTTATCTAAGCCTTTGTCGATCATTTGAAAGTCGATCAATTAAAAAAAAAATGTTGATAATTTCTAAGTAGATCAATACGATCTATACCAAAAAGATTCGAGATTCTTGAAAAACGTGGAATTTTTGATCAATTGCTTATCAATTAGGATACAAGCTATCATTTATGTACTTAAAAACAAAGTAATTCTAAACATATCTCCTCATTCTACGTTATATACTAAAATTTTGCATTAAAATCAATTTATTATCGTTAACCTACAAAGCATAGCTGAGGGAATTAGACACAGGAAAAATATTATACGATAGAGTGGGCGTTTGTGATTTTTAGCAACAGGGCGTGGTTGTAGTGTAGATATGATAAAGATGTGGAAAAGAGCCCGGCTATTGAACGAAAACTTCTTGAAACAAAGGTTCTAGATTCTCTCCAAATTATGCGTGCATGGCCAAATTAGGCTTAAAGGACAAGTATCTCATGGACGAGATTTGACTTAGCAGTCTACGCGCGAATGGTGAGACTACGCTTAGTGGGTTTATTTAATATGAAAAATTAAAAAACAATTAAATTATATGTATAGAAACTTCAAATACATTTCATCAATACATTTACAAATATGTATTGTATTTCTATAACTGACAAGGGGAACCCATATGTTAAATATTCGTATGAACTAAAATTAGGGGCGACCATTTTAAGTATTTATAATTAAGTGTTATTTATTATCATGTAAATTAATTGTGTCAATATGTATAATTTGTATTTGTGATTTTGTTATTATTAAGTTGTATATTTTTCCATATGTTTAAGTCTATACTTGGTACACACCCGAATATATTTTTGTAGCTTTTTTCATTTTATGTTTTGCTTGTAGATTTACCAATTTTGTATTTCTATTGTCAAATAATTTCGAGCAAGCACTGAAAAATGTTGGGAAAACCGAGGACGTCAGAGTGCAGGTATTCTCACCATCCATAAACTATTCTCCTCGGTTTTCAGGCCAATGAGAAAAAGTAAAAACTGATCACTGGACCTCCTGGGCAGTAAAGAAGGAGAAAAAATCTTACGTGCAAAAAGTGCAAAATTATTCTAAAATATTCTTGTTAAGAACATGAACATCGTACGTGCGGGCAAGGCCTGAAAGTGGTCCAAGTAATAAGTATATTGCGAGCAAATAATTTTAAGTTAGTTAAAGTTTAGTCTTTCGGAGCAATTAATAAGAAAAGTTTAGTCTTTAGAGCAAATGAGCAATTAAAGTTTAGTCTTTTTTGAGTATGTAACAATATGATAAGGAAATTTAAGTGCAAGTGTTAAATCAAAATAAACCGTACATAATAGTCTGGTTTTTGTCTATAAGTCACTAAATAACACTATACATAATGAATTCAAATTAATGATGTCTTCAATATGGCACTAGGACTAAATATATTTTACAACCAGGTAAATCCAAACTAAACCCTAGATTGACATCTGTGTTCCACTTAGGAGTTAATTTGTTTAATTCGATTAATTTAACAAATATTAACACCCTAAGTTAATTTAAAAAATCATAAGAAATTATGTATTGAATTTCTTCCATGTCTTAATTTATTGTTTATGATTATTTTGTTTCCTAGTTATTGTTAATATACAGATTTTTTTAAATGAGCGAGGGCTTAAAAGTCAAGTATGACTTCGCTCTTTCCTAAATAATGTAACTTCCTTGTTAGTTAATAAAATAATTATTATTACTTATTTTTATTATTTCGTTAAGTTTTTAAAAGAGTGCGTTAATTCATTACTGCCGATCCACATCGAAACGAACCGACAATTAAAAACGAGCGCTAAGGAATTGATGTTTCAGTCCGTCGGTTCCTTAATTTCAAGATGAGCTCTCCCAAAAGGTAATTAATCAACACGTTTTGGTGCAACGGAAACCCGGGATCGAGGTGTAGGAAAAGCGGTAATAATTACCCATTTAGTTGAACAATGGCGGACGCGGTAACGAAAAAAGGAGTAATCGTAAATCAGCGCGAAGCAGTATAAAAACGGCTTTGGATAATATTAAAAATGAGCTTAATAATCCGGTCGTAAATGAAGAGGAGCTTTTGGACGAATTATCGCAAATTACCGCGAGGGAAAAGAAAATTACGAGCCTCAATCAAACTATATTTGATTTAATCGCGGATGAAGAGGAGCTGGCCGAAGAAGTGGACGATGTAGAGACCTAGACGAACGAAATGATCCGATGGAAGGAACGAGCAAGTCGTTGGATAGACCGAAACCAACAAGTTAAGAGCGCGACGGCAAGCCTAATTTCCGGAGGAACGCAGAACCCCAACCAAGCCGCCGCCCCGACGAAGCAAGGCCCGGTAGTGACACCAAGTACGAGCCAAGCAAGAACTTCAGGTGGAAACCAATCCACGATCAGAAAAACTGTGAAACTTCCGAAACTTCAAATGAAAAAATTCAATGGAGACATTAATCAGTGGCAGCGCTTCTGGGGAGAATTCGCAAGAATCCTCGACAAGGACCAAGATCTCTCGGAAACAGATAAGCTAATTTATTTGAGATCCTTTTTGGAAGGTCCGGCGGAAAAAGCCGTAGCTAGTATTATTTATGGCGAGGGTAGCTACGCCATAACAGTTAATATTTTGGAAACACGTTTTGGTCGAAGAAATGTTTTAATTAGGGGTAGGGTCGCCTAATTCTGAACGCTTTTTAAGAAATCTTAGATCTCGTTTGCTATGGAATTTTTAGCGAAAAAATTATCTATCCAATATCTAGTTTGAATAGTCGCGGATCCGTTGCGCTAGTTTTCGTCATTCCATGACGCGGACGCGGTTTTAAAGACACCAGTAGCGGCTTCTAATTCTCAACGAACGATTCTAATTCTGAACGCCCCTGCTTCTAAATCTGAACACCACCTGCTTCTAATTCTGAACTATCTTATAAAAAGGAACCACTTCCGCGACCCGGATCGAGAAACGAGTGTCACCAATCGATTCCTTGGCCAAATCGATCGGAATAGGCGGAATTCGCGCGATCGAGCCAGCATTTGCGAAGTTATTGTCGATTTTTTTTTTTGAAATTGCTTTGGCATAGAACCCGTAAAGGAATGGACTTGGAAGGAAATGGTCGATAACTTCGCTAATACTGGCTCGAGCGCACTAATTCCGCCTTTCCCCTGTTAGATTCGGCCAAGGAATCCATTATACAAAAAAGAGGTTGCTTCGCACCCTTAAAAAAACTCTTTATCTAACTCGAATCAAACCCGTGAAGGGACAGAAATTATTTGTTAGAGATAGAGCAATTTCATATCTTTAAAATTATTGTTAGTAGATTTAGTTTACTACTTCAAAGATTTTATTATTATTATTTATTTTCCAAAAAACGGATAAAGACGACCCAGGACTAATTATAAATATATATACATTAAAGGAACTCCATCTTTAGCTAATTTTATTAGTTATACTGATAGAATTTAAAATTAACATCAATGGGAGAGGAAGGTTAACTAGGTCGTCTTTATCCGTTTTTTGGAAGATATACAGGGTGTTTCTGAAAGGTCTGGAAAAAATGAAGGGGGTTTTTCGTGGGGTCAGACTGAGTGAAAAATGTTTATGATCCTTTAGTCTCACGCGCTGCGTTGCGTAGTTATGAGCCCTTGAAAATAGTTCTCAAAAATACGAAAAACGACCGAAAGGTGTAGGAAAGATTGTGCCTTTGACCAGTATTGTTTTTCAATTTAATTGTGCATAAGCTAATTATCGAGAGATAAAAGAAACAATGTGTTTATTAACTAAAAAAAGGGTATCAACATGTTTAATAGTGTGCAATCATTAACTTTGGTCAGAAGTACTTGAACTCAAAGTGTGGTTTACTACGTGTGTTTCGGGTGTTGAAAAGGGAATTTTACAAGAAACATTTATTAATTACCATAATTATCAATTGTTTAATAATCGGAATCAGAAGTATTTACAAAAATTGTTCGAAATGCATTCCGTCAGCGTTCATACACACTTGAGGCCGTCTAATAAATGATTGTCTAACTCGTTCGAAGATCCCTGGTGTGTTGCGTATGGTTTCGCCGGCATCAAAAATCCTTTGACGTAGATCTTCCACGTCACGCACTTCACTAACATAAACAAAGTCCTTAAGGTGGCCCCAAAGAAAGAAATCACAAGGGTTTAGCTGGCCACGCAACCGTTCCGCCACGACCAATCCAACTGAAAGGGAATGTTACATTAAGGAAGGCCCTAACTAGGAGAGAAAAATGAGGTGGTGCACCGTCGTGCATAAACCACATGTCTCGTCTCAAGGCCAGTGGTACGTCTTCAAGAAGCTCGAACAGATTGTCTTGAAGAAACGGGAGATATGCCTCACCATTAAGCCTTGGTTGCAAAAAGAACAAACTATCCAAACTGTCGACAGACGTTTGATGGAAGGTGGACATATCCAACCGGCGGGACGAGGTGCTGTAGCTCCAGACGTTCCTGAAGAGGTGGAGGAACAAGTACTCCAGGAACAAGCACTAGGCGAGTTGAACGCCAATTGGGAGTAAGTCACGTCCTTATCTGGTGAATACTCCGAGGACATCTACAGAAGGTCCAAGCCCTAAACGAAACGGATTACCCGAGAAGACTGGACTTTTTTCAGTGATTTTTCGCTCAACATCAAGACATCAACTTACCCCAAAACCTTTTAGTTACGGATGAGGCCAATTTTTCCCGTGATGGCATATTGAACATGCACAACAGGCATCAGTGGGCGCAACAAAACCCCCACGCTGCCAGTGTTAGGGCTCACCAAGTTCAATTCAGCTTAAACGTCTAGTGCGGAATTGTTGGTGACCATTTAATTGGACCATTCTTTTTGCAGCCAAGGCTTAATGGTGAGGCATATCTCCCGTTTCTTCAAGACAATCTGTTCGAGCTTCTTGAAGACATACCATTGGCCTTGAGACGAGACATATGGTTTATGCACGACGGTGCACCACCTCACTTTTCTCTCCTAATTGGGGCCTTCCTTAATGAAACATTCCCTTTGAGGTGGATGGGTCGTAGCGGAACGGTTGCATGGCTAGCCAGATCTCCAGACCTAAACCCTTGTGATTTCTTTTTTTGGGCCCACCTTAAGGACTTTGTTTATGTTAGTGAAGTGCGTGACGTGGAAGATCTACGTCAAAGGATTATTGATGCCTGCGAAACTATACGCAACACACCAGGGATCTTCGAACGAGTTAGACAATCATTTATTAGACGGGCTCAAGTGTGTATCACCGCTGACGGAATGCATTTGAGAACAATTTTTGTAACTACTTCTGATTCCGATTATTAACTAATTGATAATTATGGTAATTAATAATGGTTTCTTGTAAAATTCCCTTTTCAACACCCGAAACACACGTAATAAACCACACTTTGAGTTCAAGTACTTCTGACCAAAGTTAATGATTGCACACTCCTAAACATGTTGATACGCTTTTTTAGTTAATAAATACCTTGTTTCACTTATCTCTCGATAATTAGCTCATGCACAATTAAATTGAAAACAATAATGGTCAAAGGCACAATCTTACCTACACCTTTCGGTCGTTTTTCGGATTTTTGAGGACTATTTTCAAGGGCTCATAACTACGCAACGCAGCGCGTGAGACTAAAGGTTCATAAACCTTTTTCATTCAGTCTGACCCCACGAAAAACCCCTTAATTTTTTCCAGATCTTTCTAAAACACCCTGTATAATAGTAATAAAATCTTTGAAGTAGTAGACTAAATCTACTATAATTTTAAAGATATGAAATTGCTCTTTCTCTAACAAATAATTTCTGTCCCTTCACGGGTTTGATTCGAGTTAGATAAAGAGTTTTTTTAAGGGTGCGAAGCAACCTCTTTTTTGTATTGTTTCTGTCCTTTTTTCACCAAAAATATACAACTTTTCCACATTTCACTATTTTTGATTTTATACGTTTATTGAACCTTAATTCTTACAAATGCTGAATAATAATTAAAGCGTTTAATTGAGGCTTCAATCTATTCGTAATTGAGACCCTGGTACAAATCTCGAAAGGCAGAGATTAACTAACCTAACCTTACATAAGTTGTAAAACAGGGATGGGCTAGTTCAATTGATTAACTAAACTAAACTAATCTTACCTAAAATACTACAAGAGGAACGGGTTAGCCCGAGTTATAGGGATTACCTAGTTGGAGGGATGGGCTATTTCCAGGGTTTAATTAACCTAATTTAACCTTAAAGATTACTTGATGGAATGGGTAAACCGAGGGATTAACTAGTTGGAACGATGTTCTAATTCGAGGAATTAACTAACCTAACCTAGCCTTACCTAAAATATTACAAATAGCCCGAGCTAAGGATTAACTAGTTGGAGGGATTGGCTAATTAGAGGGATTAACTAACCTAACCTCACCTTAAAAATTACCAGATGGACGGGGGAGGTCGAGGGATTAACTAACCTAGCCTTACCTAAAATATTACAAGAGGGACGGGCTAGACCGAGCTAGAGATTAAATTTATAATATTGAATCGCATCGACAAAAAATGAGCATGGAAAGCGAAACAATTCTTTAAAGCAAGAGAACATAATTCATGAGACCAGAAGTATGTGGCCGTTTATTTAACTCGCCGACATCAATTTCCGTTTCGTATATCCTATTTAACATTCTAAATCTTTATTTTTTATTATACTTAAGTTAGACGTGCTTTAGATACAGACTTCAATAATTGGCCAACTACTTAATAGCAACGTTATTACGTAGTAGTAATGACGAAGCTATTGGATCTAAAGCACATCCTAGTCGCAAAACTCAAGTATTTTAAAAAATAAAGTAGAGATTGAGAACATAAACTATAAATTTCATGTGTAATCGAGCACTTGGCAGGATATGAAGTCCAACTCACGTGATATTTAATCCTAGAACTCTCATTGTGAAATGTTTATACAGTGACTTAATATATTAAATTGGCCAAATTTCTAGGTAAGGTGATTTACATTCAATCGCCTCGGTTTATTCGAGTACTCTACCCAAAAGATCGTGAGAAATAGGTCTCTTATCACCGAAATATAGGTGAGAGACGATTGCCTAAACAATCGAAGACGAGAGGGTTCGCCACAATTTAAACGCTAACGTAAACCACGCATTGGTACTGTGCATCTGTGAGTACTGAATCTGCAAATCTCGTTTATATAGGCCGAGAAGAGATATATTATTAAAGTTAAAAAATCAAATGATAAGAAAATCATGCCAACTTTTTAATTACGGTGAATTAAGGTGAATATAATGGGATACTCATGATATGACATAATAGTCAAAATAAGACGGCTGAAGAGGGCTACCCTAGTAAAAGAACCCAATAAATGCAATTTTCTGTTAACGATAAAAAATGCCATTAAAAAAAGCTTATCAACTGTTTAATAAAATTTTGTTTATAAATTTAAAGCCAATTAATAAAGCTCGGCTAGTTATATGTTTTACCCTTTTCGTCACCCATACAGGCATATGTCTCTCTATTAACTCAAATTCGATGGATATTCATTATCATTCTACTGTTTAAGAAATAAAATTTTGTTTACCATTTTGAAGCAATTAATAAAGCTCGGCTAAGCTTATGATTTCACCCTTTTGTAACCCATTCAGGCAACTTACTTTCTATTAACTCGAATTCGATGGATATTCCTTATCATTCTACTGTTTAAGAAATAAAATTATTGTTTATCATTTTGAAGCAATTAGTAAAGCTCGGCTAAGCTTAAGATTTCATCCTTTTGTAACCCATTCAGGCACCTTACTTTCTATTACTTCATATACTTAATCAACATTTCATTGTTGAAATCTGTGTTTAACTAGAGATACTCTTGTACCCGAACGAAGTCTTATCACATTTTTTCAAAAGTACCTTTGTCTGTATTAATTCGAATTCAGTGGACGGTGGGACGATTTCAGTTATCAGGCGCCGCGGGTCCATTGGAAAAGACATTACGGTTTCTGATGAAATTCGAGTTTAGATAAAGGGATAAACACGAACGTGTTTATCCTAATTGTTGACACACGTTTCTGGATCCGAGGCGCGGAAGTGGTTCCTTTTCCAATTTTGGGAGTTTTTCATAAATTTTCAGAATTAGAAATTTTTAACATATTTTGAAATTACGTTTTCGCGAAGGGTTTGTAGCCAATTTCTGGGTTTGAGAAGTTTATTTTGTAGCGGGGAACTCCAACTGTACGACGAAATCGATTGCGTAAAGCCCCATTTTCATGCTCGTTAGTAGCGGGTAAAAAACCGAAAAATCCGCCTTCGCTACACGCGTGTTTCGTTTTCATGCTTGTTTAAGCCGAAATAAATCGCGGAGAAGTACAAATTTCAGCGGATTTTCACTTTCCGCGCCGATCTGGTTGAAATAGATATTTCCCGCTTCCGCTAGGAGGACCCGCGGAACTTGAAAACGCTCGCTAAAATTGTCCGCTACTAGCGACCATGAAAACGGAGCTTAAGTCCGCGATTTTCCGAAGCTCGTAAAACCTTATTTCCCGGACCCTTAAGGGAAACATTCCCTTAAAAACGTTCTAATTAATTATGCTAAATATCGCGGTTGGCTAATTAGGGGCGTACTTTCTCCGGATCTTTTCCTAGAGTGTTGAAGTCGCGTTCCGCGAATAGCCCCATTCTTAATCTACAAAATGAGCCCTTCCATCTTTAAATAGACCCAACCAAAGTTCAGTTATACATTTTTAAATGAAAGTGATCAGAATTAGAAGCGTTCAGAATTAGGCGACCCTACCATAGTACGCGAATGAATAACATTTTAAGATTACCACCTGTTTCGAAAAATTGTGATATAAATGAATTCAGGCATTTGCACGACATGTGTCAAATCGAAGTTAGAAGTTTACAGTCCCGTGGAATGTTAACGGATAGTGATGGAGAACTCATGGCGCATATTTTAGGGGGTTTGTTACCTTAAGAGTTATTTGAGCGGTTTAGGGAGGAACCGCGGATGTTTGGAAAATTGACGACCTATTGGGTTTTTTAAGAAAGCTAATTGAAGGAAAAGAGCGAGTTATCGCTATATATAGGGCGGGGAGTCAATCCATACCAAGTAGTGTAGATCATATAGAAAAATCCCACTCCAAACCTAGCTATATAGTGTTGGCGGGAAAAGTAGTTCTGCCGCTTCATTAAACGTTGCTACGTCATCCGCTGCAAATAACAGTTACAATTCATGCTTATTTGGCGAGGGGTCCCACCTGTATTATACTTGTACTAAACTAGCCGTTAGTGAAAGAAAGTCCATAGCTCTTTAGAAAAGGCTCTGTTTCTTATGTTTGAGATCAGGCCATCATTGTAGGGGAAAAATAACCCAGTGTAAAAGGTGCAGAAGAAAGCATCATCAAATAGTGTGGGATGAGATCCCGAGAGATAAACCAGATAATGCTAGGACCAATGAAAATACTGAGATGAAGAGCGTAATTAGTCCAAACACCGTAGCGCAGAGCAGCCAAGGTCAGGCCAAGGAAATAGTGTTACAGACAGTTCAAGCGGTAGTTTTAGGAGCTAATGGGTAAGAATTAAAGGTGCGATGTTTATTTGATGGATGTTTTATAACCGATAAACTTTCACGTGAGCTAGAGTTAGAGAAATGGGAAAGGAAAACCTTGACGTTTTTACTTTAGAGAGCCATGTCCCGACCAAAATGTTCAGAAATAAAGTTTAAGTGATTCTTAAAAATGTGCATAGCGACGAAACTGTCGAAATAGAAGCCTTAGAAACCCATGGAATTAGCGGGGGAGTATTCATGGTCCCGAGCGGGAGCATTGCTCAAGAAATGGAAAAGCGAGGATATACTTTGACAGATGCGAAAAGTGTAGCCCGAGGTGTAGCCCGAGGTGTAGCCAGTCAGGGCGGGGAAGCCCCTTTAGATATTTTGTTTGGAGCAGACTATTTTTGGGCTGTTGCTGAAGGTCCCGTTCAAAGATTGTCGGATAGGTTAGTGGTAATTGATACAAAGTTAGGCTGGACTTTACACGGTACAAGTGAGGTAGCCAGGGCAACCCTAAATGCGGGGGTTAACACTATTAATGTAATGAGAGTTAGTCTAAATCAGCCTATCGAAGAGGACCTGTTATCAGAAAAAATTCAAACCTTTTGGGACCTAGAACATATAGGAATAAGAGATACACCTGACGCGACCTCTGTCGGAGGTGAAAATAGTGCTATCAAGGCTGTCGAAAGTTAAATTAGTTATAAAAAGGGGCGTTACCAAGTTTCTTTCCCGTGGAAAAATAATGTAAATTCTTTGGTTGATAATTATGACGTAGCTGAAAAGAGGACCCATAATTTATTATATCAAATAATAAAAGTTAAAATTACTTCCTTACCAATAAATTGTATTCAAACGAATCAAACTTAATATATCAAAAATGTCTTTGCGAACAAAGACCCAGAAGGACATGTTATGGCCTTGAATGTCTGAAGTGACAGATATTATATCAAAAATGTCTTTGCGAACAAAGACCCAGAAGGAAATGTTATGGCCTTGAATGTCTGAAGTGACAGATATTTAATTTTCTTTTAAAACATTAAATTTAAATACGATTAAATTTTCTTTTAAAACATTAAATTTAAATACAATTAAATTTTCTTTTAAAACATGAAATTTAAATACAATTAGATTTTCTTTTAAAACGAAATTTAAATATAATCACAATCTGGCACGATTTAGTTTCAAATTTCAAAACAACTGATTTTATTCACTCTGAAATATTTAAGAAAAAACATAACAGACGATTTTCTCCCATTGACGCTTAACATTAAATTTCGCTTAATTATTTTTCAGGGAAAACGTGTATTGAATTGTTATTTTTCAGTATAACGCGAGTCCACTTTATGTTTTCTTAATTGAACCCGAATTTCCACAACTCGCAATTGAACGGATCGTTAAAAATACTCGCCGGTTTATTGGAATGGGTATATGATAAAGGGAAATGTGTTTTTTAAAACCCGTATAAAGTCACCTTCTTTTCTAACTTAGCAGACGACGCAAACCATAACAATTTGTACTTTCAAAACTATATTGTGCGTGCAAGGGAAGAGAATTTCAAAGCGACGAATTTTAGAGCGGATAAGGTTTTTAAATAAATTGTAATACTTTCATTTTTCTTTTCATTAAAACCGTACAATTTAAATGATGATTTCCATAAGGGACCACTAATTAGTTATTAGGAGTTATAATAAAACATTAGCCATGGATTAGGTTTGTTCGTTTGCAACCTAGATTAAAAATTAAAATATGGGGAATCTTTTTCCCTTTAAATTCCTTGTATAAGCATTCGTAAGCTAACATGAACGAATTGCCTCGACTAAAGTCGAGGAGTTATAATAAAACATTATCCATAGAAAACATTATCCAATTAAAGTATGAGATCAGATCATAGAACTTTGATTCTATGCCTAAAGCCAAAGCTAAATTAAGTAAATTTTTCTATCGAACGAAAAGTTTCGTTTTGTTTGACACGTAATCCCTGAAAAATAATTAAGCGAAATTTAATGTTAAGCGTCAATGGGAGAAAATCGTCTGTTATGTTTTTTCTTAAATTTTTCAGAGTGAATAAAATCAGTTGTTTTGAAATTTGAAACTCTAAATTGTGCCAGATTGTGATTATATTTAAATTTCGTTTTAAAAGAAAATCTTATTATATTTAAATTTCGTTTTAAAAGAAAATCTTATTATATTTAAATTTCATGTTTTAAAAGAAAATTTAATTGTATTTAAATTTCACGTTTTAAAAGAAAATTTAATTGTATTTAAATTTAATGTTTTAAAAGAAAATTAAATATCTGTCACTTCAGACATTCAAGGCCATAACATGTCCTTCTGGGTCTTCGTTCGCAAAGACATTTTTGATATATTAAGTTTGATTCGTTTGAATACAATTTATTGGTAAGGAAGTAATTTTTAACTTTTATTATTTGTTTTATGTGTTTATTATTTGTTTGAAATATTCTTATTTGGACATTTTTGGTATATTTTCAATGACTTGAATTCTAATTTTATTTTTATTACTGAGTTGTGACTGAAATATTAGTTTGAAAATCAAAAGGTTTTTCTGATTCATTTTTCTCTGTACTCATTTTTCGCTTTCGTGAAAGAGGTATTTTACGATTTACCGATTGACTTTCTGATATATTTTGGTTATCGACTTCACGAGTTTTATACTTCGAAGATCGAAATATTTCCTAGTCTTTTATTTTTTTAGCATTTTTTTGTGTGTTAGAGTTATTTAACACAATCCTGAGATTGCTAAATTTATTCAAAATTAATTTGGGTTATTCGGAGAACCCGGTAGGGTTCTTACGTTATGGGCTGATCATCATCTGTAATGCAATTTCAATCTCTAGCCAATCAAAACGCTGCATTTTCCCATAGAAATAACATTAAAATCGACTTTTTCGAGGACATGTCTGTTCCGGGACATAACTTATCGAAATAATCATTTGTTACAGTTGAAACTAATTTTAAATGAAAGTTCGAACGTGTGCCTTTTCTAAGTTTCGTTTAAAAATATTAAGTCTAAGTATTTTAAAATTAATTTTGAAGTTGACTCCTTTTTTAAAGCCAAAGTCGCCCCATTAAAGGATGATTTAAAATCACAAACTTTGAAAGTGCCAAGATTAGAGTTGATGGGTGCAGTGATAGGTGCGCGATTAGCAAACAGTTTAGTTGAAGCTATGACAATTAAACCAGACAAGGTGCAAATGTGGCCCGTTTCCACTATCGCTTTGTGCTGGATTCGAGGCGCCGCGAGCCGTTGGAGACCCTTCGTACAAAACAGGGTAAGAGAAATTCAGCAACGTACTGATCCTTTGTGTTGGAACACGTGGCGGGTAAAGAAACCCCGTCGATCTTCCTAAGCGCGGTAAAAATTTAAATGACATAGCTTCTAGCGATTTATAGTGGCAGGGCCCCCCAAGAAAACTACCCCAAGAAAAGTTTCGTGTCAACCGAGTGCGAACTTAGAGCAGCCGGTTAAAAAATCGCGGTAAATTTGAATTCCGTCGGAACCGCGCCCAAACCGTTGTTCCACCTTAACAAATATAACCGGCTTCAGCAAGTCATTCGATTAACCGCGTGGATACTTCGATTCGCAAACAATACCTGAGCAAAAGATAATAGGAGAACAGGGCCACTAACAACAGAGGAGATGCAAACTGCGGAAGAATACTGGATAAAGAGCGTCCAGTTTGGACCTATCCAGACGAGATTTTAAGCCTTAAGGACGGCGGAGAAATACCAAAACAATCACCTATCCTGTCATTGGACCCAAAACTCGATGACAGCGGGATCCTGTGCGTAGGAGGACGCCTAGGAGCAGCTCAGATGTCCTACCGTGAGAAACACCCTTGGCTTCTTTCTGCGAACCATCATCTAGCCTATTTGATAGGCATGTCAAAAAACATTAGTCTCAAACACGCAGGCGTCAATGACGTATTGGTGGAAATAAGAGAGCGATTCTGGATACCCAGGGGAAGACAACTGGTGAAGAAAATTATCACTTCATGCCCGCGCTGTAAGATTTACCGAACAAAGCCAACTACAGCGGTCATGGTACCCTTACCGGACGTAAGAATAAATCCGTCGCCACCCATTGAGATTTGTGGCATTGACCACGCAGGTCCTATCTATGTGAAGCCAAACAACAAGAAATGTTACGTAGCCCTATACACGTACGCAGTGACTCGAGCAGTCCATTTAGAGCTGGTGTCAGACTTGACAACAGAAAGCTTCCTTATGTCCTTCAGAAGGTTTATCGCAAGGCGCGGCATGGTGCGCGTTATCTTCAGTGATAATGCTGCCACATTCAAGAAAGCTGATCAAGATTTGAAAACATTACTGAGTCATCTTGGAAGCCCAGAAGTAGCGGAGTTCTTTGGGGGCTAAAAATTACATGGAAATACATAGCGGAGCGGGGAGCCTGATGGGGAGCCTTCTGGGAACGGAGGGTCAAGTCTGTTAAAACCGTTCTCAGAAAAGTCCTAGGCCAAGCACTCCTTACATATGAAGAAATTGAGAAGCTACTCATCGAGATCGAAGCGACTATCAATTCCCGTCCGACAACCTTTGCTTACTACAATCCATGAGAGCCGCAACCCCTCACCCCAGCGCATTTTTTGGTGGGAAAACGCCTAACCGCGCTTCCTTTGCAAATACACTCATCGAGCGAACTCCCCCTTGCCTTAAAGCGGGAGCTAATTAAAAGACTGAAGTACAGACAAGCACTTTTAGAAAGGTTTTGGTTGAGATGGAAATTTGATTATCTTTTAGAACTCCGATCTGCCCATCGTCTAAAACTAGACAAAGGTCCGAAAACTAGAGCTTCAAGTCAGTGACGTAGTTTTAATCGAAAAACTAAAACTCCACGGTGCATGTGGAAGTTGGCCGTAGTCCACGAGCTAACTTAAGGCAGGTACGGAGTAGTCCGTTCCTGTTTACTTCGCCTACCCAATGGTACTCTAATGAGAAGACCAGTCCAGTTGGTGCAAAACTTAGAACTCTAAAATTATCTTGAACTGTGTCAACAGTTCAACGGTGGGGAGTGTGTTAAATATTCGTATGAACTAAAAATAGGGGCGACCATTTTAAGTATTTATTATTAAGTGTTATTTATTATCATGTAAATTAATTGTGTCAATATGTATAATTTGTATTTGTGATTTTGTTATTATTAAGTTGTATATTTTTCTCTATGTTCAAGTCTATACTTGGTACACACCCGAATATATTTTTGTTGCTTTTTTTATTTCATGTTTTGCTAGTAAATTTACCAATTTCGTATTTCTATTGTCAAATAATTTCGAGCGAACACTGAAGAATGTTGGGAAAACCGAGGACGTCAGAGTGCAGGTGTTCTCACCATCCATAAACTATTCTCCTCGGTTTTCTGTCCAATGAGTAAAAGTAAAAACTGGTCACTGGACCTCCTGTGCAGTAAAGAAGGAGAAAAAATCTCACGTGCAAAAAGTGCAAAATTATTCTAAAATAATCTTGTTAAGAACCTCGTGCGTGCGGGCAAGGCCTAAAAATGGTCCAAGTAATAAATATATAGCGTACAAATAATTTTAAGTTAGTTAAAGTTAGTTAAAGTCTTTTGGAGTAAATAAGTAAAGTTTAGTCTTTAGAGCAAATGAGCAATCAATAAGTAAAGTTTAGTCTTTTTTGAGTATGTAACAATATGATAAGGAAATTTAAGTGCAAGTGTTCAATCAAAATAAACCGTACATTTCGTTAAGTTTTTAAAAGAGTGCGTGTAGTAGTATTTTTCCCACGACTACAATTGGGGCTAGAAGACCCAAGGGGTCAAAGATTTTGGCTGTGTCTGATAAAATTATTCTTTTGGTCACCGTTCTTTTTTCATCAGATAACTTTACCATGAATATAAATTGATCAGCAGCTGGTTGCCAATATAGTCCAAGTGTCTTTATTGTTTCATCAGTATCTATTCTTAGAGGTCCTTGAATTTCCCTCAATTCAGGAGGTATCGACTCCAGGATTTCAGGCTCGTTTGAAGCCCACTTTCTAAGCTCAAATCCGCCTTTCTTTGTTAATTCCATGAGTTCCGTTTGAAGCTGTAATGCCTCTTTCACCGTTTCTCTTCCAGACATCAGATTGTCTACGTAGAAGTCATTGGAGAGAACCGATGATGCCAAGGGAAAGTTATTATTTTCGTCTTGGGATAATTGTTTGAGTACTTTTATTGCGAGGTATGGAGCGGACGCTGTTCCATATGTGACCGTGAGTAGCCGATAATCGTTAATGGTTACCTGGTTCTTTGGTCGCCAGATTATTCGTTGAAAGTCGGTATCTTCCGGATGTACCAAAATTTGTCGAAACATTTTAGCAAGGTTAGCGACCTTATAAACCGAATAAGCTGGTTTATAAGATCTTCTTGTAGTTTGGGTCCAACGAGAAGAATGTCATTAAGGGAGATTCCTGTTGATGATTTAGCGGAACCGTCAAACACAGTTCGTAAACTGGTGGTCGTACTTGTTTCGCTTGATACGCAATGATGCGGCAAGTAATAGTTACGTCCTTGTTGACTCCTATTCTCGTCCGACGGAATGAGTTCCATGTGTCCTAGTTCAAGGTATTCGGTCATAAATGTCTGGTATTTTGCCTGTTTCAACTGATCTTTCTCTGTCGTTCGAGACAGTAGAATCTTCGCACTGCGGCTTTCCTTGAGTCGCCCAGTACATCAGGATTGGTTTTGAATGGTATTCTCACCATGTAGCGACCAGTTGCATCTCTGGTGTGACTTTCTTTAAAGATACTCTCGCATAGTGCTTCATTTGAAGTAAGTATATTTTGTGGCGCTACCTCTTCAAGTTCCCAAAATTTCTTTCATTGAATGTCAATCGTGCAATGATGTACATGAATGTTAGAGCTCTCATGGTCTTGCAAGGTTTGGGGTCCTGAGATGGCCCAACCAAATATAGTGCTAAATGCACCCGGTGTGTTCGGTGGTCCTTTGAGAACTCCACCATCCATGATGTCAATGCAAATGTCTGCACCAAGTAATATGTCTATTTGGCCTGGTACGTAAAATTTGGGATCGGCTAACTTTAAGCCTTTGATATGTGGCCACTTGGTCGGGTCACATGGAATCTGTGGCAGGTATCCCGTGACTCTCGAGAGAATCAGAGCCTCCACAGTTACCTCTATGTTGCTGTCTGCATCTGAGCGTAATTTTAATTTGACGCTGCTTTGACACGAATCAATACCCTTATCTCCAATACCCGATAGATATGTCTAAGTGAGATCGTTTAAGCTGAAGCCGTTGCGCGCAGGCTTCACTTATAAAACTGGTTTGAAACGCTGTATCTAAAAGAGCTCTTGCTCGTTGATAGTTACCGGTTGCATCTCTCACTTGTATTATAGCTGTTAACAAGAGTATGTTCGATTTGCCACTTGATTTTCGTGCAATGTGAGAGACAACTTCTTGGTCAGACTGAACTTTTGGTTCTGACTGGTCTCATTGCTCTGATTGCTCATTTTGTTCTGACTGTTCTCGATGAAGGAGTGAATTATGCTTTGAGGAGCATTTTCGACATGCACTTGCCCTGCAATCACCAGCTTGGTGTTCTGCTCGTAAGCAGTTGAAACAGAGAAAATGTTTTTTGACAAAGTTCCAACGCTCTTCATTGGAGGCCTTCAAAAATGTACTACATCTCTATATTGCATGTCCTTCTTTACTACAAATGAAACATTTCTCTTTTGCTGTCCCATAGTGGGAGACAGCTGTTTTTTTTGACCCCTCTGGAGGTGCCTTTTGTCTGCCAACCACAGTTGATGATTGCGCAGCCGCTAAGGCCCTTGCTCTGGTCTCCAGAAAGGTCTTTAATTCTTCGAATTTTGGTAATGTAGTACCAGTTAGAGAGAGCTCCCATTGTCGGCAAGACTCTTGATCTAATTTCCCTTTAACTATGTGCAACAGTAAAGCGTCACAACTGTCTGTTGGTTGTTTTAAAACCGTTAGGGATCTAACACATTCCACCGTAGTGTCGATGAGTCGACGCAGCATTGCAGCGGATTCATTAGTCATGCTAGGTTGATTAAAAAGACGCTTTCATGCGCATCTATTATTTCTCTTTCGTTATTGTATCTGTTCAACAGTATGTCACAAGCCACAGAATAATTTGCGTCGGTTACTGGTATAGACAGTATTAAAGTTGCCGCTTCATTACGTAATGCTTGTTTTAAGTAATGAAACTTCTGAGAAGCCGAAAGTTTTAGATTGCCATGCACAGTTGCCGTATAGAGATCATGAAAAGGTACCCACTCGGTGTACTTGCCACTGAACGTAGGTATTTCCAACTTCGGTAGTTTGATGTCACCGATCGCGGCACTACTGGTTGCGCTGCGAGAACTGGCTGTTCTGTGCGAAAGTACATCCGCAAAAAATATAGTTAAATCTTCTAACCTTGTACTAATTTGGTTGTACTCTGTTTCATGAACATCAAAATCTGCCGGGAGGCATATCGCACTAATACTGTTATGTATGGTGTCGAGATCCTTTGTTGATTTGTCCACCTTGTATACTGGTATAGCGGCATCATATAACGGAGTTGTTGCGTGGCTGACCTGTACGGCCTCAATTCTTGTTGTTTGACCTTTAATAGTCCTATGCTTGTTAAGTAGTGGATCCATTGCTTACTGTTCGTTGAAATTGGACACTGAATTGTCGAAGTTCTTTTTTCCCGAGAATCACTGCACGTAAGCACAATAGTGTCACGATATTAATTGCCGGGTTCGAGGTTTAATGATACAATCCGTTACGCGAAGTCCAGTTAATTATTCTGATTATACTGCAAAATAATCCGGCTCGACGGACCAAAAATTGTTCTTGTATTGCGATTAATAACACCGGATTCGAGAAAACAAAACTAACTTTATTATTATGTTTATAAACAAGCGAGAGCTCAAAAATGGCTGAGGTCTTCGCGTTACAAAGTTCGACAACAACTGAACAAAATCACTCCTACCCTGGCTTTTTCTCTACCTCTACTCTCATGCTCCTCGGCTGTCCCGTCGGAGGATGACTAATACGACAACTATTCTTTTCATCCTTCATATTGTCTTGAAGGGTTGCTAACTTGAATGGGCCTTAAGTAGTAGTGACTTTGCGTGAAATTATAATACAAATAGAAATTATGATATACAGGCAAGGAGGATCAGAGAAGGAGAGGAAATGTGGGGCTGCGTTGAGTTAGAGAGAGAAGAGCCAACCTCCCACTCAGGTGGAAAGGGGGGATAGGAAATTCTCGAGGTAAACTGTTGTCACGTGGTCGCTAGCTAGCGCGTCTCATAAAGGATTCGTTTTACCCACGCGACAACATTTTACCACGAAACGTCTCTACCCCCGTTCTCCCAGAGTGGGAGTTTAGGCCGACGCAGTAGGAACCGCGCCGTCCCCACATTTCCTCTCCTTCTCTGATCCTCCTTGATACAGGAAAGTGTTTAATAGTATTAAGTTAGAATTAACGCGAGTAGACTTATTCGCCTGAACAGGAATTGATGTTTCATTCCGTCGGTTCCTTAATTTCAAGATGAGCTCTACCAAAAGCTAATTAATCAACACCCTACTCTCGTGGAGTTATTAGGATTTCCCTGGGTCAATGCATTTAAAAAAGGGTGTGTTTGACTCTATTTTAAAATTTTATGAGCCTCAAAAAAATAAGATTGAAGTAAATCTAGAAGCGTATGATATTTCACACGATGTTTTTTAATACAGGCCGCATGGCTCATATAATTAACCCGAAAGGGAGAATAAACGCTAGTGACCCCTTCAAGCATTCTCTTTCGCGCCAAAAAACTTTCAGAATATCTTAACTCTTTTCATACCCACAAAGGCCGTAAACCTGAGCGTCGTACGAGAATGAGTAAGTGCGGGAGGAGAAGACAGGATTTTACCAGGGTTCGCTTACTCGGGATGCGACACGATCAGTAGCTTCGAAAAAATACCCCGCTTCAACAGTGAGGAAAAGACTGTGCTTAATAGTTTTTACCAGCCGCCCACAATTAGTAGCGCTATTCTGGAATTAATTTTACTGTTTTTGCACTGAAGAAGCGTGTAACTTTTCGAAGGTCCAGCTCTTGTCCCAACGCGAGTAAACGAGCCCTAGATTTCATTATGAATAAACTTTATCGTAAAACACTTCTAAGGGCGCTTTCAGTGTTGCTTTCGTAATGTATTTCCGATATGTTGCCATAAGCGCAATTGCCAAAGAGCAGTTCTCCTGGGAGCGCTTTCTTACAAGCGCAGTATTACCAAAAGAGCAGTTTCCTAAAAGCGCGGTTGCCAAGAGAGCGCGTTCTCATTTGCGCACTTCCAAAAGAGTGTTTTCTTATAGACGCATTTTCTTTTAATTGCGGGTTCTGTTTTTGGACGTCGAATGCCGAAAATGTACAAAATTTTCTTATGCAGTTCATGACACCGAAATATTTTACTGGCATAGCTCAATAGGGTGCTTTTATCAAAGCCATGCACACGTTTAACACTGCTGTCTCTAACCACAGCGCTGACAGCCATCTTCGACGTATTTGGATTTTCAGCCACTTAATTAACGTATGATATAAATGTTAGAAAATTGCCTTTAAGAAAATGAAGTTTTAAAACTAACCTGCAAAAGCAAATGTTTCCTTTGCTTTTCAAAGATAACTATTTCAAAGGCAACACGTGTCGTTCAAACTCTGCCTCTGCTTCCAATTCCCCCCTTAGCTGTTACCATATTTTCTATTGCGCATCCTTTTTCGCGTATGGTACCTGAGATGATTTAACGAGAGATGATATACGTATGTCACGTGAGTGTGCAGAGAGAGGAAAACTACGTCATTTTCAGATTTTCACGGACGGATTCAACTATACTGGCCGCCGTTCCATCCCCCTTTATATTTATAGTTCGTGAGCAGCCATGGCTATGTTACTTCTGCTCTTATGAATTGGACGGCCTTCCATGCGCATTTATTTCCATTAGTGATTCTCATATTATAAAATATATGTTTAAATTTGGTATTCTCTTGAGCTAGCTCGTCCCTCTTGTAATATTATAGGTAAAATTAAGTTTGGTCAGGTTAGCTAATTCCTCGAACATGCCCATCCCTTCAACTAGTTAATAACTCGGGCTAGCCCTCCCTCTTGTATTATTTTAGGTAAGGTTAAATACGATAGGTAAGGTTAACTTAGTGTATGGTTAGGTAGGGTAGGGTAGGCTTGGTAAGGTTAGGTTATGATTTTCGACATTATGTACCAAACTCTTGATTACGTAAGCCTTAATTTATAAGAATTAATGGTCAAAAGTTACTATAGGCAAATTTTTGATAATCTAGTGAATTGTAAATATTTCAAATTAAAAGATGTTTATTTAAAAAAAAACAGGGACGTAAACTATACAAAAAAGGCGTTCCTTCGCACTTTGAAAAAAAAACCTCTGCTTCGATCAATTCCTGTAGAAAAAACCTTTTCTGTTTAGATCAAGTCAGGTAAAAGGACAGAAATTATTTGGTACAGAAAGAGTAATTTAATATTTTTAAATTAAACTTAAGATTTTATGATTAAATATTTTCCAAAAAAAATATAAAATTGACCAACAAAAACAAATTGTTTCGATAAATTTATTATTTAATTTTATTGTTTAATTAACTCTATTATTAAAGTATAGATATATTTTTTACTAGATTCGACCATCTGAACAAAATTATGTTATGATATTCGAACTAACGAAAATCGCTCTTTAGCATCCATTTCTTTAACAAATTAGATAAAACAAAATTCGTTCTATTGCAGCACCATGAGATCTCAAAAGGTTAAACAAAAGGTTTAACAAAAGGTTAAAAAGCAGATTTTAAAGAATATAGTATACCTAAACAAATATGCGATAATTTGAATAGATTATAATACGAATATGTTTTGATGATTGTAATGAAGTTCACGGTCTAAAAACTTGCTAACATCTCCCTGGATAGCTTTATAAGCAATCCATCTGGGGGAAAGGTAATAGCAGAAGTTAATAATTATATCAAGAAGTGTACTACTTCATTTAATTTTCAACTTTCACCCATGTATTCCATGTAATTTCTTGAGCAGACGAAAGCAATTTTTGCATGGACCAATGAGAGAGAGGAAATGTTGAAAATAAATCTTTAAGATCACGTGGGGCGCCCGTCATAGTCGCGCGTCACAGTGTCACAGATGCGATAGTAAACAAGTAAAATGGCGCCCGCGCGTCGCCCGAGACTAAAGGTTTTACGATTACTCGATATAAACAATTATATTTTTGTAATACTACATAAATAATCGAATTTTAGTCGCGAAATGCATTATAACCTTCCTCAGTTTCACATTTTAAGTTTTAAATTCCATTTAGTATCACGTATTTGTTAATCCATAGTCTTTAAGCTCGATTTGGTCTAAGCCTTGGTTAGTTCAGTTGATGGAAACTTGGAAAGTAAACTATCGCTGTAGACTCCGACGCCGCCCATTACGCTCCGGCTCCCGGTCCGGCGCTTCGTTGAACAATATTTTTGGCGCGGCCGCCGGTATCGAAAAAAACTCGGCGAGGCGCGGCCGCCGGTATGAAAAAAAAACTCGGCGAGGCGCGGCCGCCGGTATGAAAAAAAACTCGGCGAGGCCCGGCCGCCGGTATGGAAAAAAACTAAATTCCATTTAGTATCACGTATTTGTTAATCCATAGTCTTTAAGCTCGATTTGGTCTAAGCCTTTGGTCAAACAAATGCGGTAATTATTAAAAATAAAATTGACACTAATGATTCATCTATGGATTTTATTTTTGCATAAATAATCTACGTAATTAATTAAATTTATCGAAAATATTATGCC
The DNA here is from genome assembly GCA_963920705.1 of Odiellus spinosus. NCBI lineage: Eukaryota > Metazoa > Arthropoda > Arachnida > Opiliones > Phalangiidae > Odiellus > Odiellus spinosus. Next base: position 7,786,769 of record OY987232.1, on the reverse strand, counting down.
TATGCCTAGTTTTGATTTGACATCCTCCATAATCTCCCTAAAACCATTCATTATTATTATTATTATTATTACTAACTAAATATCTTGACCAAAATAACCACGACATAAGAAACATAACATATCTTTCAACACCTTGGGCTAGGGTCTACCAAAAATATACAGGAGCAGACAAATCATCTGCCTTCAGAACCTGGGAAACTCGGTTTTAGAGGAATTATACTTTTTGGCTCCGCGCGACAGTCTCTTTATGTACCTTGTAAAGCGGTCAGCCAAGTCACGTGGGGCCTTACAGGCGCGTTACCGAAGTTTCTCTATCCGCGCGAAAGGGGGGGAGAGCAACGTAAATTACATGGCGCACGAAAATACGAAGTAGTACACTTCTTTATATAATTATTAACTTCTGGTAATAGCTAAGTTTTCGGACAGTCAACGATTTAATCGTTGATTGCCACGGAATGATTGCAGCTCACTGACACAGTCAGTGTTAACTCTACTATATAAAGGGTAACATCAAAATGGGTGTTACCCTTCAATTAAAAAAATAGTGTGTTAAAATATTCACACAGAGATGTATAATTAACTTAAACATTAAAAATGAAAGATTGTGTCTTATGTTCAAGATATTAAGTGCAAGTATACAATATTACGTGGACCTTTCTGGTTGAGAAATGATCTGTGGAACTGTGCTTTTTGGAAACTGAGGTATTGGCTATAAACCGTATTTCCTATTACCCCTGTAGAAGGGTTCTACTTACAATACAATTATTATGACGGAAAAGCCACCATTTACTATCAGTGCAGTAGCTTTCTCCCCTACAGTTCGTTTCTAGTTATCATTTAACAAGATAAGCAGAACATCATAAATATGGAAATCTCATGAAACATTTCCGAGGGTGATAAAACTTGATATATTTTGAAACCTCGGCCACGTTTACTTCTCGAATTATTTGCATGTTATTCTCCGTAAAAGTCTATACAAGATGGAGTTAATAGTTTTGCAGATACTTCCACCCTTTTTAAAATCAACGGTCGATAAAACATTTAAATTCGTTTTGATTCAATATTTTTTTTGAAGATCATAATATTTTAAATTGACGTCAAAGACCTTTTTAAACGCATTGACCCTTGAAAGAACTCTTAATAATTCCAGCAGGGTAAAGGTTGGCCCCCTGGTGTCAGATATAGAAACACAATATATATTTGTAGATTCTAGGCATAATATATAGTCCGAATATATAAACATTTTAGTGTTTTGTTATATTCTTAGAACCCGGTAGGGTTCTATGTATTGGGCCCATCATCATCTGTAATGCTATTTTGATTTCCTAAAAAATTCAGTCTCTAGCCAATCAAAACGCTCCATTCTCCCATAGAATAACATTAAAATCGACTCTTTCGAGGACAAGTCCAGTGATTGACAGAACTAAAAGAGGAATTATTTGTTACAGATATAATCACTTTTAAATGGTAGAGCAAGGTTCGAATGTTGAACTTTTCAAGTTTCATTTAAAAATATTAAGTCTAAGTATTTTAAAATTAATTCTAAAGTTGACCCTTTTTTTGGTACTTAGCTGGTTTCGCGCATGGCCAAATCGTAATGTTATTCTATGGGATTTGGTTTTTTGAAAGTGGCTTACCTTTCAGATTTATTTTCTAATACTTCCGGATATTTTTCAGACTTGGATTTTCCGTGTGGTATGAATTAAGATTCGAGCTTTATTTTAAGACTAATTTCATAATTTTACACCAATTAGATGGCCCACAATCTATTTATGAAAACGGAGGGAACAACAAGGCGGAGAAATAGATTCGCCAAAAACCTAAGCCTAATTTGACAAATTAGGCTTAGGTTTTATATGGCTTTTTAAAATCACGAGCACGAGCGCGCGCGCTTGATTTGGAGGCTATGGGTATTGAACTCTAATGACTTAATTTCTCCTTCTTCATATTTTTGCCGTTTATAGACTGTGACCAAACTAATCGGTATAAAATTATGAAATTAGTCTTAAAATAAAGCCTGTAAAATATTTGGAAGCATTAGAAAATAAATCTGAAAGGTAAGTCTCTTGCAAAAAATCTAAATCCCATAGAATAACATTAATTTTCAATTTCTCCGCCTTAAAAGTACTCTCCTTTTTAAAAATGAGTGAAATTCCGAACGACTTGCTATTCCGAACGGCAATAAGGAAGGTATTAACATCAAAAATAATGAAAAAATTAATTGGAATTTGGTTTAAAGGGCAATGGGGAAAATATAAAAATTTCGCTGCGGCTGTCGGAGGTATTAACATCAAAATTGCTGAAATAATTAATTTAAATTTGGTTTAAAGGGCAATGGGGAAAATATAAAGATTTCATTGCGGCTGTCGGAGGTATTAACATCAAAATTGCTGAAATAATTAATTTAAATTTGGTTTAAAGGGCAATGGGGAAAATATAAAGATTTCACTGCGGCTGTCGGAGGTATTAACATCAAAATTGATGAAAAATTTAATTTAAATTTGGTTTAAAGGGCAATGGGGAAAATATAATGATTTCGCTGCGGCTGTCGGAGGTATTAACATCAAAATTGATGAAAAAATTAATTTTAATTGGGTTTAAAGGGCAATGGGGAAAATGTAGAGATCTGACTGAATCAAGTGAGGCTGCCCCAGCTATTAACATCAAAAATTATGAAAAAATTAATTTTAATTGGGTTTAAAGGGCAATGGTAAAAATGTAGAAATTTGACTAAATCAAGTGCGGCTGCCCCAGCCATTAACATCAAAAATTATGAAAAAATTAATTTTAATTGGGTTTAAAGGGCAATGGTAAAAATGTAGAAATTTGACTAAATCAAGTGCGGCTGCCGCAGCTATTAACATCAAAAATTATGAAAAAATTTAGTTTAATTAGGTTTAAAGGGCAATGGTAAAAATGTAGAAATTTGACTAAATCAAGTGCGGCTGCCCCAGCTATTAACATCAAAAAAATGTAAAAATTAATTTTAATTGGGATTAAAGGGCAATGGTAAAAATGTAGAGATTTGACTGAATCAAGTGCGGCTGCCCCAGCTATTAACATCAAAAATAAGGAAAAAATTAATTTTAATTGGGATTAAAGGGCAATGGTAAAAATGTAGAGATTTGACTGAATCAAGTGCGGCTGCCCCAGCTATTAACATCAAAAATTATGAAAAAATTAATTTTAATTGGGTTTAAAGGGCAATGGTACAAATGTAGAGATCTGACTGAATCAAGTGCGGCTGCCCCAGCTATTAACATCAAAAATAATGTAAAAATTAATTTTAATTGGGATTAAAGGGCACTGGTAAAAATGTAGAGGTTTGACTGAATCAAGTGAGGCTGCCCCAGCTATTAACATCAAAAATAATGAAAAAATAAATTTTAATTGGGATTAAAGGGCACTGGTAAAAATGTAGAAATTTGACTGAATCAAGTGAGGCTGCCCCAGCTATTAACATCAAAAATTGTGAAATAATTAATTTTAATTGGGTTTAAAGGGCAATGGTAAAAATGTAGAGATCTGACTGAATCAAGTGCGGCTGCCCCAGCTATTAACATCAAAAATAATGAAAAAATAAATTTTAATTGGGATTAAAGGGCACTGGTAAAAATGTAGAAATTTGACTGAATCAAGTGAGGCTGCCCCAGCTATTAACATCAAAAATTGTGAAATAATTAATTTTAATTGGGTTTAAAGGGCAATGGTAAAAATGTAGAGATCTGACTGAATCAAGTGCGGCTGCCCCAGCTATTAACATCAAAAATAATGAAAAAATAAATTTTAATTGGGATTAAAGGGCACTGGTAAAAATGTAGAAATTTGACTGAATCAAGTGAGGCTGCCCCAGCTATTAACATCAAAAATTGTGAAATAATTAATTTTAATTGGGTTTAAAGGGCAATGGTAAAAATGTAGAGATCTGACTGAATCAAGTGCGGCTGCCCCAGCTGTTAACATCAAAAATAATGAAAAAATTAATTTTAATTGGGATTAAGAGGCACTGGTAAAAATGTAGAGATTTGACTGAATCAAGTGCGTCTGCCCCAGCTATTAACATCAAAAATAATGTAAAAATTAATTTTAATTGGGATTAAAGGGCAATGGTAAAAATGTAGAGATTTGACTGAATCAAGTGCGGCTCCCCCAGCTATTAACATCAAAAATAATGTAAAATTTTTTTTTAATTGGAATTAAAGGGCAATGGTAAAAATGTAGAGATTTGACTGAATCAAGTGCGGCTCCCCCAGCTATTAACATCAAAAATAATGTAAAAATTAATTTTAATTGGGATTAAAGGGCAATGGTAAAAATGTAGAGATCTGACTGAATCAAGTGAGGCTGCCCCAGCTATTAACATCAAAAATTATGAAAAAATTAATTTTAATTGGGTTTAAAGGGCAATGATAAAAATGTAGAGATTTGACTGAATCACTTTTTAAAGGGCTAGTCTTTTAATATAGAAGTTAACACTTTCGTGTTAGACTGAAGTGACAGATATTATATCAAAAATGTCTTTGCGAACAAAGACCCAGAAGGACATGTTATGGCCTTGAATGTCTGAAGTGACAGATATTTAATTTTCTTTTAAAACATTAAATTTAAATACAATTAAATTTTCTTTTAAAACATGAAATTTAAATACAATTAGATTTTCTTTTAAAACGAAATTTAAATATAATCACAATCTGGCACGATTTAGAGTTTCAAATTTCAATACAACTGATTTTATTCACTCGGAAATATTTAAGAAAAACATAACAGACGATTTTCTCCCATTGACGCTTAACATTAAATTTCGATAGAAAAATATACTTAATTTAGCTTTGGCTTTAGGCATAGACTCAAAGTTCTATGATCTGATCTCATACCTTAATTGGATAATGTTTTCTATGGATAATGTTTTCTATGGATAATGCTTTATTATAACTCTTCGACTTTAGTCGAGGCAATTCGTTCTCGTTCATGTTAGCTTATGAATGCTTATCAAGGAATTTAAAGGGAAAAAAATTCCCCATATTTTAATTTTTAATCTAGGTTGCAAACGAACAAACCTAATCCATGGATAATGTTTTATTACAACTCCTCGACTTTAGTCGAGGCAATTCGTTCATGTTAGCTTACGGATGCTTATACAAGGAATTTAAAGGGAATAAAAATTCCCCATATTTTAATTTTTAATTTGGATTGCAAACGAACAAACCTAATCCATGGATAATGTTTTTTTTATAACTCCTAATAACTAATTAGTGGTCCCTTGTGGAAATCATCATTTTAATTGTACGGTTTTAATGAAAAGAAAAATGAAAGTATTACTATTTATTTAAAAACCTTATCCGCTCTAAAATTCGTCGCTTTGAAATTCTCTTCCCTCGCGCGCGCAATATAGCTTTGAAAGTACAAATTGTTATGGTTTGCGTCGTCTGCTAAGTTAGAAAAGAAGGTGACTTTAAACGGGCTTTAAAAAACACATTTCCCTTTATCATATACCCATTCCAATAAACCGGGAGTATTTTTAACGATCCGTTCAATTGCGAGTCGTGGAAATTCGGGTTAAACTAAGAAAACATAAAGTGGACTCACGTTATACTGAAAAATAACAGTACAATACACGTTTTCCCTGAAAAATAATCAAGCGAAATTTAATGTTAAGCGTCAATGGGAGAAAATAGTCTGTTATGTTTTTCTTAAATATTTCCGAGTGAATAAAATCAGTTGTATTGAAATTTGAAACTCTAAATCGTGCCAGATTGTGATTATATTTAAATTTCGTTTTAAAAGAAAATCTAATTGTATTTAAATTTCATAATTTAAAAGAAAATTTAATTGTATTTAAATTTTATGTTTTAAAAGAAAATTAAATATCTGTCACTTCAGACATTCAAGGCCATAACATGTCCTTCTGGGTCTTTGTTCGCAAAGACATTTTTGATATAATTATAATGTTGCCCCAAAAAGGTATGTACATTTGAAAACTCTGTGTGATATATACAAACGGATTTTGGCTACGTAATATACGAGGATGGGTTCAAAGGCTAATATTATGTTTTCAAGTCCACATATATTCTTTCAAAATTTCAAGGCGGAAATTTTTTTTTCCTTCACTAAGTTAATGATGAATATATAATTTAGTTAAAATATGAATATTGAAACTATAAATTCAACTCCTTGTTGTGATAGGTTCTGCCTTTTGAAAAACGTGATTCGATTGGTGTAGTTTATTTGTCCAATTTCAAAACACTAGTTAGAAACCTTGAAATAATCTTCGTAAGCAGTTCCTTTAACCAAGACTGGATGAATCTTATCGACAATTTGAGATAAATCAGAAAGCCCCTCGATGTTATCAGCGTCATTAAAAATCAGCATACTAGCTCGAAAATTACGCAAAAAGGCGTTCATTAGGACGAAAACCATCATTAACCATATACCGAACAAAAACCGATTTTTCGTCGAATCAATTTTTTTTGGAGTAGCTGCGGATAAAAATTAACAATTATACCCTACTAGAAACTATAGTAATGTTCACTAGTGTACCAGAAGAATCATTATTCTATTTAAACTCAATAGCTATGTGCTTGAAAAATATTTTTCGCGGATCGTAGCGGCCTTGGTTCACTTGATCGATTCCCAAATGATCGACAAGGTTTTTTTTCCAATTCATCGACACTGGATTAGCCTTAGGTAAGGCTAGCTTAGTTTTTTAACTAGATTCATTTCCGTTGAACATATATATAAGTCGACCCAAATCATTTGTAACGGCTTTCTATCCAGCCCATTTTCTTAGTTAAAGTCATAAGTTAATCACTTCTGATGGGCTTATGGATTATCGAAAAGTAGCTCCAACGAATCATTATAATTTATTTCTGCAAAGTTTTAACAGGGTTCCATAATTTTGGAAAATAAAATACCTTCAAAAAGGAAAGCAGCGCAGTAGTCCAAGACAACTCGACGTAAATGACTTTTCGATATTCTCTTTAATCGAACGTTTCCAAATTTAGAAACATATACTTCCAGAGATGAAACAGTGATCATTAAAGCCATCGAAATAATAATAGCAAGCCATACCTAGAAATGTTTTAGTAATTAATTCAAAAGGAAATAGTTTTCGCAAGAAACAATATATGATCGTTAGAGGATAAAAATTATACCTTAATTTTATGACTATTTGCGTATTTTTCGTTAATTTTACCGTTTCATAATTTTATCCCTTTAAAACAAACTATGTAAAAAATCACACTTGTTTTAAGCAACGGTTTAACGTTAAAAAGAGGATATTTAGTTAAACGAAGATAGAATAAATAATAATTTCGGAAAATTTCATATTTCAAAACAATAACAAATATTTTTAACAATACGACGATGGTCAAGAATTATTGTGACTAAAGAAGCAAATATTACTTTCGTGAATATCTTTAAGTCTGAATCTTGATATAAGCAGTTACATAAGCGTAATTATAAATTACTTTTCAAAATAATTACTTCTCTATCGAAGACTTTAAGCAATCCAATTAAATTTGTCGGAATTGACTTGTTGGCTTTACTAAGAATTGCTAGATTAGAGTGGAAGATTTCCGTACTATAAGTAACATCTCCGAATCTCGCGAAATTGGCCGCTACCGGGGATATCACAATGTCTGAATTCTAAAAATATAAAATAAAGGTTTTTAAATAGAAATCTTGAATAGAGTGTTTTCTACTTAAAGGGAAACTATTAGCTGAAATTATATTCTTTTTTCTGATTTCTTACTTAAAAATATACCCTACCGAATTTTTCTCATAATTTTTGAAGTTTTTACTCTATCAAAAAATTTATTTTTTTAAAGTTTTGTACTTAAACACGCGTTATAATTTCACTACAGTGACTTCTCCTAAAATTACCTGTCACATTAAATGGCAATGAGTGTTTACATTTGTATTTTATTAAAAAAATAATAAATTGTCTCGTATCTCGGCCTACCGATTCCGTGAATTTTTGCTCGAAATATTTTTCAATTTGTACAATTTCAAAATTAGACTTTCACAAAAAAATTTTCTTTTACTAAATTTACGGAAAAGCCGGTTAATACACCAGCAGAATCTCTTAAAGCTTCGCGATATAGAGAAACTTAATATCTTTATCATTCTTTATTCTATAGACTCTAGCCTCTGATTGGTCGAAATCCATTTCAATAAAATTTAAGCACAGTGGAAAGCCTAAAATGTTTCAAATATTATTTTCTATTTGAAATAACCGATCAAAAATTGTGAAAAAATTATATTAATTACTATAAAACAGGGAACAATTTAAAATGCTAGTAAATTTTTCAGACAATAGTCGTCCTTTAAGAATCACACGCTCTAAATTCATAAATGATAACAATATCGCGAAAAATTAACACGCCTGATAAGAAATTACAACGTATGTGTATGGCAGAAGCTTTGTCGATAACGTACATTTCTTAATAATTCTCCTATCATTCCTGTCCATTTTCCATTCTTAGACTTCACCCCATATATTGGTTTTGGATATTTTTTAAGAACGTATCTATAATTATACCAAATATTTGAGAACTTTCGAGTATTTGATAAGGAACTCTTATTAAAAACACAGACGCACCTCTTGTTAAGCGATGTTGTAATGTAGTGGAATAATTTGAACATGGGACCATTGGCTATGGTTACAATATTTCTTTCGTCTTCATTGGTCACTGATATCCAGGGTATTACCTGTATAATGATACGTAATAGGGCTTTTAGCTCGCATCTCTGGAAAATTTTTAAAAGTTACGTTGTAGCTTTAACCGATTTCAGTGAACTGAATTGAGGGGAAGGGGTGGCAATCAATGAGTGAATCTGTCTGTCTGCCTCTGTGTGGCTGTTCACATTGAAACTGTGTTATACCTTCAACCACCGTTTTGAAAATCCGTATTTACTGTTCAGAGGTTATCCGTGTTCACGCTAGAAACCGTTTTAAACACTTTTTGAAAGGTTAAAATGCAAATATCCAGCTAAAAAATTACAAATATTAGCTTCAGAAGTCGATTTGAGCTTTGGAAATGGTTTCAAAGTGTTTAGTGTGAACGCGGCAAATGTATCTAATTTTCACAGGAAATATAATAAAATATCGATTTCCGAGACGTGTGGTGACGTCGGCTCTATTAGCATCTGTTTATGGTAAAACCTCATTTTTAGTAAGTTTTGGCAGTAAGTTTGGCAGCGTCCTTTATCTTGGCGAAGGGGAGGTTCTGGCGAGGGGTAAGTTACTTCAGTAAAATCAATACAACGACTACTCTATTACCTAATTGACAAAAGCCCTTGACACTGCTAAATGCGTAGTCAGTTACGTTATCACTTTAGTACAGTCAAAGGTTCATGGTTCTGCAACTAAATTGCATTAATTGATTAACCTCTCGAGTTGTGGGGGTGATTTTTATTATTATTATTGTAATAAACTTGCAGATATTTCTTTCGTTACTATTTCCAATAGTTAAAAATATAAAATTGGTCTAAGCTCCAAAAATTGTTAATTAAATTGAAAATCGGTAATTTGACACTAAACGTGTAGGGTACTATCATGGTATTCTCAAATTTGGATAGACAGTGAGCTTAAAACTAGTATAAACCGGAGTTTCCAACATAAACATTAGAGTCTAGTTTTTCCAATAACAGAACTTTTAGCTTAAAATAATTTTATACAAAAAAGAGGTAGCTTCGCACCCTTAAAAAGGGCTATTTATCTAACTAGAATCAAACCCGTGAAGGGACGCAAATTAATTGTTAGAGAAAGAGCAATTTCTTTAAAATTACAGTTAGTAGATTTAGTCTACTACTTGAAAGATTTTCTTTTTTTTGATATATTTTCCAAAAAACGGATGAAGACGACCTAGGAAACGTTCTCCAGTATCACGAATGAAACTAGCTAAAGATTAGTCCTAGATCGTCTTTATCCGTTTTTTGGAAAATGTATAATAATAATAAAATCTTTGAAGTAATAGACTTAATTTACTAACTATAATTTTAAAGATATGAAATTGCTCTTTCTCTGAAAATTATTTTGTGTCCCTTCACGGGTTTGAAGGGTGCGAAGCAGCCTCTTTTTGTATAATTTCTGTCCTTTTTTCACCAAATACATACACCTTTTGCATATTTCAAGTGTGCACAACTCGAAAAACCTTTGAATAATCTAAACGTTCGTGTTTATCCCTTTATCTAAAATCGAATTTCATCAGAAACCGTAATGTCTTTTCCAATGGACCCGCGGCGCTTGATAACTGAAATCGTCGTCGTCGTTTCCCTCTTCCCACCGTCCACTGAATTCGAATTAATACAGACAAAGGTACTTTTGAAAAAATTTGATAAGACTTCGATCAGGTACAAGAGTATCTCTACTTAAACACAGATTTCAATAATGAAATGTTGATTAAGTATATGAAGTAATAGAAAGTAAGGTGCCTGAATGGGTTACAAAAGGGTGAAATCTTAAGCTTAGCCGAGCTTTACTAATTGCTTCAAAATGATAAACAAAAATTTTATTTCTTAAACAGTAGAATGATAAGGAATATCCATCGAATTCGAGTTAATAGAAAGTAAGGTGCCTGAATGGGTTACAAAAGGGTGAAATCATAAGCTTAGCCGAGCTTTATTAATTGCTTCAAAATGGTAAACAAAATTTTATTTCTTAAACAGTAGAATGATAATGCATATCCATCGAATTCGAGTTAATAGAGAGACAGATGCCTGTATGGGTGACGAAAAGGGTAAAACATATAACTAGCCGAGCTTTATTAATTGGCTTTAAATTGATAAACAAAAATTGATTTTATTAAACAGTTGATAAGCTTTTTTTAATGGCATTTTTTATCGTTAACGGAAAATTGCATTTATTGGGTTCTTTTACTAGGGTAGCCCTCTTCAGCCGTCTAATTTTGACTATTATGTCATATCATGAGTATCCCATTATATTCACCCTAATTCACCGTAATTAAAAAGTTGGCATGATTTTCTTATCATTTGATTTTTTAACTTTAATAATATATCTCTTCTCGGCCTATATAAACGAGATTTGCAGATTCCGTACTCACAGATGCACTGTACCAATGCGTGGTTTACGTTAGCGTTTAAAATTGTGGCGAGCCCTCTCGTTTGTGCAATGGTGACGTCTTCGATTGTTTAGGCAATCGTTTCTCACCTATATTTCGGTGATAAGAGACCTATTTCTCACGATCTTTTGGGTAGAGTACTCGAATAAACCGAGGCGATTGAATGTAAATCGCCTTACCTAGAAATGTGGCCAATTTAATATATTAATTCATTGTAAAAACATTTCACAATGAAAGTTCTAGGGATTAAATATCACTTGAGTTGGACGTCATATCCTGCCAAGTGCTAGATTAAATATGAAATTTATAGTTTAACGTTCTCAATCTCTACTTTATTTTTTAAAATACTTGAGATTTGCGACTAGGATGTGTTTTAGATCCAATAGCTTCGTCATTAAAACTACGTAATATTATTAAGTAGTTGGCCAATTATTGAAGTCTGTATCTACAGCACGTCTAACTTAATTATAATAACAAGTTGGGAAACCAAAATATAACCTCCCCGACCCCGACGTTAAGGTTACATAACCTAACCTAACCTAACCCTACTTAAAATAAAAGATGAAAAGTAATGTAGAGTATTGGAAGAGTAGAAGAAACAGCGTGTATTTGATTCACACTTCGTTATTTCCCATCCACGTTACGGTGTATAAGTATTTTCACTTAACCTCAAGGATTCAGAAAATGCAAAAGGGTGTGCTGTATTACCCATAATTATATGCGGCAGTTCGTAGACTTTTTAATACCCACCAAATGATATGTCCTGCGTTAATTATATGCGGCATGGCGTAGATTTTTTAATAGCCACACCAAATGAACTGTTTATTTTCAAAGTAAATATGTAAAATACAAATTCTTGTAATATAAAATAACACTTGAGCATAGGCTGTACTGTGTGATTATCTTTGATAAAGACAAAGGATTTAGTCTGGGATGGCAAGGAAGTCAAGGAATTAAAACGTCGAAGATATGGTAGCAAGTTCCTCTTGGACAAACCAGAAAATATTATAGACTGAATGTTCCATTCACAACCCATTGTCGGTAGATGATTGGCAATTACTTCGGTACAGTTCTCGTGTGAAGTTCTTTTTTGACGACCATTACTGATATTATCATCATACGAGAGATCCCAGTCATTGGAAGAATCCAAGGATGGCGCTGGTCGAAAGGTTATTTTCCAAACCGGCTGACAAGACGTTAGTTTCCACTCCTATAATAAAAAAAAATATCTTAAAACTGAATGTAGACTAATTTCCATACCGTTAAAATTTATACTTGAATAGCTCCTTTTATGTTTAGAATAACGAGGCTTTATGAAGAACTGTCGAACTTTTACTGACTGTAGGTATCTCATAAGTCGAGTCCGAAAACACTCACTGCTTGCATGTGTCAATTCTTCGTAGCCAGGTCGTCTCTTTCTTGTGATAAATGAAAGCCGTGTCCTTGCTCTGTTGACTTCAAATGCTGATGCCATTCTGCGCTGGTTGATTATCTCACTAAAGTTATTATAGCGTTCTTTCGTCTGATCTGGTTTCGCCTCGTCTCGTCTCCGGGTCTGCTAACGAAGTTCACTACACATGGCTACTTTTGCTTATGAAAATTATCGGAAATGTTTCTTGGTTTTATAGCGGAGAAACTGAAGCCTATTTTTTTTTCAACATCAGATATCCACTTTTTATTCAAAATTGTTGTTTTTTAAACACGGGAAACCTACTGTACTTCTGTTCAATCAGCCTCAGCTTTAGATCTTATGTCGTTTCTATTTTGGATGCCCGTGTAAACGCACCTTCATTTAAGGTCAATTTAATGGGATACTCTTGATATATTATAATAATCAAAATTAAAGGGCTGAAGAGGGCTACCAGAGTAGAAGAACCCAGTGAATATAATTTTCAGTTATCGATAAAAAATACCATTAAAAATAGCTTATCTACTGTTTAATAAATTAAATTTTGTTCATCAATTTAGAACCACTTAAAAAAGTTCGGCTACGTTTATGTTTTAACCTTTTCGTAACCCATTCAGCCACCTTTCTCTCTAGTACTTCATATACCTTATCAATCTTTCATTATTGAAATCTTTGTTTAACCAAGAGAAGCACCCGGACTCAATAAACTGTACTTTCTCTCCATTAACTCGAATTCAATGAATATTCCTTATCATTCTACTGTTTAAGAAATTAAATTTTTGTTTACCATTTTGAAGCAATTAATAAAGCTCAGCTAAGCTTATGATTTCACCCTTTTGTAACTGATTTCTATTACTTCGTGTACTTTATCAATATTTCATTATTTAAATCTGTGTTTAACTAAAGATACTCTTGTACCCGAAAGAAGTCTTATCAAATTTTGTCAAAGTACCTTTGTCTCTATTAATTCGAATTCAGTGGACGGTGGGATATTGGATACCCGTGTAAACGCACTTTTCTATAGATTCTTCAATCCACCCCAAGTTTGCAGCAAGACTAAGCCTTTACTTCCCGTTATACCTTTGCTTTTTGGACTAAATGATATGGAAAACAGCTTAGCGCGGGCTGCAAACTCAAACTGGTTTTAAACGGTCACAATTCTTTAAATTTTTGAACAATTTCTTAAATATCTTCTAAACTATCTCGAATTTTAAACTGATTTTTCAACTGAATTATTAATTAGATTAAGTTTAACCATTTTGATATTTTTAATTATAAAATAAATTAATATTGCGTTTCATTTCCCTAAACGATACCATAAGGCTCATTTGCATTCACTCCAAAAAGGTAGTATATAAACCGTTCGAAGGCCTTTATTAATCGAGTGATGTGGCCATGAAGTTGGGAGGAAAACCCCCTCCCTTCAAAGTCTAGACGTTTATCGTAACCTTAGGCACTTGGTAGGCAACGCTAATTTACCCATTGGTGGGGCGATGTTTGGAGAGTGGAAGATTGATGTGGACCATATTAGTGAGGGACGCCTCGCTAATATGGCCCGCTGAGATCAGACACTAAAGGTTGGACCTTGATGTGGGGATGGTCGGAGGTGATTATAACAGTGGGAGACGTCCCATTGCGTATAATCGCCTTCAACTGTCCAGCATCGAGGTTTGACCGTAAAGTGGATGGTGAAAGGCGATAATATGCAATCGGAGACGTAGTGATTCATATAATTGCACGACACCTGAAACTCAATGTGGCAGCCACGCTTAAAGGAGGTAATTCCCGTTAAACGGAATTGAACGATAAGCTGGTGTGATTACGTCTCTAGACTTTTGGCTCCACGACCTAGGTCACGTGATTTCCGTTTACACAGGATATCCGCTTACGCCGGAAGTGACACACAGACAGACACGATCAATGTAATACCTCCCCCTGAACTAAAGTTCAGTCGGGAGGTAAAAAATAAAGATTTAGAATGTTAAATAAGATATACGAAACGGAAATTGATGTCCGCGAGTTAAATAAACGGCCACATACTTCTGGTCTCCAGAATTATGTTCTCTTGCTTTAAAGAATTGTTTCGCTTTCCATGCTCATATTTTGTCGATGCGATTCAATATTATAAATTTAATCTCTAGCTCGGTGTAATATTTTAGGTAAGGCTAGGTTAGTTAATCCCTCGACCTCCCCCGTCCATCTGGTAATCTTTAAGGTGAGGTTAGGTTAGTTAATCCCTCTAATTAGCCAATCCCTCCAACTAGTTAATCCTTAGCTCGGGCTATTTGTAATATTTTAGGTAAGGCTAGGTTAGGTTAGTTAATTCCTCGAATTAGCCCATCGTTCCAACTAGTTAATCCCTCGGGTTACCCATTCCATCAAGTAATCTTTAAGGTTAAATTAGGTTAATTAAACCCTGGAAATAGCCCATCCCTCCAACTAGGTAATCCCTATAACTCGGGCTAACCCGTTCCTCTTGTAGTATTTTAGGCAGTGTTGGGTAAAATACTGCACTTTCGGTATTTAAAATAAAATACTAAATACTCCGACGATAAAGTATTTAAAATAAAATACTTAAAAAAAGTATTTTAAAATACTAAATACTTAAAATACTGTAATGTTAAGGTCTAGCGAAAGGCACGGTCCCAGACCGACTGTTCATCCTCATAGCACTGGAATTCTTATTGCTACTTCAATGCCATTATGATCAGTCCTCCTAAATCTGAACGCTTCCATTTCTGAACACTTTCATTTAAAAATGTATAACTTAAATTTGGTTGGGTCTGTTTAAAGATGGAAGAGCTCATTTTGTAGATTAAGAATGGGGCTATTCGCCAAACACAACTTCAACACTCTAGAAAAAGACACAACACTAATTAGCCAACCGCGATAATTAGCCTAATTAATTAGACCGTTTTTAAGGGAATGTTTTCCTATACGGCCCAGGAAATAAGGTTTTACGAATTTCGGAAAAAATCCTGGGCCTACGCGCTCGATTTGGTCGTAAAGTTTGAGTTTCTCGCTACAAAATAAACTTCTCAAATTTTAAAATATACATGTATTCAAGAATTTCAAATTCAGAACTGTGCGAAATCAAACTTGGGAACACGCATTAATATATTTGAGAAACTGCAAAATTTGCTAAAGGAACCATATCGAAACGAGAAATGAGAGTCACCAATGGATTTCTTGGCCGAATTTACCGAGGAAAGGCGGAATTAGCGCACTCGAGATAGTATTTGCAAAGTTATCGACGATTTCCTTTGAAATAAGGATTCTTTTATGGTTTCTATGCACAAGCAATGCCTAATTTTTAAATCGCCGATAACTTTGCAAATACTGGCTCGAGTGCGCTAATTCCGCCTCTCCCTAAGTAAATTCAGCCAAGAAATCCATTGGTGACACTCATTTCTCGATTCGAGGTGGGCAAGTGGTTCCTTTTGCAAATCTGGGATTTTTTATATAGGCTATAAGATAGATTTAGAAGCAGGGGGTGTTCAGAATTCGAATCGTTCGTTCAGAGGTAGAAGCCGCTATTGCCGTTTTAAAACCGCATCCGCGTCAAAAGTACTCTTCGTTGAATGATGAAAACTAGCGCAATGGATGCGCGACTATACAAACTTAATATTAGATTCTTAATTTCGTCGCTAACAATTCCAGAGCAATCGAATGCGTTCGGAGATAGGCGACCCTACCCTACCGGCGATAAGCGGTATTTTTCAAGCGTGTTTCTTCCGCTTGCATCTTGATGATGTATTTTCCGGACAATTTAGTTGTACGGATATTTTTTGATAGATACGCTAATAATATCAGTATCTTGTTTAAAATACCAGAAAAAATGTATTTAAAATAAAATACTAAATACTTTTATTTAAAAGTATTTAAAATAAAATTCAAAATACTTAAAAAGTATTTAAAATAAAATTCAAAATACTTAAAAAGTATTTAAAATAGTATTTAAAATACAAGTATTTAAAATACTACCCAACACTGATTTTAGGTAAGATTAGTTTAGGTTAGTTAATCAATTGAACTAGCCATCCCTGTTTTACAACTTAGGTAAGGTTAGGTTAGTTAATCTCTGCCTTTCGAGATTTGTACCAGGGTCTCAATTACGAATAGTTTGAAGCCTCAATTAAACGCTTTAATTTTTATTCAGCATTAGTAAGAATTAAGGTTCAATAAACCTATAAAGTAAAATAGTGAAATGTGGAAAAGGTGTATATTTTTGGTGAAAAAAGGACAGAAATTATACAAAAAAGAGGTTGCTTCGCACCCTTTAAAAAAAAACTTTATCTAACTCGAATCAAACCCGTGAAGGGACAGAAATTATTTGTTACAGAAAGAGCAATTTCATATCTTTAAAATTATAGTTAGTAGATTTAGTCTACTACTTCAAAGATTTTATTACTATTATATATTTTCCAAAAAACGGATAAAGACGACCTAGTTAACCTTCCTCTCCCATTGATGTTAACTTTAAATTCTATCAGTATCACTAATAAAATTAGCTAAAGATGGAGTTCCTTTAATGTATATATATTTATCATTAGTCCTAGGTCGTCTTTATCCGTTTTTTGGAAAATATATAATAGTAATAAAATCTTTGAAGTAGTAGACTAAATCTACTAACTATAATTTTAAAGATATGAAATTGCTCTTTCTGTAACAAATAATTTCTGTCCCTTCACGGGTTTGATTCGAGTTAGATAAAGAGTTTTTTTTAAGGGTGCGAAGCAACCTCTTTTTTGTATAATTATATTATAGATTCGCTGCCAGCGCTGGAAAATTCATCTCGGACTAAACGACCAGTGTGTACTTAACGACATTATGTTTTAACTACCGAGACTTAATATCATTCGTCGTCTGACGATAAAATAGCAAAATCAAAACTACTACGTTAACCAGTCTTCCCACTTCTAAAAAACAACGGGAGCCCGCGCTTACGTCTATTATCAGCCGTATTATCGTAAAAAATCGTAATCTGTGGAGTGTCGCGTGGTTTCATTGGGACTAAAAACCCAAAGAAGATTCATAACTCTTGGCAGAGTTCAAGCGTGCACAACTCGCAAAACCTTTGAATAATCTAAACGCTTATTATATTATAGGTGAGTGTTTGCACATCTCTTTTATTTTTCGTTTTTGCAATTTAACTTGAACTCTGCCAAAATAAATTAAATCTAAGCTTAAATTTGGTCTCAGACCTAATTGAAACTTACGCTAATTCTAAAAATAACCTTATCGCGTAACATTTGCTAATTTTCTTCTCTCCAAATGGGGGAGAAAGAAAGCGCGCAACTTCTTTTGATGGAATTTAAACGGCTTAACACTAAGATAGATGACAAATTCGAATTTGTCAAAAATAGCTTGGATAAACTGGACTCGACTTTAACCAATGTTAATAATAAAGTCATAAAAATGGAAAATTCAATCATCGGAATGCAGGGTAAAATACTAGATATAGAAACAAAAATTGATGTTATTCCTAGCCTTAACTTTGAAATTAGTAATATTAAGGACAAACTTAAAGAAGAAAAAATCTCTATAAATAACGACCTAGAAAAACTTAGATTTAAATTAGAAAATATGGAGGTCTTGGCCAGGAGGAACAACGTAATAATTAAGGGCATAGAAGATTCAGAGACCGAATCTAGGGACCATCTTGCGATAAGGGTCGACGAATTTCTAAGCGATAAACTCGGTATCAAAATTAAATTAAGGCCTAGCTCTGTATTTAGAAGGGGGGCTTTTGCGGCTGGAAAGCTTCGTTATATTATAGTGAAATTGGATAACTACGATATGAAGCGGGAGATCCTTAAAAATAGTCCTAAACTAAAAGGCATGAAGATATACATCGAACATGATTATACCCAGGAACAGGAACACGTAAGATATTTGCTACGATCCTTCGCTAAAGCCAAAGGGCCAGAAAAATTAAAATTTGTTAGCATTAATCGAATTATTATTGGAAGTCAGAACTACAAATATGACTTTAAATCTAAAAAATTATTCCGGTCTAAAGCTGGTTTAACTTTATACTACTCTGTTTTTTTTTTGTTTGCTTTTCTATGATTAAAATTTTGTATAATAACATACGTAGTGCCAACGCTAACTTCCCATATCTATTTTGTAATGCAATCTTAAATTTCATCAATGGTATTGACATATTTGCTCTTACGGAGAGCTGGTTCCTTGACTCATACCACGACTATCTGCATAACTATAACTTTGTTGGGAAAGGTCGAACCAGCAAGGCTGGAGGGGAGTGGGTTTCTATATAAAAAAAGGGATTACATTTGAAAATATACACGCGGTAGCTAACATTGAAGATTGTATTGAATCCTTCGGAATAAAGGTCGGATCGACTTACATCTGTGTAATCTATAGACCCGGTGGCAATATTACGGACTTTATCACTAGACTAGAAGGCATTCTCCAAGATTTCTGCCCTCTTAACGCAGACAGTATAGTACTGGGGGATTTTAACATTGATATCCGTAATCCAAGCAGAGACGCCGACAGGCTCTCTGACCTCACCCCTAGCTATGGTCTCACGCAACAAATTAAATCTTACATTAGAGTCACGAATACTTCAAAAACCCTTATCGACCACTGCTATACAAATTTACATCCCATAGTAACTGTCTATAAAGACTGGGACTCTACAGATCACCGGCCATTTATGATACTCTTTGAAACGCCAATATTGACGGAAACTGAGCAACTAATAAGAAACACCTCCAAGATATGTCTAAACAAATTTTCCCAATATGCTGGTGCCCTTGGGTGGGACGAGATTTACTTAGAAGATAATGTTGATTCGGCCTTCTCTTTATTCCTTCAGAAATTAGTGGGTTTCACAGCTGCTGTCCATTAATCAAAGTTAGGCATAAAGACACGAATGGCACCCTCAACGCTAGTCATTGGCTAACCTCGGAAATCAAAGAAATAATTAAACATAAAACAAACCTTAAAAAACGTGCTAAATTAATTCCATCTGCTAGTAACATATTAAAATATAAACAAGCTCGCAATCGCTGCAATAATTTAATTAGAAATCGTAGAGTAGACTTTCTTCGGTCCCACTTGCAGGCACAAAAGAGCCTTGGGAAAAAATGGAAGGTGATAAATGACCTATTAGGGAGAGCCAGTAAACCCACCCCCACCCCCTCCTCCTTATCTGTGACGGCGGAAGAGCTTAATGACTTTTTCACTACTTGCATGGCAAACAACCCCTCAATAAATAATATACAGACCTTTGATGGAGTGAAGAAAATTAAAAACTCTCTTTTTCTTTCCCCTGTGGACGAAACCGAAGTATTAGAGCAGATAAATAAACTAAGGGATAATTTCGCCCCCGGGGCTGACGGGATACCTCCCAAATTAATTAAAATTGCGAGACAATCTCTGATAAAACCACTAGTATACCTAATAAACAAATCTTTCATGTCGGGCTCCTATCCACTTCTGCTAAAAAAATCCGTTATAATCCCTATTTTAAAACAAGGGGACCCCGCCAGCCCAGACAATTATAGACCCATATCGCTCCTAGCAATACTAGGTAAAATTTTCGAAGACTGTTTTTACTCTAGATTGCTTAATTTTTGCGACAAGTTTGATATTATAGACCCACATCAATACGGTTTTAGGAAACACACTGGAGTAGAACATGCCATCGCAAGAGTAGAACATGCCATCGCAAGGGTCTATAAGAAAACACTTGATGCACTAGATGAAGGTCAGTTTGCTGTCGGAGTCTTCCTAGACTTAAGGAAGGCGTTCGACAGTGTAAACCACGACATTTGACTGAAAAAACTTTATATCTCGGGGATAAGAGGATTAGCTTACACCTGGATATCCTCCTTTCTTTCGAACCGCACTTGCCGTACAAAATTTAACGATAGGGTCTCGGGGAGGGGCGAGGTTACATGTGGGGTTCCCCAAGGGTCTGTATTATCACCCTTGCTCTTTAATATCTTCATTAATGATATCTTTACAACGGTCGATGACGATTCCTTGACACTGTATGCAGATGATACCGCCTTATCGGATAGCGACTCTAACTTCGTAAAACTTATTCACAGGGTTAACTACAAACTATTGCATGTCAATATCTGGCTAAATAACAATTGTCTAAAATTAAACGTCGGAAAACTGTGTACATAGTGTTCACCAATGTCAACAAAATAGTCCCTCCTGGCCATGTCATATCCATAAATAATGAAGCTATCCCCAGTAGCATTGACCGTCCCATTTACAGTCGGCTCACCGACGACTCATACGGGCGAGAGTCGAAGTCGGCAAGCGGTCGAAAAACGACTCCTAAAGGCATGCAGCCCCATGTGCGTCACATAGCCGACTAACAAAAAAAAAAAACTTTTAATCGGATTATATTGAGGTGATTGAAATTTTATTCAATTCTATTAAAACGCTTCTGCATTGGTGGCGCGCTTATCGCCCCTTCCCGATAGAGTCGGGACACTGTCGTCAATCGACTCCCAGATCCCTGTTCGTCACCTAGCCGACTCACAATATTAAAACTTTGAAAAATTGTATGGAATTCTATTCAAACGCTTCTCCATAGGTGGCGTGCTTATAGCCCCTTCCTGATAGAGTCGGGTCACTGTCGTCAATCGACTCCCAGATCCCCTGTTCGTCACCTAGCCGACTCACAATATTAAAACTTTAAAAAATTGTATGGAATTCTACTAAAATGACTGTCCATAGGTGGCGCGCTTATCGCCCCTTCCCGATAGAGTCGGGACACTCTCGTCAATCGACTCCCAGATCCCCTGTTCGTCACCTAGCCGACTCACAATATTAAAACTTTAAAAAACTGTATGGAATTCTATTAAAACGCTTCTCCATAGGTGGCGCGCGTATCGCCCCTTCCTGATAGAGTCGGGTCACTGTCGGCAATCGACTCCCAGATCCCCTGCTCGTCACCTAGCCGACTCACAATATTAAAACTTGAAAAAATAGTATGGAATTCTACTAAAATGACTGTCCATAGGTGGCGCCCTTATCGCCCCTTCCCGATAGAGTCGGGACACTGTCGTTAATCGACTCCCAGATCCCCTGTTCGTCACCTAGCCGACTCACAATATTAAAACTTTAAAAAACTGTAAGGAATTCTATTAAAACGCTTCTCCATAGGTGGCGCGCCAATCGCCCCTTCCTGATAGAGTCGGGTCACTGTCGTCAATCGACTCCCAGATCCCCTGTTCGTCACCTAGCCGACTCACAATATTAAAACTTTAAAAAACTGTATGGAATTCTATTAAAACGCTTCTCCATAGGTGGCGCGCTTATCGCCCCTTCCTGATAGAGTCGGGTCACTGTCGTCAATCGACTCCCAGATCCCCTTTTCGTCACCTAGCCGACTCACAATATTAAAACTTTAAAAAAGTGTATGGAATTCTATTAAAACGACTGTCCATAGGTGGCGCGCTTATCGCCCCTTCCCGATAGAGTCGGGACACTGTCGTCAATCGACTCCCAGATCCCCTGTTCGTCACCTAGCCGACTCACAATATTAAAACTTTAAAAAACTGTATTGAATTCTATTAAAACGCTTCTCCATGGGAAGCGCGCTTATCGCCCCTTCCCGATAGAGTCGGGACACTGTCGTCAATCGACTCCCAGATCCCCTGTTCGTCACCTAGCCGACTCACAATATTAAAACTTTAAAAAACTGTATTGAATTCTATTAAAACGCTTCTCCATGGGAAGCGCGCTTATCGCCCCTTCCCGATAGAGTCGGGACACTGTCGTCAATAGAACCCTAGGTCGTTAGTTAGATACCTAGCCGACTCACAATATTTACCCTTTAAAATGCTTTTGGGGTGCTCTGAATCTCGTCTTGTTTGTCGAGGTAGTTTAGATATGGGGTGAATAAATATTCCACATTCTTCTCGAATTATTAGCGAATTTCACTAGGTGCTCTATTTCAAAAGAAAACTATTTACATAAGAATTTTTTCTTTCAAAGAATATTCTTAGGATTCTGACGCACTCATGTTATAACATTAAGCAGTACGGAATTTCCGTTAACATTGTTGCCAGACTAGCCACTATCCATTCGCTGCCAGTGTTCTCAACTTCTCGCTCGAGTCCGCACTCCGCAGTTTTCGCTCCGAATCGCTCGCGACAGAAAGAAGGAATGTTTGTTGTCTTTAATATTTAACTTCACTCTAATTATACTATTGGATAGTATTGGAATCTAAAATTATATTCAGGTATTTATATGTAAAGTTTTTTTTATCCCACGTGTGGTTTTTAGTTAAGAGTAAAATCAATGTTAGGCTATTTTTACTTAGGCCTTGGGGCGTTAAGCCTTTCCGTAGCGTGGGCAACTGGGCATGTATCTTTTTAGGTAGAGCATGTGCGAATAAAAGATAGACTAGCTCTCATTGCTGTAGCCTTATTTGGGGGCTTTTATAATTTGTGTGATATTATATTCCAAGATACCAGTTTTGGATCATTATGGCTGAAACTAATAAGAAAGTAAGTAAATTTCATTTAATATCATGGTTTTTGTGACTACAAAAATTGAGAATTATTTCTGTGTTTTGTGAATGATTTTTTTCTTCAGCTCTGAAGTCATGATGCAAATCAAATATCCATTAAAAACAAGTGTACATATGATGAGCATCATAACGTCAGAGCTTTCAAAAGAAATATGTGGTAGCGCTGAGTAATCGCAGACTCAAGCTACTGAACGTGCAGCACGACATCTAATCTCTTATTTTAGATTAGCTGAACGGGGAATTTTTAGTATTGCTTCCATTTATATCGCTAGAATCTTAACTCTCTTATTTTAGATTTCTTGTTGATGAAGTCTTTTAGCCGTCGGGGAATTTTAGTATCGCTTCCATTAATATCGCTAGAATCTTAACTCTCTTATTTTAGATTTCTTCTCGATGAAGTCTTTTAGCCGTCGGGGAATTTTAGTATGGGTTCCATTTATATGGCTGGAATCTTAACTCTCTTATTTTAGATTTCTTCTCGATGAAGTCTTTTAGCCGTCGGGGAATTTTAGTATCGCTTCCTTTTATACGGCTGGAATCTTAACTCTCTTATTTTAGATTTCTTCTCGATGAAGTCTTTTAGCCGTCGGGGAATTTTAGTATCGCTTCCATTTATACGGCTGGAATCTTAACTCTCTTATTTTAGATTTCTTCTCGATGAAGTCTTTTAGCCGTCGGGGAATTTTAGTATCGCTTCCATTTATATGGCTGGAATCGATATCTCTTATTTTAGATTTCTTCTCGATGAAATCTTTTAGCCGAGTTTGGAATTTTAGTAGCGCTTCCAATTATACTGGATGAATATATCTTTAGATTTTGTTATTATTTCAATACTTTTTTGTAATTATAGAATAGTATCGCTCCGTCGCTTTTACCATGACGGCCATTTTCTGGGTAAATTTTTTTCTATGTGAAATAAGTAGGTTTCCTAAGGCTGGATCTTGCCTTACCCTTGGGGAAGAAAGAGGGTCCTATTTTTTCCTGTGTACTTGATTGTTGCACCCTAGTTGAAATTAGGCTTAAGTATCTGAGCAAGCTAGTTTTAATAAGGCTTGGCTATGTATGCCAGTTAGTTGGAATTAGGCTTAGCTATGTTTGCCAGTTTGTTGAAATTAGGCCTAGCTATGTTTGCCAGTTAGTTGGTATTAGGCTTGGCTATGTTTAACAGTCCATCTCTGATAAAAATAGTATTAATAAAGGTAACAGGTTTAAGCTTAGCCGGGTCTAATGGCTGCCGTAAGCACTCTTATCTAAACAGAACTTTCCCCTACTGCCTTGTGTGAATGAAAACATCTCTTACTAACCTACCTACATTAATTATAATGTACTATGTCAAATTTACATATAACACGGAAGAAATTTCTCAATTAAATTTTACCAAAATTCATTTCAATGATTCATTTAAGATTTCTGTGATGTTAAAATAGAGTCAATATGGATCTTTTGACTATGCCCGATGTTGACTCAGGCTCTTGTCTGAAGCCCTTATCTACACGGCAAAGAAATAGAAACAATAGAAAGGCTTACGAGGAATTGCTTCATAACGAATGCAATTATAATATTACATCAGAGAGAGAAAGAGAATTGGGTTTGGTCCGTGAAAACTATATTACGGATGAGATCGAGTTAGATTTTAGTGAAAGTGAAGAGTTAGGATCCATTCTACAATCACCAGCACACAGTTATTTATTGGACAGTTCTGATATTCAATCTGAATTTGAAAGTGACCAATGCGAGAATACTAAATTAGATACTAACGAGCCTCCCTACATACTACTTGACAATGATTTAGCTGGCTGGGCTCTAAAAAATAAAATCACGCATGTAGCTTTGGATAATTTATTATTATTGCTACAAAAACATGGCCATGATCTACCAAAAGACAGTAGAACTCTCTTAAAAACTGAAAAAACGCCTGCAATAGTTAAAGCATTCGGAACTGGAGAATTTGTTTATTTTGGGGTCAAAAGGGGTCTCAAAAATTTTCTAATTCAAAATTATCCTTATAAATATGACATCTCCTTTGCTGTTAATATTGATGGTGTTCCCATTTCAAAAAGTGGAACTTTGGAATTTTGGCCCATTCTGGTCTCTGTGTTTAATTTTGTTAATGGGTTGGTTGGGAAACCTTTTATGGTTGCAATCTTTTGCGGTGGAAAAAAACCTACGCCTTTAAGTGATTATCTTCAAGATTTTATTGATGAACTTTTAGAGCTTGAGGAAAATGGTTATAATTTTGGCGGGAAGAAATACCAAGTTAATTTAAAAGGCCCATTCATTTTAGACACCCCTGCTAAATCGTTTGTAAAAAGAACCAAAGGGCACACGGGTTATAGCTCTTGTGATAAGTGTACTGTTGAGGGGGAACGCATAGATAATCGGATGACATTTATTACCAATGGCTCAGAAATGCGTACCGATAAGTCTTTTTTAGATAAACTCGATGAAGAACATCATACACAAGGGGATCATTCTCCTATTACAGCTCTTAAAATAGGAATGGTTACTCAATTTCCATTTGACTATCTGCATTTAGTGTGTTTAGGTATTATGCGTAGGCTATTTTACTTTTGGATCAAAACAGGGCCGTACTCTGTGAGGCTAGGGCAAAAAAATGTAGATTTAATATCAGAAAAATTGTATCAAGCGCGTAAATACATCCCCAGTGAGTTTGCTCGTAAACCAAAAGCACTTAGGTACATAGATAAATGGAAAGGCACGGAATTGAGACAGTTTCTATTGTATACTGGCCCTATTTTATTGATTGGTATTCTTGGTCCAAATTGCCTAAAACACTTTAGGCTTTTCCACTGCGCTATCTATATTTTGTCTAGTTCCAAATTATGTCGGAACCTTAACGGGTATGCAGAAGAACTTATTAATATGTTTGTATGCGAGAGTCAAAAACTTTATGGTGCCAAGTTTATTGTTATGAATGTACATAGTTTAACACATTTGCCTCTTGATGTGTTGAAATTTGACCGATTGATTGTTTTAGTGCTTTTTGTTTCGAAAATGAACTCTAATTTATTAAAAAAGAATTAAGAACTCCGAATAAGCCTTTGCAGCAAGTATGCAAGAGATTAAGTGAAAAAGAAAACTTTGATTTATACGATGGTGTTAAAAATAACGAATACCATTTTATTAGCCCCTATGATTATAACTATGAAAAAACCGGTTGTAGCCATCTCCCTAAAAGAGGTAAATCATATAAGAAAATAAAAACTGATAAGTTAGTAATATCAATTGGTCTGGGTGATTCCAGCGTTTTATTAGAAAATGGTAATTATGTTGTAGTTGACAATATATTTCAAAAAAACAATAAGAAGGTCTTCATATTTGTGCGCGTTTATAAAGTGGTCAGTGACTTGTTTGTATACCCAATGAAGTCATCAAAGATAGGAATAGTTAAAGTTTCAAATTTATCAAAAACTGTCCATGTTTATGACATAAATAGCATTAGTAAGAAATGTGTAGCAATTCCTCATAAAGGCCAAGTTGCCATTGTGCCAATGCTACATTATTAAAATATTTGGGTGAATAATTTTTTAATAAATAATGCATGGTATATAACAAAGTACAAATGTGAATAACCTTTCGCTTTCCTTTTTACCAAGTATGCTGTGGGCCATTTTAAGGAAGATGACACGGTTGAAGTGGTTTTATCAATTTGGTTAAGAGAAGGGGCAAAATGTTACTATGGGTCCATCATACTTTTTCCGAGCCCTAAAAAACTCGCTGGTTCCTGACAGCACTTGGGTGTTATACGATGTAACTGTGTATTGATGACTAGTAAGTTCATTTAGAAGACTATTTTATTTGAATGTATTTATAAGTGTAATTTTCAGATGATTATGAAAAAGCTATGGAAAAAGCAAATAGAAGTAGGGAAGAAGTTAACATTTTAAAAAGTACTGATACTGAAGATAACAAACAAAGAAGAGCAAAAAAAACCACTTCTATAGAAGTACCCAATGGTGAAGAAGAACCATCATTAGTAGAGGTCCAACCATCAAGGAAAAAGTTTAGCAAAAAGGATGAAGTGTACGAAGTACCACCAGCACCAGTTTTCCCGAATCTCCTAATAAATGGTAACCGTAAACATCTCAATCAATAGCCATAGTACTAACAATTTTTCAGTAGATAATTCATTAGAAGTACAAGAAGATGATGTTAATTTATTAGAAACACAACGTGATGATTTTATGAATGAGATTTTAAAAAATAATAATGGTAATTTTTTAAGAAACAAACCCTTTTTTTTCTAAATTTTGTTTTCAACATTTTAGACAAGTCTAGTAAGGGCAACTTGAGTGAAGATGTAAATATAAACAAGGATCTTTCAATGTCAAAATTCGCTAAGGAATGTGTCAGCCCAGAATTAAATGACAATGGTAAATACTTTAAAATTAATTATTATAACCTCGCAACAATAGTTAGGCTTAAATATATTGTATATTATTTCAGGCAATAAAGTAAAGAGCAGTCAACGCTTATCATCTCCTTATAAAGAAATTATTGATAGCGAAAGTGAATCTGCGGATTCGTGTAAGAACCAGAAATATTCAGGTTAGTACATGTATTTGAAATAAGATGGCCAAGTTTATAAGGGAAACCACACCTTGCGAAGATAGTAAAGCCTAATTCCAACTAGCTCTAAAAGATGGTTGAGCTTAATCTTAGTTAGGTGGGAACACATTTAACGTAGTAACTTTAAGTCCTTTTATAGGGGCAAAATATTCTTCAAAGCAGGGCAAATATGAATCTGACGGTAGACATTCAGAGCATACGCCAAGAAATGCAAAAAAAGCCGCACGTAATTATAATTGTATTAACTTCTAAAATATTGTATATTTAATAATTATTCGTTAATTATTATAGCAATTAAATTAAACCTGTTGATACCGAAAGTGACTCTGAAGATACGATAAAGAAAAAAAAATACTCTGGTAAGTACATGTTATTATAAATTGGCAAAACCCATAAATAAACTACACCTCGTATATATACATAGGCCTAATCCGAAACCCATGTGGTGTTGGTTTAGTGGAACTACATTCTAATTATAAGTCATTTTATTGGGAAAAAATTATTATAATGCAATTTTACAGACAGTAATCGTCTAAAACATGCGTCAAGGAAGTCAAAAGATGGTAATTTTAATTTTATTAACTTTTAAAATAATGTGAATTTATTAATAAATCTTAATTTCAGCAAATAAATTCAATCAACACAAGTCTTCTACTTCCCGAGAAATTATTGAAACCGAAAGTGACTCTGACGTTACGATAAAGAGGCAAAAGTATTCTGGTTAGTACATGTTATTATAACAAGTTCGATAAGTCCATAGGAGAAAGCACACCTTGAAGCGATACATTTAGGCCTAATCCCAACTAGCTCTCAAAGTTAGTCGAGGCTAACCGCAACTAGCTCTCAAAGTTAGTCGAGACTAACCGCAACTAGCTCTCAAAGTTAGTCGAGACTAACCGCAACTAGCTCTCAAAGTTAGTCGAGACTAACCGCAACTAGCTCTCAAAGTTAGTCGAGACTAACCGCAACTAGCTCTCAAAGTTAGTCGAGACTAACCGCAACTAGCTCTCAAAGTTAGTCGAGACTAACCGCAACTAGCTCTCAAAGTTAGTCGAGACTAACCGCAACTAGCTCTCAAAGTTAGTCGAGACTAACCGCAACTAGCTCTCAAAGTTAGTCGAGACTAACCGCAACTAGCTCTCAAAGTTAGTCGAGACTAACCGCAACTAGCTCTCAAAGTTAGTCGAGACTAACCGCAACTAGCTCTCAAAGTTAGTCGAGACTAACCGCAACTAGCTCTCAAAGTTAGTCGAGACTAACCGCAACTAGCTCTCAAAGTTAGTCGAGACTAACCGCAACTAGCTCTCAAAGTTAGTCGAGACTAACCGCAACTAGCTCTCAAAGTTAGTCGAGACTAACCGCAACTAGCTCTCAAAGTTAGTCGAGACTAACCGCAACTAGCTCTCAAAGTTAGTCGAGACTAACCGCAACTAGCTCTCAAAGTTAGTCGAGACTAACCGCAACTAGCTCTCAAAGTTAGTCGAGACTAACCGCAACTAGCTCTCAAAGTTAGTCGAGACTAACCGCAACTAGCTCTCAAAGTTAGTCGAGACTAACCGCAACTAGCTCTCAAAGTTAGTCGAGACTAACCGCAACTAGCTCTCAAAGTTAGTCGAGACTAACCGCAACTAGCTCTCAAAGTTAGTCGAGACTAACCGCAACTAGCTCTCAAAGTTAGTCGAGACTAACCGCAACTAGCTCTCAAAGTTAGTCGAGACTAACCGCAACTAGCTCTCAAAGTTAGTCGAGACTAACCGCAACTAGCTCTCAAAGTTAGTCGAGACTAACCGCAACTAGCTCTCAAAGTTAGTCGAGACTAACCGCAACTAGCTCTCAAAGTTAGTCGAGACTAACCGCAACTAGCTCTCAAAGTTAGTCGAGACTAACCGCAACTAGCTCTCAAAGTTAGTCGAGACTAACCGCAACTAGCTCTCAAAGTTAGTCGAGACTAACCGCAACTAGCTCTCAAAGTTAGTCGAGACTAACCGCAACTAGCTCTCAAAGTTAGTCGAGACTAACCGCAACTAGCTCTCAAAGTTAGTCGAGACTAATCCCAACAAACTCTCAAAGATAGTTGTGACGGTTAGTGGGACTACATTCTAATTATAAGTCATTTTATTGGGCAAAAAAAATATTATAATTATGACAATTTTACAGACAGTGATCGTCTAAAACGTGCGTCAAGGAAGTCAAAAGATGGTAATTTTAATTTATTAACTTGTAAAATAATGTGAATTTAATAAATCTTAATTTCAGCTAATAAATTAAATCAACACAAGTTTTCTACTTCCCGAGGAATTATTGAAACTGAAAGCGACTCTGAGGATACGGTAAAGAAGCAAAATAATTCTGGTTAGTACATGTTATTATAACAAGTTCGATAAATCCATAGGAGAAAGCAGCAATACATTTAGGCCTAGTCCCAACTAGCTCTCAAAGTTAGTCGAGACTAACGCCAACTAGCTCTCAAAGTTAGTCGAGACTAACCCCAACTAGCTCTCAAAGTTAGTCGAGATTAACCCCAACTAGCTCTCAAAGTTAGTAATTAGCAATCTATAATAAGTAAAATAATGCAGGTACACATCGGGTACAGCCAGATATGAGAGATGAATCAAAAGAAACTATGGATTCAAGTAATATTTTGCTTTAATTTGAATTGATAAATGTGACTAATAATTAATTTGGATTTGAAATTTTTAGAGTTTCAAAAAAAGGTCCTTTATGTGTTAAACGACTTAAAGCAACAATCACAATATCAATCGGAAGCGATAAAGCATATTTATTCCATTTTATCTGACAAACCTATTCAATCAGAAGATATTCCTTTTTTGACCTTGCCATTGAAAACTGAATCTGATTTGAATGACTTGGAGTTAAGAATCGATGACCCAGAAAACACGAAGAAAATAGTAGGAATTTAAACTTTTATTAAGTAATTTTAACCTCGACCTTTATTGATAATTTAAGGTCAGTAAGCTAGCATCATGGGGAGGCAATAATATGAGAAGTACGACGAGGAGAATTTTAAATGAAACCCTATCACATCAGCTATCTCTAAAAGTAAATTGGATTGGTGCCAACGGTAAAATTGCATTGAAAAAACTGAAAATAATCCAAGTGCTTAAAGGTAAATATATTTAAAATAATATCAAAGTTTACATTGATTCACGAAAAGTTTTTCTTAGATCTCTGATAACGTAGTTGCATCTAGAAATTTGTATTGTCAATAGACAATTTAATTCAGGAATATTAGGCAGGCTAAAATGTGTGGTAGCCCACTTCGATAAATTTCCTAAGTTTTAAAACAAAGCGAATTAGTATTTTCATGAACTAGAACTATTTGTTGGGTAGTATAATTCCATCCTTTTAAATGAGAAATTTACTTAAAGCCAAATCAAATCCATTTATTTTAAGGGAGAATGCAACCTAATAACAAGTGATTTTTTTTTCTCGATTCCTTATAGTTTCAATGGGCCTAAAGCACTAGTAAAAGGTTTTTAAACACAAATATTAAACGAGAAATAAATTAAAAACTTACCAGTAAAAATAGGTTTAGCGGGATTCATGGAGATCCTGCGTGCCCCAGCTACGGAGAAGCGAGAAATGAGCCAAGGCCCGTCATAAGGGTTTTTCCTCATTGGTCACTACTCCTTATACTGGGGCACGCAGGATTTCAATGAATTTTTTACGGGTTTTTAATTTATTTCTCGTTTAATATTTGTTTTAAAAACCTTTTACTAGCGTATTAGGCCTATTCAAATGATCAGGAATCGATAAAAAATCACTTGTTATTACGTTGTATTCTCCCTTTATAAGAAATTTGACCCAAGTTTAATTTATAAAATGAGCAAATGTTATTCAATTGATTGAACTAAATTATCTTTCTTTAGCCGCTGTTCGTTTAAACCCAAAGTGCCTTCGGTCAACAGATTTTGAAATTGAACAGGTAGTTCGTGACTGGGTTAAACATAGCAAAGATAGAAATGGTGGAAGGAAGAAGCGCACAAAATGAATAATATAGATAATAATTACTATTAGTATTTTTCTAACATCGATTTTAAACGTTTTTTAGACATTTTGGGCATTCCATTTAAATATTTCTAATGAAAAATTTATAATTTAGTACAAATTTAGGCAAAACATTGTACAATTATGGATTTTATTTAAACTTTTAAATAGTACGGCTGTACAAATTAAGGAATGCTGTTTTCTTTGATATTATTTTGGCGCATTTTTAAAACGAGATTTCTGAATGAATTTGTTCAAACACATAAATTCCAAAATAAAGTGATGTTAATTTTTAAAATGATTGTTAATTTTTATCTTTTCATATTTAAGTAAAGTAAAAATTTCAGTGTAAATTTTACAGACCGCATAGTGCCTCAACGACTATTTATCTATCTCTTAAGCAGGTAAGAAACCCAAAATAATCTGGCCAAGATTTTGTGTATTATTCGGGTGGAATAGGCCACCTAACCGTTTCTCATCCGACCATTAAAAGCGCCGAAATCGGTGTTGTACAATACAGTAGGGTACTCGAGGCGCCGACTATAAAAGGGCACGAAATCGGTAGCTAAATTAGTGTTATATATAGTGTCCCCTTCAAGTCGAATAGGCCACCTACCCGTTTCTCATCCGACCATTAAAAGCACCGAAATCGGTGTTATATAATACAGTAGGGTACTCGAGGCGCCGACTATAAAAGGGCACGAAATCGGTAGCTAAATTTGTGTTAAATATAGTGTCCCCCTCAAGTCGAATAGGCCACCTAACCGTTTCTCATCCGACCATTAAAAGCGCCGAAATCGGTGTTATATAATACAGTAGGGTACTCGAGGCGCCGAATATAGAAGGGCATGAAATCGGTAGCTAAATTAGTGTTATATATAGTGTCCCCTTCAAGTCGAATAGGCCACCTAACCGTTTCTCATCCGACCATTAAAAGCGCCGAAATCGGTGTTATATAATACAGTAGGGTACTCGAGGCGCCGACTATAAAAGAGCACGAAATCGGTAGCTAAATTGGTATTTTATAAAGTGTTCCCTTCAAGTCGAATAGGCCGCCTAACCGTTTCTCATCCGACCTTTAAATAGGTCACAATCGGTAGCCGGTATTGGGTCGGTCAACAGTCAGACCGGCTATTTACCGACTGGGCATTGGCTAGTCATTGGCTTGGACATGGACCTGGCCTGCCCGACCGTGCGCGTGGGCGACCGATCCGACTCTTTCTTCTTTGGTCGGGCCGACTGTTTTTTGCTACTGGGGATAACTAGAGTATCTGTATGTAAATATCTTGGAATTTTCCTTGACTCTAAATTAAATTGGGATCATCAAATATCTAATATAAGTAAAAAAAAATATCTTATAATATCTACATAATAAGTAAAATACGTCCGATTATAACGGATCAATTATGCCGCCAGTTATATTTTACGCTAGTCCATTCTTATTTAAGCTATTGTATATCTATTTGGGGAAACACCTCAAACCAAAATATGGATCGGTTGTTGGTTCTACAAAAACGTATTATCCGCAACATCTATAAACAACCCTACTTAGCTCACTCAGAGCCGCTGTTCAAAAAATCAGGTATACTCAATATATATCAATTATACCGTTATCAGTCACTAATTTTTATTCACAAATCCTTAACCCAACCAAAAACCTCTATATTTAAATTCGCAACTCAAAGTAAATACAACACGAGAATTAAATCGATTTTATCTATACCAACGGCCAGAACTTCAAAAAAAATTAAATCTCTTCTCTATTCTGCTGTTAAACATTATAATTTAGTATACCAAAAGACGAACACTCTAGGTCAATTTAAAAAGATTCTTAAAGTATCACCAGTTGTACTTTTCCCCTAAAAATAAAAAATAAAAACACACGTTTAACGTGTCCACTACCCTACAACTAAGTATTAATTTCTAAAACGTTGTTAACTCAATAAAAGTTGTAAACTGCTTGCTCCTTTTTGCCAAAGTTACCAGGGCCTATAAGTCTTTTAAGACTTGGCCCCTTACGTCTGTATTGTAATTGAGCAGGATAATCAAATAAATAAATTGAATTGAATTGAATTGAATTGAAAAGTGAAAGCAATATCAAGTATAAACTTTAAAAAATATATTTTCAAAATGAAGTGAAAGGAATACCTACCTATCCGCCCTCTTAATTTGAAACCAATGAAATTTAGCATTCCTCGGTAAAGCGTACCTCGTCGTCATTCGCGTTTAGTCTTTTACAACTAACCTTAATTCTCTTCTTCCCTTAAAACGACGTTTTTAGCTAGACCCAACCCTAGGTACTGTATTCACTGCGGCGTTGGCGTTGGCGTCGTGCAAGAAGACGAAGTAGGTCATCGAATCGAAAAAACTTTCTCTTATATATGTTTTTCAAATCAGGTTTTTCAAATCAGGTTTGTCAAATCATGTTTTTCATTACGGACATAGTCGAGCCCCAAACGCATAAGCTCATTTTTTATTTCGTTCGCGACGAATTGTTTACTGTTTTTTGAGTTTTCATTTCTCACAGACTAGAAGCGAAACATTCATAAGCAACCTTTTTATATAGTTCGCGACGACCCCTTATTAACGACGACTTGTGTTATGTTTTTGAGTTTTCATTAATGGCAGACTTGAACTGAAACATTCATAAGCTACCTTAGTTCGCGACGACCCCTTATTAACGACGGCCTGTTTTCTGTATTGTACATCTATGAAGATATAATGAGTTTTTCGCTTAAGTTTTACCAAGTACCTGTGGAAACGCGGATCAGAGTCTAACACTCGATCGTAAAGCTATGCAGCTTCGAGCGCTGCTTGGTTTTTTCGGGAGACCACTTGGTAGGAAAATCGATATATTGAAAAAATAGAAATTTTAAATTTGTATCGGACATCACGTCGTGACGTCTGGTGGAAATTAGACGAAGATTATATATAACTAGGGTTAAGTCTAGCTAAAAAGCTTCAGTCCCTTAAATTGGCATTAATTTAATAGGAGAAAATTGCTACTTGATTTATTATAGTCGTGTCTTAGCCGTGCCATGGTATATTACTTGGTATGTAGCCATAAGTGCAGTTGCCAAAAGAGCAGTTCCCATTTGCGCACTCCCATATGAGCGGTTTCTCAAAAGTGCGGTTGCCAAAAGAGCAGTTCTCATTTGCGCACTTCCAAAAGGGTGTTTTCGTATAAACTAATTTCTTATAATTGCGGGTTCAGTTTTTGGACGTCTAATGCTGATAATTTACAAAAATAGTTTAGGTAAGGTTAAATAGCATAGGTAAGGTTAGGTTAGGTTACGGTAGTGTAGGTTAGGCTATTTAATCTGTCATTCGAGATTATGATTTTAGATATTATGTACCAAACTATTTTAAAAAGAGATTTAAAATTAACTTAAAATTTAACAATGAAAGATTTTGTCTTATGTTCAAGATATTAGGTGGAAGTATAGGAATATTTCGTGGACTTCGCTAGTAGAGACGAGTCGGCCCACAATTTTAAAGACCCGACCGGCCCGACCCGAGAAAAAAAATTATAAAAAAAAACCCGACCCTGCCCGACCCGAAAAATTAAAAAAAAAAAAAAAAAAAAACAACCCGGCCCGAAAAACGCCGCTGACTAGTCCGTGAAAAATGTGAAGATGACGTTGTTTCCTCTCTCGCTTCTGTAACCAAAGATGCTAAGTTGCTATCCGCTTTTTTGGTGCGCACTCACGTGACATACTTACATCATCTAGCCCTAGACTCTTAACTTAAATGTTTTAGTCTGCTCTCTCCTTCTCTAGCAAGGAGTCACGTAGCATGCGCGAAAAAGGACGCTCATTAGAAAATATATTAACAGCCAAGCGCGAAAAAAAGGGGGGAATTGGACGCAGAAGCTGAGTTTGAACGACACGCGTTATAACGTGTGGCCGCCATTCCATCCCCCCTTAATATTCCATGGCAACGCCAAGGAGGAAAATGAGAACTGCATTCACAGGTCACGGCAGATATCACACTGTGGGAGCGTCGGGTAGGGTATGGGATGGTTTACAAGCCGTAATTCCCACGAAGTAAGACGTTTTCCTGCGACGTGCGCCCACGAGCTAGGGCTATAGGTATATGTAGAATTGTAGATACTAGGCTACTAGCTAAATGGCATTTAGAGACTAGACTTGAGTAGAGCTAGTTCATAAATATGTCTCGCGAGTCGCGACTCTCGCCTAAAGAAATCGCTTCAATTGTCCCCCTCACGAAAATGAAGCTTAAG
Organism: Odiellus spinosus; assembly: GCA_963920705.1. Lineage (NCBI taxonomy): Eukaryota > Metazoa > Arthropoda > Arachnida > Opiliones > Phalangiidae > Odiellus > Odiellus spinosus. Next base: position 7,750,911 of record OY987232.1, on the reverse strand, counting down.
TATGAGAGCAGACCCGTGAAAAATAAAGCTGACTCGACCCAACCCGAATATTTTAAGGCAAAGAAAAAACCCGACCCGAATATTTAAGCCGAAGAAAAAGCCCGACCCAAAAATTTTAAGAGGAAGAAAAAACCCGATCCGTCCCCGATTGAAAATGGGGTGTACCCCATAACAGCAGTTCCCAGAAGAGCAGTTCCCAAAACAGCAGCCTCGATTTCCAAAAAACAGCGGCAAATCTCAAAACTGCTCTTTTAATAAGAGCGGCCGCTGTTTAGGGAACTGGTGGCCGCTCTTTTGGGAAATAGCAGAGTTTTTCTAGGGCTGTGAGCTTTTCTCTAATATACGTTGTTCGGCTCTGAAACAAACTTGGGAAAGGAGCTCTTATCTAGCCAAATACGAGGTAATCGTCCTTCATACCTAACATACCAAGCCAAACTATTATAAAGTAATCGTCTTTCATCGAACCATGGGATATATGTATGTCCAAACGCAACCTAACCTCACCCAATACGAAGTATTCGCCCTTCATCAAACCTTGGGAATGGATATCTTACCAAACCTAACTAAACCCTGTTTAACCATTACGAAGTATTCGTTCTTCATCCAACTATAGAAATGGATGTCTATCCCAGCCTAACCTAACCCATTAAAACCATTGAAAGTATCCGTCCTTCATCAAATCATGGGAATGTACGTCTAACCTAGATAGATATAAGTTTCAGGTCAACATTCTAAAAATCGTACGTACAGCCCCTAAAAATTCATCAAGTACTTCAATCCGCTATTTCGGGAACCGCTGTGATGGGAACACTGCGGTTTTGGGAACCGCTGTTTTAAGAACTGCTGTTTTGGGAACCGCGATTATGGGAACTGCTCATATGAGGGCTTCCCTTGAAAATGAGCCCGACCCGACCCGATATGAATTTCACGAAATAAAAACCCGACCCCACACGACCCGGAATAATTTTTTTTTATTTTGTGCCCGACCCGACCCGAAACAGGTTCAGGTCGGGTCGGGTCGAAAAACCCCGATTTAATCGGGGGCCCGACTCGTCTCTATTCGCTAGTTGAGAAATGATATGGGGGAACTGCGCTTTTTGGAAACTGCGCTTTTGGGAAATGCGCTTTCGGGAAACTGCGCTACTGGCTATAAACCATATTTCTTATTGAGCGAAAAAGTAATTACTTTCGATCAATACCGACTAATTGCGCAACCGTTACAATTAGTATCGATCCAAGAAAAAATTCGATCAATAAAGGTTAGGTTAAAGGTGCTAAAGATTTTTTGAGCTAGACCCCGTGATCCGGTAGCAGAAGGGTTAGCATAGACGGCTGTTAACCGGAAGATTGGACACTAAATTATAAATAGTACATTTAAGTAATAATGCTCATTTGCTAATTCTCCTTTAGAAAACTTCGCTTTTGAATGCGAATCAGAGGTTTACTTCAGGTTACGTTAGGTTAGTTTCCAATTTAATTTAGTTTAGGTTAGTTTTCATAATACAGGGTTGGAACAGTTTTTCAGATTCAAATTCCCTGACTTTTCCAGGTTTTCTCTGACCTTTTCCAACGATTTTCCCTGACCGTTTCAGCTAATACTACCCAATTTTTAACCTTTTATTTTTTAAAATATCGCGTTCGCCAAACTTTTTGCAAGCGTATCTTTGTTCTAGTCTACACAACTGACACGGTCAGCTTCGAATCTTTTCTGCAGATTATGATTGTAATTTCTTGGCTTCTTGAAAGATCCTTAAATTCCCTGACTTTTCCCTAACTTTTTTGGTTCATTTTCAAATTCCCTGACTTTTCCTGGCTTTTCCCTGACCTGTGGCAACCCTGGGTTAAGTTCGGTAAGTTTACAGGTCAAATTAGCCGAGCCTTTTCCTACGGCCTGACTTTTCCTTGACTTTTTAAAATATCTTAAAATTCCCTGATGTTTTTGGTTCATTTTCAAATTCCCTTACTATTATAACCAATCATTTCTTTTGCAGGTATTATACATTTAATTAAAATATTTTTCACAAGGAGTCACTGCAGTTTTATTTATCAATAATTTTATTGACTAAGACAACGTTTCGGAGCTATTACTCCATCATCAGGTCCACTACTAATTCCATTTCATTAATTACATATTTTATATATACACAACTTAAAAAACTTTAACAATCTAATCATTTAAAAAATCTAATCATTTAAAAAATCTAATCATTTAAAAAAATTCTAATCATTTAAAAAAAATTTTATCATTTAAATCCCTGTCCATCTACCCTTAATGCAAACCGGTTCCAAAACCTCCTCTTATCTAATTCTATCTAATTTTCCCCCCCTCTCTTCCAGCAACCTTTAATTTTTAACCCTTCCTCTAAATTCATATTTCCCTTTTTTTCTATTATTAAGCTTTCTCCTATTTTTCTTTTCCAGTAATCTTTCTCCATATATATACGAGAAAAGAAAAATAGGAGGGGGAAAATTAGATAGAATTAGATAAGAGGAGGTTTTGGAACCGGTTTGCATTAAGGGTAGATGGACAGGGATTTAAATGATAAAATTTTTTTTAAATGATTAGAATTTTTTTAAATGATTAGAATTTTTTTAAGTGATTAGATTTTTTAAATGATTAGATTGTTAAAGTTTTTTAAGTTGTGTATATATAAAATATGTAATTAATGAAAGGGAATTAGTAGTGGACCTGATGATGGAGTAATAGCTCCGAAACGTTGTCTTAGTCAATAAAATTATTGATAAATAAAACTGCAGTGACTCCTTGTGAAAAATATTTCCCTTACTATTCTTTGTTTATCCCTGACCTGTGGCAACCCTGGGTTAAGTTCGGTAAGTTTACAGGTTAAATTAAGTTAGGTTAAGTTATGTTCACATACATGGGGTATCTATAAACTTTTGAATTCAAAAAATAACCTTTCATATTAAGTTTTTACTTTGGTTTGATTTCAAAATGCTTTTAAAAGGGGAAAGCAACCTATCAACATGTTATTTTTATCGATTCCTTATCGTTTAAATAGCCCTTATCCATTAAATAGCCCTTATCCATTAAATAGCCCTTATCCATTAAATAGGCCTTATCCATTAATAAAAATTACAAACGAATATTGAATTGAAATATGGAGCAAAAAATTGTACACATTTTGAACTTATTTTCGGAATCATCGGATGCCAAAAAAGTATTCGAGAATCGTTTTCAGAATTTGAGACTCGTTTTTGGTGTTTCAATTAAATTCTAAAGTTTGAAAAAAAAATTTTAATTATTGTAAATATAAATTGGGCCAAAACAAATTATTTCAGCCTTAAATTGCGCTTGTAATTATCTTATATTAAAAGAATAGGCCGGCATTTGACGCCTAAGGTCTTGGCTTCAAACGCCGGCCTATTTTTAAATGACACGTCATTACAAGCGCAGTTTAGGGCTGAACTACTAGGATTGGTCCGTAATTTTATTTACTAAAATTCAAATTTTACCAAACTTAAATGCCAAAAACGTCTCCAAAAGTTCTTAAAAAGATTCTTGAATTCTTTTCTGCATGTTGATTTCCTTTAAACTAGAAATTAATTAAAAACTTACCATGAAAATAGGCTTAGAGGGATTCATGGAGGACCTGAACTCTACTCTTATAAGGGATAGTGACCAATCGATTGTCATTTGAAGTCTCGTGGAGATCTCTTTTTAACGATGAGCTCATTGGTGGCTAGCATTTATACGCGAGTAACTCAGGGTATTGATGAATTTATTTAAAAAAAATTCTAGTTTAATATTTGTTTGAATTGTTTTTTTCTGATGGATTACAAATATTTAAACGATAAGCAATCCATTAAAAATCACTTGTTGTTAGGTTGCATTCTCCCTTTAGGAGGTGTTTTATTTTTAGTATATAAATGGGGCGGTTTTTAGCCAAAGGCGTAGCTATTACTATGTCAGAAGTCCCCAGAAATGACGAAAAACGTCATCGAGTAGAGAAATGAGAAATCGCGTAGGTTTAAACCACAAATAATGCAAATAGCTTTAAATTATATGTTAATTACGTTAATAAAATTAAGCAAAGTAATGAAAGTCCTTCGTATACTCATTTGCTATCCATCCAACCAATTACATTTTTTTCGGCCCCGCCAGGAATCGAACCTGGGTTAATATAATTTATAATAGTGATATATATATGACGGTTTTAACCGCTCGGCCACGGCACTATGCCTCAATATTGCCAGAACTTCTATATATATTAAATATTTTTAAAACCAAGAAACAAGAAGATACATATGACTAAGCCAAGCAATTCCTAAAAAACTTTAAAAACATGGAGGATGCCAAACATAAAAAAAAAAACATGGAGGAAAAAAAAGTTTCATTTGAAAAACGAAAAAGTTTCATTTGAAAAACGAAAAAGTTTCATTTGAAAAACGAAAAAGTTTCATTTGAAAAACGAAAAAGTTTCATTTGAAAAATGAAAAAGTTTCATTTGAAAAATGAAAAAGTTTCATTTGAAAAATGAAAAAATTTCATTTCAAAAATGAAAAAACATTATTTGAAAAATTAAAAAGTTTCAATTGAAAAATGACAAGTTGGAAAACCAAAACAGTACCTCCCCGACACCCACGTGCATCTAACCTAACCTTACCTAAAATATAAAAATTTATGGCATTGGTGGAAGACGAAGATTGAAATCAAAAATAAATAATATTTCAATTAAACACTAAATATATTAAACCAATTATTCAAATCAAAAATATACTAAGATAAACTTGAATAAAAAAAAAATCACACTTAACTCAAAATTCCAACGAGGGTACGAATTTTGAGAACCAGAGTCAGGAAAAATTTGCTTTATATAATGAATTAAGTTTAATATAAATGCATTTCGAGTAAAAATAAGCAACGTCAATGTTCTTCTTTTAAAACTATATCAGAATTTTTTAAGGTTCTAGAGTATTTGTATACCAAGTTTCGCGAATAGGTAAAGAGTTAGTTCACATTGAACCAATACATGACTTCAGTATACCAAACCTTAAACTCGGTGGTATATTGTTAACAGGAGTATTAACCATATTCGATGACCTACTAGCTTTCCTTTGGGCCGCTAAAACTTTCCTCCTTTCATTTTCCCTCCTACGTTACTCTGGATCAGCTCTAAGCTCTCTCATTTTCTCTCTAGCGTTACGCTTTTTTAGTTCCTCTTTAATTATACCTTCGTTTCCTTCCATTTTTTTAAAAGATTTAAATTTTTAAAGTAAATAAAACACCAACTCTTTAATAAATATATCAAAAATGTATTTGCGAACAAAGACCCAGAAGGACACGTTATGATTTCGGAAGGCTGAAGCGACAGATATTATATCAAAAATGTCTTTGTGAACAAAGACCCAGAAAGATCTGTTATGATTTCAGATGGCTGAAGGGACAGATATGTTAAATTTTCTTTTAAAACGTAAAATTTAATTATAATCGCAATCTGACAGGATTTAGAGTCTAATTTCAAAACAACTGATTTTATTCACTCGCAAATATTTAAGAAAAAACATTACAGGCGATTTTCTCCCATTGACCCTTAACATTAAATTTGGCTTAATTATTTTTCAGGGAAAACGTGTATTGAATTGTTTTTCTTTAGCATAATGTGAGTTCACTTTTTTTTTAACCCTGAATAGTCATGACCAGGCTTGGAAATAAGGCACTAGTCACGACATTTGACTACTAAAATAAATGCCCTGACTACTAAAATTAATGAAAATCAGGGGGGTAACTAGTCAATTTGAATAGTGAAACATTTACCTGAATTCTATTATTCATCAAACCCAAAAAAGGAAAAAACGAGATTATACACAAGTGAGAAAAGCTTAAATTCAGTCCTCGCGAATACGACTTACGAGATGGGTAAAGCATTATATTAATACGGTCTTTCCTTCTTGTTTCATACCCCTATTTTTCCCCCCAGTAGTCAGTGACTACTAAAATAAATAAGGAGAGGGGGCTCAATAATCAGTCTGACTACTAAATGAAATATCCTTATTTCCAAGCCTGGTCACGACTCGTACTTCAACAGATCGTTAAAAATACCCGCCGGTTTATAAGAATGGGTATCTTATAGGGACTATTTGCGTTTTTTAAAGCCCCTTTATACTCACCTTGTTTTCTAGCTTAGCAAACGACGTTGACCGTAACAAATTGAACAGTCAAAGAAGGAGGATTTTAAACGGGGCAAATTTCAGAAAAGATATGGCTTTTAAGTTATTCGTAGTTATTTTTCTTCGAGGAAAATCTTATAATTTTATTTTATGATTCCCTTGAAAGAGATCACTTTCTAGCGCCAAAACCTAAATACATAAGGATAGGTTTTGTAAATTCACAACCTAAATTGGGACTAAAATACAGCGAATTTTTATTCTGTATAAACTCCTTATTTCAACACGCATAATGCAATATGAACGAATTGCCTCGACTAAAGTCGAGGAGTTATAATAAAACATTTATTTAAATAGTTTTAACCGAGTTTTAACGGAATTTAAAGGTCGGTATTCGAGTATTCGTCAATTACAAATTTAAGAATATAAATTATCGAAATACATATAGTTAAAGAAAGTATCCATGATTAGCGTATAGCCCCTTTAAACCACATATCTCACAACCTTGGTTTGTTTACATATCGAGGACTTAAATAAAGAGCTTTTTAATAGTACACATTCTAGAGCAGATATCGCCTTTGAAACAACGACGTTGAGTAATCTCTGGTTTCGGGATAGCGTGTGGTCTTTTACGAATTTATTTAGTAATTCAAGTAAGAATAAAAAATGTGTCTGAAATATACTTAAATCTCGGTGAATGAATTAACGACTAAGTCGAAAGTTAGAATACCCAATCTTTTCTATCGAACGAAAAGTTTTATTTTGGTTGACACTTAATCCCTGAAAAATAATTAAGCCAAATTTAATGTTAAGGGTCAATGGGAGAAAATCGCCTGTTATGTTTTTTCTTAAATATTTGTGAGTGAATAAAATCAGTTGTTTTTAAATTAGACTCTAAATCCTGTCAGATTGCGATTATAATTAAATTTTACGTTTTAAAAGAAAATTTAACATATCTGTCGCTTCAGCCTTCCGAAATCATAACGTGTCCTTCTGAGTCTTTGTTCGCAAAGACATTTTTGATATAATATCTGTTCCTTCAGTCTTACATTTTATTGTAAACTTCTATATCAGTAGACTTGCCCTCTAATAGTATAAAGTTATATATTAATAATATAAACATCGCAATTTTCCATATCGTGAGACTTTTTCTTTAAATATGGTAAAATATTTAGTTGTATATTATACAAAAACGTAGGTTTACTTCTCACTTCTAAAAAGGTCATTTATACCCAACGATGGTGGACCAAAGCCGTAAAAGTACGGAAATTAAAAATTCAAAACCGCGAAGGGTTAAAATTAAAAATTAACGGTTAAAGAAATAAGAAAGCCAGAGTCTAAGGAATTAGGAACTTATAGATATTAATATGAATAAAAATTATACAAAAAAAGACGTATAAATTCGACCTATGGAAAGTTTAAATTATGTAGTCATTCTATAGGGAGACAGCAAAGAGACATGGGGGAAAGAAAGCCTGACGTCATGGAACTCCCTTACTGGGGAAGCGTTTGTAATAGCTACTTCTGTAACTCCTTCACTAAAGGGGAAGAACACACTAAGAGTTGAGAGAAACCTCTGACGTATCAATGTCTCCCTTGTTGACTCCCTATAGTAGAATCCACCCTTGGACCGGTTATATTTTACGTCACCCCTATATATGTAAACATTTCCATTTTTAAGGGTGAATCTACTATTAAAACTTTCCATAGGCCGGATTTGTACGTCTTTTTTGCCCTTTAAACCCAATTAAAATTAATTTATTCATCATTTTTGATGTTAATACCTCCGGCAGTCGCAGCGAAATCTTTAAATTTTTAGCATTGCCCTTTAAACCCAATTAAAATAATTTTTTTCATAATTTTTGATGTTAATAGCTACAGCAGCCGCACTTGATTCAGTCAAATCTCTACATTTTTACCATTGCCCTTTAAACAAAATTAAAATAAATTTTTTCATAATTTTTGATTTTTATAGCTGCGGCAGCCGCACTTGATTCAGTCAAATTTCTACATTTTTACCATTGCCCTTTAAACCCAATTAAACTAAATTTTTTCATCATTTTTTAAGTTAATAGCTGGGGCAGCCGCACTTGATTCAGTCAGATCTCTACATTTTTACCATTGCCCTTTAAACCCAATTAAAATTAATTTTTTCATCATTATTGTTGTTAATAGCTGCGGCAGCCGCACTTGATTCAGTCCCCTTACCAAAAAAAGAGTTGGCTTTTGGTATGCATTGAGTATGAATGTGCATTATAAGTAGGTATTATCTTTGTTATTAGTAGTCTCAAGTTGTCCATATATTTTGGTTAACTTTTAATAGTAGCAAAAGGTTGGTTTCCAGTTAATTTTTTCAGGTTAGCAATTAGTTGGTTTAATGTATTCAGAAGTTTTTTATGTGTGTATTAAGTTGGTTCTCTTTTGCAAAAAAGGTTTTAGCAGTTTTAGGAATTACTTTTCTAACAGACAACTTAATAACAAGTAACTCAATACTAGCTTATAGTTGGTATTAAGTTTGGCGCAGTTAGCCTTTCATTGTCAAGTTGGCATTTAGTTGGTTTAAAATAGTAAGAAATATTATTTTTTTTTAAGTTTGTTTTCTTTCGCATAATGGTTTTAAAAGTTTTTGGAAATATATATCTAAAGAACAACTTATTAATAACTAAATCTAACGTCGATTTTAGTTGGTATTAAGTTTGGTCGTCTATGCTTTATTTCCCTCTGAGTCTCAAAGTATTTTTTAAGTTGATAATAAGTGGGTTTCTCGTTGTATGTGTTAAGACGAATCTTTTCCCGCTTAAATTGAATTCCTTTCAAGTAATCTTAAAAAGTATTCTTATTTTTAAGTTTGTATTAAGTGCGCCCTTAGTTGGCAATACCTAACCCCCAAGGTTTGAATGCATTACTGAAATGGCACAGGATATTAGAGGCGTGGTTGGTTGTCAAAAGATAAAGGGTCCCATAAAATGAAGTCCGACCTTGGATTTAAGAGTGAAAAAAATGTTGATTGCAAGCTTGGATATCATTCTACTTCCCATAGAAAACAAGTTATTTTCATTAGGAACGGGAGAATTCTCAAAGGTTGCTATTTGCGAAGTTTAGACCTTGCGCGCGAGTTTGCTTCTGGCGAGGAAGAATAAACTGAAGATAAAAATCGTCACGATTTTAAAATGCTTCTTTCTTGAGTATTTTAAAGCAAATATAATATTATTATATAAAAACGTTGTTTTGCTTCGCACTTCAAAAAAGTGCATTTGTAGGTAAGAATATCAAACCCGTGAAGGGACAGAAACTGTAAATTATCGTTGAAAAAAATATGAATGTCACAATCTAGGAAATCAGAAAGCTATAATGAAATAATTAATATGAAAAAAAAAATTACATATAAATTCGGCCTATCGAAACTTTAAATTATGTAGAGTTAAAGAATGTAAAGGTTATAAAAATCCGAGTGTTTGCTTTTACAAGCTGGAAACTGCAACCATAAGTTATCACCAAAGTCTAGGAGAACGGAAAAAGTAAGAATCAACTAAACTTTGGCAGAGGTGTCAGGTGACGATAAGTCACAAGTAAAGGTTTGTTAGTGTAAACCCCGTGGTGAAACATGCTCAAAATCTCGAGTGGCATCCAAACGGCAACCCCTCTTAAGGAACTATAATTCTTCACCCTAAAAACTAAACATTTCAAAAGCGCCAGCTTAAACTAATTGGTATTTCGCAATTCTACCATTAAACGCGTAGTAGGCTTTAAGTTACCCTTTCCAAGAGTGATTTCTACGAATGACTTCTACATAATTTAAAGTTATGATAGGCCGAATTTATATGTAATTTTTTTATTCATATTAATTATTTCATTATAGCTTTCTGATTTCTTAGACTGTGACATTCATATTTTTTTCAACGATAATTTATAATTTCTGTCCCTTCACGGGTTTGATATTCTTACCTATAAATGCACTTTTTTGAAGTGCGAAGCAAAACAACGTTTTTGTATAATTAGTGTTTGCTTTTGGAAAAATTAAACACTAGTAAATCAATTAACCTATTTTTTATATTATTATTATTATTATTAGGTTTATTGTGCATCTTGAAAAAAAAATTTTTTTCATGGTTAACAAAGAATTTCTAACATGCACGTATCGCCTCCCGGTCTAAGCTGAGCTTGTGGTTAGGAGGCGTGTACATCAATAAATTTTACAATTAATAATTAATGTAATTAAAATTTGCAACAAATTTTTTTTTTTTTTTTTTTTTTTTTTTTTTTCCTATAGTAATTGAAAATCATGTGATTGCTTGAGCCAATGGCAGACATTTTTTTTAAAAAAAGCTAAATTATTTAAGGTTTTACAGTCGGTGGTAAGCCGATTGAAAAGTTTAGGGCCTAAATAGCTCGCATTCCTTTGATAGGTGCTCGTATGAATTTTAGGCAATCTTACATTGATATCTGTTATATACCGCGTTAAATAATTGTGATTAGCGGCAAAAGGCCTATTCAATATATTATTTTTGTAGTAATTTATTAAAACCGCTTTAGCGTATAGTTTATGGATACTCAATACCCTAAATTCATTATATAAAATATTAGTTGAATAAAACCATGGCTTCCGCAGACATACCCTAATCACGCGGTTTTGGAGGTTCATTAGTGGCTGAAGAACATCCAGGTGCGCGCTACCCCAACAAATAATTCCATAATCTAAATGGGACTGTACAATACTATAATACACAGTTCTTAATATATTAGGTGCCAAGGCATTCCTAAGTTTATATAAATTAAATAGAGAGTATCGTAGGGATTTTGTTACACGCGCAACCTGGACGTTCCACTTCAAACAACTATCAAAGTGTACCCCAAGGTATTTAGCACTCTCACATTTTTTAATTCCGGACAACAACAATTTATATTCGGACATGAGTTTTCGTGAATTTTCACCTTCCCCCCAAGTGGTTGGCCAATCTTAGATACATTAAGGCTAAGTAAATGGTTGTCAAGAATTAGTTTCGACCTATCCATACCAGCATTAGCCTTAAAGAAAACATCCTCCCAGGTTTTACCAATATAAATCTGAACCATATCATCGGCAAATGCAATTTCATGATCAGATAGGTCTGCATTCAACATATCATTAATGTAAATCAAAAATAATAAGGGCCCAAGAACTGTACCTTGGGGTACTCCACAATCATACGTAAGACTACTACTATATACCTCACCTATCTTTACACACCCTTTTCTGTTTTCTAGATAACTTTTAAACCAGGCTAATGGTAAACCTCGTATACCAATTTTCTCCAATTTGTCAAATAAAATGTTGTGCCTAACTGTATCGAAGGCTTTGGCTAAGTCTAGGAATATCGCGAGTACCTTATCGCGCTTATCTAAATGACCCAAAACATAATCTAGAAATGAAAATAACGCGTCACTAGTAGACAGATTTGCACGAAAGCCGAACTGAGAGTTTGATATAACGTCAAACTTTTGTAAAAACCCAGATAGTTGGATTTTTAGGCATTTTTCAAATAACTTGGAAATTGTCGACACTATCGATATTGGACGGTAATTATTTATACTTTCTTCATCGCCGTCCTTAAAAACGGGAATAATTGAGGCCATCTTACAAATAGATGGAAATATTCCCGTTGAAAAGCTCAAATTAATAATATATGCAAGGGGCTCAACAATGGAGTCAATAATATATTTCAAAGTTATTGAATTAATAGAATCAATACCACAAGAGTATGAATTTTTCAGAGAATTGATTTATAGTGGTAGGTAATTAAAATTGCAAATTTACAAGTTTAAATTGAAATGATTTAATATATATGATTATTTTATATTGTACAAACTTTATAATCGGTTATTGTTTTTCTAAATTATGGGGCCCTATAACTGTGGTTTAAGATTAAATATCCTATGGTGCACGCGACATCTTTTTTAATCTCGATCGCAGCACGTTATTCGATCTTTTTAAAAGTAAATTGATTAAGTTCTTGTTTTTGCCATATTCAAAAATATTCCCTCGAGCAGAACGAACACGTCAATACTCTCAGAATAAAACTATAGTTCTTAAATTTCATTTCACACAGTTTAATGCAGAATTTCTTTCGATTTAGTTGAATATTAACATCGCCACAGGTAAATCATGCTTCAAGTCTACAACCGGGCATATAACGAATGAACTGAAGGTCTGAGAGTTGTGTCGTCACAACTTTCGCGCGGGGAGAGAGGAAAAATCTCAAAATTGTAAAACGGCCGAGAAACAGAAGTCGAAATTGCCCTATCTAGCGGTTAAGATAGGAACTAAGAAGGCGGTGCTAATTATTTTGCCTTCGTTGAAGTTCGTTCGCGACTTCGCGCGTCATCTGTAGAATCGTTAAGGGGGGTAGGAAATGTAACTAAGAATCTCGGCTTTCCCCTCTCTCTCTCGCGAAACGAAAGAGGCTCTCGCCTAGGCGTCGCGAGTTCAAGTTTGATTTACTCTACCAGCAATACTGGGCCATACCGCTCTTCTGTAGAAATTTGGAATACTTAGGGTGGAATCATTGACTGAGGAAATCGGACCTTCATCATTGTAACCCGTAGTATGTCGTCTTGTAGACTTGGGGATGATTTACTTGTGACATCGCTTAAGCCGTTGTTTTCATTTTGATGGTTTATACCGTTTAATTTTCATTTTTCACTTAGATTTAAAATGAAACCATTCAGTTTATTTGCCGGTTAATGAAAATTATTAACAACCCTTAATAAATACTGATCTGCCATGGTGCACCTCATGGGCTATTAGATTAATAGTTTTGACCTAATTAACTGGTACCCTTTTAAAATAGCTTTGAACTCACTCGTTTTTCTGTGAGGACGCGATACACGACGCGCACAAATAATCGTGGAAGCACGCGCACAATTAAAGGTTGAAATGTATACAGAATACTGGTCGCTGACGTCCCGTCATCGCGTGATTTCGAATCATCCGATTGCCCTTTAGATTTTATTTTGCACATGGCGATCGAGCCTTTTTCTTGCTCCGTAGAATTAAACTCAATTTAAAAATTATGACCTCTCTCTTTTAAGTCTCCAGTCCAACCTCAGGATACCAGTAAGTAGAAAAATATATAATTGGTACCATGCCGCGGCATACGCGGGCATGGCAACTAAAAGGAATTTAAAGTTTTCTTAAAATTGAGTACACAATGGACCGATTTGTAAAAAAAGGAAGCCCATGTGCAAGAAAAACCATTACAACTCTAACCTCTGACCTCGCGCTAGCTAGATACGCGAATCGGAAGACCTAAAAGAAAAAACACCCTACGACTGTAATTGTCCTGGGGGAGTCTCTGCCGTTTACAAATTAAAGTATTTACGAATTAAAGGGTAGGAGTCAAAGATTTTAAAGGTTATATAGGAAAATATAAATAAAGTCCGAATTTGCCGTTACATATAATATTATGGACTCTTTCTTTGTTTCCATCCATTTATTCATCCATTACGCTTAGTTTAGAATAAGAACGACGAAAGCGTCACCTCGTAACAAATCCGCGCATAACGAAGTTATACCTCAATCGCGCCATGGCTCTGTAAGACTCGCTTCATCTCCGAACTCGTCAATTACAAGAGAGAAGGGTGATACCAAGGGATTACTAGCTATAGGGATATTGGCTAATTCGAGGGATAAAATATACTAGCCTGACGTGACCTTACTAGCGTTGTTTTAATCTGCTAACTTAAAGATAACTAAAAGTGAATACCATGAACATCCACTAAGATACTAAAATATCTACTCGAGAATTAACGAGACAATCGAGACCAGAATAAACATTAAACTTTATTATTGCAAGTATAATTCTCATAAATTCAGAGAGCCCTGCAAAAAAAGAAAACGAAGTCGTAAAAACAACATCGCGTTAAAGAACATATTTGCAAAAAACTATGCCAAGTCCTCCGCACTGTTCCTAAAGAAACGTAAGTCTTCCTTTACTCTGCTGTCCAAAAGATGTACTGGATGATGGCCCCAGGCATCTTTCCACTACTTGTCCTCTACTTGGCCTATCCTAATCCTTGAAGGCTAGGACATTCTAGGCGTCACCACGGAACTTCCACCTCTGCAGCAGGCAAGAGACGTTGACTTTTTTTACACGATGTTGAATGCATGAATGTCAGAGAGAGAATGTGTTCTATCCATAGGCGCAAATGACTTTTATCTCTCGAAAAACTACGTCGACGTCCCTTAAAAAACGGATTTGGCCTACTGGCGATAGGCCAACTGAAAAACGTATTTACATCCCATTGTAAGAATTGGACGACGAGTCCGAAAGTTCGTTATGTCGAACACGTGATAGTACCGAAAGTTCGAATACTCTAAAGGGGCCGACTTTGCGTCGACTGCAACTAAATCAGACTGAGATTGTTGCACTCTACTAACGTAACCTTACCTATAATATTAAAAGAGGGATGGGTTAGAGCGAGTGTTTAACTAGTTGGAGGGATGACGTAGTTCGAGTGATTAACTAACGTAACCTTACCTAAAATATTACAAGAAGAGCAAAGAAACAAAATGTCCATTCGAGGTTGTGAACTATCGATAAAGATTCCACTTGAGATTATGTACATGAAGATTATTGTCTATCAAGATTGTGTCGCATCGACATTATTTTCTGTCGAGATTGCGTCCCATCGAGATTATATCCCGTCGTTATTGTGTCCTATCGCGCGTGTGTCCAATTTTGTTCTTATATCCGTATCCTTTCTAGACTCCTTTAAATTCTGCAGCATAATTTAAATTTCCCGCCAACTTTTATAACTAAATCAATTTATTGTACGTCTGTCTCAGAGTCCATTTTCTAAGACATTTCAAAATCTTACCGTTATATACCATTTGAGCTAATGTATAATACCCAAGTTTATTTACCCTTCGGCTTATAATCATTGATAAAAAAATCCAGTTCGCACTATAAACGTTAAAAACACTGTTTTGCATTAGACTCAATACGTAGAATTCTAGGCATCGTGCTATATCTTTTAAACCAAAACATGTATCGTTTCTAGGTCTCGCGTTTTGCTTTATTATTTATATTTAATTAGACACAAGTTTTTTATTCAACTTCATACACCAACGTTATCATTTTTTCCGTCTTTCTTTCTAATGTTATCAAAGCTACTGTTATTCAGTCTTAGTATTCAACAAAATAAAAGTATAATAAAAGTATAATAGAACACCCTTGTAAATCTAACACATTTATCTCTTTCGAATGCAAACTCCCAGTGAAACGCCGTCTTTCACGGTATTTCAACGTTATCTATAATATAGCTTTTGTTATCTCAGTCTTAGTATTCATCCGAAACGTATAGAAAAATATAAGAGTACCCCCATGATCCTAACATATTGTTCTCTCTCGAATGCAAACTCTCAATGAAACGGCTCGCGGTCGGGAGACGAAGGAGACGAAGATTCCAGTTATCAAGACGAAAAAAATTACTACCTCATAAGGGTAATCTCCATAGACGTTTCTGATGAAATTGTGAGAGACCTATAAATAAACCTGGCCGGCAACGGCCCGGTTTTAATTAACATGTAAACTATATATAGAAGTGTTCACCCCTTTGATTTGTGATAACCCGGATAGTGGTATGGCCCTATTCTCTTTTTTTAGCTAGACCCAACCCAAGTGGGGTCTAGGTACTGTATTCACTGCGGCGTCGGCGTTCGCCTTGTACAAGAAGACGAAATACGTCATCGAATAGAAAAATCTATCGTCCTCTTAAGGCCCGTTTACAAAAGAGCGGCAAGCTTAAGCGTAAGCCGATGCATGGTACAATAACAAGAGGCATAGGTTCCAAAATCTCATTTTTAAACGATGTATGAACCTATGCCTCCTGTTGTTATTGCTCCATGCATCAGATTACGCTTCAGCTTTCCACTCTTTTGTAAATGGGCCTTTACCTCTCCGAGTGAACTTTTAGTTCACGGAGAGGTTCTGTCTGCTACGTCATTGAATCGGAAAAACTTTCGTCTTCTTACCTCTCCGACTGAACTTTTAGATTGCGAGAGGTTCTGTCTGTGTGTGACGGCGGAAGAAGACGTCATAAACCACGGCGCTTGATTCTCCAATAAAATTCGAATATGCAGTTATTAGCTTCTACCTTACTCATTGAAGAGCAGCTTGTTACTTTATAATGATAAACGAACGCCTTATATAGTATCTTTTGGATTCGAGTCTATTTTAGCCTTCTGAGGTTATAGCTTTTACTGAATTGAAGCGTAATATTCCATTAAATTAAAATTAAAACTGATTAAATGATTTAACTTAATCTAAAAACCAATGTTGCTGAAACTTAAATTTAATATAAAAGATATTTTAGAAGATATTCAATATTTTCTTATAGATTGATTAGATAAAGGCGTGTTTTCACGGGTGTCCAAGATAAAATGAATTAATAAATTTTAGATATTAAGGTGAGTTTTCACGAGTATCCAAGTTAAAAATTAATAAAGATTAGATATAAAGGCGTGTTCACAGGGTATCCAAGATAAAATGACTTAATATAGATAAAGGCTCGTACGCACGAGTATCCAAGTTAAAATGACAAAGATAATATATAAATGCCCGTTCGCACGGGTATCTAAATTAAAAATGAATAAATATAAGATATAAAGCCACGTTCACACGGGCATCCAAGATAAATTAATAAAGATTAGATATAAATCCGCGTTCAGACTGGTATCAAAGAAAAATTAAGATTAGATATAAAGCCGCGTACACACGGGTATGCAAGATAAATTAATAACGATTAGATATAAAGCCGCGTTCACACGGGTATGCAAGATAAATTAATAACGATTAGATATAAAGCCGCTTTCACACGGGTATCCAAGATAAATAAAAAGGACTAGATATAAACGCGTTCACACGGGTATCCAAGATAAATTAATAAAGATTAGATATAAAGACGCGTTCACACGGGTATCCAAGATAAATTAATAAAGATTAGATATGAAGACGCGTTCACAGGTAGCCAAGTTGAAAAACATGATTTGAAAAACACGATTTGAAAAACACGATTTGAAAAACACGATTTGAAAAACTTTACGCAACTTCGTGTTTAAAGGAATCTCGACACGTCATTCAAATTGTTCAAAGATGTTTATGCATGCATAACAAGCCCCTGCTAAAGCATCATTCTTTTCAGCCTCTTTTATAATGTCATGGGTCTAGCTATTCCTATGGGCTTGACCATCTTGTTTCTAATGGGGCGAGAGGAACCCAAGAAAATAGGAGGGGAAGAGTTCCGTGTATTTTTAAGAAACGAGTCTAACGTGAGAATATATTCCATTTCGATACTATAAAGACGTAAATAGAATTGTTTGGATTTTATATTATATTTAAGTACGCGAACTTTTTCATAGACGCGAATAGCCGGTTATCCAGTTAGCTTAAAACTTAACGGTGTTCGCGTGTACAAGAACAGCAACAGAGCTTTTTGGAAATTTATGAGGTAATGTAAAATTTGTTCATTAAATTTAACAGTACAAAAAATTAAGGTAAAGCTATACGGTTCAACCGAAAAGTATACGGTGGTATCTTGACTTCTTTACTGTGTATTGACGTGAAAGATTTTATTATATAGCTACATTAATGTTTAGTATATTGCCCGGTTTCATATTAATGGGCTTAAACCTAATTTATAAAATAAGATCGATTAGGTTTTTTCCCCTAATTCATTGTTCACAATTCTCAATGGTTTATTAGGAAAGAATAATCGGATTAGGTCTAGGAATATATTAAATACGTTTGCGTTCATTTTAAGATATTCCTCAACAGAATACCATAAGCCTTTCCAATTAAAACATGGAGCATTTTTAACCATGAATTATTGAAAACACTTGATCGACCCAAATTACATCTTAATTTACATATTACGTTTGGAGCTCGTAATTATATATATTATACCTATTTCAGTAGTCTGTTGAACAGACTTATTTTCGAATCAACATTATAGCTTTACCTTAAATATATTTTTCAATTAAATTTTACAAACTGGACACTATGATATATAATACATTAATTTTCATTTTCAGCTGAACCAGATAGAAGCTATTCGCCCTTCTACGACGCTACTTTTTCAACAGCTCAGCATGGAAATCTACTCTACTCCTTAAACACGCTTTTTTTCGGAAAATATAAGCAACAAACTTTTAAACGTCCATACCGGTGATTTTCTATAAATATATATTTTAATATTCTGCTATATTTATTGTTTTCTGTTCAATCATAAGGCAGTTCTTGACAATTTTTGCTTTAGAGAATCTAATAAAATACTTTTTAAAATACTTAAGTGGTTTAAATGAAATTAATTTACATTCGTTTACTTATATCAGTTTTTTAAGGGTTAGGTGTGAAGATTGTTGGATTAGAAACTTTGTAGTAATTTTTCTGTGTTGGGTAATATATATTTTGGTTGATTTAAAGTCCCTATAAGTCAAATTATTAAGTTGGTTCTAAGTGGTTGGGGTTAACTCCGAATTGAGTTGGATTTAAGTCTTCTATAAATAGCAAGTATTAAGTTGGTTGTAAGTTGGGTATGCTTGGTAGGTATTAACTTGGTTTTAAGTGGTTTATTTTTGGTAAGTATTGAGTTGGTTTTTAATAGTCTGTATTCTATTAGCATTAAGTTCGTTATAAGTAGTCCATATTTGGTTAGTATTAAGTTGATTGTAAGTTGTATATTGTTAGTTTTAAGTTGTCTATGTTTGGTCCGTATTGAGTTGGTTTTAAGTGGTCAGTATTTGGTTAGTAACAAGTGAATTTTGGGTACTAAGTTGCTTTTTATTTGGTTAGTATTAAATTTAAGTTTAGGTTTGAATAGTACGCACTTGATTTAGTCAAATCTCTACATTTTTACCATTGCCCTTTAAACCCAATTAAAATGAATTTTTTCATAATTTTTGATGTTAATAGCTGCGGCAGCCTCACTTGATTCAGTCAAATCTCTAAATTTTTACCATTGTCCTTTAAACCCAATTAAAATTAATTTTTGCATAATTTTTGATGTAAATAGCTGCGGCAGCCGCACTTGATTCAGTCAAGTTTCTACATTTTTCCCATTGCCCTTTAAAGCCAATTAAACTAAATTTTCTCATAATTCTTTATGTTAATAGCTGGGGCAGCCTCACTTGATTCAGTCAGATCTCTACATTTTTACCATTGCCCTTTAAACCCAATTAAAATTAATTTTTTCATCATTTTTGATGTTAATAGCTGCGGCAGCCGCACTTGATTCAGTCAGATCTCTACATTTTTACCATTGCCCTTTAAACCCAATTAAAATTATTTTTTTCATAATTTTTGATGTTAATAGCTGCGGCAGCCTCACTTGATTCAGTCGAATCTCTACATTTTTACCATTGCCCTTTAAACCAAATTTAAATGAATTTTTTCATCAATTTTGATGTTAATACCTCCGACAGCCGCAGTGAAATCTTTATATTTTCCCCATTGCCCTTTAAACCAAATTTTAATAATTTATTTCATCAATTTTGATGTTAATACCTCTGACAGCCGCAGAGAAATCTTTATATTTTCCCCCTTGCCCTTTAAACCAAATTTAAATTAATTTTTCATTATTTTTGATGCTAACACCTTCCTTATTGCCGTTCGGAATTTCACTCATTTTTAAAAAGGAGAATACTTTTAAGGCGGAGAAATTGAAAATTAATGTTATTCTATGGGATTTAGATGTTTTGTAAGAGACTTACCTTTCAGATTTATTTTCTAATGCTTCCAGATATTTTTCGGGCTTTAATTTAAGATTAATTTCATAATTTTACACCGATTAGTTTGGCCACAGTCTATTTATAAAAACGGCAAAAAAATGAAGGAGGAGAAATTAAGTCATTAGCGTTCAATACCCTTAGCCTCCAAATCAAGCGCGCTCTGGCGCGTGAATTTAAAAAGCTATGGAAACCTAAGCCTAATTTGTCAAATAAGGCTTAGCTTTTTGCTGACTCAATTCCTCCGCCTTACTTTTTCCTCCGTTTTCATAAATAGATTGTGGGCCAACTAATTGGTGTAAAATTATGAAACTAGTCTTAAAATAAAGCTCGAATCTTAATTCATACCACACGGAAAATTCAAGTCTGAAATATAATAAATCTGAAAGGTAAGCCACTTTCACAAAACCAAATCCCATAGAATAACATTACGAATTGGCCATGACCGAATGGAGTCAACTTCAAAATTAATTTTAAAATACTTAGACTTAATATTTTTAAACGAAACTTAGAAAAGGCACACGTTCGAACTTTCATTTAAGATTAGTTTCAACTGTAACAAATGATTAATTCGATAAGTTATGTCCCGGAACGGACATGTCCTCGAAAAAGTCGATTTTAATGTTATTTCTATGGGAAAATGGAGCGTTTTGATTGGTTAGGGACTGAATTTTTTAGGAAATTGAAATTGCATTACAGATGATGATCAGCCCATAACGTAAGAACCCTACCGAGTTCTCCGAATAACCCAAATTAATTTTGAATAAATTCAGCAATCTCAGGATTGTGTTAAATAACTCTTAACACACAAAAAATGCTAAAAAATAAAAAAACTAGGAAATATTTCGATCTTCGATGTATAAAACTCGTGAAGTCGGTAACCAAAATATATCAGAAAATCAATCGGTAAATCGTAAAATAACTCTTTCACGAAAGCGAAAAATGAGTACAGAGAAAAATGAATCAGAAAAACCTTTTGATTTTCAAACTAATATTTCAGTCACAACTCAGTAATAAAAAAAAATTAGAATTCAAGTCATTGAAAATATACCAAAAATTTCCAAATAAGAATATTTCAAACAAATAATAAACACATAAAACAAATAATAAAAGTTAAAATTACTTCCTTACCAATAAATTGTATTCAAACGAATCAAACTTAATATATCAAAAATGTCTTTGCGAACAAAGACCCAGAAGGACATGTTATGGCCTTGAATGTCTGAAGTGACAGATATTATATCAAAAATGTCTTTGCGAACAAAGACCCAGAAGGACATGTAATGGCCTTGAATGTCTGAAGTGACAGATATTTAATTTTCTTTTAAAACATGAAATTTAAATATAATTAGATTTTCTTTTAAAACATGAAATTTAAATATAATTAGATTTTCTTTTAAAACGAAATTTAAATATAATCACAATCTGGCACGATTTAGAGTTTCAAATTTGAAAAAAACTGATTTTATTCACTGGAAAATATTTAAGAAAAAACATAACAGATGATTTTCTCCCATTGACGCTTAACATTAAATTTCGCTCAATTGTTTTTCAGGGAAAACGTGTATTGAACTGTTATTTTTCAGTATAACGCGAGTCCACTTTGTGTTTTCTTAATTTAACCCAAATTTCCACGACTCGCAATTGAACGGATCGTTAAAAATACTCGCGGGTTTATTTAAATGGGTATATGATAAAGGGAAATGTGTTTTTAAAGCCCGTTTAAAGTCACCTTCTTTTGTAACTTAGCAGACGACGCAAACCATAACAATTTGTACTTTCAAAGCTATATTTTGCGCGCAAGTGAAGAGAATTTCAAAGCGACGAATTTTAGAGCGGATAAGGTTTTTCAATAAATTGTACTACTTTAATTTTTATTTTCATTAAAACCGTACAATTTAAATGATGATTTCCATAAGGGACCACTAATTAGTTATTAGGAGTTATAATAAAACATTATCCATGGATTAGGTTTGTTCGTTTAATTAAAAATTAAAATATGGGGAATTTTTATCCCCTTTAAATTCCTGGTATAAGCATTCATAACCTAACATGAACGAATTGCCTCGAATAAAGTCGAGGAGTTGTAATAAGACATTATCCATGGATTAGGTTTGTTCGTTTGCAACCTGGATTAAAAATTAAAATATGGGGAATTTTTTTCCCTTTAAATTCCTTGTATAAGCATTCATAAGCTAACATGAACGAATTGCATCGACTAAAGTCGAGGAGTTATAATAAAACATTATCCATAGAAAACATTATCCAATTAAGGTATGAGATCTGATCATAGAACTTTGACTCTATGCCTAAAGCCAAAGCTAAATTAAGTAAATTTTTCTATCTAACGAAAAGTTTCGTTTTGTTTGACACGTAATCCCTGAAAAATAATTAAGCGAAATTTAATGTTAAGCGTCAATGGGAGAAAATCGTCTGTTATGTTTTTTCTTAAATATTTCCGAGTGAATAAAATCAGTTGTTTTGAAATTTGAAACTCTAAATCGTGCCAGATTATGATTATATTTAAATTTCGTTTTAAAAGAAAATCTAATTGTATTTAAATTTAATGTTTTAAAAGAAAATTAAATATCAGTCACTTCAGACATTCAAGGCCATAACATGTCCTTCTGGGTCTTTGTTCGCAAAGACATTTTTGATATATCTGTCACTTCAGTCTAACACGAAAGTGATAACTTCTATATTAAAAGACTAGCCCTTTAAAAAGTGATTCAGTCAAATCTTTACAGTTTTACCATTGCCCTTAAAACCCAATTAAAATTAGTTTTTTCATAATTTTTGATGTTAATAGCTGTGGCAGCCGCACTTGATTCAGTCAAATCTCTACATTTTTACCAGTGCCCTTTAATCCCAATTAAAATTATTTTTTTCATAATTTTTGATTTTAATAGCTGCGGCAGCCGCACTTGATTCAGTCAGATCTCTACATTTTTACCATTGCCCTTTAAACCCAATTAAAATAAATTTTTTCACAAATTTTTATGTTAATAGCTGGGCAGCCGCACTTGATTCAGTCAGATCTCTACATTTTTACCATTGCCCTTTAAACCCAGTTAAATTTTTTTTTTTTCACAATTTTTGATGTTAATAGCTGGGGCAGCCTCACTTGATTCAGTCAGATCTCTACATTTTTACCATTGCCCTTTAAACCCAATTAAAATTTATTTCTTCATTTTTGATGTTAATAGCTGCGGCAGCCGCACTTGTTTCAGTCAAATTTCTACATTTTTATCATTGCCCATTTTTGACGTTAATACCTCAGGAAGCCCCAAAGCGAGACATTGAAATCTTTACATTTTTCCCATTGCCCTTTAAACCCAATTAAAATAAATTTTTTCATCATTTTGGATGTTTTTACCTCCGACAGCCGCAGTGAAATCTTTATATTTTCCCCATTGCCCTTTAAACCAAATTTAAATAATTTTTTTCATCAATTTTGATGTTAATACCTCCGACAGCCGCAGTAAAATCTTTAAATTTTCCCCATTGCCCTTTAAACCAAATTTAAATTAATTTTTTCATCAATTTTGATGTTAATACCTCCGACAGCCGCAGTGAAATATTTATATTTTCCCCATTGCCCTTTAAACCAAATTTAAATTAAATTTTTCATCAATTTTGATGTTAATACCTCCGACAGCCACAATGAAATCTTTATAATTTTCCATTACCCTTTAAACTAAATTCCAATTAATTTTTTCATTATTTTTGATGTTAATACCTTCCTTATTGCCGTTCGGAATGGCAAGTCGTCCGGAATTTCACTCATTTTTAAAAAGGAGAGTACTTTTAAGGCGGAGAAATTGAAACTAAATGTTATTCTATGGGATTTAGATTTTTTGTAAGAGACTTACCTTTCAGATTTATTTTCTAATGATTCCAGATACTTTTCGGGCTTTATTTTAAGACTAATTTTATAATTTTACACCGATTAGTTTGGCCACAATCTATCTATAAAAACGGCAAAAATATGAAGGAGGAGAAATTAAGTCATTAGCGTTCAATACCCATATCCTCCAAACCAAGTGCGCTCCTGCGCGTGAATTTAAAAAACTAAAGAAAACCTAAGCCTAATTTGTCGAATAAGGCTTAGGTTTTTGCCCACTCAATTTCTCCGCTTTAGTTTTTTGGCCGTTTTCATAAATAGATTGTGGGCCAACTAATTGGTGTAAAATTATGAAATTAGTCTTAAAATAAAGCTTGAAACTTAATTCATACCACACAGAAAATTCAAGTCTGAAAAATATCTGAAAGTATTAGAAAATAAATCTGAAAGGTAAGCCACTTTCAAAAAACCAAATCCCATAGAATAACATTACGAATTGGCCATGACCGAATGGAGTCAACTTCAAAATTAATTTTAAAATACTTAGACTTAATATTTTTAAACACTTAGACTTAATGACCGAAACTAGCAAAAAAGCCAATTATGGGTCAACTTCAAAATTAATTTTAAAATACTTAGACTAAATATTTATTAATGAAACTTGAAAAGTTCAACATTCGAACCTTGGTCTACCATTTAAAAGTGATTATAACTGTAACAAATAATTCCTCTTTTATTTCTGCGATGCAAGGGATTTAGATTTTTTTTAAAGACATTTACCTTTCAGATTTATTTTCTAATGCTTCCAGATATTTTTCGGGCTTTAATTTAAGATTAATTTCAGAATTTTACACCTATTAGTTTAGCCACAGACTATTTATAAAACGGCAAAAGTATGAAGGAGGAGAAATTAGGTCATTAGCGTCCAAATCAAGCGCGCTGCTGCGTGTGATTTTAAAAAGCCATATAAAACCTAAGCCTAATTTGTCAAATTAGGCTTAGGTTTTTGGCGAATCTATTTCTCCGCCTTGTTGTTCCTTCCGTTTTCATGAATAGATTGTGGGCCAACTAATCGGTGTATTATTATGAAATTAGTCTTCAAATAAAGCTTGAATCTTAATTCATACCACACAGAAAATCCAAGTTTTAAAAATATCCGGAAGTATAAGAAAATAAACCTGAAAGGTAAGCCACTTTCAAAAAACCAAATCCCATAGAATAACATTACGAATTTTGCCATGCGCGAAACCAGCTAAGTACCAAAAAAAGGGTCAACTTCAGAATTAATTTTAAAATACTTAGACTTAATATTTTTAAATGAAACTTGAAAAGTTCAACATTCGAAACTTGCTCTACCATTTAAAATTGGTTTTATCTGTAACAAATAATTCCTCTTTTAGTTCTGCGATGCAAGGGACATGTCCTCGAAAGAGTCGATTTTAATGTTATTTCAATGGGGAAATGGAGCGTTCTGATTGGCTAAAGGTCGAATTCGTGAAATAACATTACAGATGATGATGGGCCCATAACATTGAACGCTATCGCGTTCATAGATTTTAAATTTGACGAGCCCAATCGCTAGAGAACAAACTTCGTCAAAGATTTCAAAATAATGAAGTGTTGTAAGTTCAATAAATTAAAATTTTGATAAGAAAGGTCAAGGTCCCTTAAAAACATATCGGCGTTTTGAAAGCCCTAGAGTATTTGTAGACCAAGTAACGCCATTAGGCAGAATTTTGATCAAAATCAACTTATGACCTCGACATGACCTACACAACCGTAAGTAAACATATTCAATATCAATTAACGCATTAGCTTTCCGCAAAACTAGCTAAAATAAGGACTGTGACGTACAAGTTCGCTTTCTGGTACTGCTCAGTCTACAGATACCCTAGAAAGCTTAAATTATAGATATATAAGCCTACTTCTAAAATACGTTTTTTTTGTGGTATAATGCGGTGAATTAAGAAGGGATGTCTCTCTTTTGGCCCCACAATCAATTTTTTATGATTTTTTTTTTTCATACAGGGCGGACCTGAGTAAAAATATACCAAGTTCTGAAACAAACGTCAATTTACGTGACTCAACACTAACCAAAACGTAACCGAAAATACACAACAGTAGGCATTAAAAGACTGGTCCTACTATACTTAATTGGGATTAACATTAAATTTATGTGGGGAAAAGTGTGAAGCTAAAACTAGCAGTCATTAAGAGATCCAATCACGTGATTATTTTCCCCACTCGGTCTATATTTCACTCTAGGGTCAACCATATCATATATACCAAATAAAACACGAGCAATTTAAATGTCAATCCGGTTTAAGATTTGTGGCATGAATAACCTGGTTCGATGCGCGAAATACATTTGCAAAACGAGCGAGAATTCTAAAAACTTAATTTGAAAGCCGGTGCTAGTTATTAATATCAATTCTTACGCTACTGTTCGCAAGTTTGCCAGAAGATTACAGTATTTCCCCATACATAAAGCTGATTCTCACAAGAATATCAAAATTGCTTTATATTTTGCTTGCGTAATGTGATTTCCTACTTCAAATTTAGTAGGCTACACATACTTGCGCGCTGGCGAACTCGATTTTACGCGTGTCACAAATACACTTATCCTTCTTTGATTAAATGCAAAATAGAAGCTTAGCGGGTTTACACGCACTAATTTATTTTGGACATTCGGAGAAATGAAAAACAAATCAAAATACACTGTTTCCAACTTCGCTAGAAGGTAACAGTTCAACTCGGTACATATAGCGGATTCTCTCAGTATTCAGCAGTAATAAAAAAACAAGTTGGGAAACCAAAATATAACCTCCCCGACCCCGACGTTAAGGTAATCTAACCTAACCTAACCCTACCTAAAATAAAAGATGAAAAGAAATGTAGAGTATTGGATGAGTAGAAGAAACAGCGAAATAGGCAAAATATTATATCACA
This sequence comes from Odiellus spinosus, assembly GCA_963920705.1. Classification (NCBI taxonomy): domain Eukaryota; kingdom Metazoa; phylum Arthropoda; class Arachnida; order Opiliones; family Phalangiidae; genus Odiellus; species Odiellus spinosus. The sequence continues at coordinate 7,724,230 of OY987232.1, read as the reverse complement.
TTGAACCTATATGCATTTCTTCAGTATACCAACACAACCCTAAATAATTCTCTACTTAAAACCAAACCTAACTAGAGAAAAAAAGGAAAATAAATAAGATATAACCACATAGATTTCAGGATAAATAATCCAGTCCATAATTCAGTATTAAAACAAAAAAAAATCAGAATTAAGACAACTGAAATTAGCAATCTTTGGTAATATGTAAAATAGCCCTTACAAGAACAATTTAAGTAAAGCAAATTATCAAATAAACGCCAAATAAGTCAATTAAAATTAAAAATATTAATCTTACCACTACCAAATAGCGGGCAGAAAACACAGACATCAAGATAACATTAGCAAAATAAATTTTCAACACCGGTAATCCTGAGAACTAGATTCTACAAAATCTTCTGGAATAATAAATTTATTTTAATCTAAAAAATATAAAATCTTAAAAAAAATATCTATACAAATAACATATTGATAAACCAATTAAAATTAGATGCGAAAAACATTTAATCTCGATATGAGATTAAATACACAAGGTCAAGGTTCTTCTTTTAAAACCATATCAGAATTTTGACGGTTGTAGAGTATTTGTAGACCAAGTAACGTGAAAAGGCAAAATGTTATATCAAATTGAACCTATACATGGCTTCAGTATACAACACAAGTTGTGAAACAAACGTTATTTTACGTGACTACACACTAGCTAAAACATCACCGAAAATAAACGACAGTAGGCATTAATAACTCTTTTACGAAAACAAAAAATTACTACAGAGAAAAATGAGTCAGAAAAAAAAAACCTTTTGATTTCCAAACTAATATTTCAGTCACAACTCAGTAATAAAAATTAGAGTTCAGGTCAATGAAAATATACCAAAAATGTCCAAACAAATAATAAACGCATCAAATAAATGATTCAAATTCAAAATTACTTCCTTACCAATAAATTGTATTCAAACGAATGAAACTTAATTTAAAATTTCAACGAGTCAAATCTCTAGAGAACAAACTTCGTCGAAGATTTCAAAAGAAATGAAACGATTTTACGTTCAATAAATTAAAATTTAGATAAGCAAGGTCAAGGTCCCTCAGTAAAATCATATCGGCGTTAAGAAAACTAGAGTATTTGTAGACCAAGTAACGTCATTAGGCAAAATATTTGATCAAAATCAAGTTATGACCTCGGTATCGTCATATAACCGTAAATAAACATATTCAATAAACAATTAACGAATAAGCTTTCCGCATAACACGCTAAACTACGAACTGTGACGTACAATTTCGCTTTTTGGTGCTACACGACCTACAGATACCTTATAAGCCTACGTCTAAAAACACGTTTTTTGGTGATAATGCTGTGAGTAAAGAATAGATGTTTCTCTTTTGGCCCTACCATAAATTTTTTATATTTTTTTTTTCTGACAGGGCAGGCCTGAGTAAAAATATACCAAGTTGTGAAACAAACGTCATTTTACGTGACTCCACACTAGCTAAAATGTTACCGGAAATACACGACAGTAGGCATTAAAAGCCTGGTTCTATTATACTTAATTGGGATTAACATTAAATTCATGTATGAAAAAGTGTGAAACTAAAACTAGCAGTCATCACGAGATCCAATCACGTGATTCTTTTCCTCACTCTGTCTACATTTCACTCTTGGGTCAACCATATCATACATGACTATTAAAACACGAGAAATTTCAATGTCAATCCGGTTTAAGAAAGTTCGTCAATTGTTAATTGTGGCATGACTAAAGCCGGATTCACACAGACCTATTTTCACGCTTTTCACGGTCACGCGCGAGGGGCAATGGGCAAACCACTCTTGGAATCAGGTGTACAAACTAAATGGAATCACGCGAATCGATTCGGAATCAGGAGAATCGATACGGAATCACGCGAATCGATTCGGAATCACGCGAATCGATTCGGAATCAGGAGAATCGATACGGAATCACGCGAATCGATTCGGAATCACGCGAATCGATTCGGAATCACGAGAATCGATACGGAATCACGCGAATCGATTCGGAATCACGCGAATCGATTCGGAATCACGCGAATCACGAATCAATTCGGAATCACGCGAATTGATTCGGAATCACTGACAATCAAATGAATCTGGAATCAGGTGTACAAAATTTTTCTAGAGTGGTTTGCACCTCGCTCGCGCGTGCTAATGGTACTTCTATGAGTTCACGAGCGTGAAACGCGTAAAAACAGGTCTGTGTGTATCCGCGTTAACCTGGTTCGCTCTGCGCATGTACACAATTTCGCACGAAATAAATTTGCGAAACGCGCGAAAATTATAAAAAAATTAATTTGAAAATCCGTGCCAGTAATTAAAACCAAATACGCCACTGTTTGCAAGTTTGCCAGAAGATTACGATATTTCCCCATACATGAAGCTGATTCTCCCAAGAATATCAAAAAAAAATCACATTGATATTTTCCATGCGTAAAGAGGTTTCCGACTTCAAATTTAGTGGTCTACACATACTCGCGTGCTGGCGAACTCGATTTTACACGTGTCACAAATACACTGGAAACCTACTCTACTTCTGTTCGAGGAGAGTTTTCACGACTATCATTTTTCTTAAGTGGTTTAACATTATGCATAAATCCGCCTCAGCTTCAAATCTTATACACCAATTCCCCTTGAACTGGTTAAAAATTCACCGAGTATAATCGAAGTTATTATTGTCTTATCTCTTATCTAAATTATGTTGTTTCAATCTTCCATACCCGTGTAAACGCACCTTTATTTAAGTTCTTCAATCCACCCCAAGTTTGCACCAGAGATAAGCCTATACTGCCCGTTATACCTTTGCTTTTTCGAGTAAATGATATATATGGAAAATAGCTTAGGCGCATGCTGCCAACTAAAACTGCCATTAATCGGTCAAATTTCTTTAAATTTTTGCATAAATTCTCAAATAACTTCTAAACTATCTCGAATTTTAAATTAATTTTTCGACTTTCTAATTAATTAGATTAAGATGAACCATTTTAATATTTTTAATTATAATATAAATTAATATTGCGTTTCATTTCCCTAAACAATCACCCCATGAGGCTAATTTGCATTCGTTCCAAAAAGATACTATATAAACCTTTCGAAGGGCTATATTAATCGAAGTAACCGTGCGTGATGGCCATGAAGTTAGGGGGAAAACCCCCCCTTTCAATGTCTTGCTGATTCTTGATCTCTAGGCGCTTGGCGACGCAATTTACCCATTGGTGGGGCGATGTTTGGAGTCAGTGGAAGGTTGATGTGAACTGTACTAGTGGGGGACGCCTCGCTAGTATGGAACGCTGAGATCGGAAACTGGAGGTTGGACCTTGGTGCGGGGATGGTCGGAGGTGATTATGACAGTGGGAGACGTCCCATTGCTTATAATCGCCTTCGGCTGTTCAGCATCAAGGTTCGACCGTAAAGTGGATGGTGGAATGCGATGATGTGCAATGGGAGACGTCCTGTTGTATGTCTTTGCACGACACTTGAAACTCAATGTGGCAGCCACGCTTAAAGGAGGTAATTCCCCGGAATTGAACGATAAGCTGGTATGATTACGTCTCTAGACTTTTGGCTCCACGAGCTAGGTCACGTGACTTCCGTTTACACAGGATATCCGCTTACACACACAGACAGACACACAGACAGACACACAGACACACAGACACGACCAGTGTAACACCTCCCCCTGAACTAAAGTTCAGTCGGGGAGGTAAAAATAAGCTTACACTACCTTGGCTTAAACTTAAGCTCGTGCTGAACACTCAAACTGGTATTTGACACACGAGTGATATTTAATTAAAATTGTGTAATGTTCTTAAAGAAACATAATAGATTAAATTAGCAGCATTTCTAAGTAATGCGATTTAAATTCAATCGCCTCGATTTATTCGAGTACAATACCCAAAAGATCATGAGAAAGAGGCCTCTTATCACCGAAATATAGGTGAGAAACGATTGCCGACACAATCCAAGACGATACCATCGCGCAAGCGAGAGGGTTCACCCCAATTCTCAAAGCTAACGTAAACCAACCATTGGTGCAGTGCATCTATGAGTACCGAGTCTTTAAATCTCGTTTATATAGGCCGAGAAGAGATATATTATTAAAGTAAAAAAATCAAATGATAAGAAAATCTTGCCTACTTTTTAAGGTGAATTAAGGTGAATTTAATGGGATAATCATGATATAATATAATAGTCAAAATTAAAGGGCTGAAGAGGGCTACCCGAGTAGAACAACCCAGTGAATGTAGTTTTAAGTTATCGATAAAAAATACCATTAAAAATAGCTTATCTACTGTTTAAAAAATAAAATTTTTGTTCATCAATTTAGTACCACTTAATAAAGCTCGCTAGGTTTATGTTTTAACCTTTTCGTAACCCATTCAGCCACCTTTCTCTCTATTACTTCATATACCTTATCAATCTTTCATTATTGAAATCTTTGTTTAACCAAGAAAAGCACTCGTAAACAATAAACTATTATACAAAAAAGAGGTTGCTTCGAACCCTTAAAAAAACTCTTTATCTAACTTGAATCAAACCCGTGAAGGGACAGAAATTATTTGTTAGAGAAAGAGCAATTTCATATCTTTAAAATTATAGTTAGTAGATTTAGTCTACTATTATTTTATTACTATTATATATTTTCCAAAAAATGGATAAAGACGACCTAGGACTAATGATAAATATATATATATACATTAAAGGAACTCCATCTTTAGCTAATTATATAAGTGATACTGATAGAATTTAAAATTAACATCAATGGGAGAGGAAGGTTAACTAGGTCGTCTTTATCCGTTTTTTGAAAAATGCTGCTTAGATTCTTGTATGAAGCGGAAACCTGGAAATAAATACTCCACTAAGACGTTAAACACCCGTGAAGCGAGCCAAAACATTCAAAAATCAAAAAACGACATTACTTTGGTCTTGAGGCTATTGAAAAGCCGACAATTGATTGGCGCGCGTTCAGGTTTATTTCGTTTATTTAATCCAGAAAGCCCAATATTTCATTTAAAAATGGACATGTGAGATGTTATTTGAAGGTCTCACCAACTCAACCAAAATAGCACGAAATCCTTACCATGGAATATCTTGACTATGAAAACATAACAAAAGCCAACGTCCGTACGTAACGTATACCCCCTCCCCTCCCACCGAAAAGTCTCGAGAGGCCTAGAATATTCTGGAAAGTGCTTCAAAGTTCTAGAAGGGTCTGGAAGGTTCTGGAAATGTCAATTGATTTTTCACGGGTTTTAGGAAGTTCATAGTAATTAGACAAAATTAGTAAATTTGTAACTCGATATATTTTTCTTGCTTTAGATCAAAAACTACAGAATCGATTTTTATGAACAACGGTACACACAGCTTCAAAAGTGTTGAGGTGAGCTTCAAGTCACTGGAGAGGAGAGGAGATGAGATGAGATGAGATGAGCGGTAGAGTTGAGAGTTCAGAAAATTTCTAAAGGGAGGTGAGCTTTATGTTACTGGAGAAGAGATGAGAAGGAGAACTGACAGCTCGCAAAAGGCCTAAAGAGAGGTGAGCTTTGAATAATAGGAGAGGATACGAAATTATGAGATGATAGGTGAGCCCCGCGAGGCCTTGCAAAAAAGAGCGGAGAAGAATAAGAGCTCCAGAGTTTTTTAATGAGAACATGTGAGTTTGAGCTTTGGCGCCAATTTGGTTAATAGGAAAGGAGAGAGGGAGAGGAGAGCCATCTTGGAGGGCCTTTACATGAGGGGAGGGGCTATAACTTAGATTTTATGGCAGATAGTCGGGAGATGAGTGCCTTTTAAGTTAACAACAGCGAAACGGGGCAGGAGCGGAGTTATTCTCCAAGCTCAGCAAAGAGTCGTGAGCTGGAGCGTGAGCAGTAGATAAAATCGAGAAAGTACCCATCACTTAAACCCGGTTCGGTCGCTTATGCTACAACAAATAACAAATTTCAGGGTCAAACACTTGAAAGGGTAGGAATATTTTTACAAGAACCGTTTTCGCCCAAAAGTCAACCTTACGTGGCGTTCTCTAGAGCAACATCGAACAATTGTTGATACGGATTACCAAGTGGCGCTCTTAAAAAGCAAATCAAACATGTTCCAATTCATCTCATAATGACCACAAACAGGCGTTTTAGCGTGGAAACTATCATATTTCAATACAATTGCATGGGGCCCAAATCATCGGGATGAAGCCAGTCAGCTAATTTACAATAAAGAAATGTATTAAGAAAAACCCACCTCTATTAACGTCTGTAGATCATTTATGCATAAACAACTAAGCGTTAAGTGTAGAGCTCGGAATTCATATAAACTTTCTCGAATCGTCTTTCTCGAATCGTCTTTTTCGAATCGTCTTTTTCGAATCGTCTTTTTCGAATCGTCTTTTTCGAATCGTCTTTTTCGAATCGTCTTTTTCGAATCGTCTTTTTCGAATCGTCTTTTTCGAATCGTCTTTTTCGAATCGTCTTTTTCGAATCGTCTTTTTCGAATCGTCTTTTTCGAATCGTCTTTTTCGAATCGTCTTTCTCGAATCGTCTTTCTCGAATCGTCTTTCTCGAATCGTCTTTCTCGAATCGTCTTTCTCGAATCGTCTTTCTCGAATCGTCTTTCTCGAATCGTCTTTCTCGAATCGTCTTTCTCGAATCGTCTTTCTCGAATCGTCTTTCTCGAATCGTCTTTCTCGAATCGTCTTTCTCGAATCGTCTTTCTCGAATCGTCTTTGTCGAATCGTCTTTTTCGAATCGTCTTTTTCGAATCGTCTTTTTCGAATCGTCTTTTTCGAATCGTCTTTTTCGAATCGTCTTTTTCGAATCGTCTTTTTCGAATCGTCTTTCTCGAATCGTCTTTCTCGAATCGTCTTTCTCGAATCGTCTTTCTCGAATCGTCTTTCTCGAATCGTCTTTCTAGAATCGTCTTTCTCGAATCGTCTTTCTCGAATCGTCTTTCTCGAATCGTCTTTGTCGAATCGTCTTTGTCGAATCGTCTTTGTCGAATCGTCTTTGTCGAATCGTCTTTGTCGAGTCGTCTTTCTCGAATCGCCTTTCTCGAATCGCCTTTCTCGAATCGCCTTTCTCGAATCGTCTTTCTCGAATCGTCTTTTTCGAATCGTCTTTTTCGAATCGTCTTTTTCGAATCGTCTTTTTCGAATCGTCTTTTTCGAATCGTCTTTTTCGAATCGTCTTTTTCGAATCGTCTTTCTCGAATCGTCTTTCTCGAATCGTCTTTCTCGAATCGTCTTTGTCGAATCGTCTTTGTCGAATCGTCTTTGTCGAATCGTCTTTGTCGAATCGTCTTTCTCGAGTCGTCTTTCTCGAATCGTCTTTCTCGAATCGTCTTTCTCGAATCGTCTTTCTCGAATCGTCTTTCTCGAATCGTCTTTCTCGAATCGTCTTTCTCGAATCGTCTTTGTCGAATCGTCTTTGTCGAATCGTCTTTGTCGAATCGTCTTTTTCGAATCGTCTTTTTCGAATCGCCTTTTTCGAATCGCCTTTTTCGAATCGCCTTTTTCGAATCGCCTTTTTCGAATCGCCTTTTTCGAATCGTCTTTTTCGAATCGTCTTTTTCGAATCGTCTTTTTCGAATCGTCTTTTTCGAATCGTCTTTTTCGAATCGTCTTTTTCGAATCGTCTTTTTCGAATCGTCTTTTTCGAATCGTCTTTTTCGAATGGTCTTTTTCGAATGGTCTTTTTCGAATGGCCTTTTTCGAATGGCCTTTTTCGAATGGCCTTTTTCGAATGGCCTTTTTCGAATGACCTTTTTCGAATCAGGTTTTTCGAATCAGGTTTTTCGTATCAGGTTTTTCGTATCAGGTTTTTCGAATCAGGTTTTTCGAATCAGGTTTTTCGAATCAGGTTTTTCGAATCAGGTTTTTCGAATCAGGTTTTTCGAGTCAGGTTTTTCGAATCCAGGTTTTTCGAATCCAGGTTTTTCGAATCCAGGTTTTTCGAATCCAGGTTTTTCGAAACCAGGTTTTTCGAAACCGGGTTTTTCAAAACCGGGTTTTTCAAAACCGGGTTTTTCAAAACCGGGTTTTTCAAAACCGGGTTTTTCAAAACCGGGTTTTTCAAAACCGGGTTTTTCAAAACCGGGTTTTTCAAAACCGGGTTTTTCAAAACCGGGTTTTTCCAATCGGGTTTTTCCAATCGGGTCTTTCAAATCGGGTTTTTCAAATCTGGTTTTTCAAATCGGGTTTTTCAAATCGGGTTTTTCAAATCGGCTTTTTCAAATCGGGTTTTTCAAATCGGGTTTTTCAAATCGGGATTTTCAAATCGGGTTTTTCAAACAGGATTTTCAAATCAGGATTTTCAAATCAGGTTTTTCACATCAGGTTTTTCACATCAGGTTTTTCACATCAGGTTTTTCAAATCAGGTTTTTCAAATCAGGTTTTTCAAATCAGGTTTTTCAAATCAGGTCTTTCAAATCAGGTCTTTCAAATCAGGTCTTTCAAATCAGGTTTTTCAAATCAGGTTTTTCAAATCACGTTTTTCAAATCACGTTTTTCAAATCACGTTTTTCAAATCACGTTTTTCAAATCACGTTTTTCAAATCACGTTTTTCAAATCACGTTTTTCAAATCACGTTTTTCAAATCACGTTTTTCAAATCACGTTTTTCAAATCACGTTTTTCAAATCACGTTTTTCAAATCGTGTTTTTCAAATCACGTTTTTCAAATCATGTTTTTTAATTTATCTTGGATACCCGTGTGAACGCGTTTATATCAAGTCCTTTTTATTTATCTTGGATTCCCGTGTGAAAGCGACTTTATATCTAGTCCTTCTTATTTATCTTGGATACCCGTGTGAAAGCGACTTTATATCTAATCGTTATTAATTTATCTTGGATACCCGTGTGTACGCGGCTTTATATCTAATCTTAATTTTTCTTTGATACCAGTCTGAACGCGGATTTATATCTAATCTTTATTAATTTATCTTGGATGCCCGTGTGAACGTGGCTTTATATCTTATATTTATTCATTTTTAATTTAGATACCCGTGCGAACGGGCATTTATATATTATCTTTGTCATTTTAACTTGGATGGTCGTGCGAACGAGCCTTTATATCTATTCTATATTAAGTCATTTTATCTTGGATTCCCTGTGAACACGCCTTTATATCTAATCTTTATTAATTTTTAACTTGGGCACTCGTGAAAACTCACCTTAATATCAAAAATTTATTAATTCATTTTATCTTGAACACCCGTGAAAACACGCCTTTATCTTATCAACCTATAAGAAAATATTGAATATCTTCGAAAATATCTTTTATATGAAATTTAAGTTTCAATAACATTTTTTTTTAGATTAAGTTAAATCATTTAATCAGTTATAATTTTAATTTAATGGAATATTACGCTTCAATTCAGTAAAAGCTATAACCTCAGAAGGCTAAAATAGACTCAAATCCAAAAGATACTATATAAGGCGTTCGTTTATCATTATAAACTAAGAAGCGAGTAACGGTTGCCGCTCTTCAATGAGTTGTAGTGGATATACGTTAATAGCAAGATAGAAGCTAATAACTGTTTATTTAAATTTTATTGGAGAATTAAGCGCCGTGGTTGATGACGTCTTCTTCCGACGTCACAGAGAGAACCTCTTCGCGAACTAAAAGTTCAGTCGGAGAGGTAAGAAGACGAAAGTTTTTCCTATTCGATGACGTAACAGACAGAACCTCTCCGTGAACTAAAAGTTCACTCGGAGAGGTAAGAGGACGAAAGATTTTTCTATTCGATGACGTATTTCGTCTTCTTGTACAACGCGAACGCCAACGCGAACGCGAACGCCGCAGTGAATACAGTACCTAGACCCCACTAGGGTTGGGTCTAGCTAAAAATCCGAAAGAATATGAAAAATATATACTTACATATCGGAAATCTACTTTGCGTACTTAATTTCTTCTTCGGAAACTTCTGTAGATTCATTTTTTTATGAAGCCCAGATCATGAAACTTCGCATTCGCGTTTCAAAAGGTTTACTAAAATTTTCTTTCCTTCAGCGATTGGAACATTCTCCACGATTTCTTTAGCGCCATGTACGTTTTAAAGAGAAAGGGGTTGTTGAAGAGAGAAATTTTGATGTACTCCCTTTCGATAGAAATCCCAGTCAACCGAATCCCATTCAACCGAAAGAAATTTAAAATGAAGCCCAATTGGCTGTATTCGGTTTACTAGGATTTAAAGGAGATTTTATTGTTATTATATTTATAGTGCAAGTCATTCTGTTCATTGGGACTTTTTACTAAATATAAAATAGTTTTATCTTCGTTATATTTATAGTGCGCCTAATTGTATAATCATAGAAAACGTATTTAAAAATGTATAAAATTTGATATCGGATTTCGAACCACCGTGAAAGACCTGATTTGAAAAACCTGATTTGAAAAACCTGATTTGAAAAACCTGATTTGAAAAACCTGATTTGAAAAACCTGATTGGAAAAACCTGATTGGAAAAACCTGATTTGAAAAACCTGATTTGAAAAACCTGATTTGAAAAACCTGGTTGGAAAAACCTGGTTGGAAAGACCTGGTTGGAAAGACCTGGTTGGAAAGACCTGGTTGGAAAGACCTGGTTGGAAAGACCTGGTTGGAAAGACCTGGTTGGAAAAAGCTGGTTGGAAAAAGCTGGTTGGAACAAGCTGGTTGGAAAAAGCTGGTTGGAAAAAGCTGGTTGGCTAATTCGAGGGATAAAATATACTAGCCTGACGTGACCTTACTAGCGTTGTTTTAATCTGCTAACTTAAAGATAACTAAAAGTGATTACCATGAACATCCACTAAGATACTAAAATATCTACTCGAGAATTAACGAGACGATCGAGACCAGAATAAATATTAAATATTATTAGTACAAGTATAATTCTCATAAATTCAGAGAGCCCTGCAAAAAAAACCAAGTCGTAAAAACAACATCGCGTTAAAGAACATATTTGCAAAAAACTATGCCAAGTCCTCCGCACTGTTCCTAAAGAAACGTAAGTCTTCCTTTACTCTGCTGTCCAAAAGATGTACTGGATGATGGCCCCTGGCATCTTTCCACTACTTGTCCTCTACTTGGCCTGTCCTAATCCTTGAAGGCTAGGACATTCTAGGCGTCACCACGGAACTTCCACCTCTGCAGCAGGCAAGAGACGTTGACTTTTTTTACACGATGTTGAATGCATGAACATACAGGGTAGATAGGGGAGGAGTGGAAACCGACAGCTTTGGCTCTGCATTTTGAGAGTTCTCGGATTTTGCCTTTCCAATTTTCCTCTCAACATCCTGTGTTTTACTATTGGCTGATTTTGAAACCGGTACAACCAATTACAGCGCAGAAAAAATATCGTCTGCTTCACTGCTTGATCGGAATTTCGGAAACCGTAGTCATAGAGTCATGTGTAGTGTTTTCTTCTCGGTTTGGTTAAATATCACTGTAGTTTTATTTAATTTTATAACATAATCATTTACTTAGTTATCCAAGATATCGCTGTCCTTATGGGCCATGTACCAGAAGTACCAAACCAAAAAAAGGTTTAAAAGATGCTACTCTTGTTAACTTTCCATCACCCAAAAAAGAACTAGAAAAATGTAAAAGATGGATATCAGCGTGTGGGCGCTCAAATTTTACAATCGCTGATGTTTCAAAGTCTAGTCGGATATGTGGACGGCATTTTCACGGTTTTAATGGACCAACTCCAGAACATCAGGATCCAGTCCCACTAATTGATCTCGACCAACCAGGCATTTTAAGACCTTGTTACTCTAATACCTCAATTAGTTGTGATGTCCAAAATCACTCGGTAATTTATGCTTTTTATGTACAATTAAATTTTTGTAATCTAATTTTACGTAACTTATCTCTTTAGACTGAAATGACATATCAACCAGTTGGTTTACAGCCGGAACCAAATTTATCTCAAGAAGTAGTGACCTCATTATTAGAGGAATCTCTAGTAGCTAATGGATCCATACTTAAAGAAAGAATTGACATCCACACGTTAACCTGCGTAGTTGGCTGGGCTACCGAAGTTTTTGATAATAGAGTAACATATAGTAAAATCAGAAATGGCACTGCAATTATTGTGTGTACTGTTTATGAATCCGATGTTACCGTAGATTCTATAGATAGAAATATTAATTTAAAAACTATATGCCCAAACTTAATCTTGAATGAAAACCAAGCTATTTATGATTTACTAGAAAAACTTAGCAAATTCAATGTTTGTATCGGAAATTCTGACAAAGATTTTGTTGCTCTGTTTAAGAAAGAAAACAAGTTCAATCAAAGGAAAACTGGCTACTACTGTGCAAAAATTGAAACTATTTTCAGTAACAAATGTTGCCGGTTAATAAAAACAGCAAGAAAAAGATGTTATGTATGCATTCAATATAGGGGAAGCCTCAGGAAAATCAGGTCAAAAGCTAATTCAAAAAAAGAAACTTTAGTAAAGAAAAAACCGAGAAAGACAATTGACAAACATAAGAATATGATTATGAACGGCCAAAAAATGGGAGCAACTATATCTGCAATGAAACAAATATTTAAAGACAGGCTAAAAATTGAAGCAACTGGGTCATTTGCGTCTATATTTATAAAGGAACAATTGAAAGCTATGAACAGGTCAAAATATGGAATGCGATGGAACAAAACTTTTAAATGGTGTTGTTATTTAAAAAACAAATCCAAATCGTGTTACGAGGCATTGAGGAAATCAGGTAGTTTATATTTGCCAACCTCGAGAACCCTGTACAATGAACGCCAAATTGTGACTTCTAAAAGTGGATTTCATCAGGAAACCTTTTCTGATATGATTGAGAAGACAAAAATTAAGCTTCGTCCAAACTGGGATAGCTATTTTGTTATTTTACTTTATGAGATAAAAATCAGAGAGCACCTAATGTGCCATAAAGATACTGGTTTTTTAACTGGTTTCAAAGACATAAATGATGACATTAACTGTTTAGATAATAAAAAACGAGAGGTAAATGGAATTGAGGCACCACCGTTAGCCACCCATATTCTTCAACTAATGTTAAGGGGCGTGACTAACTACGTAAAAATACCGTTTGCACACTTCCCGACAACTGGTGCTACTAGTACCGAACTGTACTACATATTGCAAGAAGCCATTGAAAGGCTGGAAAACTCAGGGTTTAAAATAATTGGTGTTGTAAGAGATGGTGCAAATATTTTAAAATGTGTGCCGAATCAGCTGGGAATGTTGATGTTGATGGCACTTTAATAAGTTTTTGTGCACCAAATTTATTCGCATATGACGAGGAGAGAAATATTTATTTTATTTCCGACCCTCCTCATCTGATCAAAACCACTAGGAACTGCTTCAACAACAGTGGAAGTAACTCCAAGATTCGACAACTTTGGAAGAATAAAGAACTTATTACCTGGGACGTAATAGTAAAACTATTACTTTCAGCTTCGCAAACGTGGAGAATTCAAACACCTGAACAAGTTGACATATGGTCATGTTTTCTTGAATTCATACAAAAAAATGAAAGTAAATTCGCAGCTCAGGTGCTAAGTGAAACTGTAGCGTGTGCCATTGAGTCGTGTTTAGAGAAAGATAAATATCCTGATACTATTAAATTTATACGGAATTTTAATAAATTTTTTGACATCTGTAATGTTAAAAACCGTAAACAGGGCTTTCAAAAGAGAAATTGGGACAAGGCACCTTTCACATCAGTGAATGACAAAAGACTGAAGGTATGCCAAACCTCTTTGACCTTTATATAAATTAAATAACCTTACTTTTAATATTATTATAGTGGCTGGAATCAGATTTCATGGAATATCTAGATGAGTGGGAAGCTGATGTTTCAAACCGTGATGGAAAGTTCTCACCTACAGAAAGGGCCAAAATGCTTCTCAGCAGAGAAACCATAGAAGGATTGAAAATGACAGGTATATTAATAATTAGGGGACCTGTGCGAGTCCTCTTTTTTGGGTTTCGAGCCAAGTGCGAGTATTAAATATTTTCCTTATAGAGTCTCGAGCCGAGTCTTCGATTCTTACTCGAGTCTTCGAGTATTAACATTAAGAAAATTTTGGCTTTCGAGTAGTAGTCGAGTCCAAAAATTTGTTATCGAGTATTTAACGAGCCCATGGAAAAATTATACCTAGCTTAATTTCCTAGCATTTTTAGGTTTAAATAAAATAAATAAGACTATATCTCTATGGATTTTACTTTCATTGTATCTTTTTGAATGGATAAATTAGTTTAGTACTCACATTGACAATAACAATGCCATGGAGCAATAACAATAGGAAATATAGCTTCCAGTACTCAATATGGCTCAATGGAAAGTGTTTGTATTTAGTTAATTAGTTACAGAATACGTTCGAAAGGACTTGATAAATACTCGATAAGCTAGATTTTGGCTTCGAGTCCTTATCGAGTCTTAAAAAATGGATTTTATGGACTCAAATGTTTTCGAGTATCTGAAAATTTTCTTATCGAGTCTTGAGCTGAGTACTCGAGCCTAAACGAGTACTCGCACACCCCTATTAATAATGAAATATATTTTAAATAATTTTTGCGTCAGATATATAAATAAATTACCGTAACTTTATTTACAGCTCACTCAATTTCAAATGTGGTAAAATTTATTCTCAACAAGGGTGCACCTTACATCCTCACACAACATCCGAATCAAGATCCGTTGGAACAGTACTTTGGAAGGATGAGATCCGCCGGGGGAAGAAGTAACAACCGATCAGTTTGGCATTATCAGACAAATATAGATAAACTAGAATCATTAAAAGGTTTTGTTTTGGAAGCAATTGGAGGGAACACTACAATAAATTTGTAATAAATGATTTTTAATTAAAATATTACAAACAGAATCCTTTTGATTTTGACAGTCACCTTGTTTAAGTGAAAACGAAGAACTTTAACAAAATTGGAAAAATAAATCTTTGTCGGGATCGTCATCCAGAAAACTATATTCATTATCATTGTCTTTTGGCAGGTATTGCAAAAACAGATCTTTATCAGGATTGTCATCTAGAAAACTAAAGTCATTATCATTGTCTTTTGGAAGTTCCTGACTAGAATTGTTAATTGTACTACACGCGGTGGTTCTGTTTTTAGGTGTGACAGTGATAGATTTAATCCGAGTTAAATTGGACATGCTAGGCTTGTAATTATCCGAATGAAGTCCATTCCCCCTAGATAGCGCGTCAACATTTAGTTTGGGTGAAGGTAATGTTGTTTTCTTGTGTTGGAGTAGAGTTATGGTTTCAGTGATGGGCTTGATCCAATTTGGTCTATTGACATTACATTTGATTAGAGTTGGTACACTGGTGACCTGAGTCGAGGAGCCCCGCAATAATGATGCTAAGGTACATATCTGATTGTTGGAAAATTTCGTATCACATTGGCTTGAGCTTACACTAGGAACTAATGTTGAGCTGTTGCTTGCCTTTGGTAAAAGGGCATATGGAGTGGATAATGTATCGCAAAGATCTATTGAATTTATTGGCAATATGTCAGAATCCATGCGAAATGATGATATCACAGATAGGGATGTAGGTTTTTGTCTGGTTGAATTTTCTTTACTTTTAAACCTTTTACTTTTAGTAGGTGTTGACATTCTTCCTTTGCCTGGAGAGTTAATAACATCTTTAGTTATATCTTTAATTTTCGTTGCAGAAGCTTCACTTTTCTCTTTGATTGCTTTCCTTAAAGCCTTCTTTGCTTTCAAGGATTCCTTAGTTTCATGTTGGTAATGCTCTAAAACATCTTTAACAAGAACTTTTCCTCTAGTGTTTAGGAAGGTTTCGCAAGTTTTTTTTAACCATTTAAGTTTTTCATCATGTAAAGTACTTATCTTATTCCATTCTTGCAAAATACATCCATCTTTGATTATTGCTTCCAACGTATTTTCTTTTAAATTTTGATTTCTTAAATTACAAATTGATTCAGAATCTAAATACATATAGAATTTGTCTGAAATAATCTTCATTCGAGTTATTAAATTATAAAATCCTTCCTGCACCTTTATTAGGCCTCCTCGATCAAGTAAATTTATCCAACGCTCTGATATGTTGGGGGGTTCCTCGAGCATCTCGTCTTTTTTTTCAATATTTCTCATTATCTCCGCCGGGCAGCCTTTCCATTTAAGAGACCGTGCTAGAAATCCGCCTACATACCTCAAAACATCTTCATTTACTTGGCGTGAATATTTATTACGTTTCAGCCATTCTAACTTCTTGTCATTCAATTTTTTTTCATCTTCAGATTTCTGAGCCGCTTCTTTCTTTTTCTTCTCTTCCACTTTATTCTTTAACTCTTCGATGCCAATGTTTTCTAAATTCATAAGCCCAGAAAAAACAATCCGATATAACATCTGAACAAATGTTTTTAGGAAAGCTCCTGTCAAAACATTAAATTTGGAACATAATCCAAGAATGGAACCTAACTTGCCTTCTTTGCGTTCTTTGAAACTGATCTTTAAAACTTTTTGTATGAATTTAGACTCTGAACTACTATGCAGTAAGTTTTCGTTACTCGAAACTTCTCTCATATGTTTAAAAATTGCATTTGATACGTTGTCAGAATTTAAATCTTTAAGAAACAGTTCAATATTCTCAGAATCCTCTGTGGTATATTCATTTTTCCGTCTTTCAATTTGAGCAATTGCTTCGCAAATAAGTATTCTTAAACCACCTTTTATTTAAAATAGTAAAAATATAAATATCTCCCAATATTTATATAATATTATAATTATTATCAAAACTTTATCAAACATTCAAAACTTACAATCAATCTTTAAACCTTCCATCGTTTTTCAACATCGATGCCTCAGAAGCAGATGACCCTCTATGGAAGCAGATGACCGGGTGTTAAAAAACGACGCGCGCATATACCGGATGTTCCGTGGAAAAAATGAAAAACGAGAACTCTTTAAGAGCCCCTTCCACTCCTCCCCTATCTACCCTCTATGGATCATCTAAGTACAATTCTACTACTTCACTCTAGTTGATAGATTATACTCGGAGTATTTATTATAACGATTGTGGCCCATTGGACCGACACATTTTTAGCCACGATAAATCACCAAAATAAAATCCCAATCGACCGACAAATTATCGATAATTATAAGAATAATGCATTCGATATTTGGTCGGTGAATGGGATGTCGGTCGAACGAGACGTCGGTCGAATAGGATGTCGGTCGAATGGAATGTCGATTTTTCGCTCTTGTTCGTTTCGTTAAAATATTTTTCGTTTTTTGGTTTCGCTATTTTGACCCTCGACAACTTGCCTTGGACCTTTTGGTTTTCGCTATTGTGACCTAGACACAGGTTAACGAACCCATAATTCCAAAAAAAAAAGAAAAATTACAGTGACTACTTGCGTATAATAAATAGTACGTTTTCTTAAAAAAAAGTGCAACTTAAATTAAGCAAAAAAATTTAAAAACACAAATAAACATTCCTGTTAGTGACGACTAGTTTCGCGTCTTACAGGCGCATCATCAGTTAGAGATCGGGGTTTGGACAAGAAATTTCTGATTATTTTTTTTTTTTTTTTTTTTTTTCAGAATTTATCCAATGTAATTGCGAATAATTTTCCGATTATTTTTTTATGATTATCTGATTAACTGATTTTGGTGGATCTCTACATCAGTTCTAAATTTTAGAGTTCCAAATCTATCTTCAAACCAACTTCGTCACGTGATTCAAAGGGGCGTGTATAGGGTTTTTTTATACCAAAGGTCAGTAACGAAGCTCCCCGGACCGTCGTCCCGACTGAGAACCAATTGGTTTTTTTTCGAGTTTTTCGAATATCTAATGATTCGCGAACATTAAATTTAATATATTTGTCTATCATAGCAAACTTATAACAAAATTATGTGAAATCAGTTACATGGTCAGGATTGGAAACGTGTTCGGCTAATGCTTGTCTTTACGTCATTTTCGTGCTCGTGAAAGTGGAATTTCAAATTGATTTTAAAATATTAGTCTTAATTTTTCCAATTCATGAACGGTTTACCAAAAATTTAACATACATTATAATATTTAACATTTAAATATTACGATAAAGTATTATATTATGAAACGATAAAATTAACAAAAAAGTGTAACTATCCAAACGCCAAGCACTACAGTAACCTTGCTCAAGGCCAAAGAAATTGTTTCTTAAAATTTACAGGGTGTCTTTATCAAAACATTTCACAATACCTACCGCTAAATCACCTAGGATTGGACTTTGATCAGAATTGGTTAAAATTGCCACTACAATACCTCGTGGAGTATCTGCCATTTGACTTTTATTTACAATTTCCTCGTCATTACTGGTATTATCATTTGGTTGTATTAAAAGTACACAAGCTGCACCTGAATTTAAACCTTCGTGGAAAACGGCAAACTTTTGTAATTTACATAAATTACACGCTTCTTTACGTGGAATTATACCCCATCCCATGCCGTACGGATTTTGCTTGACTAATTGACTCTGTTCAGTTGGTTGCCAAAGTTTTTCAACCGTATTTGCGTTCAGAAAACCATTTTCTTTACCCTGGTAGCAATAGAGCATGATGTTTCCAAGTTTAACTAAATCTCCCGCTGTTGATTGAAAACCTCCTCCAGCCCAATAAAGCGAGCTGTCAATATACGGACTATTAACTATGGATCCATTCTTTTTCGTATAATATCTCGCTCGACCGTAAGTCAGAGAATCGTTTAGATCGAAAGATGTATTTTCCAATCCCAGCGTTTCAAACATTTTTGACATATGGTTTTGAAACGATTCCTTCGCGGCGTTTTCGATAACGGCGCTTAGTACGCTAAAACCGTGCGATGAATAAGAATACTTCTCGCCAGGTTTGAACAATAACGATTCATTATCAAAGACCTTTAGGGCGTCTCTCACATTTTTGTAATAATTCAAGTTATAAAACTCTTCGTTTTGAAAAACGTCTTTACCATCCAGAGTCGGTTTCGAGTAATGTCTTATGCCACTTAGATTTGAAACGAGGTGTCTAGGTGTAATGACGACGTTTGTTCCATCGAATTTGGGCTGTGGATAGTCTTCTATATATTCGAGAATTGATTTGTCCATGTCTAATTTTCCCTCTTCCCAGAGTTTAGCAGCGGCTGTGGCGGTAATTGATTTGCTTACGCTGGCAATTCTCATGATGGTGTCTGCTCGGCACGGTACTTGGTTTTCCAAGTCCGAATATCCAAATGCTTCAGCCCAGGTCAATTTTCCATCGACGCTCACGGCTACAGTCATTCCAGGGATTCCGTAAGTGTCTTTTGAGCGTTGTATTAATAGTTGGCTCTGCTTTATCGCGTTGGTTGCCATTCCTGTAGATGAAGTAATTTACCAATTTAGATATCGTAATGTACCGTGGCTAATATTAACGATTTCGAATCTTAGAAAGAACATAGGAAGAAGCGCTAATGTTTTACGCTTAATTATAATCTGCATTCGAAAGCTAATTATTTATAGAGCTTCGAAAGGAACGACGTCTTGTTTCCTTTCTCTCATGGACAATCTCGGGATTTGGATAAAGGCTACTTGGTTCTAGCTCTTCCATTAACTCCTGAAATTTCGCTAGTCTTCGAGCGGCGTTTGTAACGACAAAAATATTAAAAATAGGGAATAAAACTGCCTCATCTCTTCTCAGTTTGAAAATTTCTCTTGAACTTGGCTGAAGACGGGTAAAGAAAACGAGCTTGAAAAAAATCAGTTTTTGCATTCTTTTTAGTGGCAAGATTTGTCCTGGACAGAATCGAATGAAATGAGTCAAGGGAAACGACGCCACTTATTCTAGCTTCTGATTCTTCTTACACATGAAGTGTGGTTAAAAACGATTCAAACGAATGCACCCCGCGAAGAGTACAGTTCAGTTTTCCATCCCAAAGATATGTCCCTTTAATTATAGT
Organism: Odiellus spinosus; assembly: GCA_963920705.1. Lineage (NCBI taxonomy): Eukaryota > Metazoa > Arthropoda > Arachnida > Opiliones > Phalangiidae > Odiellus > Odiellus spinosus. The sequence goes on along the minus strand of OY987232.1, from coordinate 7,704,309 downwards.
AAAATTATACCCAAGTTTTTCCACTAAGCAAAATTGCTTAATATTATATATAGGGGTGAAGCAACAAATAATTTATATACGCCGAAATGAAAGAATTAGACTTTACGGATGAGGACCGCTTTACAAAACTAGACATTGGGACAATCGTGGAAAAATGAGAAATATATACAAACTTTAATGGACGGGCCTACTCAAGCTCAACCTGGGGTATTATCACTGTTAATTAACGTAAAACAAAGTATTATCACAGTTAATTAACGTAAGTATTATCAGAGTTAATTAACGTAAGTATTATCAGAGTTAATTAACGTAAGTATTATCAGAGTTAATTAACGTAAGTATTATCAGAGTTAATTAACGTAAGTATTATCAGAGTTAATTAACGTAAGTATTATCAGAGTTAATTAACTTGCTAGAAACTGATTATTTGTACAGTACAAACATTATTTTGGAATTACTAATTTTAAACTTTTAAAACTTTCCTACTTAGAGGCTTTTTCTTTAGCTTTTTATATTTTTGCTTCATATCAGTTACGTCCCTGGCATAGTTATACATCAATGGCCTAATGAATTTTTTCAATAATGTTTTTGGTAAATTTTTGTCCTTGCACTGACATTTTCAAAATAGGGGAGGATGACGTTGACGTATGCATTTAAGGTATTTCTTTTGGGAAATTTCCTTATTGTTGCCTGAACGAAGTCCAAAACTAATGTTAGGAGTGGTATTAAAAATCGGCTTGGGTATTTTAAAGATCCATGATCTTGAGCTTTAATTAAGTAGAAGAGTGGACCTTGCGAATTTGGATGTATGAGTTTGTCAAGGCTGTCCGAGCATTCCGAATTCTCCTCCGCAACTCTTACAATGTAGCCTGCAATAAGTGCAACTGCGCAGGTTCGGATACTCTGTTGGTATGTTTCATTTAGTCGTACCTTTTCGATCGATGACAAAAGTAATTGTTCGTAATCCCATATTTCAATATTTTTGGTACCTTCGATGGTGACTAGGTTTTTAGTTTTATATGCAATGCAAGGCGTATTTGTGGTTTTTAAATATTTGCAGTTCTCTTTAACAATTCCATTTTTTGAAGCTTTTAATATTCCTATTTTCAAATAATGTTCTATAGCCAAAGTGCACTGCTTAGCGTCCATTTGATCGTTATAGCCTTCAGATCCACGCATATGTGAGAACGTCAATTCTACTCCGTCGCTTGATAGCTTTCTTGTTAATACATAATGGAAACCAGCATCCAGGAGATATTTCACTAGGTGTACTGTGGACTTAGTTGTCATCTCGAGCGCTTCAAAGGTTTCTCGGGTAAAAGCTTCAGTCTTGATAGTAGCATTTGATTGAATTGTTTCAATGAATGGTAGGAATTCTTCTAGCAGTGAGTCTAATCTTTCATCTTCGAAATTGTAAAATGGAAGTTTATTAGCATTAATTGAATATATACCATGAGTCAGATTAGATACATCATGGATTTGATACCATTTACTAATCATCTCCATAAAATAAATTTTGGCTTCTAAACTCTCCTCATCTTCAGTATCGCACATTCGCGGGTTTAAAATAGTTTTCAGAGCGGCTGTGATAGGTTCTGAGAAAATTTGGACAGCCCTTAACACGTTCATCTTTTCGAAATTGGTTGGAAACACAACTTTTCAGGTAAGAAAGCGAACGGGTTTGACTAGGTTTCCTTTTTGCAGAACATGAAGTTTTCTAATTAAGTTAGAGTTTATAATCAAACCAATGTAAACAAACAATCTTGCGAGAAACTGGTTTCTTAGATTCTTGATTACGTGACTCTGGTCAAAGGCAAGAAAAAGTTTTCTATTGGAATCTAGAGGATGCGGAACTTCGTGAGAAAGAATTCCATTACCAAAAATTCTAAAAGCGACGGTATTTATCTTTGCATTGTCCGCTACCAAACGGAGGATGTCAAATCCAGTTTTTTCAACAGCACTCATAACCATTTGAGTTAACTTACGTAGTTGATTGCCTGTTATGTTCGAAGTATAAAAGTAAGCCACTGGAATGCGAAAGCTTGTGGATATTCCTTGGAATACAAAACATAGAAGGTGCGTTGCTAACTGTTCCTCTTCGTTGTTAGCTCTGTCGTTTTCAATTGCTTTGCTTGTTTCGCCAAAGAACGTATCAAGGTTCCTATCATACACCAATTTTGAAGATATGGACATTTCATCCATTAAAAGAGAGCCAAGTTTCTCATGATCGTTAGTAAGCTTTGCAAATTCCGCTTCAAGCCTCTTGATTACTAAGCTTGTAATTCCATCTTCACCCGAGGCATGACCTATGAAACGCTTCAGCGTAACTCGGTGTGGTAAATGTAAAATTTCCATTTCCCTTAAAAATGTGTATGCTTGCTTTCTGTTGTTTAATGATGATTTTTGTTTTCGAATGATGGGCGAAGCTTGAGTAGATTTATCTTTGGTATATTGTTTATTTAGATTTTTGTCAGTTTGAGTTTCAACAGTTAATTGGGACGAAGCCTTATTAAATTTAGGAACATCATTACTTCTCTTAAAATGACTAGTATTATCTAGATTTAGGCTGGATGAAAATGTATTACCAAGACCAGTGTCCTCAAATGAAACATTAGGGGTGGAAGATTCAAAAAGTCTCTTGCAAATGTCATTTTTTTTGGATTATGTAGTATTTGTGAGTAAGACAGCTGAATAGCATTATCAATTGGTGATAAGGGTGTTCTAGTAGTTGCAAAAACGTCATTAGCTTTTGACTTTTTTGCTAATGGGCTTCGTAAAGTTGTTTGTTCTTGAGGGATTACTCTTGAGGTTGTTGAGCTCAAAAAGTCACAATTTTGACTGTCCTTTTCAATTATAGAAGTATCTTCAGTTACGAGTTTAGCTGATATCACTCTTGGGATTGAATTGGGCAAGAGACGTTTCCGTCCTTGACAACTAATGATATAGTTGATCGATTCAAAATGTTCACTGCAAACTCTTGCATTTTGTATTTTAGTATTTGTGTTTATCACACTATCACCACTAACGGCAGCCAACCATTTTAGTCTGAGATCCTCGCTTTTTGGGAATGCGTGAAAGCTTATATCTTCCAATTTGTTTTTCTTGTCATTATGACCACAACCAGGAACTACGCGAAACGGCATGACTAGAGTAATTCTGCAATAATGAGATATATTAATATAAATATTTATGAAAAAATTTATAAATAATAATCAAATGTGAACCTAAGCTTATGTCACAATATAGCTAGTCTATAAAACCGTTAACTTCGCTAAAATATCGTAGGTAACGGTAAAACTGTCTAGAGAATTATATTTTTGTGTTAATAGTTTATTCCATGCTAAATCTACTGTAATAAAATTTATTCTAAAGAAATAAATTTAAATAAAACAACTTACTACTTTAACTTGAGAAATCATCCCGCTTCCTGGCTGGATAACAGCCGGTATAGAGTAGCCGACCACCGAGCAGACGAACCTAAAGTCACGTGACAATTTTCGGGACATAAACACACCCCCCGACGGCCAAACGGTGCAAATTAAACGGAGCAGAAAAAAAAAATTGGAGGAGCACGGGCCTTCTAAAATAGCGTAGGTAACGGTTTAGCTGTCGTACGAAGCAATCAACTGGCAATATAAGTTTGACTAACAAAATTTAAACATATTTATAGTTGATTCTATTGGCATCATTTTATCAACAGACATTGAGACTAAAATAGCTTCAATTAAAGCTATAGTATCGAGATCGATTTGAATCGATATTATTTATTATATTTTAAACTTGTAAATGTACCGGCAGATTCTGATTCGAGAGACACTCTACTAACGACAAAGCGTAAATAGTGAACGTAGGAAGCGACACTCTGCGGAGAACTTCATTCCGGAGTTGGAAGGAGGGAAGACGATATAGAGAAGCGTGGCTCGCCTATTTCCGTATCTCTCTCCCGACACGAAATATCGAGCTGAAGCGTCCAAATCACTCAAGCCAGAGAGGGGTGATACTTTTTGGTCCAGTTTTAAGTAATGGGATATAAAACTGGGTCTTCACTGATAGTATTAAGATACGGAGCGTTGTTTACTTTTACGGACTAAAGATTTTTGATTTAGAAACTGAGATACTACGTAATCATTAGAAGTTTCGACTACTAAATTATCTAAAAATGAAAAAAAAGGCTTAATAGATTTCACAAGGTACCTTAAGCCTGGCCATAAATATATGTTTGTCACTGTAACTTTATATTTTACTTGTATTTCTTGAACTAATTATCATTGGTGTTTTACCAGCGTTGTTTTAATATTTATTTAAATTCTTATTTTTTAAATTTATTTATCGAAGTTTGAAGGATTTCTCATTTTTTATTATAAACTTGTTTCTAGAGAAAACAAAATGGACATTTATTTTCTTAAATATCGCTTTAATTTAATTTATTTTGGTACGCATTCCTCCTGGAAAAATAATTTAAATATAATATGGATTAAAAAATAATAAATAAATTATATGTAATTTACCCCCAGTTTATTAAAAAACTCGTTAAAAATCTGTCAAAAAATTCAAAAAATAAATTAGAACACAATTTAAATAGCCCACCCACATAAAAACAATTTAGTTTTGAGGATTATAAGAATAGTTAGGAATAATATTAACTATATAACTTACGTTAAAGAAAGAATCACATGTCTTTGTTTAAAAATAAATAAATTAAAAATTAAAATAGGTTTAAATATTTTTAAATAAATTACCTTTTTAATATCTGTTTTGCCCTAATAATTATTTTAATTAATTTAATTTTATATTAATCAAGATATTAATTACGAGTCTTACCTTGCATATATCTCTTTGTTTCAAATCCAATTCAACATCTAATGCTTTCGCTTTCTAAAATTAAATTATTTCGATATGTAATTAATTCTAATCTGAATAGCAAAATATATTAATACTATAAATTTTAATATTTTATCTTACCTTCTTACATTTATCCGTCATTTTATCAAACCCTGTCAATTTATCCGCGCTTAGAGCTAAGACGAAAAAATTGGTTGCTTTGAGAAAGCAAAAACATGTGGTTAAAATATTTATCTATCACTTACCACCAGGCTTGCATAAGTATTCAACATCTTTAGCAACACATTCGGGTTTTGTTTGGGCTGATGTTAATTCAATTATAACGGCCAAAGACACGATACAAATCAAGGTAGTTTTCATCTTTATTAAACTACTTAATTTTTAAAGTAATAAAACTTAATATGGGCTGATTTAAATAATATTGTTGGGATAAAAAGTTGCATTGTATTTATATCAATTCATTACACGGTATTTCCGTTTGTTTAGCTGGAAATCAAAACTGTTTTACATTGTTTAAAAGTCGAAAATGAGTTGAAGTTTCATGGACGAAGATTTATATTAATAAGGAGTGTACTAAACCATAATGCATTATATCACGATATAATAATAGCAAATGTCTATGACTTTATTCCATAAAAGTAAACAACGCCACGTATCATAATACTATCATCAAAGGTCCAGTTTTACGTCCCATCACTTAAAAATAGACAAAAACGTCATCATCCCTGTCTGCCTCGAGTGAGTTGGACTCTTCAGCTCGATATTTTGAGTCGGGAAGTGAGAGTGTTAGAATTTAAGCGGGCCTCGCTGATCTATATCGTTTTCCCTCCTTCCAACTCCGGAATGAATTTCTCTCTTCGCAGAGGGTCTGCTCTTCCGTTCACTATTTTCAGTGTCGCGAATCCTGCAGAATCTGCCGGTACATTTACCCGGACCTTTGCTGATAGTATTAAGATACGAGGCGTTGTTTACTTTTATATAATAAAGTTATAGACTTTTGGCTACTGATATTTCACTTCGTTTGAATCTGAAAATTATTATTGTACATATAATTGTTTATCCAACCTGTTCGTACTTTGATTCTATCATTACACGAAAAAGGCCGATGAAATTAATGTGTCAATTTATCATTTCGCGTTCTAGTTTCGAGTTGTTTTATATTTAAACAACTTGTGCAATCAAAGAAAATACGCGATTGAAATTAGGCTTATTTCAATGTCACATTGATAAAATAAATTGACTTATAACTAAACAATCTCGATTCAAGGGGCGGGGTTAAAATATTCAACATTTTAAAGAACACTTACAATGATATTTTAACGCAAACTTTCAGATGTAATGTTCCTTACAGATACGCGAGTAGTTAATTAGCAAATTTTTCAAATACGGTTTTGCATCATTGTAATATTACCACGGTAATTAATTTAAACTTCAATTAAGAACAGAAACTAAAATGTTCCACCATTTCGACACGATGGCAACTGGGTTTTAGGTTCCGTGGATTAGACACTAGAAAGAAACTTTTTTTTTCCCAGTATTGATCGTGTGGCCATACAATGACGTCAATTAACCAATGAGGATTACGTGAGACGAGTTGTTTTAGCTCCTCGAATCTTGCGATAAAGATTGTCAAGGATAAGAAAGATGCCGACGCAAGTTAGAGTCAAAATAAACGAATTGAAAATTTGCTTCATATCATTGTAGCCAATGTAAACTATTTCTTCGGCTTCTTCCAAAATTTCATTAATTCGATTAAGTTTGAAATTGTGTTGTAACAAACATATTTCGAAAAGACGCCCTACTATGATTCTTCTAATCCTAAATAAATATTTTCGGAAGTTATTCAACCGAAAAAGATCAAACCTAACCTTCGGTAAAATGAATTTTTGGGTAGATTGCGGGTACACCGCCCGCGTTCATCTAGCTTAATTCCAGCCTTTTGTGCTTTTTACTCACCCTTGATTAAATATTTCGATAAATTGAAAACTCCGGCCGTAAGCTAATGGGAATATGAACCACCAACTGTTTCAGGGAACTATCTTGTTGATCAAGTAACAATTGGTAAAAAAGTTTTTTGCCTAATACGAGAGCGAAATTGAAGTCCTTAGTAGCCGGGCTGCTTCCAAAAATGAACTCTTTCTGTTGGCTTCGTATTCTTTTCGCTCGCCTCCCATTGGACCGAATCCCATTGGACAGAAATCCCATTCGACCGAAGTAAAAAACAATCTATCCCATTGAGCAAAAATTTAATTCCCCTTCGACCGAATTAAAAAAAAAGTTTCCCAATAGATAGAAATGAAATTTAATTCGATGTAATTGTTCCCATTCAGCAGAAAATGTTCCATTCTAGAGAAAAAGCCCCAATTAACAGAATCCCATTTGTTCGAAAAACGCTTTATTTCGACGCTTAAATCAAGCTCTACAGCTTTAAACCGAAAAGTATCTAATCAACATTAGGAAAAATTAAGGGCTCAGCATAACTAGATAACTTACCCTACCCTAAAAACCTCTTCAAAAAAAGCTTAACAAGCCGGTTTAAGCAAATGTAACCGAGGCTTATTGAACTGAAAGACCGTGTAAACCTCGGATAAAGCTGATTAAACCGGCTAATTACGCCTCGTCTAAAGAGGGTACCAACCCAAACTATCCTAATCTATCCAAAATAAAGCCAAGCCCTAACGTAATAAGCCGAACCATTTGTCTAACCTAACCTAAGGCGGTTTAAGCATATGTAACCGAGGTTTATTGAATTGAAAAGGCTCTGTAAATCTCGGTTAAAGCTGATTAAACCGGCTAATTACGCCTAGTCTAAAGAGGATATAACCCAAACTAACCTAACCTATCCAAACGTAAGCCAGCCCAAAACTTAATAAATATAGGAATGTAAAGCCTAACTATTTGTCTAACCTAACCTAACCCAACCTAACCGAACCTAACCAAATATAATATAACCCAGCCTTACCAAAACCTAACCCAACCGAAACCTAATTAATACATTGGCAACAACCGAAACATTTGTCGAACGAGGAATTCTGTCCAGTGGGACATTTCGTCCAATGGGGACCGTCTGTCAAATGGGATTCTGCTCAATGGGATATTTCGTCCAATTAAGATTCTTTCCAATGGGATTCTGCCCAATGGGAAATTTCTTTCAAATGGGATATCTGTACATTGGGATTCTGTTCAATGGGATATTTCGTTCAATTAAGATTCTTTCCAATGGGATTCTGCTCAATGGGAAATTTCTTTCAAATGGGACATCTGTACATTGGGATTTCTGTCCAATGGGATTTCGATCAAATGGGATTCTGTTCAATGGGAGTATATCCTCCTGCTCATTTCCCAAATAAACAACATCGGCGTTAACGCAATTCTATTGATTGGCAATACATCAAAGAAAAAAAAACTTTACGGGTTAAAAAATCGGGTTGGATTAAAGGGTTCACAGTAAGGGATAAATATTATTTTTGATTTATTCGATAATTTTTTGTCAGTTTTAATTTTCAAGAATATAGATGTAATTTTGTGTTAAATGTAAGGAGGATCCTACCTTCATCACTGCCTCCATCATATCCCATCCATCAATCAATCCGATTGAAACGGTTTCACTTCGAACAGCGTGTGCCAAATCTTTAATGGTGTTCAAATTGGCCCCGCGGGCTTGGCGCCAACAGAATAGGAAAGAGTGGAATTGTAAAAGTTGAACAAGCAACCGACATAAATCGTCACCTTTAACCACGATCTCGAAAATGGTTCGTACAAAATTTTGGAAGTTAATTTCCCTGACTTTTCCAGGTTTTCCCTGACCATTTACAAATAATTTCCCTGACCAATTTTAATATATATATATATATATATATATATATTTTCATGAATATATTCTTACGAGCGAGCTGTTGGCAATACCCACATTTTATTTGACAGTTTACTCAGAATATGAGAAACAATTTGAATCTTTAGGCAATATTTTCAGTTTATAATAATTACGTTACAACTTATTGCTAATCCAATCATAAACAGTTCCTTGACACATACCAAAATATTTATTTTCTCTGAACATTTGGACTATTTTCAAATTCCTTGACTTTTCCCTAACCTATTGGAGCAATTTTCAAATTCCCTGACTTTTCCCTGTCCTTTGGGGCCACTTTCCAAATTCCCTGACTTTTCCCTGACTTTTTGGACCAATTTCCAAATTAACTGACTTTTCCAGTTTTTAAAGGTTTTCTAGGTCGTGTACGAACCCTGTCGAAGGAATGACCCAGCGGGTTTCTAAACGAATCAAAACATTTCTGACTTTAATCATTGGATGTCGACGGACCAACGACGAAATCGTACCTAATCCAATTTTTCTCGAGACTACGTTCCAAGAAGAAAATGATCCCGCGAAGGGTTTCACCTTAGGAAATAACAATCGAATCGATTCGGAAAGGAGGAAAAACGAACAGAAGTATGCTAGTAAATCATTTCAAAAACAATTTTACGGATAAATTCAACATACCTAGAGTTCTAATTCCCTTTTCAAAATTATTAATGTTTGCGAGTGACATAACCAATTTGTGACGAGACATGCCAATTCTTGAATGAACTTCTTCAATATCGGTTACGGTATGAGTAATATTGGCAAAATTTAGCTTTCCAAAAGTCACGAAAAATATTTGAGATCTTTACACTGACCGTTTTATTCCAGTTATTGATAGGGAAATCTTTGCTTTTTAAAATTTTAAGCGTAGAAACAGTTTGGTTACGGGACCTCTTAAACATTACTAGCAAATTTTCCTACGATATCTGAAGTACAACTGATAAATCGTGATAACATTCAGCGGAAAATCAATGTATGCAAATCTGAAAGATTATTAGCGTGTTACTTTGCTACGTGGAAATCAAAAAAGATAACGAAAAAGGTTGAGCGACGTAATGGGCTTTATTCTAATATGATTTATAAATGCACTGGGGAAGCTTTGAAATGTTTATAATCTATCTATCTAGTTAGTTTGAGAGTGGACTTCCTGGCCTAGATAAAATTTGAATACAATTACAACAATTGAAGAGTTAATGATTCCTCAACAAAAACCAAATTTTACTGGGAGCTGATTTTGCTTTTATTTGTGTTTTACTTTAATATATGCAATTAATACCCAAACTTAACTTCTAGCAAATACTAATTCAGCTTCATACGTGCTTAGATAACTTTCTAATTATAATTTTCACTTATTTTAATTTTACATATTAGCTAAAAATTTAACATCACAAGGTAGAATTATATTTAATTTAAAGAAACGTTTTAGAGTTAGTCTTATTAGGCCACAAAATGTTCATTTTATAATTTTACTTTAAATTAATACTTTTATTTTCAATCTAAATAACATCAGCCATCGTTTACTCTACCCTTCCTCAAAACAGAATGTTTATTTTAAAATTTAAATTTCCTTTAAATTATATTTTTAGAATGTAAAAGGGATTCTGAAACTTAATTCTACAGAAAATTAACTGGGTTTAGAATATTAACTTTAAAAGGTACCCGTAAACTATTTTAAATCGTAAAAGATCTCAAAGAAATTTAATACCTGTCGAGTTTCTACAGCCTGTGTATGTCGCTTAATCAAGAAATCTAGGGAAACTTCATTTTTAGGGCCTCCACTAATAAAGTGACAGGTAGTTATATTAGAGTCTGAGAATAGTTTTACAAATATAATCATACTAATTGTCGCTCATAACGATTTTAAAGGAATAATCACAGATATTTTAAGAAAAAAATACTTATGGTTACACGCAGTGTTAATAAAGGCAATAGCTTTGTAAACGGGTGTCATCTTTATCGTACTATAACAAGTTGGGAAACCAAAATATAACCTCCCGACCCCGACGTTAAGGTAATCTAACCTAACCTAACCCTACCTAAAATAAAAGATGAAAAGAAATGTAGAGATAGGAAGAGTTGAAGAATCAGCGTGCATTTGATTCACACTTCTCTATTTCCCATCTAGTTTTAAGTATTTTCCCTTATAACCTCATGGATTCAGAGAATGCAAAAGAGTGTCCTGCGTTACAAATAATTATATGCGGCAGGTCGTTGACTTCTTAATAGACACACCAAATTAAATTATACAAAAAGAGGTTGCTTCGAACCCTTAAAAAGGGTTATTTATCTAACTCGGATGAAGCCCGTGAAGGGACACAAATTAATTGTTAAAGAAAGAGCAATTTAATATCTTTAAAATTATAGTTAGTAGATTTAGTCTACTACCCCAAAGATTTTATTATTTTAAAATATTTTCCAAAAAACGCATAAAGACGACCTAGGAATAATATATCTCAAATATTCTCAATTGAAATATATTTTTATACTATAGGCACTCCTTCCTTAGCTATTTTTATTTGTGATAATGGAAGAATTTAAAAATAGCATCAATTAGAGAGGAAGGTGTCCTAGGTCGTCTTTATCCGTTTTTTTGGAAAATATTTTAAAATAATAAAGTCTTTGGGGTAGTAGACTAAATATACTAACTATAATTTTAAAAATATTAAATTGCTCTTTCTTTAACAATTAATTTGTGTCCCTTTACGGGTTTGATCCGAGTTAGATAAATAAGCCTTTTTAAGGGTGCGAAGCAACCTCTTTTTGTATCATTTCTGTCCCTTTTTCACAACAATAACACATTTTCCACAACAATAACACATTTTCCACATTTCACTCGTTTGCCTTGAAGGTTTTTAGCTGCACCAAAAGTGTAGCTATTATATTCGGTGGTTCGTCGGCGCCGGCACCGCCGCCGCCGCCGTTGGAAATGACGAAAATCAAGTAGTCGCGTAAAAGCTTGATAAACACGAATACCCGTAATATTCGCAATTACGTCATCGGAAGAAAACGTCATCACCGTCGGCGTTTGAATTTCCAATGAAATTCATGTTTAAGTTATTAGCTTTTTCTCGCTATATAAGTTTACCCACTACGGTTCATTGTACAGCAGCTACCGTTACTCGTTTGTTATTTATTAATGCTCCACGAACGCCTTATATAGTATCTTTTGGTTGAGAGTCTATTTTAGCCTTCTGTGGTTATAACTATTAATGAATTGAAACATAATATTCATTTAAAATTCAATGTTTCAAGTGTCATTGGTGTAGCTATTCTTATGGGCTTGACCATCTTGTTAAATCTTATTTCTTACTAATGCTGAATAAAAATTATAGCGTTTAATATAGTTTTCAATCTATACGTAATTAAAAGCCTGGTAAAAATCTCGAAAGACAGGATTACTAACCTAACCTTACCTAAAGAAGTGAAAAAAGGGATTAACTAACCTAACCTAACTGAACCTACAAAGTTACGGGTTACTCGGAGCTAGGGATTACCTAGCTGGTGGGATGTACTTATTTCCTGGGACTATTTAATCTAACCCTACCAAAATATTGCAAAATGGTCGGGGTAGCCCAAGGAATTAACTAGTTGGAAAGATGGGATAATACGATGGATTAACTATCCTAACCTTACCTAAAATATTACAAGAGGGACGGGTTAGCCCGACCTTGGGATTAAATATTTGGAGGAATGGGCTACTTCCAGGGATTAACTAACCTAGCCTAACCTTACCTTAAAGATTTCAAGATGGACAACTAAGCACGAGGAATTAACTAGTTGGAGGGATTGGTTTTAAAGAGGGATAAACTTTCTGTTGTACACTGGCTATACTACACATTGAACTTTCATAACCCAGGAATAGAGGGCGCCCTAACTCTAGGGAGACGTGAATGACTGAACGAACCCGCCTAAGCCCATAGGCGGCACTTCCTTGGTGGCGCGGGATCGAGCAGCATCGCTAGAGCAGGGTTCCCCAACTTGTATCGCGAACCCAACTTGTACCGTATAATATCCATTAAATATTGAGTTCAAACTGAGTCAGTTTAATACACATAGATAACAAAATGGCGACGGAGATGGGATCTCTATACTAAAAGGAAATATCAGGCCACAACGAACGAGCATCATATTTTAGACGAGATCCAGCGATCGAACCACGTACGGCAAGGCCTAACACGACCACGCCGCTCACTGCGCACCACCAGCGATCGAACTACGTACGGCACGGCTCACTAGATGCACCCCGCTCTTCGGTTGCAATCACGAGGTCCGTGTAACTACGATTTTATATCCGATTTCATCACTTAAATCGTCGGGATTTCATCGACACCACACGCGCGGTCACATCGCGTCAGCTCTCGCGAACATTTCCATTGAAGTATATAGTGATTCACACGTAGAAGTCACGGTAAAAACATATAATCGGTACACGCCTTAAAAAAATATAAATATATAGTTTTTTTTTTCCTCTCTGGAATCGGGTTTTCACCGCCATTACACGCGCACGCACGCCGCGCTAGCGTTCACGTACATTCACGCAAACCCATACAGTCGGCACACAAAAAAAAAAAAAAAAAGGAACTATCGCATCACACCGTTTTTTTTTATTGCGCGTGCCGGTCAACGTCACGCCGCTCATCATGGCCACAATCGGACATTTGAGCAGCTTCGATAATAAATCTGAATCATGGGACCAGTACGCGGAGAGACTCGAAGCTCATTTCGCGGCGAACGACATGACCGATCTTGATAAGAAAAAAGCGGTGCTCCAAACGGTTCTCAGCACGGACACCTATTCGCTATTACGAAATCGTCTACGCCCCGCCACCGTAGCATCTAAATCGTACGCCGAGATCACGGAAGCACTCTCAACACATTTCAACCCGACGCTGTATCGCACGGCTCCGGTTCCACCGACGTAACCGCCTACCAGGGGAGTCTGTGGAAATATTCATCGCCGATCTTCAGGCCTTTTCGGTCAATTGCAAATTTGACAAGCGTCGACAAAGTCATTTTCGGTATCAACGACGACACGATGCAGCAAAAGCTCATCGCCGAGGAGGATGAGAAAAAGGAGGTGACACTGGCGAGAGCCACCACTATCCTGTTAGCGATGGAAAACTCCAAACGCAACCTCGGATAAATGAAATTGGAGGACAAGGAAAAACAGACTCAGATCAACCGGATACGCGCAAACCAGCCGCCCAGATATGACCGCAACAATAGCCGTCGGAAACCTCCAACTCCGAACCATACCACCTCCCAACGTACACAGTATCGAACTCCAAACCACACCACCTCCCAGCGCACACATTATCCCACGTTTGGCCGGAACGAAGGAGCCGGGAAGATCCTCCCGGATCGTAGCAAGTGTCTCCGCTGCAAAACGAGGACCACAAGGGCTTGAACTGCCCGTACCGCAGCGCTACCTGCGGACAGTGTGGCCGCACTGGTCACCTGGCAAAAGCTTGTCTCAATCCGCCCAGCGCCACCTCCACCAAGGGCCCCCAACAACGGCAACAATCGGCAACCAACACAAACCGATCACACCGATCGAACCACATTGACGAGCCGGCCGACGATTACAACACCGACGAGTACCACACCGACCCGCCAGAAGACCACAACGCTGCGAATTACCACATCGACACGCCAGTTGAATACGACGCTGACATCTACCACATCGACGTAGCCTGCACCCCAACACAGACTACCAGCACCGACTGTCAAGCAGTTCACAGTCCACACATCCCTACTATGGGTGACGAGGTCCCACCACCAGAGCGGTTCACCTTGAAGGTAAATGGTCACCCAGTTCTTTTCGAAGCGGATAACGGGTGCGGCTACGCTATAGTAACGGAACGCGTATTCAAAACATTCGGAGCACTTTCGGCCATCCGACCCTTTTCACGCCAACTCGACACTGTTGGCCAAGCTTTAGTCCACGTCGAGTTCGGAAATCGTACGGCCGAACTTCCGGTCATCATCGTCAGAGGGGACCGCCCCAACCTCTGCGGCCGAAAATGGTTGTATTCGAGTTTGAACATTCTTCCATCGATCAAAGAACCTGCACACGTCAACAGCGTGGCGCACGGCGACCCGGACGTGGCTCTCGTTCTTCGAAAGCACCACACCCTGTTCACTCCCGGACTGAGAAAACTAAAGGGGATCCAAGCACATCTTCACATGCACGCACACCCACCCCCGAAATACTGCAACGCCAGAACCATCCTCTACGCGCGTAAGGAGATGGTAGAGGCCGAGATCCGCCGCATGGAAAGAGAAGGGATTATCGAACGAGTTCATTATTCCGACTACGCGTCATCCATAGTCACGGTCAAGAAACCCAACGGCGGCCTACGAATTTGCGCTGACTACAAGACAACAATCAACACGCAGCTCAACATCGACAAATACCCTATCCTGCGTGCCGAGGACATTTTCGCGCGGCTAGCTGGTTGCAAGTTTTTCGCCAAGCTCGAACTTCGCAACGCCTACAACCAGATCAAATTGAACATAATCTCACGAAAATTCACGGTGATAAACACCACCATAGGCCTGTTCCGGTTCAACCGCCTCGCATTCGGCGTGGCGTCAGCCTCCGCTATTTTTCAGCGGCTAATGGAAATGATCCTCGTCGAATTCAAAAACGTCACACCATTCCAAGACGACACACTCCTCGGGGGGCACACCAAACGCCAGCTTCTCAAAACGTTGGACACGGTACTCCAGAAATTCGGCGATTACGGCCTGAAATTGAAACTAGAAAAATTCCGGTTCATGGAAACCGAAGTCGAGTTCCTCGGACACAGGCTGGACGCACAAGGGATCCACCCCTTGGAGGATAAGATGCTGGCCATCATGGAAGCTCCGCCACCGGAGAACGTGGAAACCCTACGCTCCTTCCTCGGTCTGCTCAATTACTACGGTCGGTTTCTGCCGAACAATTCCACCCGTTTGGCGCCTCTCTACGCATATCTCCAGCACTCTACGCCTTGGTCATGGAAGAAGGAACACCAGGAGGCATTCCAAGCGGCAAAAGACACCCTACGCACATCAAACAGCCTCGTACATTACGACACAAATAAAGAAATCAAATCGCATGCGACAAATCACCAGTGGGGGTGGGAGCCGTCATCTCGCACATGATCGACGGTCACGAAAGACCCACCTCGTTTGCGTCCAGAAGCCTAACAGCAGCAGAAAAAAACTATTCCCAATTAGACAAAGAAGCTTTGGCACTGATCTACGGCGTGAAGAAATACCGGGATTACTTTTATGGAAAGAAGTTTTTCCTATACACAGACCACCAGCCGTTGGTCTCGCTTCTGGCAGCGAACAAGCCCATACCCCCGATGGCAGCTGCCAGGATCCAGCGTTGGTCTCTCATATTAGCGGCATACACGTACGAAATTCGTTTCCGGAAAGGCTAGGCCAACGCAAATGCTGACGCCCTAAGCAGAACACCGCTGCCCACTCAGATGACCAACACACCGGTTCCAGCCGAGTATGTCTTTCTCCTAAGGGAGGTCACGAAAAACGGACCCCTCACACCTAAACAATTGGAGGAGGCCACGACAACCGACCCGACATTGCGGAAAGTACACTCTCACATGCTCACTGGGTGGCCCAACAACGTCGGTCCCGACCTAGCGGTGTATCACCGCAGACGTAACGAGTTATCAAACTTCCACGGCATTCTCCTTATGGGCAACAGAATCATCATTCCCGAAGCCAAAAGACGCGAACTACTCCAAGAGCTCCAAAGCTCTCACCAGGGCATCGTCAAAATGAAGGCCGTCCCGCGCTCTCGTATATGGTGGCCCGGTATCGATGCGGACATCGACGAGCTATCCCAATACTGCCAAGTGTGCCGTCAACACGCCACACTACCGGCGAAAACATTCATCGAATGGCCCACCACGACGACCAGGGCACACGATTTCGCAGGCACCGTGGAAGGGAAATACCTCTTTATCATCATCGATAGCTACAGCAAATGGCTTGAGGTTTTTGTCACAACAACACAATCAACACAGGCCGTGACTACGTGTCTCCGACAATGCATGGCACAATTCTGAATCATACTCACCCTCGTCACCGATAATGGCACGTGTTTCACGAGCAAGGATTTCGAGGATTTCGCCAAGAACAACGGCATCACCCACCTCAGAACGGCTCCCCACCACCCAGCATCTAACGGGGCAGCGGAGCCCAACGTAAGGACGGTAAAGGACAACCTCAGGAAGATTTCGGAAATCAACTTCGAAGCCACCAACATCATAAACGCCGGACTCAATATCCACAAAGCAGGTTCTCTAGACGACCGTCTTGCCAGAATCCTCATTAACCATCGACGCACAGCTACGTCTAACGGGAAATCACCCGCGGAATTGAAGCTCGGCCGCAACATCACGTCGCGCCTGGATTTGTGTCATCCTAAAAATACGCCACATAACGCCGAGACAGCGGTTTCCACACAATTAGGAGACTCCCCAAAATATCACGTGGGCGACGCCGTGTTCGATTTCAATTTCGGCATTGGCGAAAGATGGGTCAAAGGAAGGATAGTGCGCCATCTCGGACGCACAATGTACGCCATCGTGACTCAAAAGGGAGAGATGCGCCGCCATCAGAATCAACTACGAGCCCGGGCAGAAATCCCTACCGTAACAAAAAAAGATGCACAATCTGAGATGTTGGAATCAAAGAACACCAGCCCTCAACAAACGCAAGGGCTAAGGCATTATCACACCTCAACAAACCGGGAAACACCACCCGCAATCGGCCCAACGAGTCAGACAACATCGACCAGAGCCCTCGCAAACAGGCAAACACCACTCGAAAACGGGCCAACGGGGCAAACACCGGCTGAAGTTCCTAACACACCAGTTGTGGTTCCGGAGCCGCACAAGCAGACTCCAACCACAATCCCACGTCGACACAACAAGTCTACGATTCAACTCAGGTTGGACTTCATCCCACCCGCGAAACCACGATCGTTGACACACCGAGCCCCGATTTTCGATGAGGCAGGGCAACAACCGCGTGCGGGAACATCAATGGCCCGCGCGAAGTCTTCACGCCAACGGAAGACACCATCGCGCTACGCGAATTAACAGCAGCTTACAGATCAACCCTCCATCGCAAAAAAAGGGGGGGGGGTATTGTTGTACACTGGCTATACTACACATTAAACTTTCATAACCCAGGGATAGAGGGCGCCCTAACTCTAGGGAGACGTGAATGACTGAACGAACCCGCATCGTAAGCCTCAAGCCAGCCCGAAAGGAGGTTTGTTCTTGAGAAAGCCATGTTGATATTTTGTGATGAATGGAGACAGGTGACTAATTAAAGCAATACGAAGGTATTTTTCGAGGAGGCGGTTTATCTTGGAGATTTCGCGTCGTTTTTTTTTGTCTCCCTAACACGCAGCTCCCCGATGAATTGTCCCCCTCGGAGTTGGGCTTGTCTTACGCTTCCGTTAGACGCTACCTCGGTCGCTTGCCGATCCATAAGTCCCCTGGTCCGGACGAACTACATCCGCGTTTGTTGAGGGAAGGCTCGGCCATTCTGGCTGCCCCCCCCCCCCTCTTGGCTATTTTTGAACGTTCTATTTAGACGGGTAGGCTTCCGTTTTTGTGGAAAAAGGCTAATGTTACCGAAATCAGGAAGTCACTGGCCTCTTCCTCTGTCCATAATTTTAGGGGAATCAGTCTGACCTGCATTCCGTGCAAACAATTAGAAACTCATGTTAGAGATACGCTGGTATCCTTTTTGTCTGGACGCATTTTTTTTTTTTTTTTTTTCATCTAATCAACATGGGTTTTCTTCTGCAAAGGTCGTGTTTCAAGAATATTCTATCGACAATGGAGAGGTTACAAAGTGTCTCGACCTTGGGATTCAGTGGATCTTATCTCGACTTGAGAAAGGCGTTCGACACGGTTCCTCACTCTCTCCTCATCCGAAAACTGGAGAACTTACGGGTTCCTTCCACGATTGTTAATCGGATAGCTGATTTCCTCCGTGGTCGCTTTGAGAGGAGTTTTTTCGTCGTGGTGCGAGGTTGCGAGTGGGGTACCCCAGGGCTCAGTGCTGGGTCCTAATCTCTTTGTAATATATATCAACGATCTTCCCCTAGTTATTAAGGAGTCCTTCCTGGGATTGTTCGCCGACGACTCGAAGGTGGGCGGGGTATAGGGACAGTTGCGGATTCGTGTTCGCTTCAGCGGGATGTGGATGCCATTGACTCGTGGGTAGCTAGAAATGGTATGAGCTTTAACTCGAACAAGACCGTTGTGTTGCACTGTGGTGCTAGAAAGCCGTGTTTTACGTATCACCTGGGGAGTCGCGATAGTACCGCTCACACTGTTGTATGAGACCTCGGTGTTATGCTTGATGGACGAATGCTGGGGGACACCCACAGTCGTGCGGCCTCTGCCCGTGGGATGCGTGCTCTGTATGTTCTAAGGCGCACCTTTTCTCACTTTAGTGTCAAGTCCTTCCGCATTCTATACCAGGCGTACCATCGACCCCATCTGGACTAAAGCTCTAGTATTTGGTCTCCACATCTTGTTAAGGACATCGAGAAGCTTGAAAGGGTCCAAAAAAAGGCCACGAAGCTTGTAACGGGACCACGCAATCTCCCTTATTCAGACCGCCTAAAGCGCCTGGGCCTCAAGTCCCTAGCAGACAGGCGTCTCAGAACTGACCTAGTAGAAACGTTTAAACTAATTTATGGTCATTATGACTTGTCGGTTAATCCCTTTTTTAGGGTTAGGTGGACGGGCCGCAAGGCACCCACCCTTTTTAAAGAGAGGTGTCAAACCACGAGTCGCCGGGTCTTTTTTACCCAACGCGTGGTCAATTCGTAGAACTCCCTTCCTAGCGACGTTAAAGCGGGTTTGACGGTTTCGGCCTTTAGGAGTCGATTAGACAAGTTTCGTGGGTGGCGTTAATTTTATTTTGATGTTTCTTTTTGTTTTTTTATCATTTAATTTAATTTGTTTATTATGATTTGTATTTCCTTTTTTGAACAAGCTGTTTGTTTTTTTTTTTTTGATTTTTTTTTCTGTGTTTTACTTTGTATTTCTGAAACTGATACAGGGCACAATAAGTGAATGTCACTTTCTCTTCTCGTTCAATAAACATAATTATTATTAATGTTTCTTAACAGTATGGGGCAACTAAGCAAAAGTCAGTTCGACACTTACTTAGTCACGCGAAGTTAATGTTCGAAACTTGTATAGATTCTGACGATTTAAAACAGTTCAAGGGTGTCATTTACGGAGACTTCGAGTTCTCTCTTGATTGTATTAATGAGGACAGTTTAATTACAGTTTAAGACGGCTCAAAAATCTCTACTAAATCGAAATAAAATGTTACTTCAACCTAGATTTTCCAACTGTACTTGATTATTCAATGAAAAGTCGTATGACTTACACAAAATCCAGTACGCTTCTCGCGAAGTCGCGAAATTTTGAAATCTCCGACGAAATCCCGAAATCTCCGACGAAATCGTGAAATCTCTGACGAAATCGCGAAATCTCGGACGAAATTTTTGGCGAAATCATAAAATCTTTGAAGTGAAATCTGTAAATCCCGAAATCTTTGCGAAATGCCGAAATCTTTGCGAAATCCCGAAATCGCGAAATCTCGGACGAAATTGTGAAATCTTTGGCGAAATCACGAAATCTTTGGCGAAATCAGGAAATCTTTGGCGAAATCATGAAATCTTTGGCGAAATCACGAAATCCCGTACGCTTTTCTTTTGGAAATGTCAGACCCCTGGTGAAAGCCAAATCAACTCGGTTTAAAATTTTTTTATGTCTAATTTGAGAGATTCGAGAAGAACTGAAGAACTTGAGAGAAAGTTTAAGAATGGTGAAGAAATTCAACGACTTTCCCTAAGGCGTATTTAGTACAGTTGAAAGCTGGGTGCTCGATTAATAACAATTTCATGGACTGTCATACAGATGGTAGATCACCCCCTGTTATGGCGCATCATCCCCTGTCCAAAATGTGGCGGTTCTGTGGCGTGTGTTAGATTCCCATAAAAGCCGGTGGCGGAGATAAGGAGAAAGAGATAAGAATTTGATATCGCACGCTTGGGTTTACTTGTTCAAGAGATGTGTATAAGACACGCTTCGGTGTAAAATAAACATTGTGAACGTCGTCTATCTGTTTATAGAAATTAAATCAATTGATGTAAGTAATTGTCTTATTTTTATTCCCCACCATACCAAAAAGTACTTATTTAACTTTAGAATATGTGTTTCATAATAGAAGGTAATTTTCTTCGTGGGAACGATGAATACGTCGTAAAAGAACTGGCGTTTTACAATATAGATACGGGTGAAAATAGAGTATTTCACTTTAAAGCACCGTTCCCATACCGAGATTTGAATTGTAAAGATGTGCGGACCAACACCTGGATTTCACGTAATATTTGTAACTTGGAATGGAATGATGGCGAGCGCAACTACAACGACTTATCAACTATAACTAAACAAATATCTATCAAGGCGGAGTAGTTTTTCGCTAAGGGATTAGAGAAGAAATGTATTATTTTCTCTAAACTTTTAAGTAAAAGTGTGGAAAATTTGGAGGATAATGATTGTCCCAAATATAACTCTTTAATTAAATACGGGTGCGAATTTATTTGTAAATATCACCATAAAAATGTAAATTGCGCATTGTTCAAATTCAGACAACTAGTTGGTTATTTCATCGAAAAAATCGACCAACAATAAAATACTTATTTCAAAGATATTTTATTTTTATTTCAATTTCCTAAACTATACACTTAAAAAAAACAAAAAAAAAAAACATTTACACGTATTTGTAATAACGTTTCATTAATCCTTTATTTTAATTTATTTAATATTTGAACACGTTTTAATTATATTCTTATAAACACTTCAAACGAAGAGTGAACCCACTCACTAGAAAAGTTTCCAATGTGTATTCACTCATCTTCTAATCTACCGCCAACACCACCAACTTCAAATTAAATCGATATTGGAAAACGTTTTATCAATCTATTATTGTTGACGTTAGGAAACGTCGCGAAATTGGGTGTTTGGTATAAAAACCTTTGAATCTCATCAAAATTTATCCATTCTCCCCATACTTTTCACCGATCGAGTTCCTGAAGTCTTAAAAGTCATGGATCTGAAAGCTGACGTAGTAAATATGAGTGAAACCAAACAATTACTCAGATTCACCGTACGGGAGAATAAAATTTCTTTCCGTATGCTGGAAGTTCTTATTCTGAAATATAAAAATTGGTTTAAACGTGATACATACGTTGACCATGTTAAAAAACATATTGACGTACATTTGGCCACTCACGTCGTTATCGCCAAAATTTACGAGAGATTGGGGCCTGAGTCCCATAAATTTATTAAAGTAGGTTCATTTTCTAAAATATTGTATATTACGTACAATTCCATATTTTTCAAATATATGTATATTACACGAAATTCTATATTTGCTTATTTTACAGATTGAGGCGAGAACACCGGGTGTAAGTGAGGAGGAGGAGGAGGTGAAAGGGTTATTCTCCCTTTTTAGTGGGGAAACCGTAGAATCGATCGCTGCAACGAATACAACCAATATCATCGCGCCGGAAACCCCAATTCCTGAGCACATGCTATCGGCCGTTTCAGCACTAAACGAACCGAGTACTAGTGGACTGCGAGGAGATAAGAGACGTCCAGAGGATAAGGGAAAAAAAAAACTAAAAAACAAAAAAATATTTTTTCAAATAACGAATTTGAAACTCTGATAACTAAAAATCTGTAAATTGATAATAAAATTTTAATATTTCACTTGAAATAAATTGATAAATTTAATGTTTTTTTCACACACTTCAAATCCATGGTTTTATCAAATTCTATTAGAAGCCTACGAATACTCACTCTTTAAAAAATAGTTAAACTCTACGGTTCTACAATTCACACGTTGAAATGTTTTCTTACACGATATGTTTGAAAGGATTTAGTAGTATTTTATAAAATAGTCAAGCTCTGGTTCTACAATTCTGTCCTTGAAACGTTTTCTTGTACGATATGTTCGAAAGAATTTAGTCGGTTGGACGTGTTAAAACGTCATGTTGGTAGTAAACATGGTGATATAAAATTTAGTTGTGAAGTGTGTGCTTATTCTTTTTCGAGGAAAGATAGTTTGAAACGTCATTCACTAATTCATCGGATGATTGTAGAAAGCGCAGCTATTAGTTCCAACAATCCATCGATTCCTATAACTACGGATTTGGCTATTCCATCCACATCGAGCGGAATTTACAACTTATCCAACACTCAACCCATCTCATCCATATCTTCGCCATCTAACCCACCTAACTCACCCACTCACACCAACAACAGTACCGATGATTTTATAAATTTCGACGAACTCGATTTTGATGAAAATGAAATGTATCTCTAGATACCGAAGTGTCGGAAGCTTTGGGTGGAGCGGTCGTTAGTTCTCGCTACACACTGTCTGAAGCTATTGTGGAGTCGCACCATCTCATCCTTAAAATTCAAGGATGTCTTACTGAATATTTGGAGCGTCGTTTACGGTTAAATTATGGGATTAAATGGATGTTAATCATCCGCGCTCGCTTTACACGTGAAGTTGGGGAAGGACAAACCGTTGAAGTTAATACATATTTTCTGAGTAGAGCAGTTGCAACATTGTCGCCAGAAGAAATACCAGATCAAATTGCGATGGAGGAATTTCAGGGTATGGGTTCTGGATTTGTAATTCAAAAAATATAATTAATTCAAGTGGATTTCATACAATATTTACCGCTGGTTGGAGGCACCTATATCAAACTACCTGATGAAATTACGAATACTCGTGGAGTGTTGAATGTAAGATCTACAGACGACAAGTGCTTCTTATGGTGTATTTTAGCCCACCTTTATCCCATCAATACCCACCAAGACCGGGTGAACAATTACAAACAATATGAAAACTTAATAGACTGTTCGGGAATTGAGTTCCCATTTGTTTTTAATAAGTTGAAATTAAAAACATTTGAAAAGAAAAATAAATTATCTATAAATATATTCGCGTATGAAGATAAAGTTTTTCCACGTCATATCAGTGACTTTAAAGCGTCGGGAGATCGTCGTATTAATCTATTATTTGTTGCGAACGGGGAGAACCAACATTTTTGTTTGATTAAAAGTATGAGTAAAATTTTATCAAAATTTACAAATCACCATCGTGAAACATTCTACTGTCATTACTGTTTACATCGATTTTCGGGTGTCAACGCAGAGCGTAATCATGGAAACCACGAATCCGAGTGTAGTGTTCACGACCCGCAACGGATAAAATTACCTTTTAAAGAACCAATCCTATAATTTACCAAAATTGAATGGAAACAGAGAGTTCCATTCGTTATTTATGCGGATTTTGAATCTATTCTGAATAGAATAAATAACTGTTTACCCGATTCGAAAATATTGGCCACAACAAAACTACAAGAACACGTAGCCTGCGGTTTTAGTTATGTAGTGGTTGGACCTAACGGTAAGTCATTTTAATTTAATTATAATTTTTCTAAATAACCTGTTTTCGTTCATTTAAAGGACCACATCCACCCGTTAACTATCGAGGTTTGGACGCGGTAGACGTTTTCCTTGAAAGTTTAAAACTTGATAAAGAGGTTATTAAAACCGAGTTAAAGGAGCATTAGCAACCAAAAAAACAAGTTGGTTAAGGATTGCTTTTGCTGGCCCCATGCAAGTGCGCCACTGTTAAAAAGTGGTGGAAACTGGAAGCTTTAGTCATGTGATCGGCCCACCTGTCCCATTCTTCTACCCCTCTGGCCGATTTCTGGCGAATTCCCCAAAAGAAAACTTGAAAAATTGGAAACCTTACAGTCATATCAGTATGTATTTTCAGCAAGTACTAAGCAACGTCGGAAGGATACATATTTACTACTCCAGAGCTCTCCCATAGAGATAAACCTAGATGTTGAATTCTCTAGATGAACCAACATTTGACTTACCACCCCCCACTAAAGATTTTTCATTTCCTCCTTCCCTTTTATACTTAATGTCACTGTCACTTAAGACCACTGCCAAAGGCTATCAATAACTCTCTTATCACCATCTCACATAACGTCATCTGAGATGATACAGTTGGTATGAGCCCACCCCTTTCAATTTTTCTTTTCACTGGACCAGGCTCAAGTGACCTTGCACCACATTTAGCAACATCCACCTCCCCATTCTAAGAATTTTTTTTTCTTGGATTAAAAGGATACAATGCAAAATATATTGTATGTACTACCTAGTTGATCTGACGTCTGACAAATATCATACATGAGCTTTCCATGGAGAAGTTCCACGATAACTCATCATAAGTTGAATATGGAGCTAAAATGTTAATTTGGAAAAAAAAAATAAAAAAAAGCTGTATATTTGGGAAAAACCTGGGTATTGTTCCTCACTAGAGAAGAGAGAATTTCAACTACTACTATTTCGATTTTTGAGCCTTCCAGCAAATGCTTCCAAGGAAGTTGAGGGAACATTTTTATTTATTTATTTTCGGGTCGGTAAACTCGGTATTTAATGGAAAATATAGTGGACCTTCCGATTGAATTAGCCAAAGGGCTAATTAATTTAAAGCCATGCGAGTGTCGGAATTCGTGCACCCGGTCGGCGAAGATCTTAACGCAAAGCGGGGAGAGTGCTAGAGGGCCCAGAGGAGGGTGCCCTTGCAAAGCCTTTGGGCAAAGTTGCCGAGATGACTGTGGCTGTGCCCCAGGGAAGGTTCCATGTGCGAACAAAGGACAAGTGTTACTGGTAAGCAAGTATTTTTTTATGTTTTACAACCCTAAAGTTATTAATTTTTGGTGGGCGATGCGTTAATGATGTTTGGTCGGCCATTTGGGGATAATGGGGGATGGTACTATTACAAATTACGATTAGGAGTTTTATTACTGGCCATAGAATATTATCTAACATTTATGGTGTTAAATACCCTAATGGCTGGAATACTGCCATGCATATATTTTAACCAGAAATTCGGTTCAAAATGATTTTAGTTCATCAGATCAAGAAGGATCAGACAAGGAGAGGAAAAGTGGGGCTGCGTTGTGTTAGAGAGAGAAGAGCCAACCTCCCACTCGGGTGGAAAGGGGGATAGGTAATTCTCGAGGTAAACTGTTGTCATGTGGTCGCTAGCGTCGTCGACTACTACGATGCAGTAGTAACCGCGCCGTTCCCACTTTTCCTCTCCTTGTCTGATCCTTTTAGATCAGATGATCATCAATCATAATGACATGTAGCATGTTTTCAGAACTACTCACATAAACTGGTAAGTAGATTATTATTATTTTTGGATATAAACTAAGGTTCTTAAACCAACTATTCTTTAGAAAAATAGACATAATAATAAAAAGTAATAAATAGGTGTTTATTTGAGAACTGTTACAGGTAGGCCTACAGAAAAGCTTTAATAAATAATAAATGGAATATCCTTGAGAACATGACTTATTCCGTTTATTATTTATTATAGCTTTCCTGTAGACCTACAGTTCCCACATACAAACCTATTTAGGAATTATTATTACTATAATGACTAATTATCTAAAGAATGTAGGTTTAACAACCTTAGTTTATATCCAAAAGGGATACTAATCTACTTGTCAATTTATAAGAGTAGTTCTGAAAACATGCTCAATGTCATGATGATTCAACATCTGATGAACTAGAATAATTTTGAACAGAATTAACATCTTTTGCGTCTGTTTCTGGTTCAAACATATGTAAGGCGGTATTCAAGCCATTAGGGACTGTCCATAAACTGCGTAGGGGGAGGGGGTTTAACACCTTATTTGTTAGATAAAATTAATAAAACTGACGTCACGCGCGTGCCAGTAATTTTTTCAATTCTTGAAAATGAAATTTACATGTTTGGCACGAGATCAATTTGACGAGGCCCCTAATTCCTGCATCTTCGCCCAGCCATCATTCTTAGTGCTAAAATCAAATCAGCAGATATGAAGATTTTGATATACTTATTTTTTCTAGTGGGGTCGTGTAGTTTCAAGGGGAAGTAGAGTGGCTAAAGCGAAAATTAACCCTACTCTTGTTACTCAAGTGGAAACGGAACAAGAACCTGCCCTAGAACTTCATCGAATGGATATAGAGGTAAATCAAGGAAGAATATGAGGATAATTGGTTTACATATTTAGCTAGATCTTTGCAATGGTGGATCTATTGAATCGACAAAAAATTACGTCTTGTTAGGTTGAATTCTCCCTTTAATAATTTTTTTTTTATGGTGTCCTCAATTTTAGGCCTAAAGAGATTTTGATATACTTAATTTTTTCAGGTGAAGGAAAACAATGTATCCATCATGTCGAACAATGAGGTAGAACTATCCTTATCAGAAAAGTACAACTTGCATCCTCCTATAATTAAGAAGATAAAGGGAGGAAACTATTCTAGTAAGGATGATGACAGGAGCCTTCGTCTGGGCTGTGGAGTTTCAAAGCCGAGTCTTGGAGTTTCAAGGGGAAGTAGAGTGGCTAAAGCGGAAATTAACACCACTCTTGTTACTCAAGTGGAAACGGAACAAGAAGCTGCCCTAGAACTTAATCGAATGGATATAGAGGTAAATCAATGAAGAATACAAGGATAATTGGTTTACATCATTAGCCAGATCTTTCCAATGGTGGAGCTATTGAATCGATAAAAAATTACTTCTTGTTAGGTTGCATTCTCCCTTTAATTAGTTTTTTATGGAGTCCTCAATTTTAGGCCTAAAGAGATTTTGATATACTTAATTTTTCAGGTGCAGGAAAACAATGTATCCATCATGTTCAACAATGAGGTTGAACTATCCTTATCGGAAAAGGACAACTTGCATCCTCCTATAATTAAGAAACTAAAGGGAGGAAACTATTCTAGTAAGGATGATGACAGGAGCCTTGGTCGTGGAGTTTCAAAGAGGGGTCGAGGAGTTTCAAGGGGAAGTAGAGGTGCTAGACCACAATTTACCATCCCTCTTGTTACTCAATCGGAAAAAGAACAAGACGAAACTGCCCTAGATCATCTTGAACATCATCGAATGGATATAGAGGTAAATCAGGGAAGAATCTCAGTAAAAAAGATCCTAAACTGCACTGTAAAAAATAAAGGGTCGGATAAATACCTTTAAAGGTATTTCTGCTTGCCACCCCAGGCGCACCCTTTTAGGGTATTATAAAATACCTTCTATTAAGGGTATTAATGAAGACCTTTGGGGTACTATTTAGCACCATATATGGTATTTATTCAGACTTCAAAAAAATACTATTGGGGTTCGAAAAAAGACCTTTTGGGTCATTAGGGGTACTAATTGGTACCATATATGGTATTTATCCAGACTTCAAAACTTCGCTTTAGGGGTACGAAATAATACCTTTTCGGACATTAGAGGTAATAATTGGCACCATATAAGGTATTTATCCAGACTTCAAAACTTCACTTTAGGGGTACGAAATAATAACTTTTCGGCCATTAGAGGTACTAATTGGCACCATATAAGGTATTTTTCGGGAAAATAAAAGATACTATTATTTAAATAGTAGCAAACCTGGAAGATTTATTTGTACAGAATAATGGGTTATCATACATCACAATGATTTAAAAATCAAAATAAATCCAGATTTGTATTATGGTTTCATGCATTTGAAAAAGAGGTTTTAACACGAGTTTATGCACTTTGAGAAATTGGTTTTTCACGAGGTTACAAGTTTGTTAACTTTAATTTTAGTACAAAGTTATGGGTTTGAAAAGAGGTTTTTAACAAGTTTATGATTTTGGTTTTTAAAAGAAGTTCATTAATTTGGAAAAGAAAGCTTTTTATAAGACGTTTATGCATTTTGAGAAAGATGGGTTTTATGGATTTTGAGAAATGGAATTTTATCACAAATATATGAATACGTTAGTTTTAATCACAAATTTATGGGTTTAGTATTTACCACAAAGATGGGTTTCAAAAAGGCCTTTTACAACAAACTTATTTTTAAATACTAATAATGAGTCATTAAATACTAATAATGAGTCTTTAATTACTAATAATAAACCATTAAATACTAATTGTGAATAATGATTTATATAAAATTACTATGAATTATTTATTACTAAATATGAATTAAATATTACTAAATATGAATTAAATATTACTAATTATGAATTAAATATTACTAATTATGAATTAAATATTACTAATTATGAATTAAATATTACTAATTATGAATTAAATATTACTAATTATGAATTAAATATTACTAATTATGAATTAAATATTACTAATTATGAATTAAATATTACTAATTATGAATTAAATATTACTAATTATGAATTATTAATTATTTAATACGAATTATTAATTATTTAATACGAATTATTAATTATTTAATACGAATTATTAATTATTTAATACGAATTATTAATTATGTAATACGAATTATTAATTATGTAATACGAATTATTAATTATGTAATACGAATTATTAATTATTTAATACGAATTATTAATTATTTAATACGAATTATTAATTATTTAATACGAATTATTAATTATTTAATACGAATTATTAATTATTTAATACGAATTATTAATTATTTAATACGAATTATTAATTATTTAATACGAATTATTAATTATTTAATACGAATTATTAATTATTTAATACGAATTATTAATTATTTAATACGAATTATTAATTATTTAATACGAATTATTAATTATTTAATACGAATTATTAATTATTTAATACGAATTATTAATTATTTAATACGAATTATTAATTATTTAATACGAATTATTAATTATTTAATACGAATTATTAATTATTTAATACGAATTATTAATTATTTAATACGAATTATTAATTATTTAATACGAATTATTAATTATTTAATACGAATTATTAATTATTTAATACGAATTATTAATTATTTAATACGAATTATTAATTATTTAATACGAATTATTAATAAGAGAAATTAATCCAGTAATTATTAAATTCTGATCTAGTATTAATAATCCATGAAAAATCCATTTTAATTATAATTGGTCTAATCATAGTTAATTTGATTCTATCATCAATAAATTTCAATCAGTCATAAAGCTTTAAATAAATTTAATCACTTTTATTGGTAAAATTGTGATTAATTTTAATTTAGATTAGGATTAGCTTCATCGATTAGATTTATTTTTGATTATATTTAAATTATAATTATTAAAATGGAATTAAGCGTTTAAACTGTGTTAATCGATTTTATCATAAATTAATCTTCTTCATCATTGTTCGATTGTCACGTGAATCAAAATATTCTGTTTAAAATTCTGTTCGCCAAAGCATTTTCTACCGCTGGCAGCCAGTGTCAGTTAAAATTTCAAACCAGTGGCGTTATTTTTTCATGGTGATTTTCAGTCAACACTTTCTACCCCATCCTCCCTTTGCGGTAAGCCTGATAAAGAAAAATTCTTCACTCCACTGCTCTGTATAATACAACAACGGTTGTTAAAAGCCTCCTCCATTCGATCCTTGCTTTTACGTGTCGGAACCACAGGTCGTTTCTTGCCCTGTAGTTGGATTAGACCAACACTTCTGTTCTGCCGTTAATAGTCTCATGTGTAGGCCTTGGTAGCTCAGTTGGTTAGAGTGTGGGACAGTTACTGAACGACCCTGAGGTGTGTCTTATGTTGTCATATCAGGATTCCTGTTTATCCACTTAAATCATGTTTAAACCGTACCTAATGGTTGTTAAAAACCTTCTCCATACCATGTTATTCTATCTTTTAGGACAGTAATCGGCAGAATAAACTTTCCCTTTTCTGTTATATCAGAATCACATTCAGATTGTTCCTGAAAAAATAAGAGTCCTTCACTCCTTCTTCAAGTTGAAATAACTAGCAAAGGCTTAAGCTTGATAGGATTATGCTAAGCAGCTAACATACTCGTGAAGGAATTATTGCAAATGTTCGAAACTTGAAATTTGGAAAATCATGAAGATTTATAACATATATAAATTAATAGATATGCCTACCTTTCAATCTGCGTTTCAGCAACCTTCGATTTCAAAGAGTTAAATACAAGTTAAGCTTGCGCCTAAATTGATGGCTCGGTCGCGTCTCTACTACGAAGAGAACAGAGAGAATACTTAAACGAAGGAGGTGAAAGAGACTGCCCGTTTTCCCGTTCTAACGCGCTTACCGCTTATTGTGCGCTAGGTACAAGCTTCCACTCGTTTGTTACTCACTCAGAGATAGATATCACCTCCGCCAAAAAGTGACGCGGCACCAAGCGTTATTCTCTCGTCAAGGTTGCTAGAGATATTTCGCTGGGTTCTAGTCTCCCGAGCGTTAACTTTTGAATCCACAAAAATACAATTTAAACCTTGGGGCGCTTGTTTTAGTTTACCTTCTATTAATGACATTAGATATTTTACTTTTCTCCAATTAAGATCCCAATAAAACATTAATATCAACAATATGTATAATAAGACTTACAATGATTTTGGAATAAAATTTCCAGCGTAGTTTTCATTTCGCGGGGTTTCCGATTGTTAAGCCTAATTTGACAAAAGTAGGCTTAGGAAAACAATTTCACGAGCTTGGTTCGATAATACCTTTTGGGGTTTTAAAAAAGACCTTCTTTACTCATTAAATACCCTTCGGAAGTCGAAAATACCCTAATGGTATTGAAAAGAACCCTTAAAAATTCTTAGGGTTTGTTTAAGCGCCATCGGTAGTACTAATAAATACCTTAAGGTGTTTTTCCATTAAAAGTACCTTTTAAGGCGTTTAAAACGACCCCAAAAATACCTTCATTTTTTACAGTGTGCTGTCTTAATTATGTTTTAAATTCAAATTAACGATCCAATATTCCAGAACACTGCAAAATCTTTAAGCCGCGAAACTCTGGAAAAATGGATGTGTGCTCTTGCAGCCTTATTCCCAGAGGCATTTTCAATTTTGGCCAAAATAAAAAATGAAGGTAATGCTAACCAGTGGTTTCGCTATGTTACATAATATAATGGAATTGAGGTTGAATAATGTTGCTTATATAGTTATGGTTTTCAGAGGATGGAATACTTGATCCTGACGATTTAACAACTTTTGAGCAAGAGAGTGATTCTAATCCAAAATCTGCACCGGACAAACTTAAACTTTGCATTTGTGGAAATTGCATATTGTTGCCAACAGGCATTGAACAAGTTTGTTGTAGACAAAGGCCTTGTGCCACAACCAGACCACTTTTTCGAATGGTGTGCCTTTTTCCACCATTGCTAATGATGAGTATGAGGTTCAGAAATGATAATGCAACAAGACGTGGCAAGATATATATTTTTTGGCAGGCATCATGGTTATAGGAATTATACGTTGGTGGAGTATGGCAGACTTGGTCGGGGAAATAGAATTGTGGTTCCTTCGTGTTGCGTTGCGAAGATTCGCTTAAATTTTCCATCACCTGATGGCCGATATGAGGGATTTAAACTTGGAGAATTAATTGAGGGTTATTAATATTTATTTACGAAAATAAACGGAAGCAATTAAAAATTTGAAATTTTCAAAGCAACACCAATCTTAAAATCGTGAAATATGCTTTTCTAATAGTTCTTGTTTCGAATGTCTTTCAACTCGGCTGATGGTAGCATTAATTTTCCTTGGATCATTATCCGCCAAAGCTGTTGAATTTAACATACTTCCCTGTGAATCGGAGATAATTAGTTTATATATTCACAATTTTTTTTAAGTTGAAACACACCTCGAAGTCAGCTTTCTCCTGAAAAATGCTTTCCATCAAATAACCTATGTATGCATATTCTTTTTTCTCATAGATTTTATCAACGCTATGGTTTTTTGACCTTTTGTTGTAGAAAAACTTATACCTCAATTACCCATTTTAAGTGATTGCCTGTTGCCGGTTTGCCTGTTCATTATGGTCAATTGCAGCTAACATAGTTCTCAAATTGTAGCTGGGCCAGCTATAAGAAATTTTGTTGATTTAAAACTGTATTAAACAGGGAGAGATGGGCATCATCAAGTTGAAAAAAATATTTTCAAGGCACTAGCTTGTAGAAATTTCTCTTTGACACATAAGCGAGTAGCTGATTACGGAAACATTCTACGAATCCTGTATGCCTGGTTAATATTGGAATTTTTAAACATCACACCTATGTTAACATAAATTTAAGTACAAACCTAAAACGAACGTAATATTCCATCTGTGTTTCAAAATATTTGTTATTAACAATATTTCTTAGTGCCTGATATGCGGGTGAATTTTCTTCACGCCAAGGCTTGCCTCGTTCTTCCTCTGGCAAAGGAATTTGATGTTTACACGCATATCCTGCACCAAAGTCCGTGTACCATTCATGGTAATCAACTACGTGGTTGAGGCATGTGCGGAATGTAGCCTGTACATTTACAGGAAAATTACTTTAAGCATTATAATAATGTATATCAAAAAAAAAATTAATTTACTCACAATAAGTTTGTCGTACCTGCCCTCACAGTTTTTGGCACAAAACCAAAAATGGTTTCGTATATCAGGTGCCCACAATGCAAGATCCGAACGGCCTTTCAACTTTGATGCCTATATTAGAATTTTCTATTAGTTTACTAATCCTCTAAAATAATAACTCCATATTCACCTCCAAACATTTGCCAGCCAAATTTTTGCCTACGTGTCCATTGAAATTATTGCATCACTCTTCCTTTTCTAAGAGTAGTTTTCAATGAATTCATAGTTCGTGACAAATAATCAAGTTAAAACTCATGAATTTGACTAATATTACTCATTTCAGCTAAAACCTGGCGATGAGCGTGTCACTACTTCAACAATTTTAATTGAAAATTTTCCAGCTAGTTCCATAACTTCTTTAGCCGCTTTTCGAAACGCAATTACTTCCATATTTGTACTGGCTCCTTTGGCTTCACGCACATCAACGTTGCAGATAGCTAGAATTTTTTTTGTATTATATTCTGCCAAACTGTAAGTACAGTAAGTCGCTGAGTGACCAGGGCTGTCATTTCGTCCATCTCCAGGTATAATAAACTCTTTTCCAGCCAGTTCAGAAAAGGTTTTATATTGTAAATCTTTCCAGTATTTAACTACAGCTTGCTGAATAAAATGTCTTTGATACCTAAAATATGGTTAGAACATAATTGTGTACTTTTTAAAGAACAAACAAAAGTCTTGAAGGCAATTAGAAAAAAGGACAGGGTAGAAAAAAGTATTTAATTTCGTAAAAAGGGGTCCTATAATGGGGTACTTCGACATATATGGTTTTTCTCTACCCTTTGCAGCCTTTTTAAGTGAACTTTTTATATACCTGTAAAATGTATCCTTTGATATCAGCTGTAATTTCGAAAACTTTGAGAGTTTTTCAAATTTGGAGAAATTATTTCCTGATAAAAGAATTGAACTGACTATTTTAAAATTTCCAGCAAATATTCCATGGAAAATATTTTGCCTCTCCCAAGAATCCTATATAAACATTAAACCATGTTTAAACAGAGTAAAGTTCAGTAAATACTAGAGGTGGGAATTTTTTTTTTTTACCCAAAATTTTAATATTTTCTATAAAAAGTGAGCACTAAGTATTAATTAATAATACCGATTAGCTTTCTACCAAATCTTCTAATTTTGAACTAAATACAAGTACCATTTCTTCTTCTACCGCGTCCTTTTTAGTAAAGTCTTCACTTTTGGAACACTATAATGACTCTTAATGAGAAAGATTGTTGATTATTGGCACAAAAATTCATAACACAAACCCGGTTAGCTAAATGTGCGCAATTGTCTCGTAGCAGAGGCGAATTGAAGTTGGAAGAGATGCCTCCAGTTGGACTGATAAAAGTGTCATTCTAAAGAATTTAAAATTATAACTTTTTACTTCGTATCCAAAAAGAGATGAATTAGAATAAGGAAATTGACTTAATTATCCCTTTAACAAACCGAACACTGTTCCTGACTGTCAGATAATT
Source organism: Odiellus spinosus (assembly GCA_963920705.1). Lineage (NCBI taxonomy): Eukaryota > Metazoa > Arthropoda > Arachnida > Opiliones > Phalangiidae > Odiellus > Odiellus spinosus. The sequence continues at coordinate 7,669,590 of OY987232.1, read as the reverse complement.
GAACTGCATTAAATTTTGATAGAGTGTTTTGATCAATGGGAAACAAGGTTTTTCTTGACCTATGAAGTGTTAATTTAAATATTTTGTGATCAAGGATGTAAACGAGCAATTCAATACCTCTTTAAAGGCGATGTACAAATTGAATCTGACGAGAGCAAATTAATCCTATCTTGAAGGGATATTCTATATACAAATGTATAGACCAATATTAAAAAGTGGGTAGAAATCAATTCCAGTCATTAAAATTTCCATACACATGAATACCCAACTCTTATAGGACTCTCTAGTTTAAAAGCCATCTGCTTAGTCCCCTGAAAAACTTTTAAAAGGTGGCCTAAGCATATGGCTATGCAATCAGAAAGTCATCTCTGAAGTGGGTACCCACCTTTTATTATTGGGCTATTATTATTATATTATTTTACGTGAAAAAATAATTTTATGAAACCAAATAGACTACCCGTGGAGTGGAGTGGAGTGGAGGTAATCCTTTTGCGTTTAAAGCGCTCATTTACATCATCCGCAAATGAGGTACACATACCTCCTAAACTGATATTAGTTTCATTTAATACTGAAATGGGTTTTGTCTGAGTGAATGAAGCACGTACTAGAGATAAAAGAAAATTAAATATTATATAATCAAGTAAGATATAGAATCTTCCAAGTATTATAGCATATTTATTTCACCTCTTTTAATTATTGATATTTGGGGCGAAATTGATCTTCTATTGTTAGAAACACCATCGCTGTAATATTCATTGGTTTACAACATTTACAGGAACAATCAAAATTTTTCTTACCACAAATTGAATAAGTAGGAGGCATATTGCTCGTTACTGAAGTCCAACCGTTTTCTTTCTTCAGTCCACCGATTAAAATTCGTCAAACCAATATTGACTTTATACTCCTTGTATTGTTTTCTTACTTTATCACCCATAATTACATTACCCGACTAATTTCCAAATTGCCGAAAATTCAAATCCGAATCGCGTAGAGTTAAATCAAGCAACCGTGCCTGCTTACCCCTAGCCCCTTTAGGCTTTACCAAGCGATAGGATAATTATTTTTGCGTCAGGTTAGTAACTATAGTCTAACCTTGAACGAGAAGAATTGTATTGTCCAGCATTCCTCCTCTCTCACAAATTATCCCCGTGGCGATGAAGATTTGAAAACTACTTTTTTACACCCCCCCAAAACGGGGCTGCAGGTGATACGTCATCTCCCCCCTCAAACATTGGTAGAATATAGTAAGGTTCAACTCTACTTCAACTCTCAATAGAAAACGTGCACTCACGACATAAGCTTGGACTATAGATTTAGATTGAAGATGTACCTGACTATACATTCAGACTGAATGGTATTCTAACGCCATCTAATTTAAAAAAATCAACTAATCATATGTATTAGAAAAAAGGGGGCGCTGCGAATGCTCCTTTAAAGGGTAATATTCCAATGGATCTTTCTTCGGAGGAGTTTGAGGAAAGTCAACACTGTACTAAGTATTATATTTGCGACGAGGATTTTACGGTGGAGGATAATGCTGTTCGAGATCATTGCCATTATTCTGGTATGAAATAAATCAATAAATAGAATAAATAAATTAGATTTAATTGGGGAAAAGATAATAATTTCTTAAAATATTTTAGGTCAATTTCGGGGTATGGCACGTAACAACTGTAATCTGAAACTCAGAGTGGTGCAATTTATCCCTGTGATAATGCGTAACTTGTCGAAGTATGTTTTGATTTGTTACGTAAAACATGTACAGGATAAAGTAATAAACGTAAGCAAAATATATTTCCAGATAATGCAACGAATCGGGCTCCAAAAAGAAAGAAAGCTTTCATGTTTACCATCAATTGTTGAAAATTATATAAGCTTCTCCTTTGGCATATTAAGATTTCTAGATTCGCTCAGGTTTTTACCTGATAGTCTAGAGTAGTCTTTTACCCCCTAAATAATAAGAAATTTGACCCCCTTGCCCGCCCCAGCCCTCTAGAGCCTGTTCCTGGGCTCTGGAGAACTTGATTTTGACACTCCCAACTTGTTGCGAAAAACTGGATTTCCGCTCGCGCCTGAGGGCTTCGCGCGCGGTCTCGTTTTTGTACGCGTGAGCCTAGTCATCATGTCGCTACACTTTCTCTCTCCATTATCAAAAAAAAACCAACTAGGTTACTTTTTAAAGCGGTTGTGCCACGGGGGGAATAAAATCGTTACTTTTACCTAATAACCTCATTTGAATAAAATTGTTACTTTTATCTTATAACCTCATTTAAATTACTTTAAAAAAGGCTTCTCAACAATATTAAATTTATAGTCTCCATGGCTTGTTTGACTGAAACATCCAATCCGGGTGCCAAAGCCCATCGATTTAAAGGAGTTTTATCCCTTCAATGTTTAGCTTTTGCGGCGCTTGAAGCTTGTTATGTATTACTAGAAGAAAATAGAGGAAGTGGGTTACTGTACCTTTGAGCCATACAAGTCGTCCCTTACCCCAGCGTAACAATAGTCATATCACCCTCCACCCCTAGAATTTGAATCTAGCCAATCGGGACAAAGCTTAAAAAAATCCTCTCTCGGAATATTTTTAAGGGAAGGCGCCACCATGTAGCGTGTTGCGGAAACAATCTTTAACCTTTGACCGGCAGGTATAGTTCTGTCGTCCGCTCTTTAGGTCTTATGTTGCTTTGTAATCTTCCCTATCAGGGTTCAAAATCTCTGACAAATTCATTTTCAAAGTAGAAATTCATAGTAAGTTTTTATTTAATAATGAAGCCGAATAAAATAATAAGATTAATTAATCGCTACTTGCCAGCCGATTTACACCTCGACAGAGTCGAAGATTGGAAGACGCGAAGCGGCGTAGCCCCTTATATGTTACGTCACTCGCGTGTTAATGCGCGATAAAATCCCAGTCTGTCTCTACCCCCAGGGGTAGCAAATGGCGCGAAAAAAACGAAACGGGACGCCTCGCGATTAAGGCCAAGCAATCCACTTCCTCTATTTTCTTCTGGTATTACGAACCCAGAAAAATTCGAAACGAAAACGAGACTATTAATCAAGTTATCACAACCCGTCTTCCATGAGTGTTACCAGCTTTCTTACTCATATTTCATAACGCCTGAATTTGGCAAGTTAAATGTGGAAGAGTTTGACAATTATTTGTTTCATCCTCAAGCCATATTACGGGGTTGCGATGTTAAAACGTTTGGCGATAAAGCTTTAACAGTTTGTCCTTATCCTTACCATTACACGAACCACCATTGTCCGTATAAAGCTTTAAACTTTATGGGATGGGAGTTCCATAACCAAGAAATGTTCCATCAATTTATCTCGTACAAAATTGTCATTTTTGCTCTAAAGTATGTCGATTTTTTTTCAACAACTTAGCAATTGAACTAAAAAATTACTTTACATTAGATACCGCGAATTCTTTGACGGTCAGTATATTTCAATTGCGGATTATGACTCTAAAGTGTTAAGATTAGAAGAAAAGGTATGTAGTTGAAAATACTGTTTAAAAAATAAAATCTTAATATTTAATTTTTTTTGGTAGATCCGTAAATATTATTGTAAATCTAAACAACTAAAAAAATGGCTTAAAGATTATACTTTCAAGTATAAAATCAGGTTGTGAATGGGTTTCACATCCAAATCTCTTGATGTACACCTTACAACATATTTTAAATTGCCCCGACGATAGTCCGAACGGTTATATTTTGGAGGTAGATTTAGAATATCCGGAACAAATTCATGATTTGAATAACGAATATCCACTTGCTTTACCGAACACATGTTTTCGAGTTATTACGTTCAAATGATGGAAACATTAGGTGTTCCGGTTACAGACACTCTACCGAAACTAACCCCCAATTTATATGATAGGGAAAATTATGTAGTTCATTTCCGAAACCTAAAATTCTATCTTTCAAGAGGAATGAAACTAATTTCTGTTAAGCGTGTACTACGTTTCTCACAAAAACCTTGGCTCAAACCGTATATTGACTTTAACACCGAAAAACGTAAAAATGCTACTGACGAATTTTCCAAGAACCTGTATAAACTTTTAAATAATAGTGTTTATGGTAAAACTATGGAGAATCTCCGAAATCAGATAAATTTCGATTAAGTAAACTCTCCCGAAATGGTGGTGAAAAAAGCTTCCTCCCCCACTTTTAAAAAGTTCACTATTTTCCATAATGAACTTGTAGGAGTTGAGAGGGTGAAAAAATGTTTGAACCTTGTGAGACCTATTTTCACCGGTTTTTCAATTTTAGAACCCTCTAAAATAACCATGTATGAATTTCATTACGAGTAAATATGGTAGACGCGCGCGTTTACTCTTTACAGACACAGATTCTCTAACGTATGATATTGAAACGGAAGATATCTATAAAGACTTTGAAAAAGACTCCGACCGTTTCGATTTTTTCGGGTTAATAATAATAATAATAATAATAAATTTATTAGATTTAAATTTTGACCGAACTACATGACATCGGGCTAAGTCATGGAATGACTTTTAAGCCCCACAAATACAATAGAACATTTTATATTAATAGTAAATAACAACATATGTAGAACATTTTTTACAAATTAGACGTTATTTAAAGTTAAGAACAAAAGCGCGAGAAATTCTTTTAAAACCAAATATGTTAGACACATTCTCGGATTTTACCGCATTAAATAAGTTTATGCCCCTGTGGAAAATGGAATTTAACCTTCTTGTTGTTTTTGATTTTGTTAATTCCAAAGTGTTTTCGCTACGTAAACTTCGCTTGTTAGTATCTCTAAATTGAAACTCATTGTGAGTTTCATTATTTATTGACTTATATATGAAAACTATAGATATGTAATTATTTGATTTATTGTTAAAATATTAAGGGCATTAAAGCTAGGGCCGAGTGTTCATAAAACGATTTTCCATCAATTATTCTAACTATACGTTTTTGAAGTATTTGCAACCGATTAATGTTTGCTCGGGTTGTATTACCCCAGACAAACGCGCTATAGCACAAGTGACAGAATATTAACGAGTAATATAAGTTCAAAAGCGTTATTTTATTAAATATATTCCGATTTTTCGAGATTATATATATAGCATACGAGACTTTTCGCGCAATGGAGTCAATATGTTTTGACCATGTCAATCGTTCGTCGAACCACAGTCCCAGGTACTTATACTCTGATACCCTATTGATTATTGTTTCACCTAAGTTAATACCAACAGTTGGATTCACCGGTTTGCCCTGATTACAGAAGATCATATATACTGTTTTTTCTTTATTAAGTTCCAGGTCATTTTTATCTAACCAATAATTGACTCTGTTCAGAGTTTCATTTGACCTCATTATTAAAGCATCTAGTTCTTGATCCCCATTAATAAGCACAGTGTCATCCGCGTACAAGGTAACCTGATCACTATCATCCAATTCCGTCAGATCATTAATATATAAATTAAATATTAATGGTGAAAGAATTGACCCTTGGGGTACACCACAGGTTACAGGGGATTCGGTTGAGAGTGTTCCGTTAACATTTGTACGCGTTACTCGGCCAGTAAGATAGGAGCTTAACCACTTAAGTGCCTTCCCTCTAACGCCCATTATACCTAATTTTTTCATTAATTTTTCATGACTCACATAATCAAAGGCTTTTTTTAAGTCTAAAAAAATGGCTAATGCATAATTCCCCGTATCCATAGATTCTAGTATTTTATTATACACTCTTGCTAATGCGTATTCGACCCCACTATTTTCTCGGAAACCATATTGCTTTGGAGATACTAATTTAAATTTTTTACTAAAACTATTTAGTCGAGCAAAAAAGCATTTGTCAAATATTTTGGCAAAAACAGACAAGAGTGAGATCGGCCTGTAATTTCCAGGGTTATCCATATCACCCTTCTTAAAAATGGGAACTATAACCGCTTTCTTTAACAGGGACGGATATACTCCTGTAGTAAATGAGAGATTGACTAAAAAAGATAAGGGTTTTATTATGTATTTTGAAATATATTTAATAATCCCAGGGGATATTTCATCACTCCCTGGAGCTGAGTTAGTTTTTAGGCTCGAGATTATTTTAGCCATTTCCCCTTCTTCCATATCGAACAGCATCATAGAGTGTTGGTTATGCTTCACTGACCTAAGCGCAGAGTCATCCTCATTTATCTCAGATCTCGAAATGCGAGAATTAAAAAAATTGTTTAGGGTATTTGGTGATAGTTTATCTGGTATTGGACGTGATTTTTTATAACGACCCAAAAGGTTATTAATAATTTTCCAGGTCTCTTTCGCCGTGGTTTGGTGAGATAAAATATCCTTATAATAAGCGCTTCTCGCATTTCTTATTTGATTATTTAGATTATTTCTATATTTTTTATAGTTTTCCCTATTTTCAGGAGTGGGGTTTTTAATTGACTTTTTTCTAAGCTTATCTTTTTCTTTTATACTTTTTTTGATATGTTTATTGATCCAGCAATGGGAGTCACTCCGGGTGACATTAATAAAAGGAAAACACGCGTTATACCTAGTCTTAATTTTATCTATAAAGTGATTAAATGCAAAATCAGAGTCTTTTATGGAGTAAAGATCCTTCCAGTCCAGGTTTTTTATGTTGTCAGAAAAACGCTCTATATTTATTTTAGAAAGGTTTCTGGTCTGAAAGGAATTCTTAGACTGTATCGGAGTCTCTAGCTTAAGGTAAATGGGAAAGTGATCCGTGATGTCTCAATCTGGATAGACAGTAGCCGTACTCTGTGACTGGACATTCGTGTAACATACGTCTAAAAGCGAGCCTGAGATCCTCGTTGGTTCCTTAACCATCTGAGCCAGCCCAAAACATACCGCTAAGTCGTCGAACGCCGACCCCGTTCCCTTTAGATAGTCAACGTTAAGATCTCCCAGGAGTATTATGGGGCATCCGACAGCTCTTAATGTAATAAGTATATTTTCTAGATCTTGAGTGAATTCACCCACCGGTCCTGGGGGCCTATAGATTACGCAAATACAGAAATTTTGCACTTTAATCGCGTAAGAGTCATACGTGTCTCCCACATGACTAATGCTATCTATAGTTTCAACTGCAATATTATTTTTAACAAAAAGCCCAGTCCCTCCCCCCCTGCGATTTGATCTCCCAAGACCGTAAAACTCGTAGCCGTCATAAAAGTCACCCATAGTGTCAAAATACCAGGTTTCCACAAGGGCGAAAATATCGATTTCTTTATTTAACATAATATTAGCCTTAGAATAGAGTGCAGGAAAATTATGATTTGCACTTCGAATATTGTGTAAAAGTATATTTAACATAACATTTTAAAATCTTAACCTAACAATTGGAAATTTTAAGTTTTAGTCTCTAATAATTATACAGGTAATATTTGATCCTTCTCAAAGAAATACTTATACGTTTGATTATCGATATCTATTGCATTAGTCGCTACCCATTTATATCGCAGCGGTAGTTTCGCTTTAGCGAACTGCCTAAGTTTATAGCGTGCATGTGATTGGTTAGGTGTATAGTCGTGCTCAATGTATATGTTGGTGCCCTTAAGCTTAACATTTTGTTTTAGAATATTCATTTTTATATCAAAAGTATCGGCTTTATATATGACTGACCTACATTTATTAGGATCAAAGGCCCCTCTTCTATATACTTGAGCCTGGCTTACCGATTGCTGCAGACCTAATTTGTTTGTGAATATGTCGAATATAGTTTTAGCTAATGTTAATCTATCTTCATGATCAGTATCGGTTACATTCCTAATTACCAAATTGTTACGTCTAAGTGTTACTTGTAGATTTTCGTTCTCTAAACGGTTTTGTTCTAGTTTTTTTGTAGTTTCGGTCTTAAAGGATTCAAATTGATCTCTTATACTACCAAGCTCTAACCTTATATCAGGAATCTCTCCTAAGGCATTTGCAAGACTGTCTTGAATGCCATCAAATTTATCTTCCAATTGGGACTGTCTAAGATCCAATTGTGTAACCTTGATTTCAGTTTCTATAAGCAGCCTATTTTGTTCGTCTAACTTGGTATTAATATTATTAAAGTTTAAAGCCTGGGAATCGCTAAGTCTTTTAAGCTCAACCATGATTACATCGGCCGCTTTACCCCTTGTTTCGGCAGTCATTTTCACTTCAAATCCACCCAAATCACCCGGGCAGAGTTCCGGTTGGTAAGTTTAAAAATATAAAAAAGTTTCAACAAACCTAAAAATGAAGAGAACAGCCGGATTAGTCTTTTTCACTTATCACTCGTTCAGGAGCTCTGCCCGAACTGATTTCCGATATAATGTGATTAAAGAAGAAATCTCGGTGCCGTAGATAAGACGTTTTTAGGTGAGAATGTTCAGAGGTAAAAAACTGCCCGAGTTTTTTCTGTTAAGTCGGCGTACAGGTTAAGAAAAAAATATCACAGAACGCACTATGCGAGATAAGATTATCAGCAAACCGGTTGGTCGATTATTGATTTATTATGCCATGTCTCGTCCAACATAACGAAGAGAACCATATAGTAGTCGGCCACCAGGACAGCCTCTCGAGATTAAGTTCTTCAATCCTCTTATTTTATTTTAATCTAAAAATGAAGAGAACAGCCGGATTAGTCTTTTTCACTTATCACTCGTTCAGGAGCTCTGCCCGAACTGATTTCCGATATAATGTGATTAAAGAAGAAATCTCGGTGCCGTAGATAAGACGTTTTTAGGTGAGAATGTTCAGAGGTAAAAAACTGCCCGAGCTTTTTCTGTTAAGTCGGCGTACAGGTTAAGAAAAAAATATCACAGAGCGCACTATGCGAGATAAGATTATCAGCAATCCGGTTGGTCGATTATTGATTTATTATGCCATGTCTCGTCCAACATAACGAAGAGAACCATATAGTAGTCGGCCACCAGGACAGCCTCTCGAGATTAAGTTCTTCAATCCTCTTATTTTATTTTAATCTAAAAATGAAGAGAACAGCCGGATTAGTCTTTTTCACTTATCACTCGTTCAGGAGCTCTGCCCTACTAATCATTTTTTATATAAAAAAAAATAAGAAAGTGCTGGGAAAAATGAAAGACGAGTTGGATGGGACCCCGATACAGGAATTTGTTGGTTTACGTCCCAAATTATGTAGTTTACTTTCTACAAAGGGTGAGAAGAAGACTTTAAAAGGGATTTCAAAACGTGTTGTAAAGAAATATATTCATCACTCCGATTATGAAGCCTATTTATTTAATAAAACAATATCTGTAAATTCAATGATTCGTATTATGAGTGGGAAAATAAGATTTCCCTTAACCCTTGTGATAGTAAAAGATATATTTTGAGTGATGGTATAACTACATTGTCTTATGGGCATTATAAAATAGACGAAATTGAAGAAAGTGGCGACGAATAAAACTGTGAAATATGCTTAAATGTAAATATGGTTATTATTATTTCCAATAAAGACGAATTTCTCTAAATATATGTGTCAAAACTTCTTCCTCAAGATGAGCTGGTGGCACTTTGGTCGAAACGGGGGATCAAAATGATTTTTCACACTCGATTCTTTAGGAATGTTCCAAAATAATTTCTACGAAAACGTCTTTTTGCGTAAGGACGGGCTCCCAAATAGTCGTAATTTCATTATCCTTAAATCTCATGGGTTTAACCTGTAAAGTTGAGTTTTTTTTTCCACGGAACGTGTTGTCTACGACGTAACTTTCAACGGAAAAAGAGTCTTTCTAGAATCTAATCTAGATTCGCTGAAATGTATGAATAAAAATTTCAGTGATTCAACATTTTTCACACTCGATTCTTTAGGAATGTCTCAAAATAATTTCTACGAAAACGTCTTTTTGCGCAAGGATGGGCTCCCAAATAATCGTAATTTCATAACCCTTAAATCTCTATAGGTTTAACCTGTGAAGTTGTGTTTTTTCCACGGAACGCGTTGTCTACGACGCAACATTCAACCAAAAAAGAGTCCTTCTAGAATCTAATCTAGATTCACTGAAATGTAGGAATAAATTTCTACGAAAACGTCTTCTTGCACATGGATGGGCTCCCAAATAATCGTAATTTCATAATCCTTAAATCTCTATAGGTTTAAAATGTAAAGTTGTGTTTTTTCCACGGAACGCGTTGTCTACGACGCAACATTCTACCTTGGAGGAAGTATGTGATATGGAGTTGCCGACTGCCTATAAACTTCGTTACTCGTAGCGGTCTCTCCTACTACGACGCGCATACCGTTACCAAGGTAACACGCATATGCATGAAGGGGGCGTCACGACTCACGTGGCTCGGGAAATGCTTTCTACCAAATTTCAAACTAAACGGCGGTTTTTTTGGGAAGAAGGCGGCTGCTTACGCGTGCTTGCTAAGCGCACTATTTATTAGTAACAAATTTTAAAAATGGTTTACCATAAAAAATGTTGTTATGGTAATTGCCCCAGTAATACTAGGAAAGCTAGTCAGTCCTTTATGGATGAAGTTTTTTTTTTACCATTTCCAAAGCCAAAAACCAAATTTAAAGAATGTACTAATTGGATTGAAGCTTGTGGACGGCCAGAATTAAAGCCGGATACTATTAAAAAGTCAGATTTTGTGTGTTCCCGGCATTTTCTTGGTGGTAAAGGGCCAACAAAATTACTTTCCATACCCTTACCAAACTATGGTATTAAAATTTTACCCGTAAGTACATAATCTTGATATCTCTAGGCTTTGGTATCTGGCTGATGATTAAACTAACTTTTGTCCAAAATAATTACTTTCTATAGACTACAGAGGATCCCTTGAATTTATCAATGCCAAAATCAAAAACATGTAGTGATGAAAATTCACCAATTTCACCTATACCAAGAAAGTCTGATAAGCCAAAGTTATACTTTGCGCAAAACTTTAAGCCAACAGGTATTTTTAATTTAGCATTAATCATTTGTACAAATTATTATTACTGATATGATATTCTGATATGTATTTAGATTTCAATGAAAAATTCTTTATTGAACACGGGGCCGATTTGGCTGAAGCAGCTTGTTTAGCGCTAAGAAATGTAATAATTGATTGTGAAGAAAATGAAAGCAAGCTTGTCTTCATAAAGTATCTAGTGAAAAATCCAAAAGAAATAAGAATAAGCCCAACTTTTGTGAAAATTATGTCAACACTTAATGAAAAACATATAAAAGATGAGGCCTCATTAAAAATACACGCTCGTGTTTTAAGAGAGCGAGAAACCATTAAGAAGGAAGCTCTTATCATTTTTAATTATTTTGGAGGATTCAATGATTTAGATGAATTTGATCAAGAAATGATAGTCAATGACTGGTTAAAACGCTACCTAGATGAAACTCTAGTCAAATGGGTTAATTTAAAACCAGATAAAGCTAGTCCGCGAGTGGGATCCGCCAAAAAATTTCTTTCCGTTGCCGAAGAAGCTTGTAAAGTGGAAAAGGTAATTCACCATATTGGCGGAGTTATATTAAGGAAAATTGTTAATCGGTTTAACGAACCAAGACTATTTGAAAATTGCATTTCTAAAATCGGAGGGCTAGGCCCAACTGGGACAACCTCATCTTACGCAACCTGGTCAGAAAATCTAAGTAGGGGGGGGGATTAATTACCTTAACTTTGAAGGGGTTCAAGTTTTTTAAAATGCTTCATAAAAAAACTGAACCACTGTTCACACAGTGTGTATTAACTGACAATGCTTTAAGAAAGGATAAAATAAAAGAAAAGCTAGAAGATGCTGATATCGTTGATGAATGGCACGCCTTATGGGGAAATGATAATGAGAGTGATTATCTGTGATACGTTCTCTAACTGTAGGGGTGTTGCTTTAAGAAGCTTCAATCAGCGTAAATATAACGAGCTTAAAAGACAGAATTGTGCAGAGCGCAAGGGAACGCGGCAATCAATGAAAAATAATTGTTCTGATAGCAATTTATATCAAAAAAAGTGATCTCAAAATGCAATATTAAACTTTTTAAACAAGGTTATCTTTATTTTATAGTTCCTGTTTTCAATTTAAAGTTTCTGTTTACAATTTAAAATGTGATTAAAAGTGTTGATCTCAAGTTTTGGTTTAATCTCCCTTTTTGTTTCTAAATTTCGTTGTGTTTCCATTGCATGGCCCCTTAATTAAAGGCTTTAGTATTTTAAATTTTTTTTCACTGTAACCGAAACTTAAAAGATCTGGGTTTTCATGGCAACCAACGGCTCGACGATGTTTACCAAAATGTCGTTCAAGGGGATCTTGGTTGAATTTTTCCGTCAGTACAAATTTCGCTCCTTTATTTAATAGGAATTTAACTGCTCCAATAATAGAGTGAACTACAAAGAAATGAAATTAATTGAAATATTTTGGGACTATTATTATTAGAAAGATTCAAATTTAAGCGCGTAATTAGTCCCCCCCCCTTTAAGGCCCTCATTCTCTTTACGTTAAATATATCTGATGAAGAATTACCTGTTATATGAATACCTTCCAAAGTTTCTCTACTTAATTGCATCATACTTTTTCCTTCGGGAGAGGCATGAATATCAGCATTTGCTTCATTTTTCCAATCTCTTAGGTAGCCAAGAAACTCCTTTTCCAACCACTTAATAACACAGAAAAAACTATTAAGTAAGTTTATTAAACTCTCTAAAAATAGCTAAAACTACGTCATACTTCAAATCTTGAATCTGTTACCAAACGATATGGTTCTAGGTCTGCATTCCTTTTTCGCCTGCCTTCTCCAGTATTTCTTGCATTTAGCATGTCAAAAAAGCGTTTAAACATATTTATGAATTTAATAGTTTCAGAAGCTCTTTCTCCAACCAGATCTTGGATCCCTAATGCAACAGTTCGACTCATAATTTGAGTTGCTAATTTAACTTTCATAGCGTAGAAAGGTCCCAATGTAATGTGGTTAGTAGTAAGCTTCGGGCAAAGTCTCAGTTGAGATTGACAGTCTTTGTTAAACATTTCTTGAACGTGCTCCCAAAGAATGAACTTTCCATTTTTTCTTAGCAACCGGGATTTCTTTTCTCCACTATTTGCAAAGCAATTACGTACAGTTTTAATTAAATGGAGAGGATCTGATATATAAAATATATCTCGGGGTTCCTTCGTGGGTGCGTAAATATTCTTCGCTTTGTAGGCAACACCTTTCTCCACGTCTAAGTTCGTACTCATTTTGATAAACTTCTGATTAATCGAGGATTTATCACAAATAACCGTCAAAACCCTGAAAAAGTTGTTTTCTAAAATTTCAATAGCTTGATCAATTATTGAATATAGTTCTTCCGCTGACATGTTGTGGCAAGGAAAATAACCAAGAATGTGTTTAAAGTTTGTTGTTAAGCCCCAGACCATTATCGACATAACGTGCGAGGCTAAAGGGGGATCCAAAGATTCTTTACCAAGCTTTTTATTTTCTGCGCTTTTAAGTCTATCCCCAGCGTCATTCAAATGACAAAAGCCTACAATTTCGCCGTTCGAAGCCTTGTACGCTAAATCTTCTTTAATTTTCATTTCATCCACTAATATTGAAAAGTACTTTTGATGTTCTTCTAAATTTTTGATGTCAATCTTCTTCTTCATTTCTTTTATTGTTTCAACTGTAAATCCACTCTTTCCCGTAAATACTGATGAATAAGAGTGTAGAGTTCGGGGTGATGGTAGAATGAAAACTTCCCTCATTTCCTCGTAAGCGGCCAAAGACTTACTTCTAAGATGCATACACCATTTAATGACAGCTGGCTCCCATTTCTTCTGTTTCTTTTTGTTTGACGAAATCATATTCATTTGCGACCTGATCATAATAAGTCGAAAGTTTTCTTTGGTAATGAATGGGTTCTCTTCGATGATTTTACAGAAAATCTTTTCGTCTTTATCTGGCAGCTTTTCCTTTATTTTTTCTAGAAGCCTTGCCACATTTCTCTCCAAATCTCGATTTTTCCTTTTTAATTTTCTAATTTCTTTCATATTTTCATTAATACGCTGCACTTTATGACTGTCAGTCATGTTACGTATAGAAATTTTATTTTTTAGGTTCAAAACAGTCTTTTGCCTTTTCAGTCTTTTGACTAGTATTCGATATAGCCGGTTACAAATTGCGCATATGTTTGACTTAACTTTACTAAGATACAAATGTTGGCATTCTTCAGAATGCAATGAATTGTTATATTGATTCCGATAGGTATTTTTTAGGTTTCTAAGCTCTGCCACCTTTATTTCGGGAATGCCCAAACAGAAAGAACTCGAATCAAGGTAGTTTAGTAAATTCAATAACTCTTCAAAGTTTCTTATGCAGTTGACAAACTTTTTAGAGTACCATATATTATGTAATTCACCTATTAACGTGCCTTGTACCTTCACTTTAACTTCAAAAGTATTATTTATTTCTATGGATATAAAACCAAAATCACCGCAACTCTTTGTTTTTTTAACTATCAAGCTCTGCGTGTCATAATTTTTAATGAGGCACCACATCAATGGGTTTTTAGTTGGTCTCATTTGAAATTCGGAGAATTTTAGATATATATCATCTAAATTTTCAATATTTTCCTTAATATATGAAATATTAGCATTGTTGATGTTAAATATGTTAACATAACTATGGCCAAGGGGGTTAGATATTATTGGTTCCATTGGGCTTGTTGAACAATCTCCATTTTCATTAATTGCACTTGATAAGGAACTACAAGCTTCGTCTACCTCCATAGATTCTGTTACATGAATTGGTTTTGGGTTTTCCACGCTAATTGGAAGTTGCAAAAATTTTGTAGATATGTTTTGATGATCCTCATCTTCAGTATTAATGGTTGAGGATTGAACAGTATCTAGGGTTTCTACAGTTTTTCCAGTAGGTCCTGCTTCCTATAAATATAGTATGATAAACATCGAAGACAGTTAAACCAAATTAAGAGTACTTACGGATGCTATTGACTGTAGCTGATACATTATTGGGTCAGGATTTGTTTCTGTGGGCCCAAGACCACCAACAAAATGCTCGCTGCAAACATAATGGTGTTTCTTAATCTTTTCCGTTGTTAAATCAACTCTACCACAGGCTTTGATCCACTTTATACACTTATCCAATTTAGTTTTTGGCTTCGGAAATGGATAAAAAGTAGAACCCTTCACAACTGTTGGATCCAAATACCTTGAATCATTTTGACAGCCCCGGTAACAACAATTCATCGTGTATCGCGCTATTTTACTTTAAATAATAAAAATTGTACTGTTTGTACGTCACAAAACAAAACAAATCTTTAAGCCTTTGTCAAAAAAAAAACCCGAATTATCGCCGCCGACTCCTCCAAATCCAGACGACTTTATTCGATGACGTACGGCGCGAAGGAAGAAGCGCGCGAGCGCCGGAACTAAGGGGTCACAAAAGGGGGAAAACACGGCGCTCTAGGCCCGGCAATCCTAACCATCGTTTCAATAGAAAAACGAACAGTCGGCAATTCCATATCACATACTTCCTCCAAGATTCTACCGAAAAAGAGTCTTTCTAGAATCTAATCTAGACTCACTGAAATGTAGGAATAAAAATTTCAGTGGTTGAACATGTTTCACACTCGATTCTTTAGGAATGTCCCAAACTAATTTCTACGAAAACGTCTTTTTGCGCAAGGTTGGTAAACTCTTAAAATATTGTTGAAAGGTTTTCTAATCATATCCGACGCTAAACGATGTGTGTGTGTGCGTGTGTGTGAGTGTCTTTAAAATATTGAAGTAAAAAGAAAAGCGCTAGATCCTTTTTAATGATAAGTTTTGATTGTAAACGTAAGTTTCAAATATATAGTTGTAAAATTCGAAATAAAATAATTTGCGCAAGGTTGGTAAATGTGACCCCGTCACATAGTTCACCCCACTATAACCCTCAAATTTTGAATTTTTGTGATTAATGTGTATTATAAGCCTATTTTTTGTATTGTGTGTCACCTTCCCTTTAAAAGAAAATATTTTAAACTTCAACGGGTAAAATATAAAATCCCCAAGTCCTTCTTAACAAAGGACCGGGAAGCCACATTTTAGCGAACTTTAAGAAACACCAATTCTAAGAATCCACTCTAGCCCGAAGAAAAGCTCATCTGACCCTATCTATAAAATGATACAAACTAAACCCCCGCTTCAATAACCCCCTCAAAAGAACAAGCGAAATGACATCGACTTTCACGTTCATGGTCACCTCGGACTCCCCAAACTTTTCCATAACTCGCTGGGAAAAAACCTCGGATGGCACTTCATCCCGCATTCCCAGATAGAAAATTATCTAGGAGCATCACCTAAACGACCATCGATGGGTCACGGGAACGCAACCTACAGGCATCGTGGCGCCTAACAAAAACCTTCGATTGCCCAACGCGTACCAATACCGCACCTGAAACCGCCTTCTTTCCCCCCCGAACCGAGGCATAAAGGAGAGAAGATGGCGAAGGTAAAAATCACTTCGACTTGGAGATCTCGAAAGGAACCACTGATCACCCCCTAGAAGCCCAGCGCGCTGCGCTGAGGCCGATGATGGAGCCCGCTTAAACTAAGGGTCCGGACTCTGCCTTTTTTGTCCTCGATATTTCGGGTCATAGTCGCTGTCGAAAATTTTATAAAATCGCGAAATAACTTAGAAGAAATCAGTCCCCGCTATAACTTAGAAGATATAATGAGTCGAACCTCATCTCAATAGTAATGAAAAAGAGCCACCGAGGCCACAAAGACCTCCGATTCGCCCTCCAGAATCCGATGATCCACGCTGACGATATTCAATCCATGAAGGAAAGGAGCCTCCCTCGCTATATGGCGTCGAAACGGAGAACGAGAATTACTGAAGTCAAACAAAATCCCCCCACCAGACCATAACAAACCGGACGACCACTCGTCGGAGCATGTGTGAAAGACCTACTCGAGAGACCGTGCCATTACTAATTTCAACGAAGTTGCCACCCCGCAAGCTGTCCGAGAAATCCCGTCCAACCCCCCAAGGAGAGAGCCAGTGAGACCGATTGGTACAGGAATGGATAAGGCTGTACTGTTACGCAACAAAACCCAGCTAATCCGAGAGAGACGACGGCCCCCGAACCCAATTTTTCGTAAAAACACAGGCAGTGTTGAGTACTTTTTTATTATTATATTTTGTTTTATCGTTTGACCCCTCAGTGAATTATTCGTGCCCCAAATCTAAATGTCGGCTTGTTGTTGAGATCAAAGTCTATAAAACCGTAGTACAATTCAACTCCCGTAATTTTTAAGAAACAAATAGAAATCAGAAGCACGTTATCGAGATATAAAGAGAGAGATTAGAATAATCTTTGCTTCCAATTTTAAAACCCCTTTTTATAGGAGGTGAAATTTAATATTAAAAGTGAATAGATATAGATATATTGTAATTTTGAAACCCCTCTAGAAATCAAAAGTAAAAATCTTAGGCACCGTCCGTGCCAAAATCCTCGTATATGTATTTAAAACTTATCGTTTGACTCCCTCTTGCGAATAATCAAAGGACAAGTCTTCTATCTTTATAAGCACCTTCCGTGCGACCAACTCCGTGATGTAACGGGTTGTAACGTCCCTCGAGTATATTAAGTATTATCGTTTTTTCCCCCTAGTAATTAAAGTGTTATATATTTTTGAAAGTGTTATTACAAATGTGCCTTACCATGAATAAAAGAGTGTTATTTTGATTGACCAATTATGAGAAACCATACGTGAAACGAATCTTTTTTCCTCTTCCACCCCAAGTGATTAAACTCCTCAGGCAATTTATCCCAATCCCCAAAAACATTTTTTTTTTTTGTGTAAGCATTTTTTTCTCTCGTTTTTTCCCCCGTGTTGGTGGCTCTTCGAACGTTTTTTTTGTCCCAAAACCAGCGTTTTTTGCATTCGCTGGAGAAGGAAAGAGTTCGATCGCCGCTCGCCAAGGCGATAAGCTCCGGCGGGCGTGAGAGAGAGAAAAAAAACCTTATATAAACTAAAATATTGTATATCCGACGCTAAACGATGTGTGTGTGCGTGTGTGCGTGTGTGAAAGTGTCTTTAAAATATTTAAGTAAGAAGAAAAGCGCTAGATCCATTTTAATGATAGAATTGAAATAAAAATAATTTTTTTGAATTAAGTATTTTTTATATACAAATCTTTTGAACAAGTAAACCCGAGCGTGTGATATCAAATTCTTATCTCTTCCCACTACCACCACTACTCTCGAATCCTTATCTCCACCACCGGCTTCTATGGGAATTTAACACACGCCACGGAACCGCCACATTTTTGACAGGGGATGATGCGCCCTGGGATGATCTACCACGTAGGCCTACGTCAATATGACAGTCCATGAAATTGTTATTAATCGAGCACCCAGCTTTCAACTGCACTAAATACGTCCTAGGATCCTACGTTCTATATCTATAGGGATCTATTTTCTATAACCCAGCCTTTAACAGTACTAAAAAGGGGTTTCCACCGAAGCGTAAGTGACATCTCTTGAACAAGTAAACACGAGTGTACGATATCAAATTCATATCTCCAACACAGCTCTCGAATCCTTATCTTCAACACCGGCTTCCTTATCACCACCACCGGCTTCTATGGGAATTTAACAGACGCAACGGAACCGCCACATTATGTGGCGGTGGTGTGTGGAACCAGACAAACATTGTTCCACTACTTGGGAATTTGAATACTCTGAGTATAATGAGATAATTGTTGTACACTATAACATGGAGGGAAATACAAAACTGGCAATCAAAAGCACCCTGGTCCATCTACTCATCATAATTCTCTACATACGCCCATCTTTTATTTAAAGTAGGGTTAGGTTAAGTTAACGTCGTCGGGGAGGTAATATTTTGGTTTCACAACTTGTTTAATAAATACACCATCAAATAGGAAAGTAACATACATTTTTTAATTATTTTAAGAATCATTAAAACAAGTTTTTAAACTGTATATGAATTTTTAATCTATAGTTTAATTACAAACGATTTTTTTATTATATGGGCTATAAAGAACTTCTTTACAAAATATTTATTTTCAATTACTAATAATTACCATTAGTAAAGAAAGCTATTAGGATAAACACGTTCGTGTTTATCCCTTTATCTAAACTCGAATTTCATCAGAAACCGTAATGTCTTTTCCAATGGGCTCGCGGCGCTTGATAACTGAAATCGTCGTCGTCGTCGTTTCCCTCTTCCCACCGTCCACTGAATTCGAATTAATACAGACAAAGGTACTTTTGAAAAAATTTGATAAGACTTCGTTCGGGTACAAGAGTATCTCTAGTTAAACACAGATTTCAATAATGAAATATTGATTAAGTATATAAAGTAATAGAAAGTAAGGTGCCTGAAAGGGTTACAAAAGGGTGAGATCTTAAGCTTAGCCGAGCTTTACTAATTGCTTCAAAATGATAAACAAAAATTTTATTTCTTAAACAGTAGAATGGTAAGGAATATCCATCGAATTCGAGTTAATAGAAAGAAAGGTGCCTGAATGGGTTACAAAAGGGTGAAATCATAAGCTTAGCCGAGCTTTATTAATTGCTTCAAAATGGTAAACAAAATTTTATTTCTTAAACAGTAGAATGATAATGAATATCCATCGAATTCGAGTTAATAGAGAGATAGATGCCTGTATGGGTGACGAAAAGGGTAAAACAATAACTAGCCGAGCTTTATTAATTGGCTTTAAATTGATAAACAAAAATTGATTTTATTAAACAGTTGATAAGCTTTTTTTAATGTCATTTTTTATCGTTAACGGAAAATTGCATTTATTGGGTTCTTTTACTAGGGTAGCACTCTTCAGCCGTCTAATTTTGACTATTATGTCATATCATGAGTATCCCATTATATTCACCCTAATTCACCGTAATTAAAAAGTTGGCATGATTTTCTTATCATTTGATTTTTTAACTTTAATAATATATCTCTTCTCGGCATATATAAACGAGATTTGCAGATTCAGTACTCACAGATGCACCGTACCAATGGGTGGTTTACGTTAGCGTTTAAAATTGTGGCGAACCCTCTCGTTTGTGCAATGGTGACGTCTTTGATTGTTTAGGCAATCGTTTCTCACCTATATTTCGGTGATAAGAGACCTATTTCTCACGATCTTTTGGGTAGAGCACTCGAATAAAGCGAGGCGATTGAATGTAAATCGCATTACCTAGAAATGTTGCCAATTTAATATATTATACAAAAACGTTGTTTTGCTTCGCACTTCAAAAAAGTGCATTTATAGGTAAGAATTTCAAACCCGTGAAGGGACAGAAATTATAAATTCACTGTGAAAGAAATATGAAAGTCACAGTCTAAGAAATCATAAAGCTATAATTATTATACAAAAACGTTGTTTTGCTTCGTACTTCAAAAATGTGCATTTAAAGGTTAGAATTTCAAACCCGTGAAGGGACAGAAATTATAAATTCACAGTGAAAGAAATATCAAAGTCACAGTCTAAGAAATCATAAAGCTATAATTATAATAATTAATATGAATAAAAAATTTACAAAAAAATGACGTATAAATTCGGCCTATCGAAACTTTTACTTATGTAGATTTAATGATTAGAAACTTTATAAAGAGGCGAATGTTTCCTTTTACTAACTGAAAACTGCAACCATCCATCCTAACAACTAAACATTTTAAAAACGCGGGCAGGAACTATTTGGTATTATGCTATTCTACCTTTCCACGCATAGTTGGCTTTTAGTTACCCTTACCAAGAGTGAATTCTACAACAGAATGATTTCTGCATAATTAAAAGTTTCGATAGGCCGAATTTATACGTAATTTTTTTGTAAATTTTTTATTCATATTAATTATTATAATTATAGCTTTATGATTTCTTAGACTGTGACTTTCATATTTCTTTCACTGTGAATTTATAATTTCTGTCCCTTCACGGGTTTGAAATTCTAACCTTTAAATGCACATTTTTGAAGTACGAAGCAAAACAACGTTTTTGTATAATAATTATAGCTTTATGATTTCTTAGACTGTGACTTTCATATTTCTTTCACAGTGAATTTATAATTTCTGTCCCTTCACGGGTTTGAAATTCTTACCTATAAATGCACTTTTTTGAAGTGCGAAGCAAAACAACGTTTTTGTATAATTTGTGTTTGCTTTTGGAAAAATTAAACACTTGTAAATCAATTAACCCATTTTTTTTTAATTTAGTGGTAGGAATTAAAATTGCAAATTTACAAGTTTAAATTGAAATGATTTAATATATATGATTATTTTATATTGTACAAACTTTATAATCGGTTATTGTTGTTCTAAATTATGGGGCCCTATAACTGTGGTTTAAGATTAAATATCCTATGGTGCACGCGACATCTTTTTTAATCTCGATCGCAGCACGTTATTCGATCTTTTTAAAAGTAAATTGATTAAGTTCTTGTTTTTGCCATATTCAAAAATATTCCCTCGAGCTCCCGCAGAACGAACACGTCAATACTCTCAGCATAAAACTATAGTTCTTAAATTTCATTTCACACAGTTTAATTCAGAAGTGCTTTCGATTTAGATGAATATTAACATCGCTTAAGCCGTTGTTTTCATTTTGATGGTTTATACCGTTTAATTTTCATTTTTCACTTAGATTTAAAATGAAACCATTCAGTTTATTTGCCGGTTAATGAAAATTATTAAGAACACTTAATAAATACTGGTCTGCCATGGTGCACCTCATGGGCTATTAGATTAATAGTTTTGACCTAATTAATTGGTACCCTTTTAAAATAGCTTTGAACTCACTCGTTTTCCTGTGAGGACGCGTTACACGACGCGCACAAATAATGGTGGACGGACGCGCACAATTAAAGATTGAAATGTATACAGAATACTGGTCGCTGACGTCTCGTCATCGCGTGATTTCGAATCATCTGATTGCCCGGTTAGATTTTATTTTGTACATGGCGATCAAGCCTTTTTCTTACTCCGTATATTTAAACTCAATTTAAAAATTATGACCTCTCGCTTTTAAGTCTCCAGTCCAACCTCAGGATACCAGTAAGTAGGAAAATATATAATTGGTACCATGACGCGGCATACGCGGGCATGGCAACTAAAAGGAATTTAAAGTTTTCTTAAAATTGAGTACACATGGGACCGATTTATAAAAAAATGGAATCCATGTGCAAGAAAAACCATTACAACTCTAACCTCCGACCTCGCGCTAGCTAGATACGCGTATCGGAAGACCTAAAAGAAAAAACACCCTACGACTGTAATTGTTCTGGGGGGAGGGGCGGAGTCTCTGCCGTTTACAAATAAAAGTATTTACGAATTAAAGGGTAGGAGTCAAAGATTTTAAAGGTTATATAAGAAAATATAAATAAAGTCCGAATTTGCCGTTACATATAATATGATGACTCTTTCTTTGTTTCCATCCATGTATTCATCCACTACGCTTAGTTTAGAATAAGAACGACGAAAGCGGCGTAACGATGTTATACCTCAATCGCGCCATGGCTCTGGAAGATTCGCTTCAATTCCGAACTCGTCAATTATAAGAGAGAAGGGTGATACCAAGGGATTACTAGCTAAAGGGATATTGGCTAATTCGAATGATAAAATATACTAGCCTGACGTGACCTTACTAGCGTTGTTTTAATCTGCTAACTTAAAGATAACGAAAAGTGATTACCATGAACATCCACTAAGATACTAAAATATCTACTCGAGAATTAACGAGACGATCAAGACCAGAATAAACATTAAACTTTATTATTACAAGAATAATTCTCATAAATTCAAAGAGCCCTGCAAAAAAAAAAAGCAAACGAAGTCGTAAAAACAACATCGCGTTAAAGAACATATTTGCAAAAAACTATGCCAAGTCCTCCGCACTGTTCCTAAAGAAACGTAAGTCTTCCTTTACTCTGCTGTCCAAGAGATGTACAGGATGATGGCCCCAGGCATCTATCCACTACTTCTCCTCTACTTGGCCTATCCTAATCCTTGAAGGCTAAGACATTCTAGGCGTCACCACGGAACTTCCACCTCTGCAGCAGGCTAGAGACGTTAACTTTTTTTTTTTTTACACGATGTTGAACGCATGAATGACAGAGAGAGAATGTGTTCTATCCATAGGCGCAAATGACTTTTATCTCTCGAAAAACTACGTCGACTTCCCTTAAAAAACGGATTTGGCCTACTGGCGATAGGCCAACTGTAAAACGTATTTACATCCCATTGTAAGAATTGGACGACGAGTCCGAAAGTTCGTTATGTCGAACACATGATAGTACCGAAAGTTCGAATACTCAAAAGGGGCTGACTTCGCGTCGACTGCAACTAAATCAGACTGAGACTGTTGCACTCTACTAACGTAACCTTACCTATAATATTATAAGAGGAATGGGTTAGAGCAAGTGTTTAACTAGTTGGAGGGATGACGTAGTTCGAGTGATTAACTAACGTAACCTTACCTAAAATATTACAAGAAGGGCAAGGAAACAAAATGTCCTTTCGAGGTTGTGAACTATCGATAAAGATTCCACTTGAGATTATGTACATGAAGATTACGGTCTATCAAGATTGTGTTGCATCGACATCATGTTCTGTCGAGATTGCGTCCCATCGAGATTATATCCCATCGATATTGTGTCCTATCGCGCGTGTGTCCAATTTTGTTCTTATATCCGTATCCTTTCTAGACTCCTTTAAATTCTGCAGCATCATTTAAATTTCCCGCCAACTTTTATAACTAAATCAATTTATTGTACGTCTGTCTCAGAGTCCATTTTCTAAGACATTTCCAAATCTCACCGTTATATACCATTTGGGCTAATGTATAATACCCAAGTTTATGTACCCTGTGGCTTATAATCATTGATAAAAAAAAATTCAATACGCACTATAAACGTTAAAAACACTGTTTTGCATTTGACTCAATACGTAGAATTCTAGGCATCGTCCCATATCTTTTAAACCAAAACATATATCGTTTGTATCTCTCGCGTTCTACTTTATTATTTATATTTAATTAGACACAAGTTTTTTATTCAACTGCATACACCAACGTTATCTTTTTATCCGTCTTCCTATCCAACGTAATCAAAGCTACTGTTATTCAGTCTTAGTATTCAACATAATAAAAGTATAATAAAAATATAATAGAACACCCTTGTAAATCTAACACATTTCTCTCTTTCTAATGCAAACTCCCAATGAAACGCCGTCTTTCACGGTGTTTCAACCTTATCTACAGCTTTTGTTATCTCAGTCTTAGTATTCATCCGAAACGTATAGAAAAATATAGAGTACCCCCACGAGCCTAACAAATTTTTCTCTCTCGAATGCAAACACTCAATGAAACGGACTCGCGGTCGGACGAAGAAGAAGAAGAAGAAGAAGGAGAAAACCTCAGTTATCATTGACAAAAAAGATTCCACCTCATAAGACAAATCTCCATAGACTTTTCTAATGAAATTTTGAGACACCTATAAATAAAACAGGCCAGCTGGCCTGTTTTTAATTAAGTCACTGTAAAAACATTTCACAATGAGAGTTCTAGGGATTAAATATCACTTGAGTTGGACTTCATATCCTGCCAAGTGCTCGATTACACATGAAATTTATAGTTTAACGTTCCCAATCTCTACTCTATTTTTAAAATACTTGAGTTTTGCGACTTGGATGTGCTTTAGATCTAATAGCTTCGTCATTACTACTACGTAATAACGTTGCTATTAAGTAGTTGGCCAATGAAGTCTGTATCTAAAGCACGTCTAACTTAAGTATAATAAAAAATAAAGATTTAGAATGTTAAATAGCATATACGAAACGGAAATTGATGTCGGCGAGTTAAATAAACGGCCATATACATCTGGTCTCCTGAATTATGTTCTCTTGCTTTAAAGAATTGTTTCGCTTTCCATGCTCATTTTTTGTCGATGCGATTCAATATTATAAATTTAATCTCTAGCTCGGTCTAGCCCGTCCCTCTTGTAATATTTTAGGTAAGGCTAGGTTAGTTAATCCCACGACCTCCCCCGTCCATCTGGTAATCTTTAAGGTGAGGTTAGGTTAGTTAATCCCTCTAATTAGCTAATCCCTCCAACTAGTTAATCCTTAGCTCGGGCTATTTGTAATATTTTAGGTTAGGTAATTCCTCGAATTAGCCCATCGTTCCAACTAGTTAATCCCTCGGGTTACCCATTCCATCAAGTAATTTTTAAGGTTAAATTAGGTTAATTAAACCCCGGAAATAGCCCATCCCTCCAACTAGGTAATCCCTATAACTCGGGCTAACCCGTTCCTCTTGTAGTATTTTAGGTAAGATTAGTTTAGGTTAGTTAATCAATTGAACTAGCCCATCCCTGTTTTACAACTTTGGTAAGGTTAGGTTAGTTAATCTCTGCCTTTCGAGATTTGTACCAGGGTCTCTATTACGAATAGATTGAAGCCTCAATTAAACGCTTTAATTTTTATTCAGCATTAGTAAGAATTAAGGTTCAATAAACCTATAAAGCAAAATAGTGAAATGTGGAAAAGGTGTATATTTTTGGTGAAAAAAAGGACAGAAATTATACAATAAAGAGGTTGCTTCGCACCCTTAAAAAACTCTTTATCTAACTCGAATCAAACCCGTGAAGGGACAGAAATTATTTGTTAGAGAAAGAGCAATTTCATATCTTTAAAATTATAGTTAGTAGATTTAGTCTACTACTTCAAAGATTTTATTACTATTATATATTTTCCAGAAAACGGATAAAGACGACCTAGTTAAAATTCCTCTCCCATTGATGTTAATTTTAAATTCTATCAGTATGACTAATAAAATTAGCTAAAGATGGAGTTCCTTTAATATATATATATATATTTATCATTAGTCCTAGGTCGTCTTTATCCGTTTTTTGGAAAATATATAATAGTAATAAAATCTTTGAAGCAGTAGACTAAATCTACTAACTATAATTTTAAAGATATGAAATTGCTCTTTCTCTAACAAATAATTTCTGTCCCTTCACGGGTTTGATTCGAGTTAGATAAAGAGTTTTTTTAAGGGTGCGAAGCAACCTCTTTTTTGTATATTTCCTTACTAAGCAACCTTAAATTTTTGAAAAAATCTGATATATAAAGTAATAAAGTTTAAAAATGTAGGAAAATAAATGGAAGCCTAGACTAAAAGAAATTCATTATTAAGAGAATTTCTTATTTTTACATCCTCTTAATTATAGATTTACAATCAGCCTGCAGCTGCAGACGGATGTTTTTTAATCTGTAAATTTATTACAACAAACTCTTATGCGAGATAAATTTTCAATAATCAATGAGTTATAAAAAATTCTTTGCGAGATTATCGAAAATTTGGTTTTAAAGATAACGTATTTTAAAACAAACGAACATTTCTTTGTTACTATTTTTTAAATTTTCGCCGAACTTCATTATTCTAGAAGAAAAAAAAGGTTAAATTTGTTAAAAGTTTGATTTAAGGGGGAAGTGAGCGGTTAATTCAGAAATCCTGGTGTTTTTGTGAACTTGTTACGGAAAAACTAAAGCCCGTAAACATAAACGGTAAACAATATTCCAAAATAGAATAATTAAACTATTCGATGAATTATTATTTAACCGAAATTCTAAACGGAAATTAAAATACTAATAGTTAAAGGTTCGACTCTTTTTGTCGTTGTTACGCGATAACTTATGGTCCGATTTCTATCGTTTGGATTTTATTTAATAGCGACGCGAATGAAGTACGCAATGAATGTTTATAAAAGATGACGGACTAGTTGAATTATTTTATAATTAGAAAGTGGATTTTTCGCTAGTTACGAGGAAAAGTCAAAGATGTCGCTACCTATCGAAAATCGCGATTTCGCGAAATCGCCGTCCTGTTTGTGATACGGGCAACGGAAAAAAGAAATAATTCGGTAGTTTTTAGGTTTATTAACGTCATCTCGCGTGTTTTTTATTCCGTATCTTCCACTTTTTATTTGTTTAGCGAATAAAAATTGAAATTAAAATATTTTTTAAGACACTAATTTAAACGCCATCTAGGATTTTTTTCTCAAAACACAAAACCTTTTACTTCCCCCTTAATTAGAATCATGTTTATTTAATAAATATTATGGTACACCTTATTATTTTATCTATCCTCAACCTTTTGTATAGAATAGATATAGATAGATATTTAAAATGACTAAACTAACTTACATTTGTTTATCCGTTAAATTAGGATGTCCCGAGCGATTTTCATAACCTAAGAATAAACAAAATATTTGGTTAAAATATCAAATATCATTTACACGATTAAAGGAACTATGGTTTAAACATTAATATAACTGTTAAACTAATTTTTGAAATTCTTAAAGAGAAATCATCTAACATTTCAATTCCTTGCAGTAGCGCATGGTCCCTTCTTCAATGTCGAAATGTATTCTTTTGAATAACTTTTATTAAAAACGAAAGCTTTTTAAAGTAAAAATTCAAGAAAATTTTAAAAAATTAAAAAAAAAACGCTTAAAAATCAAGCTTAAACAAATACTATTAGCGGGAAATTTTACTAAGGTTTTTATATCCCAGGGTTCGTAATTAAATATCATCTCTGGATTTTTCCCTTGTTTAATCAATTACTTCAATAAATAGTTCATTTTCGAAACTTGTACAGACTTTATACTGGAGAGTGACCTATCTAACCAATCAAAAGGTAAGGATTTTAGAATATTAAAAGCCTTTTAAAAATTCCTTTCTATTGGCATTTTTATTGCTAAAATTAACAAAAAGTCAGAACCTATTTTCTCATAAGGAATCAGAAAATACTTTAGTTCAGCTGAAAGTATAATTTTAAAAACCTTGACGACTAGATCGAGAATGCTATAACGGGGATTACGCGAGTAGAAGATTTGAGAAAAAAGCGAGAGTTAAAAATAAAGACCAAGGCTAAGGTCTATTGGGCTAAGCTTCAAAATAAGCGTCGTGAAAATTCTAATTACCATCAAAAAGAGCGAAAAAATTGATTTAAAGGGTAACTAAAGAGCCTAGCACGCCTTGCGCGTCTCAAAACCTAAAATTGGCCCAGAATTCGTCGCGAAAGGTAAATTTCAAATTACCTATACGGGAGCTCGAACTTGGCACAACGCGAAATAATATATGGAAAACTCCCAATATTCGCGAAAGGAACCATTTCCGCGCCTCGAATAGAGAAACGAGTGTCACCAATGGATTCTTTGGCCAAATTCACTGTGGATTAGATAGAATAAGCGGCTCGAGGAAGTATTTGCGAAGATATGGACGAGTGCGCTAATTCGATCTTTCCCGTATTAAATTCGGCCAAGGAATCCATTGGTGACACTCGTTTCTCGATTCGAGACGCGAAAGTGGTTCCGTTTGCAAATTTTGGGAGTTTTTCATATATTTTCAGAATTAGAATTATTTAGACATATTTTGAAATAACGTTTTCGCGAAGAGTTTGCGACTAATTTCTGGGTTTGAGAAGTTTAATTTGTAGTGGGATATTCCAACTTTACGACGAAATCGCGCGCGTAATTAAAATTAATTAAAGTTTGGGAATTCCCATCTTTAAAAATATTAAATTTTCTTATCCGTCTCTAATTTGTAAGTGGCTGAGTTGTTGCAACACTATAGGTAAACTCTTTCATAATTTCCACCTTATCTCTTTGTTCAAGTTTTTTGTTTTTCTCACGGTTTAAAAGTTCGATAATTTCTTTTATGAAAATGAGTGTCGATCGTACGATGCTGGAATAAACAATCGGGTAAAGACGGGGAACGAATAACATCAGATTCACATTGGGTCCACGTGATTATATGCAGATAAGACACATTATGATGGGTTAAAAGCAGAGACGTATTAACAAAGGATGAATGTGTTTGGAAATAGTGAACTATTTAGCGGGTCCTAAATTCGTCTCTGGCTGCCAAATAATGTCTCAGAACGAGTAGTTAAACGAATAAGTTCTGGGATTCGAGGACCTCGATTTAACGATGACCTCCGACGAATATTCGCCAACTACGAAAGTCAAAGTTACATCGAATTCTCTTCCAATTCCGTCGTTTCAAAGGGAGGGTTCGCTTAGTATCTCAGTCAATTTGGGGGTCAAAAGGTCACTCGGTTAGTCGCCGCTAAGGTTTTCAAAAGAGCTTGGAAACGCGTTTATGAAATCAGAGGTCATTCGGGTCATCCATTCCTCCGGGACAACACCAAAAGTAGGTGCATACCTTTTTATTCAATAATGATAATTTCAACAAGATGGTCAAGCTCATAAATAGCTAAACCTCTTACGATTGTACACGTCTAAAGTCAATGGGTTCCCAAGTTTCCAATCAGAGGTCACTCGGGTCATTGACTCCTCTTGGACAATAAATGGTAGCAGAAGTAGATGAAACCCTCCTTTGAAGTCTACTACTCTAATGTTGGATATAGCGCTCCTCTCTGTATGGGTACAATTCCCAATTTTACGAGATCGGAGGGGTCCTATTTCTTACCCCCTGTCTACGGAAAATTGGAAATTTTCTCTCTCCACAAACGACGACGTTTTTTGACGAACTCCAAGGCTGCTAGAGATATTCGCTCGACGAACTCCCGCTCCGCAAATATCTACCGTTAGGAGGCGTACGAATCGCGCTTTTTGAAACTAACCCATACAGAGAGGGGTAAACAAGACCCGAGAGTAATAGACTTCAAAGGAGGGTTTCATCGGCTTCTGATGGTAGGAGTTCCTAACTTAGACCTAACTTGGTACGCGTTGGTAACTTAAGTTTGACTGGCTCGAATTAAGGTTTTGAAGACGCCATACCGAGATATTCGTAAAACGTAACTTTGACAACTTAGGAAAATATTCTAGATGATACGACACTAACTAGTCCACCTCACAAATTAGAATAATTCATTGGAATGGAATTTTAGGTAAAAGTTTCCATTTAGGGGCCCGCTCAATTAACTAAAAAAGACTCCTCCGCTGATGAATCATTATCTATTCTCTTAGACACGTTTTCCGTTTTTCCTCAGATTTTCACAAAGACTGCTTCGCGAAGGAACACGAGCCAAGCTGCCGCGTTCCCTCCCATCTCGGGATGATCATCCGGTTTCTAATTTAGGTTTAAAAAACGAAGGCTGGTTTCGAGGTAGGCGATGAAAACTCCGGCTGACTTTGATTTCAGTTTCGGTCGACGTCAGTTCTGGCAATAGAAGGGCGCCGAGGTCTGATCTCGAGTTAAAGAAACGACTGAACCTCTGATTTCAATTCTCAATGGCGGATGGATACTCGAGCTCTTCTGAGGTGGAGGAATATTCGAGTTCTGCTAAGAAAGGTAATAAGACGAAGCGCAGTTATCCTATAGTGTTCGCGGAGTCATTAATTGGATAAGATCTACCCAATTATAATCGGATATTACGCGTTTGTTTAAAAATAATTAACGCTCCACACGAAGTTTTTCTTAAACACGCGGTACACCAGTAATTAATTCCAAATTATATTTTGAGTTATTGATTTCCCCCGAATTGAAATCTCGCGAATGCTAATCATTTTATTCGATTATTTTACACGAATTTTAAAAAGCCGGAATTATTTGGATAAACACAACAGTGTTTATCCCTTTATTAAACTCGAATTATCCAAAAAAGAGGTTGCTTCGCACCCTTAAAAAAGGGCTCTTTATCTAACTCTAATCAAACCCGTGAAGGGACACAAATTAGTTGTTAGGGAAAGAGCAATTTCACATCTTTAAAATTATAGTAGATTTAGTCTACTACTTCAAAGATTTTATTATTATTATATATTTTCCAAAAAACGGATAAAGACGACCTAGGAAACCTACCTCTCTTATTGATGTTAATTTTAAATTCTATCAGTATCACTTATAATAGTAGCTAAAGATGGAGTTCTTTTAATGTATATATATTTATAATTAGTCCTAGGTCGTCTTTATCCGTTTTTTGGAAAATATATAATAATAATACAATCTTTGAAATAGTAGACTAAATCTACTAACTATAATTTTAAAGATATGAAATTGCTCTTTCTCTAACAATTAATTTGTGTCCCTTCACGGGTTTGATTCGAGTTAGATAAAGAGCTTTTTTTAAGGGTGCGAAGGAACCTCTTTTTTGTATAATCTTATCCTTAATTACGTTGGAATACGATAGAGTTTCATTCGAGGACCCCGACCCCGACACCGAAAGACTGGGATCCACGACTATAATGGTCGATTACAAAATCAGTATTGTTTCCTGCCGATGTAATTTTGTTCTATTTGATATGAATCGGTTTTTAACTATCTGCACGAAAATGCTACTCGGGTTTTTATTGGGAGTTACAGCCTCACTTTAACGCAGTTTCATTAAAATAAAAATATTAATTCTGAAATTATTACGACCTTTAAAACAACTCTCGAAAGAAAAATCTTTAAATTTTTCTATATCTAAAATACGATAAACTAATTTCTACGTAAAAAGGTGGCAAATAGGAGCGTGGCTTAGATTTCCCATAAAAACAACTATTAGAAAAAGTATTTCGTTTAAGAGACACGTGATTGAAGAATTAAAAACGTCAAATTGCCCTTCGAGACGCGCGATAAGTGATAAAGTAGTGGTTGGTTCCGAATAAATGTGATACGCATCGACACCAAAGAGGAAGATTGGGATTAAGCTAAAGATTCGTTTGGAAATAACTTTAAGCTTGAAATTCGTTTAAATATTGGGCTATTTCATACGACTGTTACGAAGAGGCTGTTAACGCGCGAGGTTAAACTTTAGGCTCGATTTTAATCTTCCAACTTTGTTTCGACGCGAAAAAAAACCTCGATTCTTGGGCAAAACAAACCTTGAAAAAATGAGAAGCGGTTGCCACGTAGTCCAAGTCCAAGGTTACTAAAAGGGGTTTGTAAATCAACAAGGGAAAAAGTGGGGGCAATACTTTCTAGATTTCCCTTCGTGCGACGCGAGTTCTTGAGAGAAACGAGCGGAGCCTCTTATCAGTCTCGCAGCTCTCGCTGTCGATTTGGGAACGGAATGTCTCTCGCCGGTGTTAATTACCTCTACTGGGACAAATTAAAGACTACGGACTACTTATTCCGTTAGCGGAATGACTCGAGACTAGTAAGAATTAAATATAAAGTTTACTAGTTCGGGATATAGTTAATCGTTTTTACAACGTCAGCTATAGACTCTCTAGTTTCAAGTCGGGCAAAATGGATGAGGTGGAAATCCCGTACAAGTTTAGATTCTAAGCTAAGAGAGGCTGAGCTATTTCGTTTCATTCAGCTATATAGGATCAATTTCGAAGGCTGTCTTACGTTAGTGGTAGGTGTTTCCTATTGCTTTGCTGTGTTAAATGCTAATGCAACTAATAAGAAAAAGTCATTCTATCTAGATGAGTAAATTGTTTATTATTGGGAGTTCGCTTTACAGGTCTTATTGCGTCTCTCGTCCAGAGCCTACTCGATGTATAGAGGTCTAACAGCTGTTTAGAATCATAGATAGACATAAGTATAAAATTCGAAACAACTTTTCCCTTTTTTTTATATAATAAGTAACTTAGAAAATAAATTGTTTGAGATCATTTTTACAGGGTGTTTCGAAAATGGTGGTAGGACCGAGCTCCAGTGGGTTTTATGGGTCATTTTAAGACGAAAATGTTCTATGACGTTTTGTCGTACGGGGCACCGTTAAAGAGTTACGAAATGAATCATGCGCGGATGACCCCTTATCGTACATTAATAAACGTATACTCAAGGATAAAATACGATTAATTATTTACCTGTTTTTTTAAACACACGCGCTTGATAAAAATTAGATTTTATCATTGAGTATACGTTTATTAATGTACGATAAGGGGTCATTCGTACATGATTCATTTTGTAACTCTTTAACGGCGCCCCGTACGACAAAACGTCATAGAACATTTTCGTCTTAAAGTGACCCATAGAACCCATTGAAGCTCGGTCCTACCACCATTTTCGAAACACCCTGTATACTATATAGTCCATGAGATGAAACGGTAGTTTGACTTCTCTACGGCGTCGGATAGTAGGTGTTCGAAAGTCATCTGGTTGGATGGTAGGAACTTTGACAGCGGTGGGGTCGATTATCAAGGGGGTACCAGAGCTAGATGAAACAGAAGGAGCTTGATATACGGTGGGAGAGGGTGGTTGAGTGATAGTGCGTACTGGTGAAGACACTTGTTGAGGTCTCGATATGTTGGTAATGGGTGTTTGGTTGGATTTTTGTTGTATTTCGTTCTGATGTCTGTTTATCGAGCACTTGGGTGTATCTGACAACTTGTCGGAATCGGTGGTATCTGCACCTGTAGTACCTTTACGTAAAACTATTCTTTTGCGTCGATAAACTCTGTCACCAATCTTTACAAGGTAAGATCGTTCAGCTACTCTGTCCAAGACTACACCTTTGGTCCACTTTTTACTGTTGCGTGACGGATGTGGTTTGACCCATACAGTATCACCTTGATCTAGTTCCGCTAGTTCATACGCTCGTCGATCAAAAGTCTTTTGACGTTTGTCATGCAAAGCTTTTGGTGCGTTCTCGATAACTATTGGTTTCAGTTGATGTTTGAACATTGGTAGTTGAGATTTGGTGCGTCGGGCCATTAAGCGTTGTGCTGGTGATGAATTTAGATCTTCCGTAGGCATATTACGACATTCTAGTAAAGCGAGATAAAAGTCTTTCTTTGTGTTTTCCAGTTTAGTGAGTAGCGTTTTAGCTATCTTTACTGCTGATTCCGCTTTACCGTTTCCTTGCGGGTGATTAGACGATGAAGTTCTGTGCTCAAATCCCGAAAGATCTGCAAATTCGCGAAAAGCTCGACTGTTGAAAGATGGGCCATTGTCCGTAATTACCGTTTCTGTTATGCCGTATCGAGAGAAATGTCTTTTGCACACTTCTATGATAGTGTCAGCGTGTCCCAAAAGTCTGAATAAACATCTACAGTTACTAGGTATTTACGGGAAATGAATTAGCTTCGATTGTGAATATGTCCATCGCTACTTTCTGCCAAGGTAAATCAGGCAGAGGTATGGTAATCAACTGTTCTTTTGGTTGGGCTCTTTGATATTCATTGCAAGTTTCACAGCTGGAAACAACTTCTTCGATGTGTTCTTAAATCTTTGGCCAATATACTGTTTCGCCTGCTTTGCGCCTACAAGCTTGTACTCCAATGTGACTTGAATGTAGAATTTTAATGATTTGCGGACGCATTGATTTAGGAATTATGATTCGATTTCCTTTATATATTATGGCATTGTTCACAGTGAGTTCATCACTGAATGTCGTATATTCGCGAAGCTCATGTGGAACCTTTGCGCGTTGAATAGGCCAACCTTTCTCGATGATCTTAGCCAATCGGGTTAAGATAGGATCATTAGCTGTCTTCTGACGGATATTTTCCAATCGATTGTCAGTGACCCTCACGTAGTCAGCAGGATTTGTTTGTTCCAGAAAAGATACGAAATGGCGTTCTTCACGGAGAGAAAAGACAACATACTCTGTATGTTCTTCGTCTTGTATATTTTGACTCGGAATGGAGATTCGTGAGAGACAATCCGCAATTAGCATCTCGGAACCCTTCTTGTAAACGTTTGGGTGCTGAGAGTAAAGGCTTTTTGGGTCATTCCACACGGGTTCGAACACTCATGTTACCATGGGTCGGCCGATCGTAATGAAATTTTACGTACTTTAATTTGCGGCTATTTGATGGTCAAATCCCAGTTTTTAGCCCAAAATATTGATTAGAAAAAAACTAGAAGCTTTTGAAAATACCCCCGTTTTTAGGTGTACGCCATGACGATATTCGTACCCCTAAGCATTATGGCGAATAATTTTTTTCAGTTTGGTCAAATTTCGTAAAATTTTCAGTTTTAAGGTAATATATAGCGAAGATTTCAATAGTGCTAACGAAATGTTTCTATATTTAATGGTGTTCTCGCAAATAGGGGTCCTTTCCAAAATTTTGAAGAAGGGGGGGGGGGTCAACTTTGAGGCGTAGCTCTGAAAAAGGCGCAACTTCGATTTTTAATTTTTTACCAGTAATAGATAGCTCTATACCTAGGCTTTAATTTTATATCCAAATTGTTCGTGATATTTGGGTGCTAAAGGCCATAAAACGTGAAAACTTAATTTTGAAGAAAAACACAGTTTTTGGAATTAAATTATATTTTATTTGGCCTTAAATAATGCTTGCGCATTATCTATGCATAATTTGGGCATCTTCAATTTGTAAAGGCTTTTTCCATATATTTTCAAGTGGTTTGAGGTCTGTTTCCACATGTATGCTTGGATGTCCACATATATATTGGTGGAATCTGTGACACGCAAAGGCAATACTCAAACATTCTCACTGTTGC
Source organism: Odiellus spinosus (assembly GCA_963920705.1). Lineage (NCBI taxonomy): Eukaryota > Metazoa > Arthropoda > Arachnida > Opiliones > Phalangiidae > Odiellus > Odiellus spinosus. The sequence continues at coordinate 7,634,292 of OY987232.1, read as the reverse complement.
CAAGAGGCCAATCAGCAGACGTGAAAAAGACGACCATTCTCTCGAGCTTTTTACGTAATTGTGATGTAGTCTATTCGAGCGTTTCACCAAAGATTAGGGTTAATCATTTTAGCGACAATCAATATTATGTTTTACCTGATCTTTACGAAGACTAGCCGTGTCCCGTAATTTTGAGATCAATTTCATAATGTGTCGCCTGTTAGTTTGTTCACATTCTTTTTATTTTTAAACGTAGGTAATTTTAAGGCGTAGAAATTGAGTAGGATTCAATTTCCCCGTTGAAAACCTATGCCTAAGCCTCGTCTGAATCTCCCGCGTAATTTGAAGTTGTATATTTCACGAGATTTGAAAATTAGAGCGAGCGCCGCCGAAGCGCGTGATCGAGGACGCTATGGTTTAGGCTAGTAAGCAATGGTGTAATAGCTAGCTCGTAGTGATAGGCAATGTTAAACCTGGCATAACCGTTGCTTACTATTCTTAGACATTCTTAGAAGCGCTCTAATTGGCCTCTTGGCAACAGTTTAAAAATCTGCTCCCATAGCTAGGCCTAACGAAGTTTTAAAAAATGAATGCGTGCTAGAGGGCTGCAAAATGAAAAAAACTCAATGCCAATGCCGGCCAACTCCAACGGTAAATGTTTTACAAACGCCACTGCCACCCTAACGCCATTGCTGATCTTTACAAAGCCACCCAACTCCATACTATGAAAAAAAGAGCAATGTAATCCCTTCCAAAGTAAATTAATAAGTTTCACCCGATTCCCACTCCCTTCCAAAGCCAATTATAAGTTTCACGCGAATCCCACTCCCTGCCAAAGCCAACCCCTTTGAACTCCAAATTCTAATTTCAATTCAAATATCCGAAATTCCGAAGCCAGCATGCAGTTCGTGGAAATAAACTTAACCATTTTCAAATTCCGTTTCAAAAAAGGTTTCCCACAACACCTCCCCAGTATATAATTATGATATAATTTAAAGGTTTTCCAACTATAAATAAATTACTACATTCTTTAAAGTACATACTTCGTCATCTACTTTCTTTGATATTTAATTTGGAGAACTTACGGATTTCACACTTTCCGATTCAGAGTATTGTTATTTCGCATTAACATACTAAATGATTTAGTAGTTTTATTGGCTATTATAGTCACTAGAACGCAAAGGTTTTACGTCTGTACTCTGTCGACTATGACACTGATTGACTCTCCAAGAATAACAATCTTGAGTTCCAAATATCCTGTGACGCACGAGCCTCGAAAGTTATGTTTTAGTTTAGGTTTCCAAGCTATGGTTTTTTATTTTTTCTAGATAGACTAAAAGAGGGCCTCAATAGCCCGAGAATCGGGACCCAAAAGCTCGCTTCCAATGCCACCAACTCCATTTTAAAATTATAAATGCCAACGCCAACAAAACTCCAACTAAATCCAGCAATAACCCAATCCCACCCAACTCCAAAATTAAATAAAATAAAATTCCCACTCCCTCCCGACTCCCTCTCATTTCACAGACAATATTCCCAAAGCCACCCAAAGCCAATTTTTTTATTTAACCCAACTCCAGCTCCACCCAAAAATGAGGGAGTCCCTTGCCTTTCTGAGGGATTGGAGTTCTCCCAAAGCCTTTGCCGTCCTCTAATGCTTGCCGAAAATTTTTTTTAAAAGTTGTGAAAAAATTCAGGAGGTTATATTTAATTACAATGAATCAGCGTAAAAATTAATTTCGGTGTGAAATTTTCAGCTAATAGTCTTCCTTTAAATTTCTGGCGTCTTTAACTCTCCGATCTTTTAAAGGAGGACGAAGAGTCGAGTGGACGAGGTCATTTCGATCAGTCGAAGAATAAACGCCGGAAGACGATGGCGTCCGGGGCAATCGACGGGAACCGAGGGCTTACGAAGGTGTCGAAAGGTAAAGAGATCAAATAGCGTTAGCCAAGCGCTTGGAGTAATTGGATAATTATAATCAATTAACTACCTTTCCCTAGATTATTATCGTCCAAAATCATAAACATTAAACGTAAAATCTAGGTAATGGTTCGATCCGATTCATTCCCAGCGCTGGCTTTAGAAGTAATGAATGATTAATAACAATCTCGATATGGAAAAACAGAAATGGATTTATTAGAAGCTTCGAAGATAGGAAACAATTACAAGGTAGAGGCGCTGCTGAAGGAAGGAGTCGACGTCAATGTCAAGAACGAAGATGAAGAGACCCCTTTGCATCTCGCTTCGTATTACGGTCATCTCGCTGTGGTCAAGATCTTGTTGGATAATGGAGCGAAGATTGACCAGCCTGACAAGGATGGCACCACGCCATTATCGGCATCTTGCAGAGAAGGTCAATCGGATGTAATTGTTGAATTGATTAAGAGAGGTGCCGATGTCCACGTCAAGAATGAAAACGGAAGGACCCCGTTGCGCGTCGCTTCTTATCACGGTCATCTCGCTGTGGTCAAGATTTTGTTGAACAACGGAGCGAAGATCGACGAGCCTGACAAAGATGGCGCCACGCCATTATATGCGTCATGCAGCGAAGGTCATTCGGATGTAGTTGCTGAATTGGTAAAGAGGGATGCCGACGTCAATTTTAAGAACATTTACGGACGGACCCCTTTATTTAACGCTTCTCTGAAAGGCCATCTCGCCGCGGTGAAGATCTTGTTTGAAAATGGCGCGAAGATTGACGAGCCTGACATTTTCGGCGTCTCACCATTATCGGCATCTTGCGTGGAAGGTCATTCGGACGTAGCTCTTGAATTGATTAAGCGGGGCGCCAACGTCAATGCCAAGAATGAAAGAGATCAGATCCCTTTGTGGGTCGCTTAGTATCACGGCCATCTCGCCGCGGTCAAAATCTTTTTGGAAAATGGATCGAAGATTGACGAGCCTGACAAATATGGCGACACGCCATTATACGCGTCTTGCTTTGGGTGCCATGCGGATGTAGCGGCTGAATTGATTAAGCGGGGCGCGAACGTCAATATCAAGAACGTAAAAGGAAGGACCCCTTTGTGGATCGCTTCGATTCAAGGCCATCTCGCCGCGGTCAAGGTCTTGTTAGAAAATGGAGCTAAGATTGAGGAGCCTGACGAAAATGGCGACACGCCATTATCGGCATCTTGCATGGAAGGTCATTCGGACGTAGTTGTTGAATTGATCAAATGTGGTGGCAAAGTCAATGTCAAGAACGAAGATGGTCTGACCCCTTTGTCAAACGCTTCTAGGAAAGGCCATCTCGCCGCGATCAAGATCTTGTTGGAAAATGGAGATAAGATTGACGAGCCTGACAAATATGGCGACACACCATTATATGCGTCTTGCTTTGGGTGCCATGCGGATGTAGCGGCTGAATTGATTAAGCGGGGCGCGAACGTCAATATCAAGAACGTAAAAGGAAGGACCCCTTTGTGGATCGCTTCAATTCAAGGCCATCTCGCCGCGGTCAAGGTCTTGTTAGAAAATGGAGCTAAGATTGAGGAGCCTGACGAAGATGGCGACACGCCATTATCGGCATCTTGCACGGAAGGTCATTCGGACGTAGTTGTTGAATTGATCAAATGGGGTGGCAAAGTCAATGTCAAGAACGAAGATGGTCTGACCCCTTTGTCAAACGCTTCTTGGAAAGGCCATCTCGCCGCGGTCAAGATCTTGTTGGAAAATGGAGCTAAGATTGACGGGCCTGACAAAAACGGCGACACGCCATTATCGATATCTTGCCAGGAAGGTCATTCGGACGTAGTTGACGAATTGGTAAAGAGGGGTGCCAACGTCAATGTCAAGAGCGAAAGCGGTCAAACCCCTTTATTTAACGCTTCTTGGAAAGGCCATCTCGCCGTGGTCAAGATCTTGTTGAAAAATGGAGCGGAGATTGACGAGCCTGACGAAAATGGCGACACGCCATTATCGATATCTTGCCAGGAAGGTCATTCGGACATAGTTGACGAATTGGTAAAGAACGGTGCCAACGTCAATGTCAGGAACGAAGATGGTCAAACCCCTTTATCTAACGCTTCTTGGTACGGCCATCTCGCCGCGGTCAAGATCTTGTTGGACAATGGAGCGAAGATTGACGAACCTCAGAAAGACGGCAACACACCACTGTCGCTATCTTCCGTGGAAGGTCATTCGGACGTAGTTGTTGAACTGGTAAAGAGGGGTGCCAACGTCAATGTCAAGAGCGTGTGTGGACAGACCCCTTTATTTAACGCTTCTTGGAAAAGCCATCTCGCCGCGGTGAAGACCTTGTTGGAAAATGGAGCTCGGATTGAGGAGTCTAACCAATTTGACGACACGCCATTATCTATATCTTGCAAGGAAGGTCATTCGGACGTAGTTATTGAATTGATCAAGTGGGGCGCCAACGTTAACGCCAAGAACGTATCTGAGAGGACCCCGTTGCGTATCGCTTCGAATAATGGCCATCTCGCCGCGGTCAAGATCTTGTTGAAGAGCGGAGCCAAGATTGACGAGCTTGACAAAGACGGCGACACGCCACTATCGGTATCTTGCAGTCAGGGTTATTCGGATATCGCCGTTGAACTGATCGAGTGGGGTGCCGACGTCAACCGTTCGAATCAAAACGGAGATAGTCCTTTAACGCGGGCGTCGTTGGCCAATCATTCGAACGTAGTTAAAATTCTAATCAATAGAGGCGCCGACGTCAACGCCAAGGACGGCCGAGGATGGACCGCTCTTCATCACGCTGCCCGCGCGAACGATAAGGAAATGGTAAAATTCCTTCTCAAGAACGAAGCTGATCCCATATTGGCCAATAAACACGGGATAACCGCGTTGGATTTGGCCGGAACGAGAGAAATCGCCGAAATCTTGAAGAAGAGTTATTCTTGTTGCGTCTTGAATTGATTGTTTTGTTCATTAATGATAATAGTTAAAAATGGAAAACCATTATGTTTTCCCCCAAAATATTATAATGAATCACCGGCTTATTAAGATTGAAAATTATTTTTATCGAGCCAAGTTAAGAAATTAAATGAAAATCATTGTTCGCCTTTCAAAGTTCCGTCTTCCTAAACTTCACGAAAATAATCTTTAAATAACGCTTTTTTAAAAGAGAGAGAAAATTATGTATTTTTTATAATCTTCAAATTCAATAAGTATTACAAATATATAATTACTGATTTTAAAATATCTTGGAATTTTTAGAGATGATAGGTCACTCTTTCCAACTGAACACACTAGGTTCCAATCAAGGTCAGTTTGCACTACAGCCAAAGTTGACGCGGAATATTACGTAATGCTTCCAATGATTTAAATCTTTTAAAATTACAATATTAAAATCACATAGAGTCCGTAACCTAACATTACAACTTCCGCTAATATCAACGACTAGCTTGCCTTGCACTCTTTAAATGCTAAAAATTTGAAACTAGCGTTGAATTCCTTTTATGGAGTAGTTCAAAGTTGAGTAACACAGCCACGCTCGCTCTAACGTTCACGGATTTAGAAATAATTTACGCTTTCAAAAAATGAAGCGTATAGTGAAAAAAACGAGCGCGACTCTAACGCCATATTGGCCAATAAACACGGGATAACCGCGTTGGATTTGGCCGGAACGAGAGAAATCGCCGAAATCTTGAAGAAGAGTTATTCTTGTTGCGTCTTGAATTGATTGTTTTGTTCATTAATGATAATAGTTAAAAATGGAAAACCATTATGTTTTCCCCCAAAATATTATAATGAATCACCGGCTTATTAAGATTGAAAATTATTTTTATCGAGCCAAGTTAAGAAATTAAATGAAAATCATTGTTCGCCTTTCAAAGTTCCGTCTTCCTAAACTTCACGAAAATAATCTTTAAATAACGCTTTTTTAAAAGAGAGAGAAAATTATGTATTTTTTATAATCTTCAAATTCAATAAGTATTACAAATATATAATTACTGATTTTAAAATATCTTGGAATTTTTAGAGATGATAGGTCACTCTTTCCAACTGAACACACTAGGTTCCAATCAAGGTCAGTTTGCACTACAGCCAAAGTTGACGCGGAATATTACGTAATGCTTCCAATGATTTAAATCTTTTAAAATTACAATATTAAAATCACATAGAGTCCGTAACCTAACATTACAACTTCCGCTAATATCAACGACTAGCTTGCCTTGCACTCTTTAAATGCTAAAAATTTGAAACTAGCGTTGAATTCCTTTTATGGAGAAGTTCAAAGTTGAGTAACACAGCCACGCTCGCTCTAACGTTCACGGATTTAGAAATAATTTACGCTTTCAAAAAATGAAGCGTATAGTGAAAAAAACGAGCGCGACTCTAACGCCATCTCTCGTTAAAGTTTGCAAATATATTTTTAAAGATACTATTTTCAACTGAATAATAAAATTTGCCCCTTTAATATCATCTTCCCTTACCTACACATTCAAGCTTTGATTGTACAAATTGTTACGGTAAACGTCGTCCGTTAAGCTAGAAAAATCGGCGACGTTAAAGAGTCTCTTCACAATGTTCAACTTTGCCCCCTTTATCAAAAATAATATACAAAATAACTCCCTCTTGAAAAATGACAAATGTTGTTGTTTCAATATATATTCAAAATATTAAAAATATAATTTAATTAGGCGCTACTAACTAACCGTTTAAAAAAAATGACAAGTTTGGAAACCAAAATATAACCTCTCCGACCCCGACGTTAAGGTAATCTAACCTAACCTAACCCTACCTAAAATAAAAGATGAAAAGAAATGCAGAGTATTGGATGAGTAGAGGAAACAGCGTGCATTTCAATCATTATTCTCTATTTTACGGAGTATAAGTATTTTCCCTTAACCTCAAGGATACAGAGAATGCAAACGAGTGTCATGCGTTACCCATAATTACATGCGGCCGGACGTACACTTCTTAATATACACACCAAATGAAATGTCCTGCGTTACCCGAAATTATGTGCGGCATGTCGTAGATTTCTTAATAGACACACCAAATGAAATTTTTTTCTAAATAAATATGTAAAATACATGTTCTTATAATATAAATTAACACCAGAACATAGGCTGTACTGTGTGATTATCTTTGAGATAATCCACTGATTTGATAAAGACGAAGGATTTAGTCTGGGATGGCAATGAAGACAAGGAATGAAAACGACGAAGATTTTGTAGCAAGTTCCTCTTAGACAAACCAAGAAATATTGTAGACTGAATGTTCCATTTACAACCCATTTTCGGTAGATGATAGGCAATTACTTCCGGTACAGTTTTCGTCTAAAATTCTTGTTTTGACGTGCTAATAGAGGACCATTACTGATATTTTCATCATGCATTGATCCCAGTCATTGGAAGAATCAAAGGATTGAGCTGGTCGAGAGGTTATTTTCCAAACCGGCTGACAAGACGTTAGCTTCCACTCCTATGATAAAAAAATATCTTGAAGACTGAAATAGACTAATTTCCATACCGTTAATATTTATACTTGAATAGCTCCTTTTATGTTTAGATTAACGAGGCCGTACGAAGAACTGTTGAGCTTTTACTGACTGTAAGAATCTGATATGTCGAGTCCGAAAACACTCACTGCTTGCACGTTTCAATTCTTCGTAGCCAGGCCGTCTCTTTCTGGTGATAAATGAAAGCCGTGTCGCTGCTCTGTTGACTTCAAATGGTGATGACATTCTGCGGTGGTTGATTTTCTCACTTAAGTCACTATAGCTCTCTTTCGTCTGGTCTCGTCTCGTCTCCTGGTCTGCTAACGAAGTTCACTCTACACGGTTTCTTTTGATTATGAAAATAATCGGAAATGTTTCTTGGTTTTATAGTGGAGAAATCTGAAGCCTATTTTTTTTTTCCAACATCAGATAACCATTTTTTATTCAAAACTGTTGTTTTTTTAAACACGGGAAACCTACTGTACTTCTGTCCAAGAGGAGTTTTCACGACTATAATTTTTCTTAAGAGGTTTAACATTTTGTATCAATCCGCCTCAGCTTTAAATCTTAAGTCGTTTCTATCTTGGATGCCCGTGTAAACGTACCTTTATTTAGATTCTTCAATCCACCCCAAGTTTGCAGCAAGCCTTAGCCTATACTGCCCGTTATACCTTTGCTTTTTGGACTAAATGATATATGGAAAACAGCTTAGCGCGTGTTGCCAACTCAAGCTGGTATTAAACGGTCACATTTCATTAAATTTTAGGAAATTTCTTAAATAGCTTATCTACAGTTTAATAAATTAAATTTTTGTTCATCAATTTAGAACCACTTAAAGGTACAGACCGGGATAAAAAAAAGTGTGTCTTAAATTATAGAGCGTATATTAAAACGACTAATACCATATCGCAAAAAATTTAATAGTTAGTAGATATTAAGATATTTACGTTTATTATAAGCAAAAAGTGATCTCTAGTGAACGCCATTTTAGTTTTTTCATACCCTTTCGATGCCTGCTGAGGATCGGCTTCGCCGATTGGTTTATTTCTCACCTAAAGTCACTTGACTCTAGCTGAAAATAGATGTGGGTATAAGCGCGCTCAATTTCTTTAGAGTCAAATAAGATATGCCGGGCCGAAACATAGGCTACTTCCGAAGGATCCCGCGCGCGAACACTAACCCGAAGGTCGGTCGGCCAGCTGAGCTAGTAGTAGTCAGTACTAGGTATTAACCGAGTCTTAAGTTGATTTGAAGAATTAGAAGGTAAGAACTAAACTGCATTCATTAATTACGCAATTAGGCATGTTTTCGTAGAAAGTTAGAAATCACAAAATTGCGGGTCTTCTTACGAAGTTACGAACAGACGATCCGACTGCAGCCGACTCGAATGGCCTTCGTTTCGCGAATCTTTATTGGGTGACTTAAAGGCCAATCATTGAAGCGGATCCTTATTTTTAAAACTCGAAATGCCGGGAAGCAAATATGGCGTTCTTCTAGGAACGTCAATTTTGGTTTTAAAATGATATTTATAAATTAACCAAGACTTAAATCACTATAATGTGTTTTGATTTGTAGGTTTTTAAGCATGCTCTTTCCAATGGAAGTACTTTTAAAGTTGGGTTGCCTTTCCCTTTAATAAAGATCGCTAGGTTTATGTTTTAACCTTTTCGTAACCCATTCAGCCACCTTTCTCTCTATTACTTCATATACCTTATCAATCTTTCATTATAGAAATCTTTGTTTAACTAAGAGAAGCACTCGTAAACAATAAACTATACTTTCTCTCTATTAGCTCGAATTCAATGGATATTCCTTATCATTCTACTGTTTAAGAAATAAAATTTTTGTTTATCATTTTGAAGCAATTAATAAAAATCGGCTAAGCTTATGATTTCACCCTTTTGTAACCAATTCAGGCACCTTACTCTCTATTACTTCATATACTTTATCAATATTTCATTATTTAAATCTGTGTTTAACTAGAGAAACTCTCGTACCGAAAGAAGTCTTATCAAATTTTGTCAAAGTACCTTTGTCTGTATTAATTCGAATTCAGTGGACGGTGGGATACCCGTGTAAACGCACCTTTATTTAGATTCTTCAATCCACCCCAAGTTTGCAGCAAGACTAAGCCTATACTGCGCGTTATACCTTTGCTTTTTGGACTAAATGATATATGGAAAACAGCTTAGCGCGTGTTGCCAACTCAAGCTGGTATTAAACGGTCACATTTCATTAAATGTTTGGGAAATTTCTTAAATATCTTCTAAACTATCTCGAATTTTTAATTGATTTTTCAGCTTCTTTATTAATTAGATTCAGTTTAACAATATTATTATATTAAATTAAAATTTAAATGAATTATACGCTTCAATTCACTAAAAGATATCGCGGCATAAGGCCAAAATAGTTAGGGCATGGAAAAGGGGTATATATAGCTTTCGCTAACCTTTATTCACCGAGCGAGTAACCAAGAAGAGTTGGGGCAAACCCCCCTTTCTCAACGTCTAGACGTTTATCGTAACCCTAGCTGGCATGATTACGTCTCTAGACTTTTGGCTCCACGAGCTAGGTCACGTGATTTCCGCTTACACAGGATATCCGCTTACACAGGAAGTGACACACACACACAGATACGACCAGTGTAAAACCTCCCCCTGAACTAAAGTTCAGTCGGGGAGGTAAAAAGCCTTCTTAGAATGTCATTGGTTCTTCCCCTCCTGGTTCCACATCGCGTCTTTGTTTTATAGATTTATTATTTTCATCTCAAGTTCTCAACGTCTTTGGCCCACTTAATAAAATAGGAAAATCCTTCATAAATTTTTTCTTAATATCAAAAATCTTCTAAAATAAATATTTCTTAAAATATAACGCTGCCAATCATGTTTCGATAATTGTGAATAAATTTGGAGTTCCATTTTCTGAATATAATTCTTGATCTAAAATCGAAAATTAAATTATGAAATATAATCTTTACGTTCGGAATTTTGGTAAAAAATCAAGTTTCAAGATGGAATCTATTTGAAAAGTGTATATAATTAATATTTATAATAATTATAATAATTATAATAATTATAATAATTATAATAATTATAATAATTATAATAATTATAATAATTATAATAATTATAATAATTATAATAATTATAATAATTATAATAATTATAATAATTATTATATATAATAATTAATATAATTAATTCAAATCATCAACTTATAATAACTTTTTCCAGAAGGTTCCAGAAAAGTTTGGAGATGTCTAGAAATACCTAGAAAGGGATTGAAAGTTCTAGAATGGTCTGGAAAGTGCTTGAAAGTTCTAGAAAGGTCTGAAAATTTTGGCTAATTCCGAAAATTTCTACAAAAATTTAGAATAGTCTAGAAAATTTTAGAGATTTTTAGAACATTTTAGAACATTCCAGAAAATTCTAGAAAATTGTAGAACATTCCATAAAATTCTAGAAAACTCTAGAAAGGTCTGGGAATTTCTGGCTAATTCTGAAAATTTATACAAAAATTTAGAACAGTCTAGAAAATTTTAGAACATTCCAGAAAATGTTAGAACATATTTTAGAACCTTCCAGAAAATGTTTGAAAATTCCACTAAATTCTAGAAAATTTTAAAACCTTCCAGAAAATTCTAGAAAATTTCTGAAAATTTTAGAACATTCCAGAAACTTCTAGAAAATTTTAGAACATTCCAGAAACTTCTAGAAAATTTTAGAACATTCCAGAAACTTCTAGAAAATTTAAGAACATTCCAGAAACTTCTAGAAAATTTTAGAAGTGAAAGAAAGGCAAACTCTGGGAAGCAATTTGTAGAGTGGCTGGGTAAAAAGCAAACTTTATTTAAATTTATGAGTAAGTTGTGCATGATCTAAAAGCACCCCGTGGAGGAAGCCAATCAATTATCTTAAATTAGCACCTTCGTTCGACGCCTCGCCAATCTACAATCTCTCGGCGAGTCCAACGGCTAGCCACCATCGCAAGACCCATATCTCTACTTCCTTTCTCTCTCTAAAATGCGTAAGGCTACTATAAGCGTCCCCTTTACGAGATCTTGCGTCGAAGGGCACCAGCGTGCATGATTGGGGTCCGGTCGTGTTTCGACGCCATTTCACGTAGCTTCTCCATTATTTTGGGCACGTATTGAAAGAAAGATAAATTGCTCGCCTTTTATGAGGTTTTCTGACCGTATAAAACTAACCTTACCCTCTCCTCAACCCCTACCATCTACGATTTCCCCCAAAACCAAACGGCATTCCCTTACAGAAGGGTTCTTCAAACAATAAAGGGTGGCTGCCAACATAAATATATTTAATCTCCAGGTATATGTACCGGCAGATTCTGCAGGATTAGAGACACTCTAGCGAAAGTTGTCGCCACGTGGAAATAAAAATATAAAAATGTTTTGTTTTACAATCCCTTTAAATTTGGGCGGAATTGGAAGAATTGAGACAACGGAAGCGAATCCACGGCTCATTCTCAAAACATGTAAAACAGCTTAAATAGATTAAATGAAAATGGAAAAAAATAATAGAAAAATATTTTTCAATATATAATCTACGGAATGTCTACTTTCTTACGGCGCAATCGGTTTAGGCCTAGGAGGTGGAGGAGAAAAGTTACGACCATTCCCGTTTCAATATAGGGCTCATTTTTTGGACTTTTTATTGATATAATAATGCAGGAACGCGTATTTAAGCCTTGGATCACAATCATTAATGTGAAACGCCAAGGCTTACCTGTCAGTAAAAGTCATGACGTGCTTTTTTTCTACGTATTTTTCGACAATAAAGTTGTAACTTCTTTTGTTATGATCTTGGGTATTATTCCGTTTCTCATAGTACTCTTTTATATCATTTTCGGAAAATATTGGAACATTTCTTATGAATTTAATACCCTACTATGGGGAAAATTAACCCTTCTGGTACTCCAGCCGCCGTGTTCTTCCGAAATTACTAAGGACCTCGCTAAAATTTATTTGCTACTACTGCCATCTTTGAAGAAAACTTTCCAAAATATTTGTATACATCTGCCCCGTGTAAAAGGGTCTTCTCCCCAGTATATCAAGATAGGTCTATCCCCTCGTATCAACTCGGTGCCAGAAGAAAGAAGGAGAGGCCTGGCGGATACTCCAGATATATTACTTTTTAGCCACACACCAAACACCCAACGGGTGGTGGTGTAAGCTATTACTATGTACCGGGCTGTCAGATGTCCCCAGAAATGACGAAAAACGTCATCGAGTAGAAAAATGAGTAATCGCGTAGGTTTAAACCACAAATAATGCAAATAGCTTTAAATTATATGTTAATTTCATTAATACAATTAATCGAAGTAATGAAAGTCCTTCGTATACTCATTTGCTATCCATCCAACCATTTACATTTTTTTCGGCCCCCTGGATTATTATATTTTATAATGATGGTATATATTTGACGGCTTTAACCGCTCGGCCACGGCACTACGCCTCAATATTGCCAGAACTTCTATATATATTATATTTTTTTAAACCAAGAAACAAGAAGTCGCGTATGACTAAGCCAAGCAATTCCTAAAAAACTTTAAAAGCATGGAGGATTCCAAACATTAAAAAAAACATAGAGGATGCCAAACATAAAAAACACGGAGGATGTCAAAAATAAAAAAAATAAATAAAACATGGAGGATGCCAAACATAAAAAAAAACATGGAGGATGCCAAACTTAAAAAAAACATGGAGGATGCCAAACTTAAAAAAAAACATGGAATATGCCATACAAAAAAAACATGGAGGATACCAAACATAAAAAACACTAGAAATGAAAAAGTTTCATTTGAAAAATGAAAAAGTTTCATTTGAAAAATGAAAAAGTTTCATTTGAAAAATGAAAAAGTTTCATTTGAAAAATGAAAAAGTTTCATTTGAAAAATGAAAAAATTTCATTTGAAAAATGAAAAAGTTTCATTTGAAAAATGAAAAAGTTTCATTTGAAAAATGAAAAAGTTTCATTTGAAAAATGAAAAAGTTTCATTTGAAAAATGAAAAAGTTTCATTTGAAAAATGAAAAAGTTTCATTTGAAAAATGAAAAAGTTTCATTTGAAAAATGAAAAAGTTTCAATTGAAAAATGAAAAAGTTTCATTTGAAAAATGAAAAAGTTCATTTGAAAAATGAAAAAGTTTCATTTGAAAAATGAAAAAGTTTCATTTGAAAAATGAAAAAGTTTCATTTGAAAAATGAAAAAGTTTCATTTGAAAAATGAAAAAGTTTCATTTGAAAAATGAAAAAGTTTCATTTGAAAAATGAAAAAGTTTCATTTGAAAAATGAAAAAGTTTCATTTGAAAAATGAAAAAGTTTCATTTAAAAAATGAAAAAGTTTCATTTAAAAAATGAAAAAGTTTCATTTGAAAAATGAAAAAGTTTCATTTGAAAAATGAAAAAGTTTCATTTGAAAAATGAAAAAGTTTCATTTGAAAAATGAAAAAGTTTCATTTGAAAAATGAAAAAGTTTCATTTGAAAAATGAAAAAGTTTCATTTGAAAAATGAAAAAGTTTCATTTGAAAAATGAAAAAGTTTCATTTGAAAAATGAAAAAGTTTCATTTGAAAAATGAAAAAGTTTCATTTGAAAAATGAAAAAGTTTCATTTGAAAAATGAAAAAGTTTCATTTGAAAAATGAAAAAGTTTCATTTGAAAAATGAAAAAGTTTCATTTGAAAAATGAAAAAGTTTCATTTGAAAAATGAAAAAGTTTCATTTGAAAAATGAAAAAGTTTCATTTGAAAAATGAAAAAGTTTCATTTGAAAAATGAAAAAGTTTCCTTTGAAAAATGAAAAAGTTTCATTTGAAAAATGAAAAACTTTCATTTGAAAAATGAAAAATTACATTTGAAAAATGAAAAATTTCATTTGAAAAATGAAAAAATTTCATTTGAAAAATGAAAAATTTCATTTGAAAAATGAAAAATTTCATTTGAAAAATGAAAAATTTCATTTGAAAAATGAAAAATTTCATTTGAAAAATGAAAAAGTTTCATTTGAAAAATGAAAAAGTTTCATTTGAAAAATGAAAAATTTCATTTGAAAAATGAAAAATTTCATTTGAAAAATGAAAAAATTTCATTTGAAAAATGAAAAATTTCATTTGAAAAATGAAAAATTTCATTTGAAAAATGAAAAATTTCATTTGAAAAATGAAAAATTTCATTTGAAAAATGAAAAATTTCATTTGAAAAATGAAAAATTTCATTTGAAAAATGAAAAATTTCATTTGAAAAATGAAAAATTTCATTTGAAAAATGAAAAATTTCATTTGAAAAATGAAAAAGTTTCATTTGAAAAATGAAAAAGTTTCATTTGAAAAATGAAAAAGTTTCATTTGAAAAATTAAAAAGTTTCATTTGAAAAATGAAAAAGTTTCATTTGAAAAATTAAAAAGTTTCATTTGAAAAATGAAAAGGTTTCATTGGAAAAATGAAAAATTTCATTTGAAAAATGAAAAAGTTTCATTTGAAAAATGAAAAAGTTTCATTTGAAAAATGAAAAAGTTTCATTTGAAAAATGAAAAAGTTTCATTTGAAAAATTAAAAAGTTTCATTTGAAAAATTAAAAAGTTTCATTTGAAAAATGAAAAGGTTTCATTGGAAAAATGAAAAAGTTTCATTGGAAAAATGAAAAAGTTTCATTGGAAAAATGAAAAGGTTTCATTTGAAAAATGAAAAAGTTTCATTTGAAAAATGAAAAATGAAAAATTTCATTTGAAAAATGAAAAATTTCATTTGAAAAATGAAAAATTTCATTTGAAAAATGAAAAATTTCATTTGAAAAATGAAAAATTTCATTTGAAAAATGAAAAATTTCATTTGAAAAATGAAAAATTTCATTTGAAAAATGAAAAATTTCATTTGAAAAATGAAAATGTTTCATTTGAAAAATGAAAAATTTCATTTGAAAAATGAAAAAGTTTCATTTGAAAAATGAAAAAGTTTCATTTGAAAAATGAAAAAGTTTCATTTGAAAAATGAAAAAGTTTCATTTGAAAAATGAAAAAGTTTCATTTGAAAAATGAAAAAATTTCATTTGAAAAATGAAAAAGTTTCATTTGAAAAATGAAAAAATTTCATTTGAAAAATGAAAAAGTTTCATTTGAAAAATGAAAAAGTTTCATTTGAAAAATGAAAAAGTTTCATTTGAAAAATGAAAAAGTTTCATTTGAAAAATGAAAAAGTTTCATTTGAAAAATGAAAAAGTTTCATTTGAAAAATGAAAAAGTTTCATTTGAAAAATGAAAAAGTTTCATTTGAAAAATGAAAAAGTTTCATTTGAAAAATGAAAAAGTTTCATTTGAAAAATGAAAAAGTTTCATTTGAAAAATGAAAAAGTTTCATTTGAAAAATTAAAAAGTTTCATTTGAAAAATGAAAAAGTTTCATTTGAAAAATTAAAAAGTTTCATTTGAAAAATGAAAAAGTTTCATTTGAAAAATTAAAAAGTTTCATTTGAAAAATGAAAAGGTTTCATTGGAAAAATGAAAAAGTTTCATTGGAAAAATGAAAAAGTTTCATTGGAAAAATGAAAAATTTCATTTGAAAAATGAAAAATTTCATTTGAAAAATGAAAAATTTCATTTGAAAAATGAAAAATTTCATTTGAAAAATGAAAAAGTTTCATTTGAAAAATGAAAAAGTTTCATTTGAAAAATGAAAAAGTTTCATTTGAAAAATGAAAAAGTTTCATTTGAAAAATTAAAAAGTTTCATTTGAAAAATTAAAAAGTTTCATTTGAAAAATTAAAAAGTTTCATTTGAAAAATGAAAAGGTTTCATTGGAAAAATGAAAAAGTTTCATTGGAAAAATGAAAAAGTTTCATTGGAAAAATGAAAAGGTTTCATTTGAAAAATGAAAAAGTTTCGTTTGAAAAATTAAAAGTTTCGTTTGAAAAATGAAAAATTTCGTTTGAAAAATGAAAAATTTCGTTTGAAAAATGAAAAATTTCGTTTGAAAAATGAAAAATTTCGTTTGAAAAATGAAAAATTTCATTTGAAAAATGAAAAATTTCATTTGAAAAATGAAAAATTTCATTTGAAAAATGAAAAATTTCATTTGAAAAATGAAAAATTTCATTTGAAAAATGAAAAATTTCATTTGAAAAATGAAAATGTTTCATTTGAAAAATGAAAAAGTTTCATTTGAAAAATGAAAAAGTTTCATTTGAAAAATGAAAAAGTTTCATTTGAAAAATGAAAAAGTTTCATTTGAAAAATGAAAAAGTTTCATTTGAAAAATGAAAAAGTTTCATTTGAAAAATGAAAAAGTTTCATTTGAAAAATGAAAAAGTTTCATTTGAAAAATGAAAAAGTTTCCTTTGAAAAATGAAAAAGTTTCATTTGAAAAATGAAAAAGTTTCCTTTGAAAAATGAAAAAGTTTCATTTGAAAAATGAAAAATTTCATTTGAAAAATGAAAAAGTTTCATTTGAAAAATGAAAAAGTTTCATTTGAAAAAAGAAAAAGTTTCATTTGAAAAATGAAAAATTTCATTTGAAAAATGAAAAAGTTTCATTGGAAAAATGAAAAAGTTTCATTGGAAAAATGAAAAGGTTTCATTTGAAAAATGAATAGGTTTCATTTGAAAAATGAAAAAGTTTCATTGGAAAAATGAAAAAGTTTCATTGGAAAAATGAAAAGGTTTCATTTGAAAAATGAAAAGGTTTCATTGGAAAAATGAAAAGGTTTCATTTGAAAAATGAAAAAGTTTCATTTGAAAATTGAAAAAGTTGCATTTGAAAAATGAAAAAGTTTCATTTGAAAAATGAAAAAGTTTCATTTGAAAAATGAAAAAGTTTCATTTGAAAAATGAAAAAGTTTCATTTGAAAAATTAAAAAGTTTCATTTGAAAAATTAAAAAGTTTCATTTGAAAAATGAAAAGGTTTCATTGGAAAAATGAAAAAGTTTCATTGGAAAAATGAAAAAGTTTCATTGGAAAAATGAAAAGGTTTCATTTGAAAAATGAAAAAGTTTCATTTGAAAAATGAAAAATGAAAAATTTCATTTGAAAAATGAAAAATTTCATTTGAAAAATGAAAAATTTCATTTGAAAAATGAAAAATTTCATTTGAAAAATGAAAAATTTCATTTGAAAAATGAAAAATTTCATTTGAAAAATGAAAAATTTCATTTGAAAAATGAAAAATTTCATTTGAAAAATGAAAATGTTTCATTTGAAAAATGAAAAATTTCATTTGAAAAATGAAAAAGTTTCATTTGAAAAATGAAAAAGTTTCATTTGAAAAATGAAAAAGTTTCATTTGAAAAATGAAAAAGTTTCATTTGAAAAATGAAAAAATTTCATTTGAAAAATGAAAAAGTTTCATTTGAAAAATGAAAAAATTTCATTTGAAAAATGAAAAAGTTTCATTTGAAAAATGAAAAAGTTTCATTTGAAAAATGAAAAAGTTTCATTTGAAAAATGAAAAAGTTTCATTTGAAAAATGAAAAAGTTTCATTTGAAAAATGAAAAAGTTTCATTTGAAAAATGAAAAAGTTTCATTTGAAAAATGAAAAAGTTTCATTTGAAAAATGAAAAAGTTTCATTTGAAAAATGAAAAAGTTTCATTTGAAAAATGAAAAAGTTTCATTTGAAAAATGAAAAAGTTTCATTTGAAAAATTAAAAAGTTTCATTTGAAAAATGAAAAAGTTTCATTTGAAAAATTAAAAAGTTTCATTTGAAAAATGAAAAAGTTTCATTTGAAAAATTAAAAAGTTTCATTTGAAAAATGAAAAGGTTTCATTGGAAAAATGAAAAAGTTTCATTGGAAAAATGAAAAATTTCATTTGAAAAATGAAAAATTTCATTTGAAAAATGAAAAATTTCATTTGAAAAATGAAAAATTTCATTTGAAAAATGAAAAAGTTTCATTTGAAAAATGAAAAAGTTTCATTTGAAAAATGAAAAAGTTTCATTTGAAAAATGAAAAAGTTTCATTTGAAAAATTAAAAAGTTTCATTTGAAAAATTAAAAAGTTTCATTTGAAAAATTAAAAAGTTTCATTTGAAAAATGAAAAGGTTTCATTGGAAAAATGAAAAAGTTTCATTGGAAAAATGAAAAAGTTTCATTGGAAAAATGAAAAGGTTTTATTTGAAAAATGAAAAAGTTTCATTTGAAAAATTAAAAGTTTCGTTTGAAAAATGAAAAATTTCGTTTGAAAAATGAAAAATTTCGTTTGAAAAATGAAAAATTTCGTTTGAAAAATGAAAAATTTCGTTTGAAAAATGAAAAATTTCGTTTGAAAAATGAAAAATTTCGTTTGAAAAATGAAAAATTTCATTTGAAAAATGAAAAATTTCATTTGAAAAATGAAAAATTTCATTTGAAAAATGAAAAATTTCATTTGAAAAATGAAAAATTTCATTTGAAAAATGAAAATGTTTCATTTGAAAAATGAAAAAGTTTCATTTGAAAAATGAAAAAGTTTCATTTGAAAAATGAAAAAGTTTCATTTGAAAAATGAAAAAGTTTCATTTGAAAAATGAAAAAGTTTCATTTGAAAAATGAAAAAGTTTCATTTGAAAAATGAAAAAGTTTCATTTGAAAAATGAAAAAGTTTCATTTGAAAAATGAAAAAGTTTCCTTTGAAAAATGAAAAAGTTTCATTTGAAAAATGAAAAAGTTTCCTTTGAAAAATGAAAAAGTTTCATTTGAAAAATGAAAAATTTCATTTGAAAAATGAAAAAGTTTCATTTGAAAAATGAAAAAGTTTCATTTGAAAAAAGAAAAAGTTTCATTTGAAAAATGAAAAATTTCATTTGAAAAATGAAAAAGTTTCATTGGAAAAATGAAAAAGTTTCATTGGAAAAATGAAAAGGTTTCATTTGAAAAATGAATAGGTTTCATTTGAAAAATGAAAAAGTTTCATTGGAAAAATGAAAAAGTTTCATTGGAAAAATGAAAAGGTTTCATTTGAAAAATGAAAAGGTTTCATTGGAAAAATGAAAAGGTTTCATTTGAAAAATGAAAAAGTTTCATTTGAAAATTGAAAAAGTTGCATTTGAAAAATGAAAAAGTTTCATTTGAAAAATGAAAAAGTTTCATTTGAAAAATGAAAAAGTTTCATTTGAAAAATGAAAAAGTTTCATTTGAAAAATGAAAAAGTTTCATTTGAAAAATGAAAAAGTTTCATTTGAAAAATGAAAAAGTTTCATTTGAAAAATAAAAAGTTTCATTTGAAAAATGAAAAAGTTTCATTTGAAAAATGAAAAAGTTTCATTTGAAAAATGAAAAAGTTTCATTTGAAAAATGAAAAAGTTTCATTTGAAAAATGAAAAAGTTTCATTTGAAAAATGAAAAAGTTTCATTTGAAAAATGAAAAAGTTTCATTTGAAAAATGAAAAAGTTTCATTTGAAAAATTAAAAATTTCTTTTGAAAAATGAAAAAGATTCAATTGAAAAATGAAAAAGTTTCATTGGAAAAATGAAAAAGTTTCATTGGAAAAATGAAAAGGTTTCATTTGAAAAATGAAAAGGTTTCATTTGAAAAATGAAAAAGTTTCATTTGAAAAATGAAAAATTTCATTTGAAAAATGAAAAATTTCATTTGAAAAATGAAAAAGTTTCATTTGAAAAATGAAAAAGTTTCATTTGAAAAATGAAAAAGTTTCATTTGAAAAATTAAAAAGTTTCATTTGAAAAATGAAAAAGTTTCATTTGAAAAATTAAAAAGTTTCATTTGAAAAATGAAAAAGTTTCATTTGAAAAATTAAAAAGTTTCATTTGAAAAATGAAAAGGTTTCATTGGAAAAATGAAAAAGTTTCATTGGAAAAATGAAAAAGTTTCATTGGAAAAATGAAAAATTTCATTTGAAAAATGAAAAATTTCATTTGAAAAATGAAAAATTTCATTTGAAAAATGAAAAATTTCATTTGAAAAATGAAAAAGTTTCATTTGAAAAATGAAAAAGTTTCATTTGAAAAATGAAAAAGTTTCATTTGAAAAATGAAAAAGTTTCATTTGAAAAATGAAAAATTTCATTTGAAAAATGAAAAATTTCATTTGAAAAATGAAAAATTTCATTTGAAAAATGAAAAATTTCATTTGAAAAATGAAAAATTTCATTTGAAAAATGAAAAATTTCATTTGAAAAATGAAAAATTTCATTTGAAAAATGAAAAATTTCATTTGAAAAATGAAAAATTTCATTTGAAAAATGAAAAAGTTTCATTTGAAAAATGAAAAAGTTTCATTTGAAAAATGAAAAAGTTTCATTTGAAAAATTAAAAAGTTTCATTTGAAAAATGAAAAAGTTTCATTTGAAAAATTAAAAAGTTTCATTTGAAAAATGAAAAGGTTTCATTGGAAAAATGAAAAAGTTTCATTGGAAAAATGAAAAAGTTTCATTGGAAAAATGAAAAAGTTTCATTGGAAAAATGAAAAGGTTTCATTTGAAAAATGAAAAAGTTTCATTTGAAAAATTAAAAGTTTCGTTTGAAAAATGAAAAATTTCGTTTGAAAAATGAAAAATTTCGTTTGAAAAATGAAAAATTTCGTTTGAAAAATGAAAAATTTCATTTGAAAAATGAAAAATTTCATTTGAAAAATGAAAAATTTCATTTGAAAAATGAAAAATTTCATTTGAAAAATGAAAAATTTCATTTGAAAAATGAAAAATTTCATTTGAAAAATGAAAATGTTTCATTTGAAAAATGAAAAAGTTTCATTTGAAAAATGAAAAAGTTTCATTTGAAAAATGAAAAAGTTTCATTTGAAAAATGAAAAAGTTTCATTTGAAAAATGAAAAAGTTTCATTTGAAAAATGAAAAAGTTTCATTTGAAAAATGAAAAAGTTTCATTTGAAAAATGAAAAAGTTTCATTTGAAAAATGAAAAAGTTTCATTTGAAAAATGAAAAAGTTTCATTTGAAAAATGAAAAAGTTTCATTTGAAAAATGAAAAAGTTTCATTTGAAAAATGAAAAAGTTTCATTTGAAAAATGAAAAAGTTTCCTTTGAAAAATGAAAAAGTTTCATTTGAAAAATGAAAAAGTTTCCTTTGAAAAATGAAAAAGTTTCATTTGAAAAATGAAAAATTTCATTTGAAAAATGAAAAAGTTTCATTTGAAAAATGAAAAAGTTTCATTTGAAAAAAGAAAAAGTTTCATTTGAAAAATGAAAAATTTCATTTGAAAAATGAAAAAGTTTCATTGGAAAAATGAAAAAGTTTCATTGGAAAAATGAAAAGGTTTCATTTGAAAAATGAATAGGTTTCATTTGAAAAATGAAAAAGTTTCATTGGAAAAATGAAAAAGTTTCATTGGAAAAATGAAAAGGTTTCATTTGAAAAATGAAAAGGTTTCATTGGAAAAATGAAAAGGTTTCATTTGAAAAATGAAAAAGTTTCATTTGAAAATTGAAAAAGTTGCATTTGAAAAATGAAAAAGTTTCATTTGAAAAATGAAAAAGTTTCATTTGAAAAATGAAAAAGTTTCATTTGAAAAATGAAAAAGTTTCATTTGAAAAATGAAAAAGTTTCATTTGAAAAATGAAAAAGTTTCATTTGAAAAATGAAAAAGTTTCATTTGAAAAATGAAAAAGTTTCATTTGAAAAATGAAAAAGTTTCATTTGAAAAATGAAAAAGTTTCATTTGAAAAATGAAAAAGTTTCATTTGAAAAATGAAAAAGTTTCATTTGAAAAATGAAAAAGTTTCATTTGAAAAATGAAAAAGTTTCATTTGAAAAATGAAAAAGTTTCATTTGAAAAATGAAAAAGTTTCATTTGAAAAATTAAAAAATTCTTTTGAAAAATGAAAAAGATTCAATTGAAAAATGAAAAAGTTTCATTGGAAAAATGAAAAAGTTTCATTGGAAAAATGAAAAGGTTTCATTTGAAAAATGAAAAGGTTTCATTTGAAAAATGAAAAAGTTTCATTTGAAAAATGAAAAATTTCATTTGAAAAATGAAAAATTTCATTTGAAAAATGAAAAATTTCATTTGAAAAATGAAAAATTTCATTTGAAAAATGAAAAGGTTTCATTTGAAAAATGAAAAGGTTTCATTGGAAAAATGAAAAGGTTTCATTGGAAAAATGAAAAAGTTTCATTGAAAAATGAAAAGGTTTCATTGGAAAAATGAAAAGGTTTCATTGGAAAAATGAAAAGGTTTCATTTGAAAAATGAAAAAGTTTCATTTGAAAAATGAAAAAGTTTCATTTGAAAAATGAAAAAGTTTCATTTGAAAAATGAAAAAGTTTCATTTGAAAAATGAAAAAGTTTCATTTGAAAAATGAAAAAGTTTCATTTGAAAAATGAAAAAGTTTCATTTGAAAAATGAAAAAGTTTCATTTGAAAAATTAAAAATTTCATTTGAAAAATTAAAAATTTCTTTTGAAAAATGAAAAAGATTCAATTGAAAAATGAAAAAGTTTCATTGGAAAAATGAAAAGGTTTCATTTGAAAAATGAAAAGGTTTCATTTGAAAAATGAAAAAGTTTCATTTGAAAAATGAAAAATTTCATTTGAAAAATGAAAAATTTCATTTGAAAAATGAAAAGGTTTCATTTGAAAAATGAAAAGGTTTCATTTGAAAAATGAAAAAGTTTCCTTTGAAAAATGAAAAATTTCATTTGAAAAATGAAAAAGTTTCATTTGAAAAATGAAAAGTTTCATTTGAAAAATGAAAAAGTTTCATTTGAAAAATGAAAAAGTTTCATTTGAAAAATGAAAAAGTTTCATTTGAAAAATGAAAAAGTTTCATTTGAAAAATGAAAAGTTTCATTTGAAAAATGAAAAAGTTTCATTTGAAAAATGAAAAAGTTTCATTTGAAAAATGAAAAAGTTTCATTTGAAAAATGAAAAAGTTTCATTTGAAAAATGAAAAAGTTTCATTTGAAAAATGAAAAAGTTTCATTTGAAAAATGAAAAAGTTTCATTTGAAAAATGAAAAAGTTTCATTTGAAAAATGAAAAAGTTTCATTTGAAAAATGAAAAAGTTTCATTTGAAAAATGAAAAAGTTTCATTTGAAAAATGAAAAAGTTTCATTTGAAAAATGAAAAAGTTTCATTTGAAAAATGAAAAAGTTTCATTTGAAAAATGAAAAAGTTTCATTTGAAAAATGAAAAAGTTTCATTTGAAAAATGAAAAAGTTTCATTTGAAAAATGAAAAAGTTTCATTTGAAAGATGAAAAAGTTTCATTTGAAAAATGAAAAAGTTTCATTTGAAAAATGAAAAAGTTTCATTTGAAAAATGAAAAAGTTTCATTTGAAAAATGAAAAAGTTTCATTTGAAAAATGAAAAAGTTTCATTTGAAAAATGAAAAAGTTTCATTTGAAAAATGAAAAAGTTTCATTTGAAAAATGAAAAAGTTTCATTTGAAAAATGAAAAAGTTTCATTTGAAAAATGAAAAAGTTTCATTTGAAAAATGAAAAAGTTTCATTTGAAAAATGAAAAAGTTTCATTTGAAAAATGAAAAAGTTTCATTTGAAAAATGAAAAAGTTTCATTTGAAAAATGAAAAAGTTTCATTTGAAAAATGAAAAAGTTTCATTTGAAAAATGAAAAAGTTTCATTTGAAAAATGAAAAAGTTTCATTTGAAAAATGAAAAAGTTTCATTTGAAAAATGAAAAAGTTTCATTTGAAAAATGAAAAAGTTTCATTTGAAAAATGAAAAAGTTTCATTTGAAAAATGAAAAAGTTTCATTTGAAAAATGAAAAAGTTTCATTTGAAAAATGAAAAAGTTTCATTTGAAAAATGAAAAAGTTTCATTTGAAAAATGAAAAAGTTTCATTTGAAAAATGAAAAAGTTTCATTTGAAAAATGAAAAAGTTTCATTTGAAAAATGAAAAAGTTTCATTTGAAAAATGAAAAAGTTTCATTTGAAAAATGAAAAAGTTTCATTTGAAAAATGAAAAAGTTTCATTTGAAAAATGAAAAAGTTTCATTTGAAAAATGAAAAAGTTTCATTTGAAAAATGAAAAAGTTTCATTTGAAAAATGAAAAAGTTTCATTTGAAAAATGAAAAAGTTTCATTTGAAAAATGAAAAAGTTTCATTTGAAAAATGAAAAAGTTTCATTTGAAAAATGAAAAAGTTTCATTTGAAAAATGAAAAAGTTTCATTTGAAAAATGAAAAAGTTTCATTTGAAAAATGAAAAAGTTTCATTTGAAAAATGAAAAAGTTTCATTTGAAAAATGAAAAAGTTTCATTTGAAAAATGAAAAAGTTTCATTTGAAAAATGAAAAAGTTTCATTTGAAAAATGAAAAAGTTTCATTTGAAAAATGAAAAAGTTTCATTTGAAAAATGAAAAAGTTTCATTTGAAAAATGAAAAAGTTTCATTTGAAAAATGAAAAAGTTTCATTTGAAAAATGAAAAAGTTTCATTTGAAAAATGAAAAAGTTTCATTTGAAAAATGAAAAAGTTTCATTTGAAAAATGAAAAAGTTTCATTTGAAAAATGAAAAAGTTTCATTTGAAAAATGAAAAAGTTTCATTTGAAAAATGAAAAAGTTTCATTTGAAAAATGAAAAAGTTTCATTTGAAAAATGAAAAAGTTTCATTTGAAAAATGAAAAAGTTTCATTTGAAAAATGAAAAAGTTTCATTTGAAAAATGAAAAAGTTTCATTTGAAAAATGAAAAAGTTTCATTTGAAAAATGAAAAAGTTTCATTTGAAAAATGAAAAAGTTTCATTTGAAAAATGAAAAAGTTTCATTTGAAAAATGAAAAAGTTTCATTTGAAAAATGAAAAAGTTTCATTTGAAAAATGAAAAAGTTTCATTTGAAAAATGAAAAAGTTTCATTTGAAAGATGAAAAAGTTTCATTTGAAAGATGAAAAAGTTTCATTTGAAAGATGAAAAAGTTTCATTTGAAAAATGAAAAAGTTTCATTTGAAAGATGAAAAAGTTTCATTTGAAAGATGAAAAAGTTTCATTTGAAAGATGAAAAAGTTTCATTTGAAAGATGAAAAAGTTTCATTTGAAAGATGAAAAAGTTTCATTTGAAAGATGAAAAAGTTTCATTTGAAAGATGAAAAAGTTTCATTTGAAAAATGAAAAAGTTTCATTTGAAAAATGAAAAAGTTTCATTTGAAAAATGAAAAAGTTTCATTTGAAAAATGAAAAAGTTTCATTTGAAAAATGAAAAAGTTTCATTTGAAAAATGAAAAAGTTTCATTTGAAAAATGAAAAAGTTTCATTTGAAAAATGAAAAAGTTTCATTTGAAAAATGAAAAAGTTTCATTTGAAAAATGAAAAAGTTTCATTTGAAAAATGAAAAAGTTTCATTTGAAAAATGAAAAAGTTTCATTTGAAAAATGAAAAAGTTTCATTTGAAAAATGAAAAAGTTTCATTTGAAAAATGAAAAAGTTTCATTTGAAAAATGAAAAAGTTTCATTTGAAAAATGAAAAAGTTTCATTTGAAAAATGAAAAAGTTTCATTTGAAAAATGAAAAAGTTTCATTTGAAAAATGAAAAAGTTTCATTTGAAAAATGAAAAAGTTTCATTTGAAAGATGAAAAAGTTTCATTTGAAAGATGAAAAAGTTTCATTTGAAAGATGAAAAAGTTTCATTTGAAAGATGAAAAAGTTTCATTTGAAAGATGAAAAAGTTTCATTTGAAAGATGAAAAAGTTTCATTTGAAAAATGAAAAAGTTTCATTTGAAAAATGAAAAAGTTTCATTTGAAAAATGAAAAAGTTTCATTTGAAAAATGAAAAAGTTTCATTTGAAAAATGAAAAAGTTTCATTTGAAAAATGAAAAAGTTTCATTTGAAAAATGAAAAAGTTTCATTTGAAAAATGAAAAAGTTTCATTTGAAAAATGAAAAAGTTTCATTTGAAAAATGAAAAAGTTTCATTTGAAAAATGAAAAAGTTTCATTTGAAAAATGAAAAAGTTTCATTTGAAAAATGAAAAAGTTTCATTTGAAAAATGAAAAAGTTTCATTTGAAAAATGAAAAAGTTTCATTTGAAAAATGAAAAAGTTTCATTTGAAAAATGAAAAAGTTTCATTTGAAAAATGAAAAAGTTTCATTTGAAAAATGAAAAAGTTTCATTTGAAAAATGAAAAAGTTTCATTTGAAAAATGAAAAAGTTTCATTTGAAAAATGAAAAAGTTTCATTTGAAAAATGAAAAAGTTTCATTTGAAAAATGAAAAAGTTTCATTTGAAAAATGAAAAAGTTTCATTTGAAAAATGAAAAAGTTTCATTTGAAAAATGAAAAAGTTTCATTTGAAAAATGAAAAAGTTTCATTTGAAAAATGAAAAAGTTTCATTTGAAAAATGAAAAAGTTTCATTTGAAAAATGAAAAAGTTTCATTTGAAAAATGAAAAAGTTTCATTTGAAAAATGAAAAAGTTTCATTTGAAAAATGAAAAAGTTTCATTTGAAAAATGAAAAAGTTTCATTTGAAAAATGAAAAAGTTTCATTTGAAAAATGAAAAAGTTTCATTTGAAAAATGAAAAAGTTTCATTTGAAAAATGAAAAAGTTTCATTTGAAAAATGAAAAAGTTTCATTTGAAAAATGAAAAAGTTTCATTTGAAAAATGAAAAAGTTTCATTTGAAAAATGAAAAAGTTTCATTTGAAAAATGAAAAAGTTTCATTTGAAAAATGAAAAAGTTTCATTTGAAAAATGAAAAAGTTTCATTTGAAAAATGAAAAAGTTTCATTTGAAAAATGAAAAAGTTTCATTTGAAAAATGAAAAAGTTTCATTTGAAAAATGAAAAAGTTTCATTTGAAAAATGAAAAAGTTTCAATTGAAAAATGAAAAAAGTTTCATTTGAAAAATGAAAAAAGTTTCATTTGAAAAATGAAAAAGTTTCATTTGAAAAATGAAAAAGTTTCATTTGAAAAATGAAAAAGTTTCATTTGAAAAATGAAAAAAGTTTCATTTGAAAAATGAAAAAAGTTTCATTTGAAAAATGAAAAAGTTTCATTTGAAAAATGAAAAAGTTTCATTTGAAAAATGAAAAAGTTTCATTTGAAAAATGAAAAAGTTTCATTTGAAAAATGAAAAAGTTTCATTTGAAAAATGAAAAAGTTTCATTTGAAAAATGAAAAAGTTTCATTTGAAAAATGAAAAAGTTTCATTTGAAAAATGAAAAAGTTTCATTTGAAAAATGAAAAAGTTTCATTTGAAAAATGAAAAAGTTTCATTTGAAAAATGAAAAAGTTTCATTTGAAAAATGAAAAAGTTTCATTTGAAAAATGAAAAAGTTTCATTTGAAAAATGAAAAAGTTTCATTTGAAAAATGAAAAAGTTTCATTTGAAAAATGAAAAAGTTTCATTTGAAAAATGAAAAAGTTTCATTTGAAAAATGAAAAAGTTTCATTTGAAAAATGAAAAAGTTTCATTTGAAAAATGAAAAAGTTTCATTTGAAAAATGAAAAAGTTTCATTTGAAAAATGAAAAAGTTTCATTTGAAAAATGAAAAAGTTTCATTTGAAAAATGAAAAAGTTTCATTTGAAAAATGAAAAAGTTTCATTTGAAAAATGAAAAAGTTTCATTTGAAAAATGAAAAAGTTTCATTTGAAAAATGAAAAAGTTTCATTTGAAAAATGAAAAAGTTTCATTTGAAAAATGAAAAAGTTTCATTTGAAAAATGAAAAAGTTTCATTTGAAAAATGAAAAAGTTTCATTTGAAAAATGAAAAAGTTTCATTTGAAAAATGAAAAAGTTTCATTTGAAAAATGAAAAAGTTTCATTTGAAAAATGAAAAAGTTTCATTTGAAAAATGAAAAAGTTTCATTTGAAAAATGAAAAAGTTTCATTTGAAAAATGAAAAAGTTTCATTTGAAAAATGAAAAAGTTTCATTTGAAAAATGAAAAAGTTTCATTTGAAAAATGAAAAAGTTTCATTTGAAAAATGAAAAAGTTTCATTTGAAAAATGAAAAAGTTTCATTTGAAAAATGAAAAAGTTTCATTTGAAAAATGAAAAAGTTTCATTTGAAAAATGAAAAAGTTTCATTTGAAAAATGAAAAAGTTTCATTTGAAAAATGAAAAAGTTTCATTTGAAAAATGAAAAAGTTTCATTTGAAAAATGAAAAAGTTTCATTTGAAAAATGAAAAAGTTTCATTTGAAAAATGAAAAAGTTTCATTTGAAAAATGAAAAAGTTTCATTTGAAAAATGAAAAAGTTTCATTTGAAAAATGAAAAAGTTTCATTTGAAAAATGAAAAAGTTTCATTTGAAAAATGAAAAAGTTTCATTTGAAAAATGAAAAAGTTTCATTTGAAAAATGAAAAAGTTTCATTTGAAAAATGAAAAAGTTTCATTTGAAAAATGAAAAAGTTTCATTTGAAAAATGAAAAAGTTTCATTTGAAAAATGAAAAAGTTTCATTTGAAAAATGAAAAAGTTTCATTTGAAAAATGAAAAAGTTTCATTTGAAAAATGAAAAAGTTTCATTTGAAAAATGAAAAAGTTTCATTTGAAAAATGAAAAAGTTTCATTTGAAAAATGAAAAAGTTTCATTTGAAAAATGAAAAAGTTTCATTTGAAAAATGAAAAAGTTTCATTTGAAAAATGAAAAAGTTTCATTTGAAAAATGAAAAAGTTTCATTTGAAAAATGAAAAAGTTTCATTTGAAAAATGAAAAAGTTTCATTTGAAAAATGAAAAAGTTTCATTTGAAAAATGAAAAAGTTTCATTTGAAAAATGAAGTTTCATTTGAAAAATGAAAAAGTTTCATTTGAAAAATGAAGTTTCATTTGAAAAATGAAAAAGTTTCATTTGAAAAATGAAAAAGTTTCATTTGAAAAATGAAAAAGTTTCATTTGAAAAATGAAAAAGTTTCATTTGAAAAATGAAAAAGTTTCAATTGAAAAATGAAAAAGTTTCATTTGAAAAATGAAAAAGTTTCATTTGAAAAATGAAAAAGTTTCATTTGAAAAATGAAAAAGTTTCATTTGAAAAATGAAAAAGTTTCATTTGAAAAATGAAAAAGTTTCATTTGAAAAATGAAAAAGTTTCATTTGAAAAATGAAAAAGTTTCATTTGAAAAATGAAAAAGTTTCATTTGAAAAATGAAAAAGTTTCATTTGAAAAATGAAAAAGTTTCATTTGAAAAATGAAAAAGTTTCATTTGAAAAATGAAAAAGTTTCATTTGAAAAATGAAAAAGTTTCATTTGAAAAATGAAAAAGTTTCATTTGAAAAATGAAAAAGTTTCATTTGAAAAATTAAAAAGTTTCATTTGAAAAATTAAAAAGTTTCATTTGAAAAATTAAAAAGTTTCATTTGAAAAATTAAAAAGTTTCATTTGAAAAATGAAAAAGTTTCAATTGAAAAATGAAAAAGGTTCAATTGAAAAATGAAAAAGGTTCAATTGAAAAATGAAAAAGGTTCAATTGAAAAATGAAAAAGGTTCAATTGAAAAATGAAAAAGGTTCAATTGAAAAATGAAAAAGGTTCAATTGAAAAATGAAAAAGGGTTCAATTGAAAAATTAAAACATGGGTGCACAAAAAATCTAAATTTTCATAAATGCAATTTCCTACGTTAGCATTTTACCATATGCGGTGTGGCTTTCCTATGGGCTTGACCATCTTGTTATATTCTTTTAAGGGTAGATTCCGTAGAGCGAGCCCAAGATAAGAGAGATAGAAACAAGATGGTCAAGCCCATAAGAATAGCTACACCAATGACACTTGAAACAAATGACACTTCATTTTTCCACTTTTCATTTTTCCACTTTTCATTTTTCCACTTTTCATTTTTCCATCTAATCATTATTTATCTTGTGAACGCGGCTTTATATCTAATATTTATTTATTTTCAACTTATAAACTCGTGTGAACGCACCTTTATATCTAATCTTTAGTTATTTTCAACTATTCAGATCGAATTTCGACCTTTCAGACCCTTTCAGATCGAATTTCGACCTCTCAGACCCTTTCAGATCGAATTTCGACCTCTCAGACCCTTTCAGATCGAATTTCGACCTCTCAGACCCTTTCAGATCGAATTTCGACCTCTATCTTTCAGATCAATTTTCGACCTCTCAATCTTGCAGATCAATTTTCGACCTCTCAGACACTTTCAGATCGAATTTCGACCTCTCCATTTCACCTAAAAAATAGGCCTAATGTAGCGGCTCTCCAATATACGCGTTTAATGATTTTAGTAAAGAACAGTATCGCGTGACTTTATTGTATATACTTAAATGGCATAATTAATAAACATTTTTTAATCCTCAACCGCGTACTTCCTTCCAACCCCGCGGGTCAATTTGTTCGACACTTTCTCGAGCCCATCATTTTTTGTTCCTCAACATACGAGTATAGTGTCCCTGTTGCATTTTTAAACCGACATCTAAATTTATAACCCATCACGTGATCGTTTCTAAATAAAATGAACACTGTGACGTCATTCCACATAGAATGAACTATGATTGGTTAGATTTTCATAGAATTACGTTAAGCCAAAGCCGAGAAATTGTAATATATGAACAGGCGTACCATAAATATCTATAACATGGACTTCAATGGAAAATTTACAAATTTTGAAAAATTTATAACTCATCGTGTGATCGTTTCTAAATAAAATAGACAATATGACGTCATTCCCCACAGAATGAACCATGATTGGTTAGATATCCATAGAATTACGATAAGCAAAAACCGAGAAATTGTAATGTTTTAATGTGATTCGATTAATCAAGAATTTAGGACTGATTATTTAACTTATTTTTCAGGTACATTATTTTAAATTTATATATTTTTGTCGATTTTAAATCAGTTTTAAATCGACTTAAATTTGTTTCATTTTATCATGTTTTGGCTTAAATTGTAGTTTAAGATCTAGTCCGTCTGGTCGCGCGTTAACATTCCCCCTAATTTCACCTATTTTGGTCTATTTGAATTTTTGAATGTGACTAAATTTGTATATCTCCGTCATACTGTCTAATGGTTTGGAGTTACGTTCAAAAATTAAAATAGACCAAAATAGGTCAAATTAGGGGGAATGTTAACGTACGACGAGACAGATGAGATCATAAACTACAATGTAAACCTAATCATTATAAAAATTAATCAAAATTAAGTCGATTTAAAACTGATTCAAAATTGACAAAAATATTGAATTAAAAACAACGTACCTGAAAAACCAAGTTAAATAAATCAAAAAGTACTAAATTCTTGAGGAATCCAATCACACGACGAGACGGAGGAGATCTTACGCTACAACTTAAAACTTATCGTCATTAAATTTAATTAAAATTAAACTCTTTTATAGTTAATGAATAAATGATATTAGAGAGTATGACAAAGATATCAATTTTTCATTCACTATGAAAGCGTTTAGTTTTGATTAAATTTAATTGTGATTAGCTCTAAATTTTAGTTTAAGTTCTCGTCTGTTTATCCGGTACGTTCCGTAATTCAGATGTTTTTGTCAATTTAAAATCAGTTTTAAATCGACTTAATTTTGATTCAATTTAATTATGATTAGGTTTAAATTGTAGTATAAGATCTCGTTTGTCTCACCGTGCATTAACATTCCCCATAAATATCACCTATTTTGGTCTATTCTAATTTTTGAACAGATCTAAACTCATATAGTATATATTCTCCGTCATACAGTCTAATAAGTTTGGAGTCTCGTTGAAAGATTAAAATAGACCAAAATGGGTCAAATGAGGGGAATGTTAATCCGCGACGAGACAGACGAGATCTTAACCCACAATTTTAAACCTAATCGTTATAAAATTAATCAAAATTAAATCGATTTAAAACTGATTTAAAATTGTCAAAAATAGTTGAATTAAGAAACGTACCGGATAAACTGATTTAAATAAGCAAAATTGACCAAATTCTTGAGGATGTAATCGTATGACGACGCGGAGCAGAGAAGCGGTTATCTAAATTGATTTGATCTTCTCTTGGAAAGCGAAAATAACAAGCGGGGGCTTTATAAATATCTAATTATCTAACAGTACTACTAAAAGTAGTAGCTATCGAAACAACGGAGTTTTAGAAATATTGCCAAGGCTTAGCTGCTTAGTGTTAATGTTAAGAGTCAACCAATTGAGAGAAATATTTCAAATTAACTACCATATTTTCTAAGCAAGCCTAGCCCTTATTTTCTCCACTAATTCTTAGATAATATAGATAAGATAGCGTGACAGAAGCTGGAGACTTTTTTGGAACTAAAAGTAAACTTATTAAACCTGATAAAACATTTTATCAAACCGACTCTTCTTCTTCAATATTACAACGCCTAGATGCAATCAAAACGGTTAATAACTCTGTAATATCAAATCCTATAATATTTTCAGGAATCTGAATATTTTAAATATTATTCACACTATTCGAACTGAATTTTAATGTTCAAGTAACACACTCGATATCTACCATCACGAGTCTTTAATTTGAATCGAAAGAGTTAGGTTAAAACAGACATTCGAAAACAAATGGACTCAAATTAGAAATATCGTCTAATTTCTAGACTATAAAACAATGGCATTGAACATGGCTAATAAATACTGCAACCATACAGAAAACACGCTTTTGTAACATTCAACAACCGGAACTCTGTTCTTTTAACCATGTCAATTCCTGTGATAACAAACGTCTTAGTATTTTACACGACAATAGAATTTTTGCTTTCAATAATAATAGTGGTAGTAACAATTCCTAGGGCGACTCGACATTAAATGAACAAAACATCTTGCTGAATCTAATGACAACCCCAAAATACCGTGCCATGAGCGCCATGCATTTGATATTCCGTCTTTTGGATAACGTGTTCTTTCTGAGCATAGTTATTCTCATCGTTTATAACCACGATCTTACCATGCCCACAAACGCTGATATTGCCTCGTTCGCGACGATCGGCGTAGAATTATTCTACGATGTCATGATGTATACCAACAAGTATTGGATCTTGGAAAGACTCAGCATTTACATAGGAGTCGTTTTGTACGGTTTTTACTTTGCATTTGTACTATGGAAAAATGCTAATGGCGAGTACGATGATGGCGAATATGAGAGAATACTTAACGCAACTGCGGAAGAAAGAATGGATATGGTACTTGACGATCCAGTTAACGAAGTACAAGGTCTAATACCACAGAAGATGGTACTTGTCCTGGTTTTCCTTGGAATAAGATTCGTCGCCTTTATGATGGAAGAGTGTGTTGATAAAGCAATTGATTGTGAGCTTCATAATGACCTTTTAAAGCTAAGAAAACTTAATCATGGTCAAGATACTTCGAATAATTTCGTTCCAGACGAAAAGGTTGAAACACACGATGACCATTTGGAGTTAAGTGAACTTAATGATCGCCAAGATACTTTGAATGTTGGAAATTCCGATGTTGAACAAGAAAGAAACTTGGATAAGAGTTTTTGGAAGAGTTTTAAAAGATACATGGAAATTGATAAAGTTATGATGCCAATAGAGGTTGAATATGAAGGATCATTTTTTGCTTGAAGTCCTAATTCAATATATTCTATAGATGTGTTCGGGGATGAACCCTTCCCTAGATGGGCTTTTAATTCATTATGCTTTTTCCCTTTTATATTATCGTGTCCAATATTGGACTTTTTTTATTGGCTCTTGGTGCCTCCGTCATTTCACTAATCGTTTTTTACACCATATTTTTCATTCGTTATTATATTTTTTGTTGTTGTACTTGTAATAAACGTAACAAATAGAAGGAGGTACCTGGCTATTCAAATCGTAAACCAGCAAATTGCAAAGATAGATTTATGTCAACTAGATTTTATAGAGAACTAACCTTGTTTTGGAAAGAACTAGCTCATTTTTAAATTTTAGAAGAACCCTGCTGGAGTTCTTTGAACTAATTTCACGATTAGTTTATTTACCAATGTTTGATTGGTTGTAATTTTGCCGGGTTAAATTTGTAATTAACACGGATAAGTTAATTTAGATTTGACTGTTAATTCTTGTTTAAAAATTAATATTAAAAATGATGAAAAATTACTTAGTATTAGTGCACTGTGATAATTTAAGCCTTAGCTTCTAAAATATAACCGAAAAAGAGTTCGTTCATACTATAGAAAGGGGATGAAATCTCTATAGGTAAAAGATTAGATAGTCAACTAATATAATAGCTCGTTATCGGTAAAAGCAACCTTTACTTTTACAAGTAACGCCTGGTAACAATTAACTTAATCACTTCGGATTGGGTTGATGTTCAAGTAACACACGGAAGAAAAAATGGACGAAGGTAAATTTTAATTTTTAATATTAACTCGAATTGATAGATTTCGATCGTAATGATTTTTCGCATATTATTTAATCAATTTCGAGGATTACGTAGCAGCGCGTACAAGGCTTAGGTACTAGCGATCTACATGCTTAGCTTTGTTCGAGTTATAATTCCCAATTCCTCAAAAACCAAAACTTTTTCGTACACTTTAATGCCCGTTCGTTATTTGTATTATCTTTTCGCTTTGGTGTAAATCGTTCAAATAATCATGAAAATCAGAAAGCTTCATCGAATTTGACAACACCCCATCCTCGTCGCCATATTGAAAGCTGTTTTTAACATCCAAAAAAGGTGGAAATATCTTTTGGGGTACGTGGCATTGAATTTGGTCGAATCGCAAATGATAGATAAAACGCGGTTCCATTTGATCGAATCGCAAATGATAGATAAAACGCGGTTCCATTTGATCGAATCGCAAATGATAGATAAAACGCGGTTCCATTTGATCGAATAGCAAAATGATCGAATAAACGCGGTTCCATTTGATCGAATAGCAAAATGATCGAATAAACGCGGTTCCATTTGATCGAATAGCAAAATGATCGAATAAACTCGGTTCCATTTGATCAAATCGTAAATTGCTAAAACACGGTTCCATTTGATCGAATCGGAAATGATCGAAAAAAACGCGGTTTCATTTATTTGAATCGCAAATGATTCATAAATCGCGGTTCCATTTGATCGAATAAGCGCGGTTCCATTTGATCGAATAAACGCGGTTCCATTTGATCGAATAAACGCGGTTCCATTTGATCGAATAAACGCAGTTCCATTTGATCGAATAAACGCTGTTCCATTTGATCGAATAAACGCTGTTCCATTTAATCGAATCGAAAATGATCAATAAAACGCGGTTCCATTTGATCGAATTCCCCCCCCCCCCAAAAACGAACCAAAAAAGATTGAACGATTTGCTCGTCGACTTTATCCGTTTTTTCTAAAATATTTAAATTAGAACCACTAACCATAATTTTAAAAATATTACATCTCTCTTTCTCTAACAATTAATCTTTGTCCCATCGTGAGTTTCACCGGAAACTGATAAAGAACCTTTTTTAAGGGCGCGAAGCAATCTTATTTTTGCGTAATAAATTTCAAAGAACACACGAGCGTACTTTTTACGGAAAAATCGATCAATTCCTTAATTATGGTTTTGATTTTACACGAAATTTTTAAATAATTATCATATTTTAATTACAGACGAACCTAAAATACCTTTCAAGGATAAATTAAAATACGATTTTGATTTGATATTTACCAATGTAAATTTCAAAGGAGATGTAGCGAACGCGATTGAAAAAATGCGTCATGATTCACCATCAATATCAAATATTGAAGAATTAAAAAATGTGGAATCATATCCTTCAACCTACGAATTTGCCACATTCGCTTCGAAAGCCTACGAAGATAGACAGGAGGGTGAATCGGATTCAGATTTTGAAAAGAGACAAGGACTTAAGGCGAAGAAGATACCCGACGGATGGGAAACATTAACAGCGGCTGTCAACAAAGCCACTTGGAATGGTTACGTTGGAATTGCTTTTTGGAAACCAAATCAGCGGCAAATCGTCATAGCACATCGTGGAACTGTTTCCACTAGTGCCGGGGCTGATTTCACTGACATGAGAGGTAATTAATCATTGGTATATAAAAATTTTAAGTTATTTAAGTATCCTTAGACTAGTACAGTTAACAATTCAAACTCTCCGACATAGAGCTCGGAATTCGTATAATTTTTATTAATTGGATAAAATCTACTAAATTCCGATGTTCGTACACGACCTGGAAAAGTCAGGGAACTTGGAAATTGGCCCAAAAAGTCAGGGAATTTGGAAAGTGGCCCCAAAGGTCAGGGAAAAGTCAGGGAATTTGAAAAAGGTCAAGGAAAATAAATATTTTGGTACTTGTCAAGGAACTTTTTATGATTGGTTTACCAATCAGTTGAAACGTAATTATTATGAACTGAAAATATTTGCCTAAAGATTCAAATTGTTGCTCATATTCCGAGTAAACTATCAGCTGACCCCGATGTCAATTAAAATGTGGGAATTGCCAGCAACTCGCTCGTAAGAAAATTTTTGTGAGAAAAGTATTAAAATTGGTCAGGGAAATTATTTAGAAATTTTGTACGAACCCTGTAAAAAAACTTAATCCCCACATGTTTAGACAAACTATTTTTAACTAAAATTATTGGTTATTAATATGTATAATGTTTTAAATTTTCTAACAGGAATTTTTGGAAACAAATTTGTTAGTCAAATGAACTCTGCTTGCACATTCGCGCACGACGTGTACGTCGCCATCCAGGAGGTCAAGGACATTGCAAAATGGCAAATCTTCTTCACCGGACATTCATTGGGAGCTTGGTTGGCCCAAATCACTACGTTTTCCCTAAAATACTTAGAAAAAGCTGAAACTATTTTTGTGGGAAGGACAACGATTGGTTATCACGCCCACACGGAAGTTTTCGAAAGCCCAGGGTGTCAAGAAATGTTATCGTTAATGGCGAATTCTTTTGGCGTCCTTTACCACGGCAAAGATATCGGTATAAGTAACTTAGATATCACCAGTTACTTGTCATATCCTAACTTGGTTAATTGCTGTAACTTACACGTTGGGGCCTTGTTTAGAATTTACCCCAAAATTGATTATAATAAAACTGGAACGTACTCGTTTGAGTCGCATAAAATGGAAGTAATTCTTTCATTTTTCGCCGAAACTTCTGCACCCAAGATGAAGCGAGTAATTGATTGGCCGAAGATTGAAGTGTCTTTTTCATTATCTCATTTCGCGAAGTTTTTATCCGGGGAACCCTTTTTGGGTGAACAATATGACTATTTTTTTAAATGCGCCGATAAATTGAAAGATTTTAACGACGAAGCGGAATCTGTTACTTTAAACGAAATTATCGCCGAGAAACAAAAATTGAATTGTAAACTTTTTACGCAAAATAGGTATCAAGTTACCGCAGTTGAAACAGAGATAAAATTTTGCAAGACTGTTTTCGACGAATTGGAATTAGAAACGCTACAAGTTTTTAATTGGCTACGAAAAGTTCAGGAGTTCTTCAAACCCGAGACGTACTTTGGAGATTTAACTAAAGAAGACAAAGACTATGTCGTAAATCGTTTAGGCCAATTGAGTTTGGAAGATAATTTCGTTACTTGCGTTGAAGGTTCCAATCTCCGAGAACTAATACCGTTTGTAAAATACTTGGTTAAACTCTACCCGGGTTTAGAAAAGGAGATGAAGAATGCTTAAAGTCCGTTGGAAGCTAGAAAAAAAATCTACATTATCACCACAGCCGATTATCTGAATAAATTGAAAAGTACTGTCTCAATGTTCCGTTCATCAAAAAACCGGAGCCTGTTATCGTTCGTACAAGACACCGATGTCAAGATGGGTCACGTTGAAACCGACTACTGTACAGATTTAGTCATGGCGAGGGTTCTAAAATGTCTCGAGTCGTCATGGAAGTCTTTCGAAAAATCACTTTGCCATGGAAATCCAATCCTTAATCACTGTGGATAAATCTTTCAAGTTCCGAGAAATTTTGACATCCAAACTTCTAGGAAAGACGATAGTTTTACTGGAATGTAAAGACAGTGTCTTAGACAGTAGCCAAATTGATACTTTGAATAACTTGATTGACGATTTGACTACCATTGATTCAGTTAAAATTCTTCTCTTGTCTCGGAAGCAAAAGAATACAAGTAAAATTAACACGGATAAGTTGGGTGAAAGTTATGAAAAAATACCTTGCCAGGGGTTTAAATGGGATGATTTGAAAGAACCTTCGCAACTCTTGTCCAATAAGGTTGTTAGGTTTCAAGGCCAAAAAGAAAAAGTCAGCTTCGGTGACGTCATTGGATACAATTCATCCATAGTTGGTGACATATTTGATTCTTTAAGTTTGACGAAATTGATTAACAACGAAACCATCGTGATTGGATCGAAACTTGAAGGTTTAAATGAAACCAGACATTATTATGTACCACGCACTTTCGAATATTATGAAAGAATTAGTCCAAATATTTTTGAAGAATTTATTGATAATGATATATTAGTATTAAGTGGAATTAATGAAATGGATTTCATTGAAGAATTTCAGTCTTATCTAGGAAACGATTTTCCAAGAGAAAAATACAAATTCATCAATGAATCTTACGACGATTTCTCAAATCCTATGTCTAATTGTCATTGGATACATTACGAAGATCACCGCTTATATTGGAAGGCAAGCCGTGGTAACACTAAAATCAAACGACAAGCCCTGGAAAAAAACAAAAGTCAAATTTTCAAAGAAAAGAAAGATAGATCTCTTTTAAACGAACTCCCTGAAGGAATTATAGTCACGATGTCGGAAGGTCCTGGTATGGGCAAGTCAACCGTTTTAACCACTTTAGCCACAAAACATAAAGAGCTTTTTCCGTGCGAATGGGTTGTTAGAGTTAATTTAAACGACTGTACGGAAGTGTTGAAAAAATTGCTCGCTAAGAGCCAATCGCCATATTTTAACAAAGAAAATCGAAGAAAATCCCGTAAAATTCTTGTTGGAAGAGATGTTAAAAAACGATGGTACGGAACTGATTGAATTGGAAAAAAAAATCTTAGAATATAACTTAGTGAGTCACGGAGGTGTGCTCCTTTTTGTCGACGCCTTTGACGAAATCAGCCCAAATTACGATGATATCGTGACTCAATTACTCGATTCACTCAGTTACTGTCGTGTCCGTAATCTTTTCGTCGCGACTCGGCCACGCCCGGAGTTATAAAAAAAATTGGGAACTCTTGCCATCAAGATGGAACCATTACAAAAGAAAGATCAAATCGATTTACTTAAAAGGTTTTGGGAAAATTCAACAACACCTATTGGAGAAAGCTTTATTATCGATGGAGATAAGGAAGAAATCGCTAAATATTGTATCGAAAAACTGACCTTGTCAATGAAAGACCAAGAAAACATAATGGGAATTCCTTTGCAATGTAAGCTGTTGGCCGAGTACATTATGGTCAATTGTAAAAGCATTGAAAATATTGCAAAAGTCAGCCTATCATTGGCTAATTTGTACGAATCATTTATTAAGAGTAAATTTTCGATTTATCATACCGATAAAGGACTAGACGATAAAGGCAATCCATCGGCTATTATAAAGAAAAATTTCTTTGAGCTCCATTTACGCAGATTTCACCAAATGCTCGCCTTGCGATTGATAATGGGGAAAGATGAAAAATTATTGACTGATGAAGATATTAAAATCTTGCAGTCTGAACTCTTAAGAGTGGGCATCGTGGATGAACACCAAAATTTCGTCCATCGATCCTACGCCGAATATTTCGTTGTGGATTATTTGTTGACGTGTGACGATTCCACTATATCAGCCGCTCTAACGAACGAAATTCTGGTTAAGTATGAGTATAAAGTTTTGAGAACCTTTCTCGATAGTGAAATAAAAAGCGACAAGAGAACAGAAAAATCGCGGGTCGTTTTTCAAAATTAAGTTGATGACGTGGTTAGGAATTGGAAAGAAAATTCAAGCAACTATCGTAATGAAGGTGGTGAAACGGCTTTGATGGTAACTTTGAAAGAAAAAAACATTTTCATTTTAGAGTTATTAATCGAATTACTTGGGAAAAAGAAAGGAGATATTGACATGATTTTATACATTCACTGGGATCCGAAAAACTTGACCGCCTTGCATTACGCGTGTAAGTACGGTCATGAAAAGTGCGTGAAATTTTTAGTCGAGAATCCTCCGGCAGGAAAAGACATATTGAACGAGATAAATAATTATGGTGACTCGCCATTATCATTAGCTTGCGAAAATGGTCATGCAAAAATCGTCCATTATCTAATAGGTAATAATGCTAACGTCAATGCTTCTTATAAACGTGGACTCACTCCATTACATTTTGCGATTGACAGTCATAAAAAAGAAATTGTGGAACTTCTTTTAAAAAAAGAAGCCTTTATTAATTCAATGGATAAATATGGCAGGACACCGTTGTACCGGGCTTTCGAGAAAGGAATAAAAAATATGGCCCTTTTTCTAATCGAAAAGGGAGCAAATATGAATTTGGTTCCCGAGAATGAACCAACACTTCTGCATCACGCGGCCGAAAATGGTTGGGAGGATGTTGCTCTAATTCTCATCGAAAAAGGTGTCAAAATTAAAGCGACTGCAGGCAAGTACAATCAAACGCCTCTGCATTTCGCGGCCGAAAATGGTCGGAAGGAAATTGTTAAATGCCTCATCAAAAAGGGTGCCATTATTAACTCGAAGGACGATGAAAATAATACGCCTCTTCACCTGGCAACAGAAAATGGTCACGCGGAAATCGTGAATTTCTTGATTAATGAAGTGGCTGAGATAAATGATCATGGTGACTCGGCATTGTCATTAGAGTACGAAAATGATCATGCTAAAATCGGCAATTATCTTATTAATAATAAAGCTGACGTCAATGCGTCTAATAAATATGGACTAACCCCGTTACATACCGCGGCTTATTATGGTAACATAAAAATTGCCGATAGTCTTATCAAACACAAAGCCAATATTGATGCGCTGGATGAAGATGGCAAGACACCGTTGTACATGGCTTTCGAATATCGTAAAAAAGCTATCGCGCTTTTTCTAATCGAAAAGGGAGCGAATGTGGAATTGGTTCCCGAGAATGGACCAACTCTTCTGCATCACGTGGCCGTAAGTGGCTGGTATGATGTTGTTATATTTCTCATCGAAAACTTTCCCAATTTTCGCGACAACATTGACGCGACTGATAAGGTTAATCAGACGCCTCTGCATTTCGCGGCCGTAAAAGGTCGTAATGAAGTGGTTGAATGTCTAATCGCAAATAACGCCGCAATTGACACGAAGAACAACGATAATCATACACCTCTTCTATTAGCAACGGTTTTTGGTCACGATGAAATCATGCGTTTCTTGATTAATAAAGGGGCAAACGTAAAAGCCGTGGATAGTTACGGGAATACTCTTCTACACTTGGCCGCTGCTGAACGTTACGATTACATAAAGAGCGAGTGCGAAACCGAACCTGGCGTTCTATCTATCCGTTCTTATTCACTTCGTTATTTCGTTATTATTATTTATTCGAGACCTTCTCAATTTCATTGAATCTATTCACATATTTGCTGCAATTACTTCTTGATCATGGTATCGATATTAATGTTCAGAACAATAAAGGTGAACACCGTTGCATTTTGCTGCAGCTGCGAACCGATTAGATATTGTTGAGTTACTCGTGGAAAATCACGCGGATATTAATAAAGTTACTTGCGAACAAAAATTAACTCCATTGGACATCGCCAATATGTACGAACAAGTCGAAATTGCTCAATTTTTATTGGATAACGGAGCCAAATCGCCAAAAGTCTTAGAACCTTTATCGGGATCTTTTTTAATGAGTTCTTCATATGGGTCTCTGTGGTAATAGCCACTTTACAAATTATAACTTTGATGAATCATAATTATATTTGATTATATTACGATTTTAATTTAATTGATCGACAGTAATTGCATAGTTAAATCTTAATTTTAATTATGATTTTTAAAATCAATTTAATGATAAGAAAATTTTCTGTTTAAATATTTTGGATTGTAGAACGCAATTTCCTCTAATAATATACCTTATTCTGTAGAACTATATCAATCAACCAATCGTGCAAACGCGTAGATAAACAAATTTCTGGTAAAAGACGCCAGACGTTTAATTTATGTTTGGAATAATTTACTTTAAAATTATTTACTACACTAATATTTCTAAAAGAGCTAAGAATTTATTTAACTTCATATCAGATTTAAAAGTCAATCAAACCTTATTGTTTCATCCAAAAAAATATACCTCTTTGAGAAGTTCATTGAGCCGAATTATAAAAAATTACAAAAACTAGACCATGAAATTTAACTTAAATATCCTCTGAGGTGTCAGAGATCGCAAAGTTGGAAGAACATCAGGCAAATATTACAAAAAAGGTTGGTAAATATTGTTAAATAATTAAAATAAAATATGAAAAATTTAATTGTATGAAGCATTGAAAGAATAATTAAGCATATAGGTCTAATTATATTTTATTTATACTGAATTTCTTCACATTGATGGATCAACGACCAATCTAGATCTCGCCTTAATG
Source organism: Odiellus spinosus (assembly GCA_963920705.1). Lineage (NCBI taxonomy): Eukaryota > Metazoa > Arthropoda > Arachnida > Opiliones > Phalangiidae > Odiellus > Odiellus spinosus. The sequence continues at coordinate 7,591,537 of OY987232.1, read as the reverse complement.
AATAGCTTTGTTCATTGGTCGCTGACCCATTAATGCGAAGAAATTCAGCTGAACTAAATGAATTTTCCTGGATAAGTTTATTTCTAGTTAAATATTTGTTTATAAATTTGTTTACGGTTGGATTAGGCCTTTTTAAACAATAAGGAAGCGACGTTAGGTTTGCATTCCCCCTTTGAGAACATCCTGTATAAAGATTATCAACATTCATAGTTGTAATTACAATACACCCACTACTGGGCCTATACTTCACACCATTAAAATGAATTTGAAATTCTCGATAAATCTAATCTAAGTCTCTTTGATGTCCCTGCGCAGTTATCAAATCTAATAAATTCCCAACCAAACGTTTTTCCTTTTGATCTAAAATTCCACCAATAAGAATTCCTCGTGGAGCACTGAGTTTTAACTTATCACGTGACGCAACTTCGAATATACCTCATAAAGTTTTTTGATGATCAGTTTTAAATTTATTTCCAGTTTATTTGTTTGTATTTTTATTTACTGGTGGATTAAGCTGCGTATTAACTTTAAATTAACTACTGAATACCAATCAAATACGCTAAATTTTCTTAGACCGGTAACATTTTAAATAGATTAGATGAAAGCATTTCGTGCAAAATTAAATTAGACTTGAATTACGAATTGAATAGGCTGTTAATTTTTAAAGCTTTGAATAGAAAGTTTCCACAATGCCAGATGACTGGCCACCTTCTTCGTTATGAAAATTATTTCATCTTGGTAAAATATTGGTGAATAGGAGACGACTTTTAGGCGCCATGGTGACACCAAAAGACAGTTTCCCGTAATATCAGCTTCCTACAATTTTAAGTAGGATTTAAAATATAATTCAATATATACGCTTAAAACAATAGACGATTAAATAAATCTGACTTCGTTATAAGCTTGGAAAAAGGCAACATCTTTCGTAGAAATGGGTCCTATTTAACGGCTATTTTTCAAGGTTTCAAGGTTGGCAAAAGTATAGAAAATCCTATACAGAAAATCCTATACTTTGAAACAACCTTTGAAAAAGGCAACATCCGAAATACAAACGGGTGCTTTTTAACGCCTTTTTCATTGGTTTCCTGGGTTATTTTTTAAAACCGTCTATTGCTATAAAAAATTTAAAAATCTGGAAAATACTGACTAAACTACAGCAAATATTTTAAATATTTTTTAACCCTAACTGCAACTTATACGGATTATATTTAATCATTTTAGACTTAAAATATGATTAAAATTAGCCGAAGCAATTCGCGGTGGTTACGGGTCGTGATTAAAGCCGAAAAATCGTTGAAAGATTTATAATTTTAAACGAAATCATCCGTGAAAATATTTTGGTCTCATTGTAGCTTCGTACCTTTCTTAGAAGCATTCCAATCATTCCGGTATCTATCCCGAAGGTTCCGGTTTTCGGTAGTACCAAACGATATCTGTCCAGACAAATAATTACAATTAGCGAATTGATTCTCGGAGCTAGTCTATGACAAATATAATACTTGAATCCGAAAAGAAAGGACAATATCTCTAAAAATTTCAAATAAGGACCAGAACGACCAACAATGCTGCCGTCATTAAGTCGATTAATCACAAAATTTGTGTCCTAGATAATAAACAACCTAGTTATATAAGGGATATGAAGATTATTTATAATTAGCTTACGTTTAGTGTAGTCACAATAAAAGTATGGTTTACGAGCATCGGCATTCCGAGTGGATTCCCAGATCTTAGTTCGACTGAATCGTAATATTAAGGCTATTATAAGAATAGTGTCTAATTGTGGCCAGGCGATAAAATAATTGTCTAGTAATGATAAGAAATATATTTTTAGGATATAATACAATTATATAAAAACGTTGTTTTGCTTCGCACTTCAAAAAAGTGCATTTATAGGTAAGAGTTTCAAACCCGTGAAGGGAGAGAAATTATAAATTCACAGTGAAAGAAATATGAAAGTTACAGTCTAAGAAATCATAAATCTATAATTATTATACAAAAACGTTGTTTTGCTTCTCACTTCAAAAAAGTGCATTTAAAGGTAAGAATTTCAAACCCGTGAAGGGACAGAAATTATAAATTCACAGTGAAAGAAATATGAAAGTCACAGTCTAAGAAATCATAAAGCTATAATTATAATTAATATGAATAAAAAATTTACAAAAAAATGACGTATAAATTCGGCCTATCGAAACTTTTACTTATGTAGATTTAATGATTAGAAACTTTATAAAGAGGCGAATGTTTCTTTTTACTATCACTACTCCAGAGTCTAGGAGAAGGGAAAAAGTAAGAGTCAACTAAACTTTAGTAGCTGTCAGAGGACGATAACACGCGAGTAAAGGTTTGTTAGTGTATTCCCCGTGGTGAAACATGTTTAAAAATCAAATGTCTCATCTTAACAGCAACCCCTCTTAAGATAATATAATTCTCCACCCTAACAACTAAACATTTTAAAAACGCGGGCAGGAACTATTTGGTATTATGCTATTCTACCTTTGCACGCATAGATGGCTTTTAGTTACCCTTACCAAGTAGTACAGGCATTCTAAGGTTTGACCCGGAACAAATTAGAGCGGTTACGAAAATTTCCATACTTATAGAATCGAATGCGTTCTTTAACGTGGTGAGGTCTCCCAATCTCGCAGGCGTGGGGAAAATCCGCCATCTTGGAAAATGGCCGCCAAAATTACTAAAACTATACATAACTTTAGATGTAATTATCGGATTGACTGATAGTTAGGCTCAAAATGTAGCTTAAGACACTCCGCACAAAATTTGTTTTTATGCATGTTTAGCGTTTATCAAACCGTAAGCTCGCAAACATGCATTGAAACTGGTGGAATGGATAAATTTAGGGAAATATGAAGTTTCCACGGAAAACCATTTAAGATTTTGTTATAATTTCGCTGTTTCAATAATAGGACGCGTTTTTCTAAGTATTGTTGTTTTTAAAATGTTTAACGAAGAGAAAATATTCCGCCATTTTGTAAAATGGCGACCAAATTATAAAAACTTCATAACATAACCAGGTATACTTAAAATGTAGTATAGTTATTTAAGTTCATTTGCTACCAGTTTTAACCCATAAAAATATTTTGGTACAATTTTAAAGCAGAGAGCTCTTACACATATAGCCTCAGGGAATTTAGCGTATACTTACGAACCCGTTCGAAGGTCGGTTTTGTTTTCTTTCTGCCTCTAGTAAAATGACCAGCTCGAAGGTTCAATGAAATGCCATAAAATTTTGTCAGAAATGAGAAAAAGGCTCAGTCGAATGTTGTTGTTTTTAGCTGTTAGTCATATTATTTATTTCTTAAAACAAGTATGGAAGTAGTTTGTCTGATATGTAGTTCGGATTTTGGGAATAAAAAAACTGTTCTAGTTACAAAGGGTCTCCAAACTGTCGTTAATGCAAGTTTGAGGAGAAAAGATGGACTACACGAGCGTCTTGAACACCTTACATCAGTTCGTTTGCACGAAGCTTGTCGAAAACACTATACGCGAGAGGAAAATATTGTGAAATTTCTAGACGATGGTAGCTCCACGTCAAAGGAACCAAAAAAGGATAAATTGTTGAGATCCGAGGTTCATTCGTTCGAGTTTAAAACAAATTGTTTACTCTGTGGAAATAATGCAGTCCCCGATGAAAAACATCCATCGAGAATTAAAGGTATTGTGCATTTGGTTGAAACAATGGAAATAAAATCAACACTAATTAAAAGATCAAAAGATCGAAATGATGAGTGGTCGCGGGTCGTACTAGTCCGTCTTGAAAATGTCATAGATCTTGTAGCTGCTGAAGCGTGCTTTCATAAAACTTGCTATACAAAATTTTTAACTGAAAATACTGAGAAAAAGAAAATCGGTCGGGGAGTAAATGCCGAACGTGAAGAAGCTTTCATATCTCTTTGTGCCTACCTTGATGGTAACAATGAGTGCCAGTATTCTATGACAGAATTAGAGAAACGTTTTAAGGAATTTTGTAATGAAGGAGTAGAGCCTTACGGTACGAATTATTTGAAACAAAGACTCATCCGACGTTATGGGAAACAAATTACAATATCTGAACTTATTGGAAAAGATAACATAATTAGTTTCAAAGATCAGGCGTATAAGATAATATCGAATACTTGGTATTCTAGCAGAAAATTGAATGAGCAAGACGAAAGAATGCGAATCGTAGAAGCTGCTGCGAAAATTATTAGAGAGGATATTCAAACTCGCGTTTACAATCTGAATAATATATATCTGAAGAATATCCCTCGGAAGAAGAGATAAGAAACGGTTCAGCTAACCTAATTCCAATAACTTTGGACTTATTTTATCCCCTATTCAGTTGGGCTTAGCCGTTCATCTCCACCAGCAGATCGGGTCGCGTTACGTAATTGACATAATATCCCATCTAGGTTTCTGTTCATCCTACACGGAAGTAACGAAATTTGAGAACAGTATTTTGGTGTCTAATGAGTCCCAAATTTTGGACTGTTCGTTTAAACAATTTGTTTTTGACAATGCGGACGTTAATATTCGAACCCTTGACGGATTAGGAACCTTCCATTCCATGGGAGGAATAATGTGTGTTACACCTTCTTCCGCTGTTAAGACCACTTTAAAAATGTCACGAACAGTAGAAGATATTCCAGCTAGCGTTATTGGATCATTTGGAAAAGTTAATATCATACCCTATGAAAAGCCTAGTACATCCGGTCTCAGCAAAATTATCGTAAAAACCTTATTATCGGAAGACGCTATTCCTACAGAGCTTGAAAATGCCAAATTACTTGACTTCATATGGATGTGTGGATATATATTGAAGCAGCCAAGTCCTAGCCCAGAATCAAAGTGTGAAAATAATTACGCTATAAGCAAAGTAATCATACTGCCATTTACAACTGCGCGTTACAACGAGGAGCTGATTTAAAAAACTGCATGTCATATGAACTTTCTCCGGTCGCTCCATCTATGTTTGACGAGTTCTCATTTCGAAAGACAAACAAATCAACCCTGTCTCATCTTCTTGAGGAGGTTAGTCCTTTAATAATAACTAAAGAGATGGTTTATGAACAAGTGGTAGTGGATGGTGGATTTCTGCTTCATCGTGTAGTGTGGCCTCGCCCTTGCACATACGGGAATATCTTCAACCATCAACCTGTACGTAGATTATGTTAAAAACCACTACGGTGAAACTACAACTGTAGTTTTTGACGGCTATTCAAATGGTTTAACCACGAAAGGAGAGGAACATAGGAGAAGGCAAGCAAAATCAATATCCCCGGATATCAAAATAGAAGAAAATAACCTCGCAACGACTTCTCAAGACGCATTCCTTGAAAATTCGAAAAAAATAGTCCTTGATACACCATCTTATTACTAGATTTCAATCATCTGGTCTTAGAGACATTCAAGCAAAAAGTGACGCTCACGTTCTTATAGCAAAAACAGCGCTTGACTTTGGAAAATGCGAAAATTACAAAACTATTGCTGTCATCGCAGAAGACACAGACGTGCTTGTAATTTTGATAGTTCTCGCTGATACCGAAAATCAAAATTCTTTATTTTTGGTAAAACAACAGCAAGGAAACTCTCCAACGAAAATCTTTGACATCTAGGCAATAAAAAAAGAACTTGGAGAACAAGCACATGTTTTACTCTTTCTCCATGCTGCAACGGGTTGCGATACTACATCTGCCCTTTATCGCCAAGGAAAAAAAAAGCTTTCAAAATACTAAAACAAAACGAAGATCTCCGTTAAAAAGTTTTGATTTTTAATCAGCCTGGAGCTAGTATCGCAGAAATAACTGCTGTAGGAGAATATTCCTTGCTGTCCTTATACGGTGCAATTAAAAGTAGTACCTTAAATGAGCAACGCTACGTTGTATTTACAAAGGCCACCAGAAATTCACCGATAAGTAGCTCATTTGAACTGGCAAGTCTTCCACCCACAAGTGCAGCTGCTAGACAACACATGCAAAGAGTCTACCACCAAGTCCAAACGTGGCTTATCAACAACATAAATGCAGAAAATTGGGGGTGGAAAAGAGTCGGCCACGTGTTGTGCCCAGTAATAACCACTCGTCAACCTGCCCCGAGGGAAATTTTAAATATGATTTCTTGCAAGTGTAAGGGTAGTTGCGACGAAAAATGCGAATGTCGAAAACAGGTCTGATGTGTTCCGCAATGTGCAGAAAATGTCACGGTATTTCATGCACAAACGACTGCAGAGATTTTTATCTAGATGGCGAGATGGACAATTTAAACATTTAAAAACATTTACATTATATAATGATAACATTTAGATTATATAATGGTAACATTTACATTATATAATGATAACATTTACATTAACTGTAAATTTAAATGTAACGATAGTTTGTAAATAAATATTTTCGAATTGTTTTACAAAGAAATTAATATATATTGTTATATTAGAGCATTATTAAATTTTTGAAATTATTAAGGCATGTTTGCCAGCTTCGGTTTGATTAACGTTCAAAATTCATATAACAAACGAATGATACTATATACAAATAATCATTTTTAAGTTCATCTGGTTATGTTATAAAGTTTTTATAATTTTGGTCGCCATTTTCCAAAATGGCGGAATATTTTGTGCGGAGTGTCTTAAGCTACATTTTGAGCTTAACTATCAGTCAATCCGATAATTACATCTAAAGTTATGCATATTTTTAGTAATTTTGGCGGCCATTTTCCAAGATGGCGGATTTTCCCCACGACTGCGAGATTGGGAGACCTCAGCACGTTAAAGAGCGCATTCGATTCTATAAGTATGGAAATTTTCGTAACCGTTCTAATTTCTTCCGGGTTCTCCCTTTTTTTGGGCTAGAATGCCTGTACTAGTAAATAAACATATTCAATAAACAATTAACGAATTAGCTTTCCGCATAACACGCTAAACTAAGGACTGTGACGTACAATTTCACTCTTTTTGTGCTACAACCCACGTCAAAAACACATTTTTTTGTTGTATAATGCTGTGAGTGGAGAAGGGATGTCGCTCTTTTGGCCGCACCATCAATTTTTTATAATTTTTTTTTTCTGACTGAGCGGACCTGACTAAAAATATACCAAGTTGTGAAAAAAAAACGTCATTTTACTTGACTACACACTAGCCAAAACCTTACCGGAAATACACGACAGTAGGCATTAAAAGCCTGGTTCTACTATATTTAATTGGGATTAACATTAAATTCATGTAAGGAAAAGTGTGAAACTAAAACTAGCAGTCATCTCGAGATCCAATCACGTGATTATTTTCCCCACTCGGTCTACATTTCACTCTAGGGTCAACCATATCATATATACCAAATAAAACACGAGTAATTTCAATGTGAATTCGGTTTCAGACTAGCCCGCTTTGATTTGCGCTTCCGCACGCGCAATAATTTGGCACAATTTTACGCAAAATACATTTGCAAAACGCGCGAGAATTATAAAAAATTTATTTGAAAGCCCGTGCTAGTTATTAAAAACAATTCTTATGCTACTGTTCGCAAATTTGCCAGAAGATTACAGTATTTCCCCATACATAAAGGTGATTCTCCCAAAAATTTCAAAATCGCTTTAATATTGGCATGCATAAAGTGGTTTCTGTCTTCAAATTTAGTTGGCTACTTATGCTCTCGTGCAGGCGAACTCGATTTTACGCGTGTCATAAATACACGGGAAACTTACTGTACTCTGTTCAAAGAGAGTTTTCACGACTATAATTTTTCTTAAGAGGTTTTAACATTTTGTATCAATCCGCCTCAGCTTGAAATCTTATACACCAATTCCCCTTTAATTGATTAAAACCGCACCGTACAATCGATCACGGTGAATTAAGGTGAATTTAATGGGATACTCATGATATAATATAGTAGTCAAAACTAAAGGGCTGAAGAGGGCTACCCGAGTAGAAGAACCCAGTGAATATAATTTTCAGATATCGATAAAAAATACCATTAAAAATTGCTTAACTAGTGTTTAATAAATTAAATTTATGTTCATCAATTTAGAACCACTTAATAAAGCTCGGCTAGGTTTATGTTTTAACCTTTTCGTAACCCATTCAGCCACCTTTATCTTTATTACCTCATATACCATATCAATCTTTCATTATTGAAATCTTTGTTTAACCAAGAGAAGCACTCATTCTCAATAAACTATACTTTCTCTCTATTAACTCGAATTCAATAGATATTCCTTATCATTCTACTGATTAAGAAAAAAATTTGTTTACCATTTTGAAGCAATTAATAAAGCTCGGCTAAACTTATGATTTCACCTTTTTGTAACCAATACAGGCACCTTACTTTCTATTACTTCCTATACTTTATCAATATTTCATTATTTAAATCTCTGTTTAACTAGAGATACTCTCGTACCCGAAAGATGTCTTATCAAATTTTTGTCAAAGTACCTTTGTCTGTATTAATTCGAATTCAGTGGACGGAGGGATCTTGGATACTTGTGTAAACGCACATTTCTTTAGATTCTTCAATCCACCCCAAGTTTGCAGCAAGACTAAGCCTACACTACCTGTTATACCTTTGCTTTTTAGACTAAACGATGTATATGGAAAATAGATTAGCGCGTGCTGCCAACTCAAGCTGGTATTAAACGCTCACATTTCTTAAAATTTTTGGACAATTTCTTAAATATCTTCTAAACTATCTCGAATTTTAAATTGATTTTTCGGCTTTGTTATTATTTAGATTCAGTTAGCCAATATTATTATTTTAAATTAAAATTTAAATGCATTATACGCTTCATTTCACTAAAATATGTCGCGGCATAAGGCCAAAATAGTTAGGGAATGAAAAAGGGGTATATATAGCTTTCGCGAACCTTTATTCACCGAGCGAGTAACCGAGAAGAGTTGGGAAAACCCCCCTTCTCAACGTCTAGACGTTTATCGTAACCCTAGGCATTCGGTAACTGCACCACAAAGACCCATAGAGGGAGGAGTTGAGTGGAGTGGAAGGTTGATGTAGACCATATTAGTGAGGGACGCCTTGCTAATATGGCCCTCTGAGATCGGATACTAAAGGTTATGACCTTGGTGTGAGGATGGTCGGAGGTGATTATAACAGTGGGAGACGTCCCATTGCGTATAATCGCCTTCAACTGTCCAGCATCGAGGTTTGACCGTAAAGTGGATGGTGGAAGGCGTTTATGCAATAGGAGACGTCCTGTTGCATATCATTGCACGACACTTGAAACTTAATGTGGCAGCCACGCTTAAAGTAGGTAATTCCCGTTAAACGGAATTGAACGATAAGCTGGTATGATAATGTCTCTAGACTTTTGGCTCCACGAGCTAGATCACGTGATTTCCGGTTACACAGGATATCCGCTTACACAGGAAGTGACAGACACACAGACACGACCAGTGTAAAACCTCCCCCTGAAGTTCAGTCGGGGAGGTAAAAAACAGGGCGAAGTTCTCATTATTCCCAACATTAGATTCGCCATCTACAGAATGTTTTCAATTTAAAAACATTTCTGCTAGTCGTGAATTTCCCCGCTTCGGCCAAAAAAATGTTTTCTATTAAATATTATTTGAGAGGAGGGAATTAAATTGGCTTAAAACATGTTAAAAAAGTTGTTCGTCAATTTTCAAAAGGTAAAAATAACATTTACATCATTTTAAAAAATTAGAACTTATTTAGCTCGCTAAGCCTTTGTCCTTCTTATAGAGAAGAGAAGGCATATACATGCTTTGATACAAGTTATACAAGGCGAACTAAATAAGTTACTATTTTAGCCCATGGAAATTAGGCAAAAAATTGCTTAAACATAGAACAAATTAGTAACAAGCTAATTCCAACGGCTATATAATGTACCTAAAATGCTTATTAAGGGGAAAAAAGTTCCTTCACTTACGGGGGATGGCCGCCGTTTTGAAATTTTGCGTTTTTGCATTTTACGCTTCAACCGTAACCCGTAGAAGTAAACTGTCAATATAGAAAAGAACGATGCTTTAACATTAAATCTAACGGTAAATAAATCAACTTTTTATGACTTAAGAATCATTTTCATGGTCGCTTGTAAGCTAATTTTTTACACGCTACACGCGAAATCTAAACGAAAGATATTTCACGCGCATGTCATTGCTTCAAGCGCTGCTAAATTACGAGCGAAAAAAATACGCTAGCAGTTTCTCCACGCTAGTTTTAGCGTACACGCGACCCTGAAAACGGGTCTTTACCCTACTAAAGATATAGCCATTTGTATGAAGCGCCATTTTGAATTTTTGAACTTTCGTGCGAAAGGAGATGGCACACTTTCTATGGGTTTTGGCTTTCTACGGATTTCCTTTAAATTGAGATATATTGTTAAGCTTAGTTAAAGAAGCGAATTTGTCCATGGTCAATTTTCCCTAGCACCAAGGGATTGTCCAGAATTGATAGTTAAAGTTTGGACACTCGTAGTTGGGTCTGGGATTTTCCATACCATTTTTTGGTCATGAAACTATAATAATAATTAAGCTTATTCATTCAAGAAAAAGTTGCCAAGGTGGCAACGCACTAGCCTGATAATTGCAGAGACCCGGGTTCGAATCCCCGAAAAGATTTATTTTTATTTATTTTTTAGAGTTACTTACTAAATGATTTGTGTTATATTGAAACATTTTAAATGATAGATGCGTAAATAATAATACAAATATTCATATTAACTATAAAAGCATGTACAGCCAATATGGGTATAAGCTTGCCCAAATAAAACAAATATTCACTGGTTTTCCCTTTTAAGGGAAAATAATACGGTACTTGAAAAAAATCACAATCACATTCAGATGTATTTAAAAATCAGTAAATTCAAACAGTATAAAATATTCACACAAAGCATAATATGAAACAAAAATAAAAATAATAATCTATAAGCCAAATGATAATGGAAGATGGAAACAGTGTTTTGTTGTTTAATAGCTGTTGGTAATTGACTGGACTAAATAATTCACAATGAGATAGGATCGTTTCTTCAAAGGGGAAGGTGTTGCAAACACCAAATATCCCTCTTATCAGGAGAAGAATGTCTGTGTAAACAACTCATGTCAAGAACTATTGACGGACAAAATTTTAAAACGACAAAATGGGTATGATGATAACAAATGGGTTTTACTGGGCTGGGTTTTATTATATCGAACCCTGCTTAATTGGGACTAAAATACGGCGAATTTTTATTCTGTATAAACTCCTTATTTCAGCACGCATAATGCAATATGAACGAATTGCCTCGACTAAAGTCGAGGAGTTATAATAAAACATTATTTATTTAAGTAGTTTTAACGGAATTTAAAGGTCGGTATTCCAGTATTCGTCAATTACAAATTTAAGAATATTAATTATCGAAATACATATAGTTAAAGAAAGTATCCATTATTAGCTTATAGCCCATTTAAAGCCATTTATCTCACAACCTAGGTTTGTTTACATATCGAGGACATACTTAGAGCTTTTTAATAGTACGCATTCTAGAGCAGGTATGGCCTCTGAAGCAACGACGTTGAGTAATCCTTGGATTCGGGATAGTGTGTGGTCTTTTACGAATAGTAATTCAAGTAAGAATAAAAAAATGCGTCTGAAATATACTTAAATCTCGGTGAATGAATTTACGACTAAGTCGAAAAATAGAATACCCAACCTTTTCCATCGAACGAAAAGTTTTATTTTGGTTGACACGTAATCCCTGAAAAATAATTAAGCCAAATTTAATGTTAAGGGTCAATGGGAGAAAATCGCCTGTTATGTTTTTTCTTCAATATTTGGGAGTGAATAAAATCAGTTGTTTTGAAATTAGACTCTAAATCCTGTCAGATTGCGATTATAATAAAATTTTACGTTTTAAAAGAAAATTTAACATATCTGTCCCTTCATCCTTCCGAAATCATAACGTGTCCTTCTGGGTCTTTGTTCGCAAAGACATTTTTGATATAATATCTGTTCCTTCAGTCTTACATTTTATTGTAAACTTCAATATCAGCAGACTTGCCCTTTAATAGTATTAAGTTATTTATTATTAATATAAACATCGCAATTTTCCATATCGTGAGACTCTTTAAAAATCGTGAAATATTTAGTTGTATATTATACAAAAACATAGGTTTGCTTCTCACTTCTAAAAAAAGACATTTATACCCAACGTGGTGGACCAAAGCTGTAAAGGTACAGAATTTAAAAATTCAAAACCGCGAAGGGTTAGAAATTAAAAATTAACGGTTAAAGAAATAAGAAAGCCAGTCTAAGAAATTTGGAACTTATACTTATAGATAATAATATGAATAAAAATTATACAAAAAAAAAAGACCTATGGAAAGTTTAAATTATGTAGTCATTCTATAGGGAGACAGCAAAGAGTCAAGGGGGAAAGAGAGCCTGACGTCATGGAACTCCCTTACTGGGGGACTGTTTGTAATGGCTACTTTTGTAACTCCCTCGCTAAGGGGGATGACACCAAGGTGAGAGATAGAAACCTCTGACGTATCAATGTCTCCCATGCTGACTCGCTATAGTAGAATCCACCCATGGACCGGTTATATTTTACTCCACCCCTATATATGTAAAAATTTCCATTTTTAAGGGTGAATCTACTATTAAAACTTTCCATAGGCCGAATTTATACGCATTTTTTGCCCTTTCAACCCAATTAAAACTAATTTATTCATCTTTTTTGATGTAAATACCTCCAGCAGCAGAAGCGAAATCTTTTCAATTTTTACCATTGCCCTTTAAACCCAATTAAAATTAATTTTTTCATCGTTTTTGATGTTAATAGCTACAGCAGCCACACGTGATTCAGTCAGATCTCTACATTTTTACAATTATAACGCTTCGAGAAAAAAAAAGTTGGGAAACCCAAATATAACCTCCCCGACCACGACGTTAAGGTAACATAACATAACCTAACCCTACCTAAAATAAAAGATGAAAAGAAATGTAGAGTATTGGAAGAGTAGAAGAAACAGCGTGCATTTGAATCACACTTTATTATTTCCCATCTAGGTTACGGAGTATAAGTATTTTCCCTAAACCTCAAGGATTTAGAGAATGCAAAATAGTGTCCAGCGTTACACATAATTATATGCGGCAGGTCGTAGACTTTTTAATGTACACACCAAATGGAATGTCCTGCGTTACTCATAATTATATGCGTCAATATGTAGGTTTCTTAATAGATACACACGAAATGAAATGTTTATTTTCAAAGTAAATATGTAAAATACAAGTTCATGTAATATAAATTAACACTTGAGCATAGGGTGTACTGTGTGATTATCTTTGATAATCCACTGAATTGATAAAGACGAAGGATTTAGTCTGGGATGCCAAGCAATTAAAACGACGAAGATATGGTAGCAAGTTCCTCTTGGACAAACCAAGAAATATTCTAGACTGAATGTTCCATTTACAACCCATTGTCGGTAGATGATTGGCAATTACTTCCGGTACAGTTTTCGTCTGTAATTCTTGTTTTGACGTGTTAATAGAGGACCATTACTGATATTTTCATCATACGAGTGTTCACAGTCATTGGAAGAATCCAAGGATGAAGCTGGTCGAGAGGTTATTTTCCAAACCGGCTGACAAGACGTTAGTTTCCACTCCTATGATAAAAAAAAAATATTTTTAAGACTGAAATTATAGACTAATTTCCATACCGTTAATATTTATACTTGAATAGCTCCTTTTATGTTTACAATAACGAGGCCGTCTTAAGAACTCAGATTGGAGATTTCTAAAGCGCTATATCGTTTCTCACATAACAGCGCTATATACGGCGTCATATCATCACCGCGTCCAGGACCGAGAAGGTGAATACCAGCAAAACCACATCCATGGAAAGTGGTCAGCAAAGTACAGAGCGAACCAACCAAACCCATAGTGAGCTTGACTGTCGTCCTCGACTCGGTGGGGCTTTGGTAACATAAGACCTAGGGAGCCGACAGCGGAGAGCTCCTTCGACACTAACGCACCATCCACCCCAGAACTCTACCCAATCAAAGCCTGAGCCCGAGATGTGATCACATAATTGGAGGTACCTCCTTAGTAGCTTCACACACCCAGGAGACTTTAACCTCTCCACGGGGGCTACTTCGTCCGGCAAAACCGATCACACCTCAACTCAGTAGAAAGGGAGTGTGTCACTCTTAGTCATGAGTCCTTTAGGCCTAGGAACTCAGCTCAACCCCCCCCCACCACGGGAAGGTGGTGACACGCGGGGGGCGTCTTAAGAACTGTCGAGCTTTTAATGATTGTAAGTATCTCATATGTCGAGTCCGAAAACACTCTCTGCTTGCATGTTTCAACTCTTCGTAGCCAGGCCGTCTCTTTCTGGTGATAAATGAAAGCCGTGTCACTGCTCTGTTGACTTCAAATGGTAAGGACATTCTGCGCTGGTTGATTTCCTCAATTAAGTCATTATATCTCTCTTTCGTCTGGTCTCGTCTTGTCTCCTGGTGTGCTAACGAAGTTCACTGTACACGGCTTCTTTTGATTATGAAAATAATCGGAAATGTTTCCTGGTTTTATAGTGGAGAAAAATGAAGCCAATTTTTTTTTCCAACATTTTATTCAAAATTGTTGTTTTTTAAACATGGGTAACCTACTGTACTTCTGTCCAAGGGGAGTTTTCACGACTATAATTTTTCTTAAGAGGTTTAACATTTTGTATGAATCCGCCTCAGCTTCAAATCTTATGTCGATTCTATCTTGGATGCCCGTGTAAACGTACCTTTATTTAGATTCTTCAATCCACCCCAAGTTTGCAGCAAGCCTTAGCCTATACTGCCCGTTATACCATTGCTTTTTGGACTAAATGATATATGCAAAACAGCTTAGCCTGTGGTGCCAACTCAAGATGGTTATTATACGGTCAAATTTCTTTAAATTTTTGGACAATTTCTTAAATATCTTCTAAACTATCTCGAATTTTAAATTGATTTTTCGGCTACATTATTAATTAGATTAAGTTGAACAATTTTGATATTTTTAATTATAATATAAATTAATATTGCGTTTCATTTACCTAAACGATATCACACCATAAGGCTCATTTGCATTCACTTCATAAAGGTAGTATATAAGGGCTTTGTTAATCGAGCAATGTGGCCATGAAGTTGGGAGGAAAACCCCCTCCCTTCAATGTCTAGACGATTCTTGATCTCTAGGCGCTTGGTATGCAAAACTAATTTACCCATTGGTGGGGCGATGTTTGGAGAGTGGAAGGTTGATGTTGACCATATTAGTGAGGGACGCCTCTCTAGTATGGCCCGCTGAGATCGGACACTGGAGGTTGGACCTTGGTGTGGGGATGGTCGGAGGTGATTATAACAGTGGGAGACGTCCCATTGCGTATAATCGCCTTCGAGGTTTGACCGTCAAGTGGATGGTGGAATTTGATAATATGCGATTGGAGACGTCCTGTTGCATATCATTGCACGACACTTTAAACTTAATGTTGCAGCCACGCTTAAAGGAGGTAATTCCCGTTAAACGGAATTGGCTCCACGAGCTCGGTCACGTGATATCCGTTTACACGGGATATCCGCTTACACAGGAAGTGACACACACACACACACACACACACAGATACGACCAGTGTAAAACCTCCCCCTGAGGTAAAAATTGTGCCCAGTCGTTCACGGGAGAGCTGAGAGACGCGACGTCATACGCCGATAAACGCCGCCGATACGTTACGCCGCTACCTAGGGAAAAAACTCGGCGCGCTGCCGTCGAAACACGCTCACGCCCCTGCCGGGTTTTTTATTCGCGGCGTCTAAGTCTAACCCGACGTACATATGGTAGCTGACATCTTGTCCTAAATTATCGTTTCTTTGAGGTGTTTAACGGTGGTGCTACGCGAGTTACACGGGACCGTTTTGGGAAAAAAAAAATCAAGAGACTTTTGCTTGCCTTACGACTCCTTCTGGGGGTGATTTCTTAATGGTCTAACAAAAACTTTTTACATCGTTTTTTAAATTCAAACAGATTATTACTTAAAGCGATACCTCATGGGAGGAGATTGAATAGCTTCATTCCCATATAAAAAAGAAAGTTGATTTTCTTACTAGACCTGCAGGCAGCTAATTTCAGTATATCATGAACTCTAAGATCATATCTGCCTAGCGTTCGCTAACGTTATATTTAGTAATTTTGGTTAAGTCATTTTTAATGAATACCAAAGATGTGAAATTCACAAGCTGCCTGACATTTAATAGTTGGGCATTATCGAAAAGGGGTTTAGTGTGTTCTCTAAAAGGTACATTAAAAATAAGACGTATAATTCGTTTCTGAAGAACCAGTAGGCGGTTAGTATTGTAACCCCAAACCGGCAGACCATAAGAAAGACTGGAGTGAAATAGCGTGAAGTAAACCTCAAATAGAATGGCTCGCGGAACGACCGACATTTTTACAGTGATAGATTAACCCACAGGTTCTAGCCAAAACAGAGCAGACTTAGTTTATCTGCTGATTCCAGATCAGATGCTCGTCAAACCAGACGCCCAGATATTTGTACGCGGTCACCCTATTCAGCGGGACATAATTTACCATCAGGGGCGTACCACAGGTGGTATTTTTCCCTTGATTAATTAGTTTCAGGCAGGTACTGTAGTAACATTATTTCTAAAGCCCTTAATATTCATATTTAGAAGTTTAAATCAACAAAAAATGTAACAAACTAATAAAATTAAATTGGTAGACGCTTAAGTTAAATTGGTGGCCGATAAAGTTAAATTGGGGGTTGATTAAGTTAAATTGGTGGCCGATAAAGTTAAATTGGGGGTTGATTAAGTTAAATTGGTGGCCGATTATGTTAAATTGGTCGGCAATTAAGTTAAATTGGTCGGCAATTTAGTTAAATTGGTCGGCAATTTAGTTAAATTGGTCGGCAATTTAGTTAAATTGGTCGGCAATTTAGTTAAATTGGTCGGCAATTTAGTTTAATTGTTCAGCCATCAAGTTAAATTGCTCGGCAATCAAGTTTAATTGCTCGGCAATCAAGTTTAATTGGTCGGCAATCAAGTTTAATTGGTCGGCAATCAAGTTTAATTGGTCGGCAATCAAGTTTAATTGGTCGGCAATCAAGCTAAATTGGTCGGCAATCAAGTTAAATTGGTCGTCAACAGATTTAAATTGGTCGTCAATTAAGTAAAAATGAGAGGCAATTAATTTAAATTGCTCGTCAATTAAGTAAAAATGAGAGGCAATTAATTTAAATTGATCGTCAATTAAGTAAGAATGGGGGCAATTAATTTAAAATGGGGGCAATTAATTTAAAATGATAGGCAATTAATTTGAAATGGGAGGCTATTAATTTAACATGGTACTAAATTAAGCTAAAATGGTACAATTTTTGGGATGACATTGGTCCTACTTAAAACATCTGACCCTCTTAAATCGTAATTGGTTTTTACTTAAATGGTGCTTGGCTCTTCTTAATATTTTGTGTTGGTGATGGCCCTCAACCCACCCACCCAAACACGCGAGCTAAACTGCAAAGGTTTCATTCGAACAGTATATAAATCCATATTTGTACTAGCGTGATGAAAATGTTATAAATCAATTTCAAATAAAATCTGAAATACAAACTGAAGCCAAAAACCGATCGAATATCGCGCGTTTCTTCTAAGTTCTTTCCGTTACATATTTGACTTTAATGTTTATGATTTGCGAGTATTGAAAAATATTATTCGATTATCAATTAAATATTTCGAGAAAAACAATGCCGTTTCAAGATATACCAATATTATACAAAGCGATCTTATCGCCTAATCAAAAACTAATCATTCGAGAGTATTTCACGTACAGACGATCATGGATTATTATAAAATGTTTAAAAATAAAAACTTCGGGCAGTCCGGAAATTCAAAAGTATCGCAAACTATAAAGCTGAAAAAAGTGTACAAATATTGAAATCTTTATTGAACGTTCGCCAAATGAAATCTTGATTTCGTCGACGATATCATCATTTCGCCAAATGATGTCTTGATTTCGCCGACGATAATCACGATATCTTGATTTCGCCGACGATACCTTGATTTCGCCGACAATTTCGCCAACGATCTCATGATATCGTCATTTCGCCAAATGATTTCTTGATTTCGTCAAAGGTATCGTGATTTGGCCAAATTATATCTTGATTTCGCCTACGATATCAGGATTTCACCGAGATATCTTGATCGCGCCAACGATATCATGATTTCGCCGACGATATCATAATTTCGCCGACGATATCATAATTTCGCCAAATTTTATCTTGATTTCACAAACGATATCTTGATTTCGCCAATATTATAGTCATTTCGCCAACAATATCGTGATAATACCGATGATTACGCCGACGATATCATGATTTCGTCAGTGATTTAATCATTTTCTGAAAATATATTGATTCGTAATTTTATTCCACGGATTCTAGACTACTCTAAAGAGTGCTCGACTATTGTTTTACATCGTACGATATACCTAAATAAAAGGGGGTACGTTAATTAAATAATGGATTTATACTTTAAATATCAATTACTCGGAATGTGACTCGCCTGTTTTCCATCGTATGTAGGTGAAAATTCTTATTATTTTGGGTCGATGTTTCTCTCGCGAAATAAGCGCGAATTGTTTTTCTAGGCTGGTGTTTTTTTTTTTTTTTTCTGGATTGTGAAAAGGTTTAATGAACACGGTCAAGTTCCAAAAATACCGACCGTTACGAGTATTCTTGTGTAAAAGCGCGCGGCAGTACAGAACGTAAGCGTCTACTTGACGATAGTTAAAGCGCTTAATCTTTCTCATTTGCCGTTACTTTTCTCAGAAGTGACTCAACCATACGAAAAAAAATGAATCAAATGGGGACTCTTAATTGAACGTAGCGTACTTCTAGTTATCTTTACTGATTATTTGCGAAAATTACGCGTTTAAGGAAGTTTACAAGATGAACGTCTCGGCTTTTCAACGATTAGTTATTTGCGTAATACACGTAAGTCCTACATTGCTAATCAATTGCAGGGTGACCACATAACCTATATTTTGAATGTGTTACTATAGGTTTCTATAAATACTATATTACTTTTATTATCTAGAAATTATTAAAAAGTTAAAAATAGGTTTAAATGTACGAAGAAGACACGAGATTAAGATTAAAATAAAAATAGAACTGATATATGTTTACATAATACAAATTGAGGAGACAGTTTCGAGCCGTGGTTCGTTATTCAATCTACGAACCACGAATAACCACGGTTGAAACTGTCTCCTCAATTTGTATTATGTAAATAAATATCATTTTTATATATATTTTAATCTTAATCTCGTGTCTTAACCGTACATTTAAACCCATTTTCAACTTTTAAAGTTCCTATAACTTCCTTTTTTTAAGATTTCTTTCATATTTGAGCATTTCCACTCATGTTTTGAATATAGCACTAAAATACTACAAAATTTAAATTTAATTTTTTTAATTGAAATGCCGTCCAAAAACAATAATTCAGTGAAAAGGTTTCAGGAAATTGAGTCAAGTTTCCTTCCGCTCACTTTGTTTGGTTTTAAAATAAGAAATAAGGCAGTTTTCACCCTGAAATTATTGAACCAAAATCTCTTTGGAAGAGCGTATGTTATTATAACTTCATATTTGAAACCTTTATTTTCCAACAATTTCAATAGTAATTGTCACATATTATTCTATATTTCTAAAAACATTATTCATATATAAATCGAGGAAAAATTTCCCATTTTTTTCGCTAATGTTTTGGGGTTTTTTTTTATGGTCATCCTGAAATTGTAATTTTATAAGTTGCACGAAGGTTAAAAGATTCAAAGATCGTGGTGGCTCAAATCTCGATCGCGACGACTACATAATTCTTCTTATCTCCTTGTTAGTCTCCGCCATGGTCATCGATCAATTGCTCAATGACTGGCCAACCGTTTGACAGAACTGGAATGCTATTTGATTTCTTCTCTTATTTCACTTCTTCCAACAATTTCAGGTTTATTTATATTTAAATTAAACAGGGATATTTAGAGCTCGGATTCGGATATTTTAATCTCCTATAAATTGTTCGTTAAAATCAAACCACAAATTATATAAACAGACGAGTATCAAATGGATACGAATTATTCCGAGATAAAATTTTGAAGCTTGTTTAATTAACAAATTACGCGTTTATTCGAACGGATAACGGGAAGATAGAATTATGACGTTTCTCAAAATTCGTGTAAAAGGAAATATTTTAATCTAAATTGAAAGGAACAGCGACTTATTTGCTACATTCTAGTTTCGAGATCTCAATTTGGGTTAAAATCAGCGAAGAAACTCGAGTTTCAAATTGTTCTGATCGGCGAATAACTCGTATATCAATTTCCTCTAACAATAAGTACGAATTCGGATATACGTTAACTCAAATAAGAAATGGATATTTTTTTTAGCGAACGGATTGAAATTCACGATGCTCTTATTCAAATTCAATTAACAAAAGTTACTCGAATTCCGAGCGCTAGATATATTAACAATGTAACACCGTATGGTAATTGATAAAGATGAATAACAAAACCTGGCTCTTATAAACGTCCTCTAACGGCCAAACAGTGCGGGCAAACTAACAATACCTTGAGCTTGGTTGCTACGAATAAAGAAGACGGAGGCGCGCGTGACTTTGTTATTTCCTACTTTTGCTTTGGGCTAGTAAATGTTAAGCAGACTCTGCCAAGCCACGTGACTGTTTGGAATTAGGGCTTGATTTACCAAGCGCGGTCATTAAATTTTTTCTGACAACTCAATTGATGACGGTATAGAATGTGATAGCTCTGCCATCTATCCGCAGGTGTCAATAGAACTTAAAAAATAGTGGTGCTCTGGAAATCAAGCCTGGACTCCAAACAGTCACGTGGCTTGGGAGTGTATGCTTAACATGTCTCTTTACTAGCCTTGCTTTTGCTCTCACTTTTTGGAACGTTAGAGGACGCTTATGAACTTGTCTAGATTATGAACTTGTCTAGATTTTGTTATTAATCTTTATCTCTTCAGTTATTCGTTCATTAAGATTAAACGCTGGAATCACGCAATCGCGCTCAGTTCCTTCGCTAAGAATTGAGAACTAATTTTAGCTACGAATTTCGATGCGTCGACCTGACCGGAAGCCAACGTTTACAGAATGGTTCTTGGACCGGTCTCCTCGGTAAAATATATAACGACGAATGTCATACGATTTTTTATCCCGCTGGTGCCTTGTACGAACGAATTAAGTACTTCACGTTTTCGGCGGAGATATTTACCGCTCCGATCGCCATGCTCTCCGGTGAACCCATTTCGACTGTTCGAAGCGCCGCCGAGCAATTCTTCAGAACTAATCCCATGGTATACGTCTTCGTCTATTTGTAGTTTCGCTACTTGTTAAAGATATACGTATATTTTGTTAGGTTTTTGTCGCGATTCTACTCGGAATATTTATTCTATCCGTCAATATCGGAATTATTGAAAATATTTCGAGTCCAACATCTGCATTTTCTTTCGGAGATTATCTGTATGGAATGGTAACTGATATACTAGAATTCTTCAAGAGTAAGAGGTTTCTTCGTCAAAATGAGACTGAAAGAAATCGTGTGTAATTCGCCTTAACTTATTTTTTAGATTTCTTAGACCTTAGTTATTTAGCACAAAAAAGTTTCCAAAATAGTTGAATTACGAAATAAAGGTATTTTAAAATTTCGAATATAATTGTCGACCACCATTTAAACCCTGCTTGAAAACAAGGGGAACACGAGCCAATTAAATCTCGTCTTTTTATTACAATATTATTTATATAAGCTGAAAACCCCGAAAGGTTGCACCACATTTTCCAAAAAAAATTCAATTTTAAATTAAAGTGTTTTTCTCGAAGCACAGTTGAAGACAGTGGCGCCATCTAACAAATCATGTAATAAGATTTTCCCAAAGCAATATTATGATTGGCTGGTGGAACAAGATTTAACTATGCTAGATGGGTAAAAATCCTGATTTTGTAATAATCATTTAATTAGAGTAAGGGACTTTTTATTATACTGTCTTACTGTTTTATCAACAAAATTGTGCATTCGATTTTCCTCTTAGGCTCTCTTTAAATCATGGATTTAATAACGTTTTTAATATTTAATTCTTTTTAAAAATCTTATCAGATCCGAATGACATCCTTCGTTTATTCAAATCATGTCGATCAAAATTACTTCTCGTTTTGTGGAGATTTTCGTTTCTGATCATGAAAATTCATTTAGGAGCGAATGTCAACGCCGAACTATCCATTTCTAAAACGTTTTTGATTGATGATTATCGCGACCTGCTAGATCGGCCTAATTTGCAGCCATTGATTTTTAAAAACTCGCTATACCACGCGTATTTCAGCGTAAGTGTGGCTAAATTAAAGGGGGGCTGGGGGAAGACGGAATACTACGCAAAAACGTTCTTCGGTAACTGCCCAGGGCCAAGTACGTATTCTAGAATTTTCAGACAATTATTAGACACGTTTTTGATGCTTAAATTAATTTCTAAAGTTTTATTAAGTTTGCATGAAAGTATAAATTCTGGTCAATCATATTAATTCAGTAGCAAACAGCTCTATCACGATAGTGTTTGATAGAAACCTGGCTATCCAGATGTCGGAAAAAAATTGTGATATCTGTACCGTACATTGAAGTTGGATGCTGTTGGGTTCATATGATTGGTTCGATTCTTTCCTTCACTTATATTCAAACTTAACCATATTTTATAAATTAATTTAACACCAAAAACCTTCATAGTAATTGTTTGAAAATTCTATAGTACGTTTTTTGGTATGGGCAAATCTGCGGAAATAAATTCAAAAGCTGTTCCAGTTTTAACTCCAAGTTTCCCTTTCAAGTCACGTTTTCAATCTAGGTTCACTGAACAATGGGTCAATCTTATCGGGGAGATAAACATTACAAAATAATTATATTAGGCATAATGGGAAAATATTATTGGGCTAGACTAATTATATTTTATGTTATATAATTCCGACAACAAACGGTACAAGCTTAGATTTTTTATTAAAGAAAGTGGAAAACGTCGAAGAAAAAGCACTGTGGCGACAAGTAGAACGAACTAAAGGTCTATTCGAAACGGACAAGTTGAAAGATTATCGCCACGACATTTCTAGTGGTAAAAGCGTATTGGTTGCGGATCCCGTTAGCTTCGGAGATGCTTTACCGGAGCTGTGTCGCGATACGGAACCTAAACCTCGTCTTCACATTAGTCGCCGACCAAGTACTTGGTTCTCCAACGCTTTTCTAGTTTCCCGTTCGTTTCCCAAGAAACTCCTTCATGAATTGAATATTTCGTAAGTAACATAACGGCTACTTTCAGTAACTCTCAACGGGAAGAACACGTTTTTAGAAAATAAGTTTCCGTTGAGTATTTTGGGCAACGCTACGTCAGAAGTTGTTGAACGAATATATTGATACGATGTAAAAAGGCGGTTTCTACCTCGTGGCAAAGGCTTAAAGAATAATTGCTAATAGCGATCGAATCTAACCAAAAAATATAAATGAAGCTTGCTACGTAACAAATTTAAAATAACTAGATAGCATTCGTCAAAATATGTTAAAATTTCAGTTATAATATTTCCCACTTAAATATAGTTAATTAAATTTGAGATCAATATATCAGAACTTCATTCCTACGTCCAGCGGATGATTTCCTTGACTGCCTCATGAACATCGTGACGTTGAAACTGAAAATTCAGAAATACCATTCAATGAAAAATCGCTCTCCGATGAGCTCAGCGCTGAGCCCGTTTAGTGTTACTGAACGTAGCCACAATCGGTAATTTCAGTTTTCGTTTAACGGCGTTAAATTTAAGGATTTTTCTTGGCCAGAATTCGGCGTTATGTGGAGTTTTCTCACACTGAACACGTCACGGGAAGGGGGTTTTCCGAATAATCTTTTTGTTTATGGAAACCATCAGAACCTAACACGTTTGTGCAAAATAAGAACGGTTATTTCCTATTGTATCTGTGGAGCAGCTTCACTTGGATCTCCATTTTGACATTCGTCATTGAGTTGATAGTATTTTATTTCAAAGGAAAGCTTAGAATCATTTCTATGTCGATGTTGGCAATATTTTGCATTATTGGCACTTTTTTCTGGTCCCAAATTGCTCTATCCTGACTTGTTGATGATTGACTAAAACTTCGGGTGTACCGCGTAGCTGCGGTTTCCTAAAATGTCAACCGCTAGCTGTTTTGCCGACAACAGCGGTTTTTAAACGGGCGGAAATAAAACTGAGATGTACTATGGCGTTAATAAATGAGAAATTACCAAAATAACCCGTCGCAATGTCAGCAATTATAATAAAGTACAATTCTATGGAGTTGTTTTGATTTTGAACGTCGTGAAAATATCTGTTGCGCTTAACCCCCGTGGGTTATGTGACGTTAATGATAATGATATATGAATTTTTTTAAAGTAGCGTAGCGATATACAGTGCCTTTAAATACTAATAATCGGGTTAGTACTCCCTCGGTGCTATTGAATGTTTGCAACCGCAAATAAAATAAAATTTTATTTTTTAACAAAACGCATTAATATGAACAATATTTTTCTTCGTAGTTTCTTACGGGCGACCTGGTTTTTTGCCTAGCTTTAATAACCGAATGAATATTCAAAGTCTCCGAGCTAAAAGCGTGAAATTTGAAATTAATAATTTGAGTATATGTCAATAATATTGTGCCTGGGAATAAGCTATATATAGTGTCTTTTTGGTTTGTTGGTCGGCTGCCTTTTATGGATTATGTGATGGCCTAGTTGGAATAATTACACTTAAGAGTTTTTTTGTTAAATGCTTATTGGTTGAAATTACAAATAACGTCATAATAGCCTTAACTTTGTCGCGTCGTAATAGTGAACCTAAGACATTTCGCTATTTTTTTTAAATACTTTTTTTTTATTAATTTAGGGTTTCACCTCGATGACAACCTAGCGTGTTTCGCGAGAGTGGTTCCGCGAAATTGATTTTAAGGTAAGAAACATTTTCGGTTAGTCAACAATTATTCGCTTCATTTATCTTTATTAATTGGCAAAAATGTTTACCGAAGACAGTATCGTTTTAAGGGATTTTGCAAAATGAATGTTTCTGTATTTCATCAGAGGTATATAATAACCCCCCTTCGGAGGGAAGTATGAAAGGTAGGCAAAATCGACGAACAACAAGTGCCCGGCGTAAATCGCGGCGGATCGACACACCGCTTTACTCCCAAAAAATAGTTACACCATTTTGAACCTCACTAAATTTTCCCTACGCACACTTCCGTAACTTGCGAGCTGAAGTCAACCTTCGACTCCATTTTAACAGAGAGCCTGACTCCTGAGACAGGAAGTTCTAAATACAAATCGAGCCGTCTTGTTTATACAAAGACCATTTACTAGAGTAGCGACATTGAGAAGTCCAGCGCGAGCTAGTGGCCTAGATAGTCAGCAGCGGGCTCTTGTTGTTCGTGATTTTTAGCATTGGTAGTATAGGGGCTTTCATACTTCCCCCCGAAGGGGGTTATTATATACCTCTGATTTCATCCATTGGTTATCTGCATAATACAAGTAAGTTCAATAAACTCCACGTATAGTACGTTTTACACGCGTATTTATAATATCAAAATCAATAAGTTTGTATTAACAACAATAGATGTAAGGGAAATCACGATGTCTCTTACTAAGAATTACTACCTCTATACCCTTTCGAACCTTCGTTATATTCCTACTTTAGTACCACCAAATTGTCCCTCCCCTTAAACACCAGTCAAATCAGTTATATATCAAAGTTATTATCGGTTTCCCAAAATTACGTCATCGTGACGCGAATGACGAAACACGCGTATATATTCAGTCTTCGAGCGATTAAAAAATCAAACAAGTTGGGAAATCAAAATAGGACCTCCCCGACTACGACGTAACCTAGCCCAACCCGACGTAAAATATTTAAATTTATAATTGCGTCTTTTCATACTGACGAAGTCAGAATTTAAACCATAAAGACCAGTAATGCGTAACATTATTTTTTACGTGCAACAAAAATAAATCAGATATAACCAGTGCCTTGATTTCAAAATAAAATATTCTAGCCCGAAATTAGTATTAAAAAAATTCATATCATAATATAAACAATAAAAAAACACTTTATTTCATAAAAGTGAACAACGCCGCGTACTTTCAGCAAAGGACCAGTAAATTATACCGGCAGATTCTGATATTCGAGACACTCAAGCAGAGAGAATTTACACAGGGATCGGAAACTACCTTTGATAGTGCAAAACACGATGCAGCTCAAAAAAGGAGTCGCAGAGGGGGATACCTAAGAATAACTGGCCGGGCAAATTTCCGGTCACGCCCTTCAAAGCAAAATTGTACTACAAGAGAGGTTAATGGAGCTCCTGGGGTGCTAGTTTCCTTCTTGCAAAACGGAAAGAGAAAAATGTCTACGGTGGGTTCATGCCTGTGGTCGAGAAGAATTCAACATATCAAATGTTTCTCGTGGCACCTATATATGTTCAAGACATTTCTATGATTTGAGAGGACCTACTGAAGAACATCCAGATCCAATTCCCCTACCTAATTGATCTCTTAAATCCCAATTTAAACTTTTCAACTATAATAAATCAAGTAGGTTTGATTGATGGTTTTAAGTGGTTTAAAATAAGCCCGTGATAAATAAATTGGCCATCGTAGAAAGAATCCTTGGAACAACAACAAAAGCCGGATGAGAATGATATAGGGATGGACGAAACAAAAGTAAATTCAAAGAAACTTCAAAGTGAAAAGCCTATAGCCTATACTCCGTCCAACGAAAGATGAGCCCTGAGAATTTCATCCAAATTTGGGTCGCCACCATCGACCCCATAATTATATACGTCAGGGTGTCCAGGGCTAAAGCTCGAGTAGTCGTTTAGACGTATTTTTTAACCGTTACACATGTATTAGGCCTACCACTATGTTGTATACGTGAAAAGGCAAAAATATAACCACAATAATCTTGTACATATGAGAATTGTTTTTATTAAATATGATATACCAAATATTATCATGAAATAACTTGTTTAAGAAAGTCTTATATACTTATGTCAGTGTCTTCGCCGTCGCCTTGTATGTTGATGATAAGGGGTTCGATGGTTTTCTCTATTACCGGCTCTTTCTCCCAGTTCCCTTCAAGTATTTTCTCCACGTGTTTAATTGCGTTAATGGCCTTCAGTGTCAGATCTTTTACGGTGGAGAGTTTAAACCCAAAGTTTTCCTTAGCCACGTAGCCTTTTACCTGTCCCCATATTAACTCGATTGGGTTAAACTGACAATAGTAAGGCGGGATTCGTACCATGGCTCATACTTCTAGCAAGCTCATCAATTTCGTAGCGTATGGTTCTTGATTTGTACAGTTTTATAATCTCGTAGAGTTCAGCTTTCAATAGAGTCTTCTCGAAGGGAATTAAATTGTCTTCAAGCCACTTCTGCATATCTGCTTTACGAGTAGCGGTGGTAGGATCTTTGTCCACAATAACGGAGTGATACGATGCGTTGTCCATAAAGATCGTTGCGTGGTGGTCAAGGTTTGGAAGTAGTTGCGTCTTGAACCATTCTTTGAAACATTTCGCGTTCATGTCATCATGGTAGTCAGCAAGTCCCGATTTTGAGGGGAAAAGCAATAAACCATTTTGAACGAACCCTTTTGACGTACCAGCATGAAGAATAATGAGTCTCCTTCCTTTACCAGATGGGACTTTCGGACCAGTTACGTCATCTGCTTGCCAGCATTTCGATACGGAGTGGTGTTCGTTCAGCCATGTCTCGTCCAAAAATACAGCGTTGTCCTTCAGGTCAATAGTTCTTACTTTTTTAAGAAATTTTCGGCGAAGGGCCACAACATCGTTTCTTTCCATAAGGTGCTTACGATTGTCAATCTTTTTAAATTGAAAGCCAAGTTTATCTTTTATTACATATCGCAGTGATTCTCGGCTTCCGTTAAAAAGGACGTCATTGGTTACTTTATCAACTTGACTAAGAGCTTCCAGCAATTTATTTAACGTCGGCAGCTCCTTTTCCAAGTAGAATTGGTGAATTCGTCTTCTAATGGCCTCGCACTGAAAATTGTCTAAATCCGTAACCTTCGAAGGATGAATCCTTGTTTTCCCAGGACTTTTGACTACCTCCGAATAGTCTTTACCCTGCTCTTTAGCGTCTTGAGATTCCTTTTTTATTCGTTTAATACTTGCCAAACTGACACCGTCGCGTCTGCCGTTCGTTCTCGAACTTGTTCAACCGGATGTAACAAACGATTCTCAGTTCGCTCTCTTTCAAAGTGATTGGTCACATTGGCAACTATAAGCCGTCCCTGCCGGCCAATAGTACAACCATGTCCTTTTACCTTACCCATATTTGAGTAACTATTTTAACGTAACCAAGTCAAAGAATACCGTAATGCAAAGACGTAAGCTTATATGTATTTAAGGTTATTTTTTAATGAAATCTACCATTAATTTACTTTTTTTGTTACGATGAACCGGAATGATGAGAAACGAAATGGTATAATAAGCAAATAATATTAAAAAAGAGGCTTCTAACATGTAGTTGTCATTTGATATGGGTTCCTGCGTCATTGTGTAATATATAGGGGTACCAACGTGGCATATTATGGAAGCAAAGGTCACGAAACGTTTTAACGTTTCAGTAACCTTTGTTTAATCTTTTTTCTTAATTTAGGCCATTTAGTCTCTCTTCATTCGGCTTATCGTAACAAAAAAGTCAATTTTTATTATAGACGACTACTCGAGCTTTAGCCATAGACACCCTGACGTATACAATAGAAAATACTCAATAGTAATTCAAAACACATAAACGTACAAAATATACATTGCAAAAAGCCGACTTCCTCAAACCCCGAATTTTCAGCTCAAACTCGATTAACCCTATCGTTTTAGTAGCAGACTATAAAGCGGACAATCGTCGAAATGAGAAAACAAGTTGATAAATAATTATGGGGTCGATGGTGGCGACCCCAATTTGGGCGAAATTCTCAGAGCTCATCTTTCGTTGGACGGAGTATAGGTTTTTTGTTTTAAACAAATATTATTGTTGCAGGAACCCGCGGAGAATCAAGAAGTACTCGACCTCAAAGAATTATCACCACCAAGTGGATGGTCAATGGAGAGCTTCGACGGGGGAGTTGCCTTTACCAAACATAGAAATAATCAGATAGTTTTAACTTGTGAATTTCGGAGACACAATCCCATTGGTGAAGAATTTAATAATGAGCCCTTATACGTGACTATTAATGCGCTGGTTAAATGTGTATCTTGCCACATAATTGAGAAAAACCCAAAACTTGAGACCAATTTGGACATTTATAACTTTTTAATAAGCATGAGTAGCTTCGAAATCTGCCCTGGCCATAATGATGATCTTGTTCAGCTGCTTTACAAAGAGAGACGCCCAAACAATCATAAAACTAACAGCCATTATGTGGAAAATCTTAAAGCAGTATATAGTAACAGATGTGAAGGACTCATTGGAGATCATAAAAATCGATGTGTTGCCTGCCAACAATTTCGTTCCAGTTTGCGAACCAGGCGCTTGCGGAAGAACCTAAAAGGAAAAATTGGAAAAGAAATCTAAAAAGAAGCCAAAAACCAAAACTGTTTTAACTGAAAAGAATAAGAAAAGACATTTCTGCGTTAAAGCAGCTTTATAAAGCAAAAATCAAAAAGGAGAAGCCTGGATCTTTCATGTCCATTTTCATAAAGCAACAATTAAGAGCTTTGGAAAGATCTAAATATGGTATGCGATGGGACAGCGTCTTCTTAAAATGGTGTTCTTATATCAAGAATAAATCTAAACGGCCTACTTAGCATTAAGAGAATCTGGTGCGATAAATTTGCCAACAACAAGAACCTTGTTTAACTATGACCACTTGCTGAAAAACCATTCTGGTTTTCATGAAGAGGTATTTAATGAAATGAAAGAAATAACAAATGTTGAAAATCTTCCTGAACACCAAAAATATTTTGTAGTTTAATCCTGTACAACAAGGAGGGGGAAAACACTTTTAGCTTTCCACCCCCCCTCCAAAACAACCAATGACGTCATCAAATCAACAAATTAGCATCATCCCCGCCCCTAAAAACAACAAATGACGTCATACGTCAACAATACTCGCATCATCCCCGCCCCCAAAGGCTACAAATTTACCTAATTAGCCCCGCCCCCAAAATCAACAATCAGCGCATCCGTCAACAGCGCATCCGTCAATAAACAGCTCATCCATCAACAAATGACCTCATCCGTCCATAAATTGGTCTAATTAACCCCGCCCGGCTAGTCCAGCCTGACCCGGCTTAACCCACGGTCGAAAAACCCATTTTCAAGGAGGACTGACACAAATTTTCATTTTTCAGTCCCTGCTCCTTTATTTTTCCAAAATTGGCAAAAGTTTTTAACACCATATAACTCCAGACTCATATCAACGTCATTCCGACGTCATTTTTAAAACAACACGATATCAAACAAAACACCCTTCAGTTAAACGTCATTTAAAGTCGGAAACCCAAACTTTGAAGATGTTGGATCTTGACTCGTTTTTAACTTTTACTCTCGATATCTGGATCGACTATTGGATATTACTAACTGGGATTTTCATTGTACTGCTTCTTCAAATTCCTTCAAATTGGTTCGTCGCTCTAGTCCTTATATTTTTGTTACCCATAACACTACCAATTGCTTTTTGTGTTTCATTAT
This sequence comes from Odiellus spinosus, assembly GCA_963920705.1. Lineage (NCBI taxonomy): Eukaryota > Metazoa > Arthropoda > Arachnida > Opiliones > Phalangiidae > Odiellus > Odiellus spinosus. The sequence goes on along the minus strand of OY987232.1, from coordinate 7,560,787 downwards.
TATCAAACGATCCACATTGTCTCTTGGTAACATGTTCACCTTTATTTTGGATTTTGTTTTACGGATACGAAGCTTTAAAAACATTGTTTTTAGTTCCTGTAAAAATCTCAGAGTATTTTTATAGAGAAAGTCGGTTTTATTATTTTTCATGCCTCAGGAAATGTGGAAAATTAAATGAAAAGCAATAAATTGTTTTGTTTAACATATTTGTATTTTATTCATAATTTAAAACACACCACATTTCATTGTTAATAGTATCTTCAGCTTTAAACTTAACAAAATAACGCTCATCTAGGCTTTTAAAGGCCGCATCTTGAAAGTCTTGACATTCTTCGTTGGAATTATATTTGTGAATTCTCCCTTTTTTACACTTTCTTGATATAAAGCGATTTCCAATGTCTCGCGAACAAAACCGATGGAACGCGGTAAAAGTTAGATTAATTGTCAAAGATATTTCAATGATAATATTTGGCAGACGCGAATTCTTCAGTATTTCAAGACACACAAGTTTTTCAATTATATTTTGAAAATTTTCACCATATCGCTCGCGTTTATGATCAATCTCCATGAGATAAAGCGTCCCTAAACGCGACACTTTAATTTTTAGATTGTCTTTTACATATTCTAAACCCCACAGTTATACGTAGAGCACACGGAAGTAAATTTAACATTTGACATTTGTGAAAGAGAGATATAAGGTTAGATATGTGATTCGGAAAGGGTTAAAAGGATGCTCAAGTTAAAATAAGCGTTGAAAGGGAAAGATTTATTAATGATATTAAGGAAATTGAAGGATAAAATAAGAGAGGAATGAAATGGGAAGGATGGGCAAAATAAAATAATAGAAAGAAGGAAAGGGATTATCCTAAGACTAATCTTTGGGATAGCGGCAGCAGTGATAATTCACTTTATTCTCCCTTTCAAAAACGCTACACGCTTTCATATATCGATTTTCAGGGGAACAAAACTGTTTACAGTTGACACAAATATCATTTAACGGTAAATATTCTAAGGGTGGAAAGGATATTTGTGTCAATAGAACATTTTCCCGCTGAAGATATACGGCTTCTTTAAAGACATAGCACGTGGGGTTAAGGCAGAAATGAATAATTTGATCTACTGTATGACACACAGCATAAGTTGTTATGTCGCACGAAGGACACTGGGGATTTTCATTCCTTTTTATGATTTTTTTCCGCGGTAATTGCGTCTCAGATGGAAATCTATATAAAAAATCAAAAACATACTCAATTTTATTAAAATGGCAAGGTTTTTAACATGTAATCTAACTATACTTAAAATATTTAAAGAGCGTTTCAAAACTCGGGCTTATATAAAAAGTATATATTGTTCTAAAAAGTTAATTACTTTTTTACAAGGGTGTTTATCATATTGAAAATATTAGATCCTCTAGGGTATAAATATATTCAACTTATTTTACTATAAAAGTATTCAAGGCTTTAAGTTAAGAGTTTCTTATATGATAATTAAACCAAGTTGGGAAATGTTTAATATAGTTATTTAACATGTAATCTAACTATCCTTAAAATATTTAAAGAGCGTTTCAAAACTCGGGCTTATATAAAAAATATATATTGCCCTAAAAAGTTAATTACTTTTTTACAAGGGCGTGTATCATATTGAAAATATTAGATACTCTAGGGCATAAATATATTCAACTTATTTTACTATAAAAGTATTCAAGGCATTAAGTAGTTTCTTATATGATAATTAAACTAAGTTGGGAAATGTTTAATATAGTTAATATGCACGTGTTCATACATTAAAAAATGTATTTCTTAAGAAAAAACTCGAATATAACTATATAACTAGATAATATAAAATAATCTTGAGTTAATCTAGTATATAAAGCCGGCTAATTTCTACAAAATACTCATTCTATTCAACGAAAAGATTATATTCGAATCAGTTATTTTAAAACTAATTGAAAATGTGCCGTCAGGAGAATCTCGAGCAAATGTAAGTATTTTTATAATTTTATTTTCAAGTGTTATCCGAATTAAATTAACTATATAACGTAGTTGGGGGTACGAGGAAGACTGGCCGGAGGGAGTCCTAGCGGCTCATCAACAGGCTCTTATCGATCTAGAGATGGAAGAAGAGATAGAGGCCGAGCTTCAAAATGAAAATGCGGCGTAAATACCATAAACCGGATTTTAAAGGGAAACTGTTACATTTTTTTCTATTTGTTTTAAGGTTGGCAGCCGCCGCGGAAGAGGGGTACGACTCGGATGGGACGATACCCCTCGAAAGGGAGGATTTAGAGGAAAGGGAAGGGTATTTTGAAGATGAGGATCAAAACCCTCTTGATAATATCAGGTATTTATTGTTATTTTATGGTTTTTAAAGGTTTGGGGTCTTATAGGCTGTTATGGTGGGATTTTGTAGGATATACTCGGCGTAATATCTGCAAGCTTCCCTGGTACACTTTGCTTTACTAATTTTATGAATAGAACAGGGATTTGAAGCCCATTCTAATTTGGGACAATCCCATCGGTTCAAATCCAAACATTCTATTTGAAACAGGTCTCCTATAATAAGACTTTTTTCGTATCCTTTTACAAAAATTCGTTCAAAGTTTTTAAACTTTGGGTCGGAACAATGAACGGCTAAACGTCCCTAATCTAGCATACCATACTCCCACGCCAAACCTATCAGCTGATTCTGTACATAGTGGTTTACACGACGTATTTTTGGTGTTAAAACTGTTTTCGGGTATGGGGCTCTATAACTAACAAAATGTATGCTTTTAGTGCCCCATTTCTCGTCCCCAAGTTGTTCAAATTTATGTATTGACAGCTCTTTAACAACGTACGTTTGATCCAACTTACTGCGTCTGTTATTAAATACTTCCTTCCCTTGCATGAAAAGGGCGTCCCCTACCAGGGATTTCTCCAATGAATCTAAAATTAGAAAAATTAACATTAAAATTTGTTTCTTTTGCAGAATGCCTGAAAATCCCACCTTCTCTTTCTGTCAATCGGTAGAATTAAACTACGAGATTCTTATCCTGACCTTTCCCTATTTAGTTTACTATTGCATGAATCCCGAATGCCGCTTTCACGAACTTCTTGTCGCTATGGTTATCCAGTCTCCCGGATAACGATAGCGATTATAATCTCGCGATTACTTTCCATTTTCCTTGGTACCTCTAAATTTATATCCTCTATAACTATCCATTATTACTAACCCTTTCTAGCTTTTAGCTCTGCCATTTAACTAAACCTTTCTAGCTTTTAACTTTTTCTAGCTTTTTCTTTTTACTTTTAATTAACTAACCATTAATGTTAGCTTTCACGTTTCAAAAATAACTTATTACCATCTATCCCTTTATATCTATTTAGCTAGGGTTTAATTCTATTTAATATGCATGCTGCTTTTTTTCCGTGACTCGTAGTTTAAATAAATCGACACCTCCCAGACTCTATCCTCATCTGCGGCCGCCAATGTCATAAAACATGCTTGTCAGGAATTGGAACAAAATTAGCAAAGACAAGCCTTGTACCTCATAACACCTTCATCATTTAGCGCCGCTGCTGTTGGGCGCATTGACTCTATCCCAAGCAAATATTCATGCGTGGTTAAACTTCAGAGAAATCACTATCTTAGTAAATTGATACTATAGTCTAATAAAATATACTTCTGTATACACTAGAAATGGGTTTCTGTCTATCCTAGTATAGTAAAATGGTCTTTTCTCTGACATGTATTGTATCTATACTAAAATAAACTTATGGCCTTTGTCTATGGTCTTTCTATCACATGTATTGTATCTATACTAAAATAAACTAATGGCCTTTGTCTATGGTGTTTCTCTATCCTAGACTAATAAAATGAACTTTCTCTAGCCTAGAATAGCAAATAAACATGTTGATCCATTCGAGATCCCATGTACAGTATATACTCTTGATAATACTACAATAAAAATATTTTTCTCATTCATTATGACTTTTATTTCATGTAATTTAAATTTCTATCTGTTATAGATCTGCTTTTAAGTAACTATAACATTCTTGGTTGACGTACTAATACAACATTGGTCCGGATAAGTTTAGATCTAGAGTTATATTTATATTCTTTATGCTATAGACAGCTTTAAAGGGATCATAAAACTATAACCGAAGAATATTTTCATAATGCAAAAACTGAAACTTACCAGTAGAAAAAACCATGGTACTTCTTGTTGTTTTGAGTGACGGTGAAAAAAGAAAACTTTGAGTTGTAAGTTTAATCAAACTATGGATATCTTTTCAATGATTACGAAAGCCTTTTATAGTAAATTTCAGGGTTAAAACTGAAGGAGTTTACCTCGCGGACCAAAAGTGTCTATCATTGAAATAGCCAATCAGAAGTTAGATTACACGTGCACTTTGCCTGTATCAAAGCTAAATCCTATCTTTTATGGATTAAATAATCAAAAAGTAATTTTACACGTGCCAACTAGTTTTTCAAGACTTATAAAATTTGATGGACCAATCAAAAAATTAGAAATAGTTACTTATATTCTAACTTCGCCCAAATTACCATATTTTAAACGGAATATTGTGAACTTCGCACATCTCAGGGATTTTTCAAAACCACACCCAGATGAGTATATAAAGACGGAAAATTCAGGCAAACCTCACAAACGTTTCCAGCTCTCATCTCTTCAAGTCATCACAACCTTAAAGTGATCCTGTAACTCATGGCTGCTAATTCATCATCGAATAAACGCAAGGTAACCGACTTCTTTGATTCTTTATCTGATCTCTCAGATAATTTGGATTGGAAAGATGAATTAATCTCGCATATTAATACAGTTAAAGAAGGAAGTACTATTCAAAATCAAGGGGGTCTAGTTCCAAAATACGACGTCAAAGAAGACTCGGCTTCTTACTCTATAAGTTTACCCGCTCAAGTCGGAGATTACTACATTGATATCCAAATTTACGAGTACAACAAGATTAAGAATTTACCAGCCAATGAAATTTGGATGGCGGATGGTCGAAGACTACGTTTCTTTGCTCAAGAGAACAGCAAGGAGTGTAAACTGATAAACTCTATTGTCAGCCAAATTGCTAAAGATATGAGGCAAAATCCGAATAAGCAAATCAGTCCAGCGAACAAAAGGGTCAAAAAGTAAGTCAATGACTTTTCAATTTCTAACCCGGATTACGACTTCGAAACGAATTGCGGTCTTCCTCATAAAAGTAAAATATGCACCCTTTATATGTGAAGTCTTGGAACAAAGAAAGAAAATATCATTAAAAAAAGCCCCCTTACGTATATTTCGGGGTTTATCGACTTTGGAGGTTGACATTTTATTGGCCAATCGCCGTTAAAAGCGAGCCTCGTTTTAACTTTCAAAACATTTCGAGTCATGAGTAGCCAAGAATCGGACAGCGATCAGGATGAACAGCCCTTAGATTTAAGTTTAAAAAGTAACCCAAAACTATTTTATTCTATTGATAAAATTCTAGCTAAACACTCGCGGAAATACAAATGTCAGCAGATAGAAGGTAAAGTGCGATTCCAAAATTTGGATCAAATTAAACTGACTGAAATTCACGAAACTTTTGTCAGTATTATAAACTCTTTACTGTACGAATTGTTACGGGACTACCAAGGGTACAATCGAGTACGTTTCTGTATTCGCTCGGATGAATTGGATAGCCCGATTAACCTAGCCTTTATGAACATAAATGACCTAACAGCCGAAAGAGTTATTCGAGCTATTAGTCAAGTAGCGCAATCGAACCAAAATTTTCATCTTGAGAGTTCACTAACTTTTGACGTGGTTCTATTACAATGTGATGTCCCAGTTGGAGGTCTCCAAAAAGGTTTGAATCGTCGAAATATTGTCCCTTTTGATACGTTTATTAAAATCAATCCCAATTACATTTATTTGGAAAATGATGATCATTTATGTTTCGGTCGAGCTTTGGCTATTGGCATCTTATTAGCCGATCTCCGGGTCGAGAAAAGAAAGAACAAAGCCTTCAAACTGAGCAAAGACCAGACGTATTACTTTAGGGAACTTAAAGACAGTACGAAGGATTTACAGAAACAAGAAGCTCTACGCTTATGCCATAATGCCAAAATCGAACCAGGGGCTGTTAACTTGAAGAGTATCGAAAAATTCCAACAATTTCTGGTCGACTACCAAATTGTCATTATTCGATTAGAAAATATTAATGAATTTTATTTTCGCGGTCCCTGGCGTGAAAAACAAATTTTTATGGTTATTGTGAACGATCACGTGCATATATTGAAGGATTATCATTGTTTGAAGGGTGGCCAGTCCTATTGTGCAAAATGCTTAAAGATTTTTACTCGAAATAGTCAAATTAAAGAACACGATTGCGAGACGCGTGTGAAATGTACTAGATGTCGTACACTAAACGTTTTTCACGAAGAAATTAACATTCCGTTACAGAGATGTCGCGACTGTGGGCGTTACTTTAGAGGTCCAGATTGCTTCAATTTACATTTAACTAACGGCACATGTAAAAATTTTAAACGATGTGTTAAATGCGGATTAGAATTGAAAGAAAATCCGAATGTTCGAGACCCTGTAAAAATTGTCGGAGAAAACACGAAAAAAACCGTTGTTACGTCATGCCTTTGGATACCAAGTACGAAAAGAGACGTTATTGTTATTTTGACACAGACCGTGACCAAAAATAACGAACATGTCCCAGTTCTATTGGACGGAGAATACACCTACAGTATTTTCCGAGGGTTTGACTGCATTGACCAGTTTATGGCGTACCTCTTCCAAACGAAAGATACCTATATTCAACACGCCACGAAACGTATGAAGAAAACGGTTCCAGTCTTTGAAGACGTCACCCTGGTATCGCATAATGGCATGAACTTTGAGAGTTTCTTCATTTTAAATGCCTTATTAAAAATGGCCATTACCCCTGATGTTGTCTTTAAAGGTAGCAAGCTGCTGGCCATCTTTCTGAAACAACAGAAAATGAAATTCTTGGATTCCTTTAATTTTGTGGCTAAACCTTTAAGATCGTTTCCTGCCACGTTTTCATTGGGGGAAAGCAAAAACGAATTTTTCCCCTATATTTTTCATATTGAAGATACGCTAGATTACGTCGGACCTCTTATTAGCAAAGACTATTTTCAACCTAAATACACGAAAGAAAGATTACGCCGAGTTTAGCCAGTGGTACGAAGAGAAGAAAAAGCAACCAGTCTATAATTTGAGAGAAGAATTGGAGTATTACACAATCATGGATGTCAAGGTGTTACAACAAGGAATGGATGCCTTTCGAAGATTATTCCAGCTAGAAACCGCTTACGACGTTATGAACATGAATGCTTTGACCATTGCCGGGGCCTGTACTAACATATTTCTGCACAAGTACCTGGAAGAATTTAGTTTAGGCGTTGTTCCGGCAAACAGATATGGAAATAATGTCAATCAAAGTCAAGCCGCATTAAAGTGGTTGGCCTGGGAAGCTGAGCAACGTAACATCGACATACAAACCACCCTATCGTTGGGAGGTGAAAAGAAAATTGGTCGTTTTCCGGTTGACGGGTATTGCGCTAATCCAGAAATCATTTTTCAATACGACGGGGACTTTTTTCACGGATGCCCGCTTCATACAAAGGGTAGCCAGTGGAATCCTTTGTTACAAGATTCTTTCAAAAACCTGTACGAAAGAACTTTAGATCGGGATGACGCCATCAAAGCCGACGCCCCCAATGCCGAATACGTCCGAATCTGGAGCTGCGAATGGGAAGAAATGTTGAAGACTAACCAGGAGCTGAAAACATTCTACAAATCTTTATCTTTTCGCGAGCCAATTGGTCCGAAATCCGCGTTATACGGCGGTCGGACAGAAGGTCTCGTTTTGTACCGAAAGGCTCAACTGGATGAGAAGATCTTATTCTACGATATAATGAGTCTTTACCCCTTTGTCTGTAAGTACCGTGACTATCCAAAGTTACACCCGGAAGTAATTAAAAAAAAATTTAATTACGAAAAAAAATTTTATTTTGGATTAATGTCTTGCAAGATTTTGGCACCAAAAACGCCTATATACCAGCCTTACCTTTTCGAACAAGGGGTAAACTTTTCTTTGCCTTATGTAAGACATGCGTGGAAAACGATCTTGATTCTTGCACCCACAGTGACCAAGAAAGGGCTTTCGACGGCTGCTGGACGAGTGTTGAAATATACAATGCCGTGGAATTTGGATACGTCATAATGGAAATTTTCGAAGTTCATCACTACGCTGAAAGATACCGCTACGTTAAAGGGGAGGATCCAGGTTTCTTTGGAGGGTACATCAATACCTTTTTGAAGTTGAAAATTCAAAATTCGGGATGGCCGAGAGAAGTGAAAACGGAAGCCGAAAAATCGGAATATTTGAAGGCGATCAAGGAGAGGGAAGACATTGATATTAAAGCTGAGGATGTGACGAGCAACACCCCTCTCCGAACTCTTGCCAAGCTAGCACTCAACTGCAATTGGGGACGTCACTGCATGTCCCACGACAAGCCCAAGACGGTCTTTGTCAAAACCTACGAAGCCTACATATCCATTGTCACAGACCCGACTATTGAACTGACTGATATGCGACCTTTCAATGACGAAGTTTGTATGTTGTCTTACAAATACAAAAAAGATTTGTGTCCGACGTACTACAAAGGCTCGCCTGTGGTTGGTTGCTTCGTTAGCTCCTACGGTCGCATTGTCTTGTTTCAAACTTTGCAACAGTTGGGGACCAGGATTTTATATTATGACACGGATAGTGTATTTTTGTCCGAAAGAACAATGACGAAACAAATTTTCCCCCCTCGGTCAATTTATGGGAGACTGGACCGACGAAGTTCCGGGTACTTATATCACTGAATTTGTGTGTTCAGGACCCAAATAGTATAGCTACAAAACAGCCGACGGTAAAAGCGTCACGAAAATGAAAGGCATTTCCCTCAATCGAAAAAATGAAGAAATCATCAATTTTGATTCGATAAAAGCGGCCTCGGACAAACCAGAAATCACGTACTCGGTGGAGGTACCCTTTAACGTGGTGCGCAACAAGAGTCAGGCGAAGCTTTTTCTGGGTAATTTAAAGAAGACTTTTGGTGTCACCTTTAATAAAAGAATTATCAAAGATGATTATTCGACAGTGCCCTTTGGATATTCGAACGAATAAGATGTATCGTGAAAGTAAAAGATTGGTGACCTTTAACAATATCAATTGGTTGACGGCCTCGTAACATTTGCCACGCCACTCGTATCTAGCTTCGGAAATAGGTGAAGCGGGTTTTTTCTACTTGAACGAAGGTTGTAAGACTAGATGTTTCTGTTGTCACAATGAATTTGACTGGAGCGAAAGCAGTAACGATGAATATCCACTGAGCGTACATCAAAGAGAAGCCCCGTTTTGCGCCTTTGTACTCGATCAGGATAAAACTAATTTGAAAGCGTACGAAGAAGCCCATCAAGAAAAATTGTCCAAGGAAGCTGTGGAAAAACTAACCATTTTGATGAAAAACAAACATATTTTGAGGTTTGTGGAAGCATTACGCGAGGTGGTATTAGATGGATTTGGAAAAGAGTATAAAAAAGGTGACATTTGACGAGATAACGGTTATTTGGTATATCCCTGTCTAGGATCGGACCAATTGGAATTTTGTCAATCATTACCGTTTTAAAAAGAGAATTAAAGATTTTGAGCTTAAATTTGAAAAATGTCGTGTCGAATCAAATTTCAAGCCTCAATGCAGCTGTTGGTGAGTGGTCCAACCATGTGTGGTAAAACCACCTGGTTATTTATCCTTTTAAAAAACGCCGAGACTTTAATTGAACCTCCACCCAATAGGATCGTGCACTGTTATAAAGAGTACCAGCCAAAATTTAAAGACATGCAGAAAGAGGTGAAAAATTTGGAGTTTATTGAGGGATTGCCCCCAGAAGATCCCAATTTTTGGGATGAAAATTTGCATAATTTTTTAATTATTGATGACTTTGCCTTTACCTGCTATAATAACGCGCACATTGCTAATATCTATTGTGTTTCCTCGCACCATAAAAATTTGTCAATGGCTTTGATAACTAAAAATCTATTTGGGCAAGGAAAAGAAAGCCGCGCAATTAGCCTTAATTCCTCGTATATCATATGTTTCAAAAATCCTCGCGATGGAAGTCAAATAAACTACTTGAGTAGACAAATATTTCCCCATAACAAAAATCTCGTGGCCAAAGCTTTTCATCTAGTGACGGCTGCTAATCCATTTTCTTACTTGTGTATAGATTTGAAACAAAATATGCCTGACGAGTTACGTTTAAGAAGTAACCTATTCCCTCACGAAGGTAATATGATTATTGTTTGTAATGACAAATAAATAAGCTTGTTTCTTCAATAAAAGTGTTATTACGGATCTTGACTTTAAAAGAACATGGTGAGAAAACGTACCTCAAGACGTTTGCGGAGCAAGCGAAAACCAATATCATTACTGAAAAAAGTTTTATTACGGAACGCTCGGAGGGCTTTACGGACCCAAACCAGATTTACCAGACAACGGCATCCCCTGAAGAAACACTTGCCTTTCTTACAGAAGTTGGTCAACGTTAGTCAAAAAGGAGGTGGAAAACTAGAGCAGTTTTTGAAAAGAGCCAAGGCCCCTCAAATTAAGTCAATCAACAAAACGTTTTTTAACTTGTTACGCGGTAACATTGAGAAACCTGAGGAAGCCCGGTTGTACCTAAAACAGCACCGAGGTCTTGTCCGTCAATTAGGCAGTAAACGGGGGACCACCAAAACGAATCGGAAATTGTATATAAAACAAGATGGAGGTATGTTGCCCGGTTTAATCGGTGCTCTGGTACCGACCCTGATTTCAACCATTTCTTCTCTGGTACGATGAAGCGAATGGTTTTGTTACCAGAAACGGCTCTTTCCTCGGAAGCGGGTAAAGAAGCCTCAGCTCTTGATCGTGAAATAAAGAGGATTTTGAAAATGAACCCGAAAACAAACTTCGACACTATTTGACGACTCTACAACAATTTTTGACCATGAAAAGTTTAATAGAACCTCCCTCCGTTACGTGCAGAGCTTTCCAGCCAGTCTAACGGCACCAATATCAACACCAGCGCCACCATTGACTGGACCGACGCAAATTACGCCTACACCGAGCTGGTTTCCAAGTTTTACAACTTCTCCCGCCTTAGCGTTGTCGTCAACTGGTACGTCTACACCGCTCGCTTCTATATCACGGACTCCTACCCCTCCACCTCAGATATCAGCCGGAGCATCAAGCAGTCAGACCCAGCGTTTGTCACAAGCGATATCGAATCTGTTGACTTCGCAAGCGGCGTCCTCTTTACCTCCGCTACAAGTTGCTCACCTGCCTCCGAAGCGTAGCGCGAGCAGCGTGGCCAAAAAACTATTGGCGAAAAATCGAGAAGAGAAACGAGAGCATCAAAGGTACGCCCGTCGTACGCTTACTTTGAAAGATGCTACTGATATTGCCGATGATGAGGATGTGCCACCCCGAATGACTGAGAAAAAATCCCAAAAAGACTAAACAATCGGGTAAAGGAACATTACTTTGGGAGTAATTGACAATGATTTATTCTATCGCGAAAAAGTTTGCTAAACTGGTTTTATGCATAGTAATATTTTTGAACATTACGTTTTGGTTAATTTTATTTTTACCCATTTTGTTACTTTGCCTTTTATATACCAAGTTTAAGCATAGGAATTCAATCTGTTGCGAATTTCCGGGATTAGTCCGTCTTTATTTTCACGATTCGCAATTTCGTCGAGCATATTTTTTTATTTGGTGTAATTCTTTGCACTTTATTATTTTTCTTGTAAAAGCCCTATTATCATTTAATCTTAAAAAAGTAAAAATGCTGTATTATTCAGCCTTGTTTGTCTTAACTTCTGTTTTAGGCGCGGGTTACGGTGATTTTTGTAATTATTGCCATAAAGGTATAAAAAAGTAATAAAATGTTTTTTATTCAAGACAAGATTGATTATTATGATTCCATAAATGTATAAGCATATTTAACATAATTATAGCGTCGTTGTACGTTTTGTCATTCTTGTAGTACATATCTTGAAGGATATCTTCGAAAGAAATTCCGGAGCACAGGTTTGTCGGAACAAAAATGACGTGTCCGCCGCAGGAGAAAGATTTGGTTGGCTGCAGTTGTGTAAGATTGTGTTTCCAGTTTGAGGCGTATCTCGACAAATCTAATCCGTAAAAATCCGGTTCTTTCCCGTAAGAACAAAAGAAAATGCCGTCATCATTTTTATCCACGTAGACGCCTATCCAATGCAATCCACTTTCAGTCGAAGGTTGCGTGTTGATGACGAAACAAAAGGGCGTAAAATCTGGTTTCTTGGGTAGAATATCTTGAGGGTAAACCCCGATAAAAATGGTCTAGTACGGGGATTGCATTGCAAAAAGCGTTGTAAATCTTCGGTATTCATAATTCGATTTTTTGAAGCTCTGGCTCGTAAAAGCTACCTTTAATTATTTCATCATTTTCGTCTTGTATGACGTAAGCGGGCGGATCTCGAAATAACACTTTTTTAATAACAAAAATTTCCGTTGTCCAGTACCCAGTATAACCTTTAGCAAAAACCCCTTTATCAGCCGCTATTCTAACCAAATCACCGACTCGTAACTTTGGGACTTTTCTTTTTACGCTTCTTTCATGTATAACCTTTTCCAGACAAGATGTTCGTTATTTATAGTAACATCTTTGGGTGCCATCCCAATGGTTGAATGGACAGTTTGATTGTAACCATCAACCAATTTTTGTAAATGTTTCGAGTAATTATAATCCTGATTCTTGGTCATAAGTCGAAACATTCGACTTTTTAAAGTTCTATTCCATCGTTCTATGATCCCACATTTTATATTACCATAACTAGCGTACCAGAGGATCCCTTTTCGTTTTAAATAAGCTTGAACTTCTTTATTAATAAATTCGGTACCCGCGTCTGTATTCAACTTTAAAGGAGTTCGTTCTCGAAAAATTGATTCGAGAGCCGGAATAATTTCGTTAGCCGTTTTTTCTTGAGTGGTTTAGCCCAAGCGTAGCGCGATAGCACGTCAATAACTGTTAAAATATATCGATATCTATTGTTGAATTCGGCCAACTGGGGTAGATCTACCAGATCCGCTTGGAATATTTCGTCTTTTGTATTAACAAAAGTTTTATTTCTCGGAAACCTTTTTCTTCGATTTCTATGTTTTGTATAGGCTGGTTGAGACCTTGACCAGGTGATGACGTCTCGAGTCTTAACACGAGGGAGAGCTGATTGCAGTTTTTTTAACGACCCTAAACTAGCAGGGTGTTGCGGATCGTAATATATCCGGGCCAGATCTTGAGCTACGCGTTTCGTGACCATAGTATGTGTAATAATGACATCAAACAATCAAATAGGTTATTTTATATTTTTTATTTTTATCCAACACAATCGCAAAAAACAGGGTTTTTCAAGTCTACAATATCATTTATTATTTCCATATACCATTCTTCAAAGTTGTCGGATCCGTATTTACCAAGAAACTCAAACCTTATATCTTCCCGGTTTAAAGCTTGAACGGCCTCGATCAAATCCTTCTCACGTCTTTTGTCATATTCTAGACTTCTGTTGTAAGGATAAGGAAATTCCTGGGCTAACTTCCCAGCCTTTTCTTCGAAGAGATAATGTCCAATTTTGTCGACAATCAGATCTTTCAAACCATTCTTTCTCGTTATTTGAGTTTGAATTTGACGTTCTTCATCCAGTTCCGGTTTCAGCTGTTTCAGTCTGAGCCATGTATCTTTTCTAAAGGTAAATCCGTTCGATGTAGCAAACCAGGAGTCGCAGATATTGTGTCATCGGGAGTATATTGACGAATATCAATAAACTTCATTCCGCTTCCCGAAATATGTCCTTCGAGTTGAAAGTTCTCCGCTAATCGAGTATGAAAGCGTGGTAACACGTCTTCGAAGAAATCGTTAACAACGTCTCTTAAGCTCCAGATATTTTAGCAGACCGGGAGTTGAAGATGAACAACGGATTTGGCGTCATTCCGACGAATAAAGAAACCATCGCCTGAAGCGCTTATTCCAATCGTCTGTTTGTCGGAGAGAAAATGTTCTTGCGGCATGATAACGCGAGATCCGCCAGCGATATGATTCAAAAAGTTCTTTTTAAACTTCTTTTAAGGCTTTTTTCATCTCTTGGAAATTCCAACAGGATAGAACAAATCCGACTTCTCTAAGATTGTTTCGAACTGTCACCACCAGGTTTAGTTCCTTTCGTTGAGAGAAGAAAACGTACTCGTCCATCCTCTTACTCTAACTTGTAAAGAATGGTTCGATCTTTCGTTATCAACATTTGGTTCTCAAACTCGCCGTAGACGATAACTGTGACTGTCGAGCTTAACGGGTTTTTAAATTTCATCGTTAAGCGTAAACTACCGTGTTTTTCCAAAGAAAAATGTTCGCCACTAGCTCCCTCTTCAGCTGTTAAATCCAACGCCAGTAAACAATTGCCCTGGGGGTATTCCTCGTACGATATATCATTACCTTTATTTTTACCGTAAAAATCTAGAGCCGTGAACAGTGATTGGTATTCGCGACAATAGCGTTTTTCAGCAAAATTTGGTTGAAAAGGTTGATCGGGATAGTTTTTATTTCCGACCGTAACGGCTAAATACGTCAAATCCAAGTGCTCGACATTAAAAGGATTTTCAGTTAAATCTCCGTTGAAGGCTGATGTCTTTACGAAAGCAATTATAATTCTATTTGGGATTCTACCCAAGAAGACATTTTCTTTCGTCGTGTCAGTGTTACCTCTTTCTATCCCAAAGTACTTTGCCACAGTCTGATCAATCGGGTAGACGCAGGGTGTTTTTTCCAAAACCATGGCATGGGCAAACATTAAGTCTGGGTTTAACTTAATTTTCCTAACGTAGAGCGAAGCATCGCTGATGACGAATCTATATTGAGTGGCGGCTGGGGGCTGCGCGGGCGGGGCTGGAAGTGCTTCTCGCGATATAATGGGAAACGACATTCCTGATCGAATAAATTTAAGTTTTACATCTACATTGTTTTAGAGGAATTTATTCATTTTACAAATATCCAGATGGAGTTTCCCTATCATTTCACATACTTGAGATGGATCAACGCGCTCTTTTCTCAGTTTCTTTCCTTGATTAGACGCGTCAAAAATATCCTCGGGTTTTATCTTGGTATCTTTGTAAAACATTTCCAAAGCTAATTGCGTCTCTTTGGCATCTTTCCCGTAATTTAACAATGTTTCGAAATAAGCGATATACGGAGCTAAATTATTAACGGTTTGTACTAGCGTATCATTTAACATTGCTTCTATTTGAGAAAATAAAGCCCATAAGAGTAAATTTACAGTTCCAACTGTGTCTACCGCCGCCGTCAAATCTTCCCAAGCATTATTCGTCGTGTTTTTTTTAATAATTTAACGTTAAGCTTTAATCTGGTTTTTGATAAATCGACATAGTGTTCCGGAGTACCGGGGACGAAAAATTCGATTGGTCCTCCATCCGTAATTGAATTGACGGGTTTTAATTCAATATCATTACTAGCCAAAATATTATAATTACTAACAGGTTTGACGATCAAGTCGGCTTCAGACATCATACCTTCAGACCCCATCTTGTCGCGTTAGATAACTACAACTAAAGCCGATGCCGGCAAAATCCGGCTATTTATATCCCTAGGATAAAAAATCGGTTTTCCTTCTTCGTTTTACTTTACGATCCTTTAGACTTTTTCTTTTACGTTTACCAGTGCCGTATTGCGAATTGAGAACTTTGTCACCAGCTGTGTGTAATAGATTAGAACCAGCAATTTTAATATTCCTTTTTAAAGCTGTTTTTGTATCTTGCCCCGCTGAAATATCTCCGATCCAGCGACTTCCAACACCAATCGCTTCCCGACATAAGGCCTTGGCCGCTGGCTTTATAATTGGGGTAATGAATCGAACTAGACTCTTAAAAATTGAACCTAACCCGTTACCTCGTTGAAAAACGGGACCTCGGAAGCCTCCTCCTCCAGCTTGCTGCAGGTAATAGTAATAATACCTATTTCGCGACGCCATTTTTTTTACCTTCGTCTAAAATGTAATGTGGTCACTGTTTTCCCGAGTTTGAAAGGAATTTTACTGCCCGAATCAGTGGCAATTTCTATATCAACCACGTTAAAATTCGGTGTTCTGACGGGGTAATAATTAATCGGGTTTAACGTGAACTCGTAGGGGGTATTATACTTGTTGTTCTCTGGTCTGGGTATTGTACGTAATAGACCTCCCCAAGCGTCACCTATAACCTGAGGGTATATGAGACTGGTATAAACGAATAAACTCTGGACACCTCTATTTATATCAGCGATATGTTCACCATGGCTCTTGTGCGTTAAGCCTTTCTCAATTTGTTTGGTATCAAAACCCAGCATAAGACCTAAACCAGGATTGGATTTGGGAAAGCGAATGGTAAAACTGTCTCGCAAATCTTTTTGTTGATCCGTGAGAAGATAATCGGGTTTAGCTTCATCAATTAACCCTAGACCACAAAGTAAAGTTACCGTCCCATTGTTATTTTGTTCAAAATCAAAATAAGGCCTCATTCTCGGGGGTAAACATTCTCTCATTCCTTTTAATACCTTCTCCATAGTTTCGTACGTACCGTGTGGTAGTTGATAAGTTTTAGTTTGATATAAAAGATTTTCGACTCGTTCGTTACCCGTTAATTTTATGGTCTTGTCTCTTTTGACCATCTGCCGAACGTAAAAAGGGGAATATTTGGATGTGTCGAGTTTGATCCTGTTCTGGTCTAAAGCTCGTGTTCCAACAATGGTTGTCCCCGTTATCCATTTTTCACAATCCCGCGCTTCTAAACCTAATAATTCGCAATACATTCTGGGAAATTTAACGAAGGTTTCACCATTGGGATCTTAAAATTCATTAAGAAAACGTTCCTGACCGTTGACGATCCCGATTTGAAATTCTAACTTGTCTTTTACTTGTTGTTGAGTAATAGACGCCTGCATCTGATTAATAATTTTATGATAAATACTTTCATTCGTATTTAAATCTAAATCAACCATTCTAACGACAAAAGTATCGAAAAAGTCGGTAATATTATCCCATTTCGAAGGCATACTAATGCCCGATAAACCGACTTCCCAATGTCCTTCAGATAAATCAAATGACGTGGGTAATTGCGTCGTGTAACTGGTTTTTGTGTTTTTTGGGTATTGAGTCATGGAGGCGTTACTCGGGAGAGTCAAGTAGAACGAATCGTAGATGGGAGCGAGCATCGTCAAACAGAGTTGAAGGATAACAATGACGATGAAACAAGCTGGTCAGACTTATTTATCCTTCCTTTTGAGAGGAATTAACCCCTCGCACCAGCGGCATATATGGTTTAAAGGTTTAAACTCGTAGATCTCCCAATAATACGGTAAAATAAAGATTAGCCCGAGAATATCGTACCATGGGGCCAGAACGAATCGGGAATTTCGAGTAATAATTGAACGAATAATACCAATGGGACCGTGATCGGAGTCAAGAGGACTCTAAGCCAGTATTTACAATGGCGAAGAGTGTAAGAATCGTGAAAAAACCAACGCTTCCAGATACTGCATTGGCATTTCTGTAATTGAACGCGAGCACTTTCCTTCGTTACCCGTAAATCCATTTTAAGCTGACTTTAGGATCGAGTCTTTTATATGATATCCTTCTCCCCTAGTGAGTGAATGAGTCATTGGCCCCCAGTCTTTATGGCTACAGAATCCCCCTTTTATATCCGGAGTCATGCAGAAAAAACAAAGGAGCAGGGAGGGAAAAAATAAAAAATAAAGGAGCAGGGACGGAAAAATGAAAAATTGTGTCAGTCCTCCTTGAAAATGGGACTAGCCGGGCGGGGTTAATTAGGCCAATTTATGGACGGATGAGGTCATTTGTTGATGGATGAACTGTTTATTGACGGATGCGCTGTTGACGGATGCGCTGTTTGTTGATTTTGGGGGCGGGGCTAATTAGGTAAATTTGTAGCCTTTGGGGGCGGGGATGATGCGAGTATTGTTGACGGATGACGTCATTTGTTGTTTTTAGGGGCGGGGATGATGATAATTTGTTGATTTGATGACGTCATTGGTTGTTTTGGAGGGGGGTGGAAAGATAAAAGTGTTTTCCCCCTCCTTGTTGTACAGGATTAAACTACTGTTGTTGGATAAAATGTCAATTAAGCCTGACTTACTTTGTCATAAAGATACAGGATACTTAACTGGCTTTATTGACATTTATGACTATCATAATTCTCTTGATGATATTGAAAGAGAAGCAAAAGGTACAACGTCACCACCTTGGTGATCTTGTTGTTTTCAATATCGGAGTTATCTGCATATTTTCTTAAATTTTCATATAAATATTTCTTTATATTTTTTCATATAAATATTTCTTTATATTTTTTCATATAAATATTTCTTTATATTTAGATCAAAACAATATGCCGAACTTTAGTTTATTCCAAGCCGTGTCAAAGAAAATTACTATAACATGTTTTTTAACCTATCATCAGAACTAGATGTCCATCCGGTTTTGGTGTACAAAGGACCTCAAATATTCAATAATGATGGCTTTAGTTTGCTTTAGGCAAAATTTAAAATTTTTCAAGCCCAAGCATGGGTTTGCTCATTTTTGGTGTTTAACTTGGAGTGATTGGACAGTTTGTCAAAAACTTTACTCGTGTATGAAAATTTAATTTTAAATATTTGCTAGCCCAAATCAAAAGTCCCTGTTTTCATGCATTTTGAAATATTTGAAAACCAATATTCTACAATTATATAACGCAAAATAATTTCACAATTTTTATTTATTGGGATTATTATTAATTCAAAAGGTTTAAATGTACCGCATCATTGGGATAATAATATTACCAACAAACTGAGCAACATTTTTCTACCCATTGGGAATAATAAGACCCCACAAGAAGAATTTGACTCCATATGAGGAAAATTACGAATCCCTAAAGGTATTAATATGATGCGATAAGTGGAATAATACGAATCCGTAAGGGGAATAGTTAGGACTCCTTTACGAGAGAAGTTTTAATCTTTACGGGTATAGAGAAACTTTTGGAGAAAATGTTTTTTGTGTGAAATCTTTGACAACCTAAAACTCCTTCGAATGAATTGTTTTTACCTCCCCGACTGAACTTTAGTTCAGGGGGAGGTTTTACACTGATCGTGTCTGTGTGTGTGTGTGTCTGTGTGTGTCACTTCCTGTGTAAGCGGATATCCTGTGTAACCGGAAATCACGTGACCTAGCTCGTGGAGCCAAAAGTCTAGAGACATTATCATACCAGTTTATCGTTCAATTCCGTTTAACGGGAATTACCTCCTTTAAGCGTGGCTGCCACAATGAGTTTCAGGTGTCGTGCAATTATATACAACAGGACGTCTCCAATTGTATATTATCGCATGCCACCATCCACTTTACGGTCAAACCTCGATGCTGGACAGTTGAAGGCGATTATACGCAATGGGACGTCTCCCACTGTTATAATCACCTCCGACCATCCTCACACCAAGGTCCAACCTCTAGTGTCCGATCTCAGCGGGCCATATTAGCGAGGCGTCCCTCGCTAATATAGTCCACATCAACCTTCCACTCCAGTCATCTCCTCCCTCTACGGGTCTTTGTGGTGCAGTTACCGAATGCCTAGGGTTACGATAAACGTCTAGACGTTGAGAAGGGGGGGGGGTTTTCCCCAACTCTTCTCGGTTACTCGCTCGGTGAATAAAGGTTAGCGAAAGCTATATATACCCCTTTTCCATGCCCTAACTATTTTGGCCTTATGCCGCGATATCTTTTAGTGAATTGAAGCGTATAATTCATTTAAATTTTAATTTAATATAATAATATTGTTAAACTGAATCTAATTAATAAAGAAGCTGAAAAATCAATTAAAAATTCGAGATAGTTTAGAAGATATTTAAGAAATTTCCCAAAAATTTAATGAAATGTGACCGTTTAATACCAGCTTGAGTTGGCAACACGCGCTTAGCTGTTTTCCATATATCATTTAGTCCAAAAAGCAAAGGTATAACGGGCAGTATAGGCTTAGTCTTGCTGCAAACTTGGGGTGGATTGAAGAATCTAAATAAAAGTGCGTTTACACCGTCCACTGAATTCGAATTAATACAGACAAAGGTACTTTGACAAAATTTGATAAGACTTCTTTCGGTACGAGAGTTTCTCTAGTTAAACACAGATTTAAATAATGAAATATTGATAAATTATATGAAGTAATAGAGAGTAAGGTGCCTGAATTGGTTACAAAAGGGTGAAATCATAAGCTTAGCCTATTTTTATTAATTGCTTCAAAATGATAAACAAAAATTTTATTTCTTAAACAGTAGAATGATAAGGAATATCCATTGAATTCGAGCTAATAGAGAGAAAGTATAGTTTATTGTTTACGAGTGCTTCTCTTAGTTAAACAAAGATTTAATGAAATGTGACCGTTTAATACCAGCTTGAGTTGGCAACACGCGCTAAGCTGTTTTCCATATATCATTTAGTCCAAAAAGCAAAGGTATAACGGGCAGTATAGGCTAAGGCTTTCTGCAAACTTGGGGTGGATTGAAGAATCTAAATAAAGGTACGTTTACACGGGCATCCAAGATAGAAACGACATAAGATTTAAAGCTGAGGCGGATTGATACAAAATGTTAAACCTCTTAAGAAAAATTATAGTCGTGAAAACTCCCCTTGGACAGAAGTACAGTAGGTTTCCCGTGTTTAAAAAAACATCAGTTTTGAATAAAAAATGGTTATCTGATGCTGGAAAAAAATAGGCTTCAGATTTCTAAACTATAAAACCAAGAAACATTTCCGATTATTTTCATAATCAAAAGAAGCCGTGTAGAGTGAGACCAGACAAAAGAGAGCTATAGTGACTTAAGTGAGAAAATCAACCAGCGCAGAATGTCATCACCATTTGAAGTCAACAGAGCAGCGACACGGCTTTCATTTATCACCAGAAAGAGACGGCCTGGCTACGAAGAATTGAAACACGCAAGCAGTGAGTGTTTTCGGACTCGACATATGAGATTCTTACAGTCAGTAAAAGCTCAACAGTTCTTCATACGGCCTCGTTATTCTAAACATAAAAGGAGCTATTCAAGTATAAATATTAACGGTATGGAAATTAGTCTATTTCAGTATTCAAGATATTTTTTTTATCATAGGAGTGGAAGCTAACATCTTGTCAGCCGGTTTGGAAAATAACCTCTCGACCAGCTCAATCCTTTGATTCTTCCAATGACTGGGATCACTTGCATGATGAAAATATCAGTAATGGTCCTCTATTAGCACGTCAAAACAAGAATTTTAGACGAAAACTATACCGGAAGTAATTGCCGATCATCTACCGAAAATGGGTTGTAAATGGAACATTCAGTCTACAATATTTCTTGGTTTGTCTAAGAGGAACTTGCTACAAAATCTTCGTCGTTTTAATTCCTTGTCTTCATTGCCATCCCAGACTAAATCCTTCGTCTTTATCAAATCAGTGGATTATCTCAAAGATAATCACACAGTACAGCCTATGCTCTAATGATAATTTATATTAAAAGAACATGTATTTTACATATTTATTTAGAAAATAAATTTCATTTGGTGTGTCAATTATGAACTCTACGCCATGCCGCATATAATTATGGGTAACGCAGGACATTTCATTTGGTGTGTATATTAGAGTCTACGACCTGCCGCATATAATTATGGGTAACGCATGACATTCTTTTGCATTCTCTGTATCCTTGAGGTTAAGGGAAAATACTTATACTCCGTAAAATAGAGAATAATGATTGAAATGCACGCTGTTTCCTCTACTCATCCAATACTCTACATTTCTTTTCATCTTTTATTTTAGGTAGGGTTAGGTTAGATTACCTTAACGTCGGGGTCGGGGAGGTTATATTTTGGTTTCCCAACTTGTTTAAGAGTGTATAGGGCAATCATCTTCTCGTGATGATGAGGGTCAATTTTCGGACAAAGGAGATAATTTAAACAATTATTCCCGTTTGCATGAAATGATTAAGAGCATAATTTCGGCGAATTTATTCGTAGATTAACAAATATCGCAACAACAAGAAAGGGTTAGAGAACTCGGTTTAAGAAAAGATAATAATACTAAATTAAAAGAGAAATATGAACGCCTCTGCAAAACGGAGTTGAAATGAATACGTTACGAGATAATCTCGGAAACGTTTCGGAATTAAAAAAAAACAACATTGAAGCTGTTACAGAAATTGTAGTGACCCACAAACGTTCTCGAGGCCGCAGAGGATATTTTGAACTAACTACGCTAAAGTAAGTTAAAGTCGCGTTTTCAATCAAGGTGTTTTGACAAAAAAGGAAACTTTTCCTCATAAAGGGTAAATTTCTTTTTTTTTTAATCTTTAAGTTATCGCACATGATCCGAAACCTAAATTATTTGAAAATTACAAATCAATCTTCATCTTAATAGTCAAGGAGCAAGTGGTTCTGAAGAAAACAACGATGAAACTATCAATTCCGTATTTGGCAATATTACCATCTCAAGGGTGTTAATAATGAAATTAGTAAATGTTGTATAAAATACTCTCTTTCGGTTTGTTTTTTCAGATCTAACATCTCAATTCGAATAAGGCAACAATTCCAAAGACAAAGAAGGGTTCAGTTGCCGAAGCCCGGGGTCTCGCAAAAAATCCCATCGAAAAGTCCTTGCACCAAACCTAAGGGAAGAAACACCTCCAAGGTATCAAAAAATTCATAAACTTTAATATTAATTCAAGTTCTTTCTACTTATAATTTATGTCGTTCTCAGTATCATCTCTCAAAACCTTTTCGGCAAAAAGGTGGTAGGTCATCTGAAAAATCAGAACCACCACCAGGGAGAAGATGGTGAAATTAAAAGTATTGGAGTCTATTTGGAAGAAAGAATATGAGGAAGTCCACAACGCAGTAGCTTCAATTATGAAATAAAAATAATAGTAATTTAATTTGTAGTGCACTGTTATGATAAAAAAGTACTTGAAAATAAAAAATATTATAATATTTAAAAAATAATATAATAATAACACCAAAAATATATTAAAGAAGTATGTGTAAAGAAGGTTAAAGTCTAAAATCTTTCGAAATATGTTTTAAAATGTTCGTAAAATTTTTAAAATTAAAAATGAATAGATAAAAATTTTATTCTCAGCGAGTATTTATAAAACTAAACGATTTCTTCAATGTGTAGAATAATGTTTTAATTCAAAAGCTTGTATAATAATGTTTGGAAATAAATATTTTTTGCAAGAACGTGAAAAATTGGTAAAATGCTTATGAAACTTTGTACATTCCAATTTCTATTTCTAAAATAGATTTTTGAAATGTGTTACAGACACGTATCTCTATCGACATGTTTATACGTAAGGCTTGATAAGATTAACATAGCTGCTAGCACGTTAAGCTTAAACATTTTTGTCAAACACGAGTGCGAGAGTTTTGAAAAGTTTTGAGTTAATTTTACAGTCCTAGACAGCGCACAGATTGCACGTTCAATGAAGCCGTTGAACGTTCACGCAAAATTATAATTGTATAAATTTGTTGTTTCTAATGAAGGATATTGAATACGAGTATAGGCGCGTTTTCAGTGAAAATCTTTTGGACCCAAAAACTATTATTTTTCGTCATAACTAAGGTAAATTCACCCTAATTATGACGAGAAACTTGATTGAAAAGCGCTATAACATTTAGACATGTCACAGAAAGTGAATTACGTGCAATTTTCTCTCTTAGAATCTATTTTAAAAGTCGGAAATGGCAAATGTAGTGTTCGTGAACTTGAAGTGAGATATGACACCGTCGTTTTTACGGGATATTACCAATAGATAGAAATTCATCCGATCGACAAAGGGTCCATTGGATCGAAATTTATCTGATCGACGGTGTGTCTCATTTGATCGACGGAATAGCCCCATTTGATCGAAATTTATTTGATCGACAGTCTCTCTCGTTTTAATTGAGATGCCGTGACCCGTTGTCCGAAAGGGTAGCCCGCATGGATTGTAAAAAGATACTGAGTTTGAATCCGCATCGTGAAAATGGTGTGTTAAATAATCGAAATTATGTGGTTAATAAATAAAATTATTGGGTTAGGTTAGGTTAGGTCCAGGGTTGGCAAGTTTTTGCCAGTGGTGGAAAAAACCGCAGTTTTTTCCGCGCGGTTTTTTCCAGGTTAAAACCGGGGTGGCAAAAACTAGTTTTTGCCGCGGTTTTTTCCGCCTAGTTTTAACCAGGTTAAAACCTATGGCAAAAACTGATTTTGCCGTGGTTTGTTCCGCCTAGTTTTAACCAGGATAAAACCTATGGCAAAAACTGATTTTGCCGCGATTTTTCTCCACTACAAGTGGCTTTTTTGATTTAAAAAAACCCAAAAAAAAAACCCAAAAAAAACACAAAAAAAAACCACAAATATAGAAATAAAGCTGAAAAATGTCCAATATTGGGAATAAGCATGAAAAATAACTCAAACTCAAAAGTGGAATGTTGTTCAAAACCTTGACCTCTCGTTTTTAATGTCAAGCCAAACCTATACTCGAGCGTTATTGTCACTTGACATCACTACCAAAGTCTTTGAGACTTCTTAGTGAGACCTACACTCTGGTGAAATCACATGGTGTGGACTTTTCAGTTAGTAAACTAATAGCAAACATATCTCTATCATGTTTCCATTCTTTAGCTCGATTTTCTTTATTGGACTAACACCTGTTTTCAAGTGTTTTGGTAAGCTTTTTTTCCCCAATATTTCTCAACTGCTTTATGGAAGGCTTCCCACCTCTAGGTTAAAAAGTCCAGGGGATAGATTCCAAGAGAAATGGGCAATGTATCTCACTTTAGATATAAACTATAGTAACTGTAGGTTCACTTTGAACAAAAAGACGGTCAAATAATTTCAGATAGTAACACCTAGTACTTTACATGAAAGTCAACACGTCCTAAATACAATTTAACTTCCTTTAATAGTATTCTACCCCTGATTGGTAGTTTTTGCCACTTTTAGCCGGTTTTTTTCCGTTTTTGCCGGTTAAAACCACTTTTTGCCACATGTCCCGGCAAAAACTAATTTTAGCCGGCTAATTGCCAACCCTGGTTAGGTCATATATAATGTTGGACAGGGGTAGATGAAACCCGCCTTTGAAGTCTGATCCTTTGAAGTCGTTACTCTATATAAACTCGAGTACAAACATTTCGTACCCAACCGCCTCAATTTTTAGCCACACCAACCCAGAGATGTAAATAATAATTAAATAATCCATGGGCATTCTAAAATAATGAGAGCCTCACTCTAATTTTTTTGTATATATATGCGTTTTTTAACTTCCCATAAGATCAAACTTCAAGAGTTTTTGGCTTTTTTTAAACTGATATTTGATATTTTCGATCATTTGGTTCTGCATGTCGATCCATTGAATTTCGATCTAATGGACCCAGTGTCGATCAAATGAATTTCGATCCAATGGTACTAAGCCCGTTTTTACAACTAATGAAAAACTTTATTACAGTGTAAAAGATAAATTTTGGACAGTAAAAATATTCCGTAAATGATGCTACACTGCCTCCTTTCCAATATTCAATGCATATTTATATGATTTACAATACGGTAATACAAACATTAACCTTTATCAAGATCAAAAAATGTAAAAAACAATGTACAAAAAGCAAATGTCTACAAAATGTAGTGTGATCTAGTGGCTTTTTTAGTACGTTGAATAGTACAAAATACAAATTAGTTAAAAAGCTCAAATATTTCATGTTATTGGAATAGCTTTAGACCGCTAATGCTGTACATACTAAATATAACAGCATCTATCTGAAAGGCGTATGTAAACGAGACTTCTTTTCTCAAGGTATATTAAGCGAGTGTAAATATTCAATAATAATAATAATAATAATAAAATAAAAAAAAGTCTTAATATTTGATTTCGCTCGTTTTGGTTCCAGATATCGTTCAGATAAGTTGTGCAAAATGTCGCTTTGGTCTCATTCGACCGAACGCAACGGTCCTATTAGACCGAAATTGCGCACTTATCCGGGTTTTGGATTCGGTCCATTGGGACAAGAATCTTTGCTTAAATATACCCGATGGAATTTGTAAAATCTAATTAAATTCGGGGGAACGCAAAGATTCAATCTTTGCAAGCAAAAGATCTCATTAACTTATAATGATTTAATGCTCAAGTAAACATCATCATTATATGCAAACATTTTGTGAAATATTAAGTAAAGCTTATAGTTTAGAAGAAAAAAATATTTTATATACACCGAAATTTAACTTTATAAAGCGAACTGCTGACTTTTACTTATACAGGGTGGAAACCTTCGCCGGCGTCCAGTCGAGATACTTCCCCTTACGCATTGTTGTTATTCAGTGAAATGTTAAGGGATTTACAGGCGCTATTGGGATCAGTTCACTTCAGTTCCACTTAATAATCAAAGGTTTCAGTTTTAATGTAGAGAAATGAAATGCATAAGTGAAATCAATGACGGATTTAATTTAATTTAATTTCATTTAATTAGGAAAGAAAAGATGTCACTTGCGGAAACCAAATAGCCCAAATTGAAGTTAAACAAACATTTCCAAATTTAAACATTAAACTCTTCAAATTTAATAACAAAGTATTACATTAAATGTCCAAAATGTCTTCCGTCGACATTGACACATTGCCGACAACGGAATTGCCAGTTTTCTCTTTCGCGAGTTAACATGGCGGACTGCCCTAAAACATGCCGCTTAAGAGCTAATATTTCGCTTTTTTAAACCGTAAACGATCTTATTTTCCTTCTGATTGTATCATTTTGTTTATTTAAGTGTTCGATTTTAATTGCTTACAAGTTTTATTTACCATTTGGGTTGAAATATTAAGAAAACTGAGTTTAATTTAGTGCCTTCAAATAGATATAAATATAGCGTGGACATGAAATAAATATTTTCATTTTCATATCGTAGTATGTCACACGATGATTTAAATTTCTATATCATAGTTCCTTTAAGAAAAGAGAATGTGTATTACGAAAGACAGTGCAACGACTTGAGAATGACTAAAATAAAAGGGCAGAGTAATTTGTGAAAGGTTTGGCTGAATTGCGCTGTTTTGAAAATGTAATATCTGCCCATTCTGAGTTGTAATAAAAATTATATCTGTTCATTGTAAGATGTATTTTAGTATCTGCACATTCTGAGTTGTAATATCTGTCACAAATATAATTCCTTCTAGTGCCATTGGCACTAGTTTTTTCTTAATTAATGTACTATTTTGCTGAGCTCCCCCAACCGGGGAGCCGCCGTGATCTATAATGGTACACTTCGTGTGGCGCCGCAATAAACCTGTAGAGAGAGGCGGCTAACGCGGGAACCAAGAAAACCAAAAATCGATAAAAAATTAAATGTGACATATGCAGCGAAAAGCCGACATCCGGGGTAATTGAGTTAACATGGCGCCATGGGCCCTATTTTTAGATTTTTCACGAGTTAACATGGCGCCATGGGCCCTATTTTTAGGTTTTTCACGAGTTAACATGGCGCCCTGGGCCCTATTTTTAGGTTTTTTCTCCTAATTCTAATTATAATGTACGAAGAGATACGAAGCTCAATTTAATTTTTACCCGTAGACGGCGTGTTTCTCTAAGAATACTAAAATTGCCGAACGCGTGGCGGCCCGAAGGTACCCTGCACAAAATTTTGAAAAGAGCGAAAAACGCAGGGATGGCGTCCTGGGCCCTATTTAAAGGTTTTTCACTTAATTGTTATTATAATTTACGAAGAGATACGAAGCTCAATTAAATTTTTACCCGTCAACGGCGTGTTTCTCTAACAGTCCTAAAATTACCGAACGCGTCGGGGACCGAAGGTTCCGGGCATAAAATTTTGCAAAGCGCGAAAATCGTAATGACGCAAAAGGCCGAAACGTACGTACGACGTGCAGTCGCTTATGTATATAGATATGTTGCTCTATCTCCCTGTCAGAGACTCTGTATGTCTGTAAAAGGCGTATTGGGGTCACATTTTGGTCAATAACGTTTGACCTTAATATAATAAAAACTTATCATTTTATGCACTACAATTAATGGTCAACACTTATGAAGCTGTGTGTAGCGTTGTTCATAAAAATCGATTCTGTAGTTTTTGATCTAAAGCAAGAAAAATATATCGAATTACAAATTTACTAATTTTGTCTAATTACTATGAACTTCCAAAAACCCGTGAAAAATCAATTGACATTTCCAGAACCTTCCAGCACTTTCCAGAATATTCTAGGCCTCTCGAGACTTTTCGGTGGGAGGGGAGGGGGTAAACGTTACGGACGGACGTTGGCTTTTATTATGTTTTCATAGTCAAGATATTCCATGGTAAGGATTTCGTGCTATTTTGGTCGAGTTGGTGAGACCTTCAAATAACATCTCACATGTCCATTTTTAAATGAAATATTGGGCTTTCTGGATTAAATAAACGAAATAAACCTGAACGCGCGCTTTTCAATAGCCTCAAGACCAAAGTAATGTCGTTTTTTGATTTTTGAATGTTTTGGCTCGCTTCACGGGTGTTTAACGTCCTAGTGGAATATTTATTTCCAGGTTTCCGCTTCATACAAGAATCTAAACTGCATTTTTTGATATGACGCGCACCATAGGTAAATAATGCCACATCTGCTTTAGTTTCAATCTCAAGCGCCAGATAGCTGGATGATTCAAATTCTCGGCCAATATAGAGTTTATAGATATTTCCTCGCGAGAAGGCTCTGACGTCTCAACTTCCAGAACCATAGTCTAATCAGATGGCTTGTAGCAATCTTGAAGCGTGATTTACTTACTAGCACACTTAAATTAAAGGTGTATTTCGGAGTTCAGGCTCTAATTTTGTAGCTCGAATTGAGTTCGATATATTTATCGTGTTACCGTCTGTTAAAGATTAAGCGTAAAAACTATGCAATAAGCCTTTATTTATAAGTGTTATTGGTAGAATGTTCTAGCCAATAAATAAGGATTATAGCATAGCTCTGCGCGCGTTACAGTTATGTCCAGGGAATATACACTAAAAAGGCGTTCTTCTTAATCCACACTGACTTCGAATTGGCGGAATATTTCTTTGATTGCGATCTAAAAAATTCCGAATAAAACGTAGTATTTATAGCCATTCAGTTTAGTCGTCTTGCTCAATCTGAAACGATATGTTCAACGGTACGGTTGATGTGGTTAGAGCTTTGTTCATTCAAGTAAGTAACCAGATGTGGCAATTAGTGCAACAATTCACAATTTTTAAACCTTATAGAGTAGCAACAGTGATGTCGGGTGGAGTAGCCACGCCGGTTATATCCTACGAATATTTCACTTGGTCAAACATAGGCGCGTTGGAAAGTTTTCGATAAGGGGGCACAACAATAATTTGATTTTGGCGTCTCAGGGCGTGAATAGTTTCTTGATGCCCCTTTGAACCGATTTGGTGTCTCTTTTGAACCAATTTTGCGTCCTTAAAAAGGTTTTATGGGTTTTATAGTATTCCTGTATCCCCGTTCCAACTCAAAAGATCACCCATAAGTCGACTTGAAGGGTCTCATAAGTTAGAGGGCCAAAAAGGAGCATTTCTTGGTTTTTAAAAGGATGTCTTGGGGGTGGTGCTATAATTCGAATTAGGGGCCCCCATGAATAAAAAAGGTGATACAAGATTTTTTCAAAAATTCGCTTCATAATCAAGTATAAATACAAGAGTTGTTACTGAGTAGGGTGGTTGCGGGTAATTCCGTCCACTTTGGTTTAAAAATGTGAATCTTTAATTTGGGTTGCTAAAATTGAACGAAAAAGGACTTATTTTAAGCACTGATAAACGCCCCGTTAGAAAAAATATTTTAGGACCATAGAACAAGGTCGTTTGGGTCGATTTGATCGAATGGCTTCATCTCGTTTTATCATTTGATCGAGATTTTGTCGTTCAATTTTGATCGAAATTTTGTCATATATATATATTAAAAATATCAGGTCTCTTAGTAGCTTTTTATATTAAAACAAAAGTAAACAAGATGGTCAAGCCCATAGGAAAGCCACACCCCATATGGTATAATGCTAACGTAGAAAATTGCCTTTATGAAAATTTAGATTTTTTTGTGCGCACGTTTTTACCTCCTCGACTGAACTTTAGTTCAGGGGGAGGTTTTACACTGGTCTGTCTGTGTGTGTGTGTCTCTGTCACTTCCTGTGTAAGCAGATATCACGTGACCTAGCTCGTGGAGCCAAAAGTCTAGAGACATTATCATATCAGCTTATCGTTCAATTCTGTTTAACGGGAATTACCAGAAATTAATTATTATATCAAGAAGTGTATTGCTTTGAATTTCCCCGCTCCATCAAATTTTCATTGCTCTCCCCCCCTAGGCGCGGAGGCGAATATTAATGTAACGCGGTTTTGAAGCCCACGTGATTTGGACGGCCGCTTCACTTGGTACATAGAGAAAGAGTGGCACTGCGCCAAAAAACCAGTTCCTCTAAAACTTGTTTTATGGAGATTATGGAGGATGTCAAATCAAAACTTAGGCATATGCATAATATTTCCGATAAATTTAATTAAGTAGATTATTTTTGCAAAAATAAAATCCGTAGATGAATCATTAGTGTCAATTATATTTTTAATAATTACCGCATTTGTTTGAATCGATGCGTTAAACATAAAATCACAGTTGTCACGCTGAATTTGTTTTGTTACTGAAGGTTTTAAAGAAAGATCACACTGTATATTGTTGTTTTGGCAGAGACAGAAGAAAAGCCGCATTTTAAAATTGAGCTCGGTTTATTTAAGTAACCGTTAATGGATCAAGTTGCGAGCGAATAGACTCAGACGCCGTGAAAAAAAAAACCGGCAGCGGCATGACCATGTTTCGGCTGCGGCTCGCCGAGTTTTTTCCATACCGGCGGCCGTGCCTAGCCGAGTTTCTTCCATACCGGCGGCCGCGCCTCGCCGAGTTTTTTCCATACCGGTGGCCGCGCCTCGCCGAGATTTTTTCATACCGGCGGCCGCGCCAAAAATATTGTTGAACGTAGCGCCGGGCCGGGAGCCGGGCGTAATGGGCGGCGTCGGAGTCTAGAGTGATAGTTTAATATCCAAGTTTTCACCAACTGAACTAACGAAGGCTTAGACCAATTCGAGCTTAAAGACTTTGGACTAACAAATACGTGGTATTAAATTGAATTTAAAACTTATAATGTGAAACTGAGAAAGGTTAAAATGCAATTTCCTACTAAAATTCGATTATTTATGAAGGATTACAAAAAAATAATTGTTTATATCCGGTAATCGTAAAACCTTCAGTCTCGGGCGACGCGCGGGCGCCATTTTACTTGTTTACTATCGCATCTGTGAGACTGTGACGCGCGACTATGACGGGTGCCCCACGTCAACATTCCCTCTCTCTCATTGGTCAATGCAAAAAGTGCTTTCGTCTGCTCAAGATGGAATACATGGTGAAAGTTGAAAATTCAACCTACAGTTTCCGATCTCAGCGGGCCATATTAGCGAGGCGTCCACATCAACCTTCCACTCCACTCAACTCCTCCCTCTACCGGTGTTTGTGGTGCAGTTACCGAATGCCTAGGGTTGATATAATTATTAACTTCTGGAATTACCTCCTTTAAGCGTGGCTGCCACATTAAGTTTCAAGTGTCGTGCAATGATATGCAACAGGACGTCTCCAATTGCATATTATCACCTTCCACCATCCACTTTACGGTCGAAGCTCGATGATGGACAGTTGAAGGCGATTTTACGCAATGGGACGTCTCCCACTGTTATAATCACCTCCGACCATCCCCACACCAAGGTCCAACCTACAGTTTCCGATCTCAGCGGTCCATATTAGCGAGGCGTCCACATCAACCTTCCACTCCACTCAACTCCTCCCTCTACGGGTCTTTGTGGTGCAGTTACCGAATGCCTAGGGTTACGATAAACGTCTAGACGTTGAGAAGGGCGGTGTCCCCCAACTCTTCTCGGTTACTCGCTCGATGAATAAAGGTCCGCGAAAGCTATATATACCCCTTTTCTGTGCCATAACTATTTTAGCCTTATGCCGCGATATCTTTTAGTGAATTGAAGCGTATAATGCATTTAAATTTTAATTTAAAATAATAATATTGTTTTACTGAATCTAATTAAAAACGAAGCTGAAAAAGCAATTTAAAATTCGAGATGGTTTAGAAGATATTCAAGAAAATGTACAAAAATTTTAAGAAAAATGACCGTTTAATACCAGCTTGAGTTTGCAGCACGCGCTAATCTATTTTCCATATACACCATTTAGTCAAAAAAGCAAAGGTATAACGGGTTGTGTAGGCTTAGGCTTAGGCTTGCTGCAATCTTGGGGTGGACTGATGAATCTAAATAAAGGTGCGTTTGCACGGGTATCCAAGATCCCACCGTCCACTGAATTCGAATTAATACAGACAAAGGTACTTTGACAAAATTTGATAAGACTTCTTTCGGGTACGAGAGTATCTCTAGTTAAACACAGATTTAAATAATGAAATATTGATAAAGTATATGAAGTATTAGAAAGTAAGGTGCCTGAATTGGTTTCAAAAGGATGAAATCATAAGCTTAGTCGAGCTTTATTAATTACTTCAAAATGATAAGCAAAAATTTTAATTCTTAAACAGTAGAATGATAAGGAATATCCATTGAATTCAAGTTAATAGAAAGAAAGTATAGTTTATTGTTTACGAGTGCTTTTCTTGGTTAAACAAGATTTCAATAATGAAAGATTGATCAGGTATATGAAGGAATAGAGAGAAAGGTGAGTAGTTTATTCCTGTACTTCTAGGAGGGGGAAAACACTTATCTTTCCACACACCCCTCCAAAACAACCAATGACGTCATCAAATCAACATTTTAGCATAATCCCCGCCCCTAAAAACAACAAATGACGTCTTCCGTCAACAAATTAGAATAATTAGTCCCGCCCCCAAAGTAAACAAATTTGCCTTATAAGCCCCACCCCCTGGTAAACAAATTTGCCTAATAAGCCCCTCCCCCAGGTAAACAAATCCTTCCACCCCCTCCATCAACAAATTAGCCTAATGGGCTCCACCCGGAAAGTCCACAAATTACCCTACATAACCCGTCCCATAATTAACATTAAAGGCACAGTGACACCAAAAAAATATTTTATCGTTCGTCTTCCTTGGTAGAAATAAGGGGCGAGTCAGCAAAGGTCAAATGATACGCATCTGGTTCTTTAATCGCAACGTACAAATGACCAGTGAATCGCGCTCTTGTAGGGGCCTTCTGTACACGTGACATCCGTTGTTAAGGGCTATTTTAAACCTCTTTTTCCAAATTTTGACTTTTTTTTAAGGTTTTTCATTGGTTCATGACATGTGACGTCATAAGCCAAATTGGAGTGTATTTTGACCTGTTGGAAAAGGAATGTTAATTACCCTCTAGGCTGGAGATGCTTATTTTTTATATCATTTTGGTAACTCTCTAATACAATGATGATGTGTCTATAGATGAGCCTCTTGATGAGTGCCACCTTGTCGTATCAGGTATGTTGTACATCTTCCAAGGCTGTAAGTGCAACGTGGGAAGGAAGCTAGAGATCTTCGGTTTGTGCAAAATCTTCCATTTGAGATTGTCCAAGGCTGTAATCCAACGTGGCAAAGGAGTTAAAAACATTATTTTTCACTCAGAACCTTCAAATTGTGACCTTTTGATTTTTTGGATATATTTAAAGGGATAATGCAGCACCGAAAGGTATCCCAATATTTGAAACTATATTTAAAGGGTTCGGGGTCTGATTATATTATTGGAAACAAAAGTAAAAAAAAATATTAGGAAGGAGGATGAGGGCTGTTAATTAGAGTTAAATTGCAATACCTTACCTTTGTAATGAACTTTAAACGGGATTGGTAAAGTTCCATAAAGTTGTTGTTTTGTCTTATGGACTTGACCATCTTGTTAAACTCTCTTGATGATGCAGTTAATTATTATGGTAAGAGGTTTGAATTCTTGATCTTGGAAAGGTATCATAATCCAATGAGCTTATATTCTTAGACCGGGATTATACATTGTCTGAAAAAATATAAGGTTTCGTTATAAATGCCATTTAAAACAATTTCAGTCCTTAATGAATGGTCTTACTAGTATAGATTTTTTTAATTATTATATTTGATTGGCAGACATTTTATCCAAACTCAACTCCCGTTTTTCAAAACTAAGTGATTTTATCCAGTACAGTTTTAACAATAGTTTAATTTTCCCAAAGCCTTGTAGAAAAAATAAAACTATATTTTGGGTACGGTGTAAAAAATCATCACAATTTAATTAAATGATTAGCTTGTATAAAATGGTCTCTGAAAATGGCATTGTATATTTATGGAAAAGGGATAAGGTGCAATAAGATCTCGTTACGTCTTCTTTTAAAGTTCGGGAGTAGCATAAAATTAAAATTAAATGGTTTCCTTCTATTTCCCTTAAATTACATCTGTATTTTTTCATACAATTTTAATATAAGTTTTAATGGCTTAGGCTCAATAGAATTAGTAAACTTTGTAGTAAAATAATAGAAAATCAAAACACCCGCTAAAAGTAACTATTTCTTTCGCGAGAGATATAACACTAAAATAAAAATATTTTTGTCTAGCTTAAACCACTCACTATTTTCACGTGGAACAGTTACATTAGATAATCAAAAATACATGACCCGTACTCGAGGAAATCACTGAAACTGACTTCTTACTATAATTATGTAAACCGGGAATCCAATTTAACAAATTACTGATATTTGGTTAATTTGGACGGGACTATAAAGTAAAAAAAAATATGGTTTTCGAGTGGAAACTACCTCTTCAATCTAAATACCATAACGAAGTATATAGAAACCTCGCGGCGCTTTCAATGTCTTTCTACGTGTTTAATCTCTTAATTTTCTAAATCTTAGGTAATCGAGCGAGTATAGAAACACTTTTATTTTAAATATATAATTGGTCGCTGTAGCTTTTTAATAATAGAACGAAAATTATTAGGGGAATGCATTTTATAAAATTATAAAGTAAATAAAAAAGCTAGAATACTGTAACTTACTTTAAAGATCCACATAGGCTATACATTGTAAAATTAAACTATGATGTATTACACGCAACAAAGTTAAGGCTTCCTTTCCAGGGCGTGTCAATTATCCCCCTGAGGTTTAAAAACTTATTTATAAAGAAATATCTCATACTTTTCAAATTTAAAATCATTTGTTAGTAATCATTTATTTACAAGCAAGAAACACCGTTTCTAGGTGAAGATGTTTGAGAGCTTTTGTTAAATATAATTGTGATATATTTCATATCGGCTTGAGCACTGCCTATAATTAAAGACCAATTCTCAGTGATTGACAAAGCTTAGAGAAAAATGTCATAACAAAAGAATGGCGAGTTAAAAATGTTTAATTTACAAAACTATCCTTAAAGGTTTTCTACATTCCAACTCGGAGATCGAGACTTTCACATCGCAAAACTAGTAACTAGCGTAAAACTCCCATTCTAACAAATGGTTGTAGCCCTAAGATATAAAATTCCAAAAGAGTTGCATTCTCCTTTGAAATATTTCAAATTATAATGAATGTATGAATAATAAATATGGGTGGAAAATATATCTCTCTAGGTGCTGGCTGGAGCCACGGCCATGAAATAACTACGTAATTAGAAGAGCTGGTGACTGAGTGTTTTCTTAAACAAGACAATTTGCGCATTCTTTAAGAAAAAATTCAGTTTATTCAATAAAAATTCATAAAAAGCTATATTAATTAATAATTGATGACAGAGAAGTTCCTATGTGTACGATAGAGTTTAGAGCTCAAAGAGCGCGTTGAATCTAGATTTGGTTTTTTAAGAACGCCTGACATGATTTCAAACGCACGCAATCTATGAATTACAGAAAAGAGATCGAGAAATTTACCATAGATTTGAAAATACCTTCTTGGATCCACTTTACACTAAAAGCCAAACGTTCACTAAATAGTGTGTATAGAATATTAAAGCCCTAAAAAAGATGAGGTTGCTTGTTCGGGAAACTTCGTGCAAACTTTATCGCGTCTAAACACTTTCAAAAAGTAATTTTTATTTGAAAAGCGAGGCAAACATGTTCTTAAAATGTTGATTTAATATTAACTATCGCTTTGAAGTCTTTAAAATATAATAGAGAAGGAATTATATCGATAGTTCCTGTATGTCTGTTTCAAGACGAACTTGTCTAAAAAGGAAGATGGCTTTCGACCAGAACTTCAACGGCAATAGTATTGTTTCATAGGTTTATGTACAAAGTAACAACATTTTGATGAAACTTAGACTGTTCCTTTAGACAAAATTTATTAATCCGTAGCAGTGTCTTAAAGTAATTTAATTATATTCTTACATGTGTTGTTATTCTTCATACATGAAAATAAAAACGTTCGCTGCCAACTTATAAATAATCGAAGCCTTTATCAAAAATTGGCGTGATATACCTGGATAAAGAAATCACCGAAACTGGTTTTTGAGTTTTACTGGAAGGACAGACAAAGAAAGTGTTCAAAACTAATTAGTATTATGATAGGCTTGTAATTTTATCTCAAGACCAAACAAGAAGTTTATCCTTGGTCCGTCTAAAAAAAGAGCGAGGGTGGGTCGACATTTACATTGGCCAATTTGAGAATGACCTCCGCAGAAATTATCCAACGAAACAACGCTATTACACTAGCAAGCTACGAGATTCCAAAATTGAATAGAAACTATTGCAAATAATTAATTGAAAACGAGACTTTTGTCTCCCAACGTCGAGTCCGTACGTTCCTGGCGCGCACCTATCGTAGTTTTTGCCAACAACATTAGGTTTACAGGTTCATGGTCCTGCTAGATTAGCTCAAGAGGTACTGACTTATCCTGGTGGTTCGCTATTACATTCTGTTACGAATTGAATGAAGCCTTAGTATTTCCTTAATTTCATTTTACAAAACATTTGAGATTTTTACCATGCGCTTGTCCGTAAACATAAAATTCAATACTGTACAAGTATTTATTGCAAACATCGGGAAGTATGGATCTATCCACGCAGTAAAAGGCTTGACCGCAACGGAACTTTTCGTATTCTTATCTTCTATGTTCGTTCATCGGAGTGCCTTGGAAGAATGGAATACTGTCTGTTCTCGGGATGAGCGCGATCTATTACAAGAAGATATTTCTGAAACTGTCACTTTGGATACCATAAAACGACTCATTTCTTATGGAACCATTTATCAAGTACGTACCTCAACTGCACTGATACCATCGGTGGCGCATACCGGATACCGTCGACGGTATGGATACCGCCAGGTTTCGTTAAATCGGTTAAATGTATCTACTCTGACGTACAGGTATGGGTAGAGATATATTGAAAAATCGTATTTAAGAGGTTAAATGAACGACTTTAACACTATGCCATCTATACGGGTTAATCTAACTTAAAGCGCTGCCCGTTTCATCCAAATCTCTTATCTCCTACGGCGCGAAATTTGAAGAACTACTATTGTTAAGCCTTTTCGCCACGTGAACCGAATATTCATGCAGACGATTTATCGATATCAAACTAGTACGAAGCTGAATGTAAATAGTGGGAAAAGAGTGAGATAGCGAGATAAGCTTAAATGACATCACTGCGCGTATCTCTTTCTCCCTGCCTATCTATCTAATGACTCTATGATTGAAACTAAATATAGTGCGAGGAATGTTGGAATCTTGCAAAACACTTATCAATTGAAACTAAATCGGAAAATTATATATTTATTTCGCAACTACTTTTTCTTTTCGGTGAGTATTCCTCCGCCTTAGTTTTATATGTAAGTGAAATTTAACAAAAGTTGGATTATTATTAAGTATAATCCACATAATAAACAAGATTTACACTTTATTTAAATTAAATAAAAACTCTTTAAACAATAAAGATTTTATTTCAATGATACGCGTTATGTTAAGTATCTTGTTATTTATAGAACCAGGCTCGATGGCATGGTACGAATATCATTAAGTTCTCGCATCCACCGGGTATCGAACCAGGAATGATAAGTACTACGTAACCAAATGACGAGTGTGGTGAAACTTTTATTTTATAGTTACGTTCTGGGCATTGGCTCTTTTAAGGTTCAAATTGCTTATTTTTACTACATAATTAAAACTCACTCATAAATGTAAGTAAAACATTGTAGCGGTTAAGACTATTCAACACGCGGGTCTATTTAAAGTTTAACTTAAAATGGTTAAGCCTATTCGACACGCGGGTCTATTTAAAGTTTAACTTAAAATGGTTAAGCCTATTCGACACGCGGGTCTATTTAAAGTTTAACTTAAAATGGTTAAGCCTATTTCTACACGTGGTTATCGTGTTTACATTCCGCGATGTGGAGAGCGGGAACAAGCAATCTGTAAGCTTTTGCAATCATCAATAAACACGTTATCGAAAAACCAAAGTCTGTAAAGTTCCTAAAGTATTAAAAAGGTCGAGATATCAAGTATATATTATTTACAACCATTCAAGCTCTCATCAACATCCAGATACAGCCACCAAAGGACTAAATAATGTAAGTAACATGTTTTATTATTTTTTTTCTGTAATGTTCAATTTTAACTTAGTCATTTTGTAATAATAGTCTATAGGGTTATGGTTTGATCTTTTCTTATTTAGCGTAACTTTATCTTTCGGTTTATATAGTGACACTTCCAACATATTCGAAATATCTTCGAATAAATCAGTTACCATAACGCCTGACTGTAAGATAAGACTCGGATTTACCGACGGTTCAACCGGAATTAGCCTAAACAGTGAGGAATATGACCAACTCTACAAAATGCGGGAGACAGTAACTAATTTTTTCGAGCAAGAGGACGCTATCCCATCGTCATCATTTTTCGAAGGGTCGTCTCACAAACGAATTCAGCTCCTCATCTATCAAGAGCGAAAGATGATAAACATTCGCGAGATGGTACCGGGTAATGGTAAAAATTACGGTATATTATACCCAACTAAAAACGGGTTCGCGATAGGACCATTCCTATGGAATAAACTAGTGGAAATACACCATCAGGTCGTAACATTTCTCACAGAGGCAAAGCGCGTTCAACAGAGCATTAGGGATAATGTTATTGGGCAGTTAACAGATAATATTAAAAATACATGTAATGGATGTCTAATTGACCATCCATCACAAATGCAACACGAATGTCTCATGCTTGAATGGTCAGAGCGCGTGGACAATAATTTTGCGAACGCTGTAAGCTGCTTAGATATCGTAGCTATAACTAGTGTTTTTAATAGCTCATCATTTTTGAGTTTCCAATTTTGTAAACAAATGGTATCCCAAATTGTATGCACTTCTAAACAATTTTTGTGAAATATTAAAATTTGATTTTTATTTAATTCTCATTATTTTAACACCTATTAAGGCATATATTAAAATTTGATTTTTATTTCTCATTATTTTAACACCTATTAAGGCGTATATTATATTTTTTGAAGTGTTGATATTTTTAAATTGATATTTTCAATTTCGATGTAGAAAATATATCTGCACTTCCACATACTCAACTCCTAACCGTAACAGATAGTATACAAGCAATATAGTGAATGACATGGAGAAATATATAGGTCTAATAGGCACCGTAGGGTGGAACGGTACAATAGAGTTCTTGGAGTAGTGTGAATAATTATAATATCTTAAAGAGAGATTTATTGTTTGGCATAGAGCTCGAAGTTAAACATGTTTCTCTATAGGGGTTTCAACATCAATCCTTTACTCGCGCGCATGTCACTTGACACCACCATCGAAGTCTAGGGGACTCTTATTTTTTCCATTCTAATAGCCTCAGGTTTTGGGGGATTTAGATGGATACGAGTTCAAGGGTTAACCAACAATCCTTTACCCGTGCACCTGTTTTGACTTGGGGTTTCACCAAAAACCCTTTACTCGAACACCTGTTTCGCCACGGGATTTCATCAATAATTCTTTACTCGAAAGCTATTGTCACTTGACACCACTCCCAAAGCCTAGGTGACCATTATATTTACACTTTTACTAGACTCATACACTCGCTATAACATTGACCATGTTGTCCCTTAAAGGTATAAAACGGAACGACTTTGAATAATGGGTATCACTTCTCGTTTATCTGTGACGGTATTATAAAGAAGATCTCTCGAGTAACTATTTTTGAATCTCCGATTAAAATTCAGTTATTCACTATGGTAATGTGCGATATCTGCAAAGCTAAATATGCTCAAAACTGTAGTCTACTTAGACACAAGCGCGAAAAGCATGGTAATGTTAATTATCCATGCTCGGTTTGTACGCAAACATTTACAAGAAGGGATGCCTTATTACGTCACTCGGCCAGCCACGAAGTTCCAGATCCTAACGAGCCCCAAACCTCACGTGGTGTCTCTCGAACTAAGCGAAGTTCGACCGGAGGTGTCCCAGTCGGAAAAAAGCGGAAAATCAAGGATTCCGCCAAATCTGATGTCGGCGAGCCTGTACCTGCCGCCAATACTATGTCAAATTATCCCGTTCAAACAGCTGCAAATCCTGAACCCGTAGTAGCGACACCAGCGGTACCGCTTTTACTAGACCAGCTGGAAGAATTAGAGGTCCTGATGAACGCCATTTTCTGCGCCCGATTTACACCTGGCTAACGGAAACAACCGTCGAAAAATACATCAACCGCCATCGAATAGAGATCGAAAACTACCTGAAAAACCAATTTGCCAAGGACCGTGGAATAAAATGGT
The DNA here is from genome assembly GCA_963920705.1 of Odiellus spinosus. Taxonomy (NCBI): domain Eukaryota; kingdom Metazoa; phylum Arthropoda; class Arachnida; order Opiliones; family Phalangiidae; genus Odiellus; species Odiellus spinosus. Next base: position 7,519,918 of record OY987232.1, on the reverse strand, counting down.
ACATAACTGTCCGGGCGCGGTATACCCATCATCGGAGACGGTGATGAAGCCGAATGCATCGTGTACCACAGGAGTCATAACCAGCAGACTAACACCCGATATCTTCTCAAGACAAATAGACGGCAGCGTGGAGACATTGAAACAACACGTGGAAGATTTCGAAAACAATGGCAGTGGATGGGTTTTGGACAAAATATTATTTCTTCAAATTAATATTATAGCTTATTTACCTCCGGTTGGTGGCACCTATCTTGAAACTCCCATTTACACCCGGTGGAAGCAAAAACCATTCTTATAGAGTTCAAAAGTACGTTCAGTATGCGGAAGAATTAAACTTGACGGGGATAAATTTCCCTTTCGAAATGAGTGTGGATCGGTTGTCGATAAACATTTTCGGCTACGAGAAACAGGTTTTCCCCTACATATAAGTTCTAACAAGGTTGATGTTCCGCGACAAGTTGACCTTCTAATAATAAAAAGAGGAGAAAAAAGCCATTACTGCCTAATCCGCAGTTTAAGTCGTCTGCTTTCCTCCTACTCAACGAACGGGCATACGAATCACTATTGCCGCTATTGCCTTCACCGGTTCGTAGGACCCAATTCCGAACAAAACCGTGATGAGCACGTCAGAGATTGCAGCTTGCATGGACCGCAGAAAATCGCAATGCCAGTGAAAGAACCAATTTTGGAATTCGTGAAATAGGGATGGCGGCAAAAAGTAAGTACTTCAATATGTTTACATAGTAAAACAATAATAAAAATAGTAAATGTAACTAATCTTAATACTTTCTCTTCTTTAGATCAAATACGCTATTTACGCTGATTTTGAGGAGATACTACCAAAAGTATCCACATGTTTGCCAGACTGTACGCTGTCTTCGACGACCACTCTCGCTCACCATATTTCTTGTGGTTTCAGTTACGTAATTGTCGGCCCCGATGGTGAAGCCAGCAAACCCGTTACATTCAGAGGGATGGACGCCACCGAGAAATTTTTGGAGAACCTTCTAAGTGAGCAGGTGATTTTGCTCGAAAAAATCAACTTCAACGCCCCAATGGTTATAACCCAAAGGGAAGAGAAGGCTTTTTATTCGGCGAAAAGTTGTTACGTGTGTGGGAAGAACTTCACGGTGAAAGATTACAAGGTTCGCGATCACAATCACGATTCTGGCGTCTACAGGGGTGCTGCCCACAACTCCTGTAACCTGAAGTTAAAAGCACCAAAATTCATCCCAGTTTTTATGCATAACCTTTCGCAATACGATGCCCATCTTGTCATGAGCAAAATCGGACTAATAAAGGAACACAACATTAAATGTATTCCTACGAACTCAGAGCGGTATGTTTCTTTTTCGTTAAGCCAGCTGAGGTTCGTTGACACCATACGCTTCAAGCCTGCCTCGCTTGCGGTACTTGCTGACAACCTAGCCAAAAGTGGGGTAGACAAGTTTCGCCGCATGAATCGCGTTTATAAACCCGACGAAGTAGCCTTTTACTGAGGAAACAAGTGTATCCATATGAGTACATGGATAACGAATCTAAATTCGACGAGACGGAGTTGCCACCGAAGGAGGCGTTTTACAACACGCTTACTGACGAAGACATCTCCGATGAAGATTACCAACATGCGCAGAATGTGTGGGAAAAGTTTCGTATCCAAAACCTCGGTAAGTTTTGGCACTTAATTTGATTACCCAAATAGCTTAAGTTCTATAGTCTAACATTTAAAAAAAAATTCTCTCCCTATTAGGTGACTACCATAATTTATATGTGCAGTCAGACACCCTGCTCCTGGCGGATGTCTTTGAAAACTTTCGTGATATGTGTATGCAATATTACAAGTTGGATTGCGCCCACGCATACACGGGACCCGGGTTTGCCTGTGAAAGTGCATTATGCATGACCGGGGTCAAATTAGAGCTACTCCAGGACCCGGACATGCACCTTTTTATTGAGAAAGGGATAAGGGGCGGTGTATCAATGATTAGCCATAGATACGCAGCGGCAAGTAATAAGTATCTACCGGATACTTATGACAAATCAAAACCATCGAGTTACATCGCATACGTAGGTCAGTAAATATATCGTTTTAACTATACAATTGACCAGTACTAACCTTCATATATTTTGTGTACTCCGACTGTAACAATCTAATTGGATGCGTCATGTGTGATCACCTGCCAATGAGTGGATTTCGATGGATTCAGCCCCTGATGATTTATCCAAATTATCAAAAGATCAGCTGAAGGAGCTGGGCATTAGGGAACGCAACAGTTTGCCTAAACTGGTACCGTCTCTACATAAGAAGGAGAGGTACGTTCTGCACTACCGTAACCTCAAATACTATGTGGAGAAAGGGCTGAAAATTGGTAAAATTTATCGTGTCCTGACGTTTGTTCAGGGACCATGGTTAAAACGATATATTCACTTTAACACGGAAAAAAGGAAAAGGGCGGTTAACACGTTTGAAAAGGATTTCTTCAAGCTGTTAAACAACGCGGTGTACGGTGAGGGAAAAAATTATATATATATATATATATATATATATATATATAATATATATATATATATAATATATATAATAAATATAATATATATATAAATATTATATATATATATATATATATATATATATATAAATATTATATATATATATATATATATATATAATATATAATATATATATAAATATATATATATAAATATATATATATATATATAAATATATATATATATATATAAAATATATATATATATATAAATATATATATATATATATAAATATATATATATATAATAATTATATATATATATAAATATATATATATATAAATATATATATATATATAAATATATATATATATAAATATATATATATATAAATATATATATATATATAAATATATATATATATATAATATATATATATATATAAATATATATATATATATAAATATATAATATAATATATATATATATATATATATAAATATATATTATATATAAATATTATATTATATATTTATATATATTTAATATATATATATATATATATATATATATTTAATATATATATATTTACATATATATATATTTACATATATATATATTTACATATATATATATTTATATATATATATATTTATATATTTACATATATATATATATTTATATATATATATATATAAATATATATATATATATATATAAATATATATATATATATATAATATATATATATATATATATAATATATATATATATATATATATATATATATATATATATATATAATATATATATATATATATATAATATATATATATATATATATATATTTATATATATATATATATATATATATATATATATTATATATATATATATATATATATATATATATATATATATATATATATATAAATATATATATATATGTAAATATATAAATATATATATATATAAATATATATATATGTAAATATATATATATATATAAATATATATATATGTAAATATATATATATATATAAATATATATATATAGTAAATATATATATATATATAAATATATATATATATATATATATATATATATATATATATATATATATATATATATATATATATATATATATATATATATATATATATATATAATATATATATATATATATATATATATATATATATATAT